>JAPDVU010000003.1:19988256-20588256 GCA_026230045.1 Corynorhinus townsendii
CCCAGAAAACATTCTAGCCACAATAAAACTTGGAGCATGATCAATGTAATATCTTCAATGGAGTTTCTGGTGTGTGCATACTTTCACATAACTTTGTCTGAAGGGCTCTCAGTGAAGTCTCTCACCACCTTCATTCTAATGGGCAGCAGCTGCCTGGAAACAATCCTTCCATATTACTCACCTTATCAGGCCACAATAAAACATCTCCCTTCATTTTACCCTGGGAAGACTATCTGTTCTTCCTGCTATTTGTAATGTTGACAGTCCCTTTTAGGGCACTTTTTCCTACATCAGGTGCTAATTCCTCCCTGAGTTTACTTGAATTTTAGTTTGTTTCTTTATGAACAACACATTTGTATTTTCTACTCTCTCCTTGATGCCTACTTGGCAGAAATAATAAGAAGCAGCTGTCCACCCTGAGAATTGGCATAGAGATACCGGTGTCATCATTATGGTTGAAAGCTCGTCATACCCACCTAGATCAACCTGCTCCTTTTGTTTTTTGCAGTCAGATTTCTGATTCAAGGCCAGATCAATTTTTGTACTGACAGGTATACCATTGTTTTATTTCCTACTGTTCTCCCATTATATATCCTTTATTGATATGGGGGAAAGGAGGCAAATGATGTGGGTTTGGTCTTTGTATTCTTATCATTTTTAGAAAGTTCAGCCTTCCACCATATATATTAATCAATTGATTAATCAATATATCAATAAATCTATGCATCTTTTCAACTCTTCAATGCCAGAATGATTATAATAAACCTGTGAGTAAATCTGATAACTAAATAGTTAATGCTAGAAGAAAAAACTGGAAGAAATGGCAAAGGTAATTATGAAAAGATCCCAATATCTGATGCCCTTATAGCTTCAAATGTATGATTTTTTTTAGTTATCTACTACCCACTACTATAATTTAAAATAGAGATGATAATAATTAAAGTGTTGACTCATGGACCTTTTGTCTTCTCTATAAATTTGAGATTGAAATACAATAAAATAAAACTATTTAGTCAACTGAAAGTTACAAATCCTAGTCTCAAGTTCTAGATCTGGCCCTGACTATGTGACCTAGAATTATACACACATATGTTTGATATGCATATATACACATGTGCTTATATGTATGTATCTATGAACATAGATACCCATATACTACATACATATATATTGAAATACATATACTAAAATTTTAATAAAGATATTTTAGAGACAAATTAAAAATAATTTAAGAAATTCACATGTGAGAAACAATACAGCAAAGGTAAAAGTAATTAATATGTTTTCAATACTATTAAAATAGTTGGATAATTGTGTATGTGGCAGAGGCTAGCTAACTACTCATTGAACCCAAATTCTCTTCTTTTTAGGTTCAAAGGCAGACTATATTTCCCAGACTCCTTTGCAGTTAGATTTGAGCATCTGAGTGATTGGGGCCAATAGTATGAGTAGAGGGGCGTACTCCACTTCCAGCACTTCCAGCCCTGATCCATAAAAACCTCTAACAAGAATTCTTCATTCTCTTACCCCTTTCAGTGAGGACAGCCAGCCAACTTGGAAATCCCATGTTTCAGATTCATGAAGCCTAAGTCCTAGTATTGCTGCCTGGGAGATGCTGCTGGCCAATTAGAGCACCTGTTTAGGAAGACTTGGATATGAAATACACTTCTCGTATGGGGTTAAACCTGAGATTTGGAGGTTTATTAAAGCTATAGGAGTGATGAGTGGTAGAATCAAGTGGTCAATGGGCAGGTTGCCAAGCTGCTGGAAGTCACATTTTAATTGGGAAGAGCCCAATGCTGACTGTTAACTAGGAAACTAGGTCTATATGAGGTCCATGCAATGACTGGTCTAAACACAATCTGGTCAAATTTGTGGTGCCAGCAGGGACAAATTTTGAGGTGCTTAGAGGAGACTTCTGCCAATCCTACAGGACAGTAAAGGTTTCTCAACCATGGGAAACTATCTCACATGGTCCTGATTACCTCTTTTAAAATACTGGCTCATGGGTTTGTCCATGGAAAAATACTATTGTAAATTCTAAATTAGGTGGAATTTGAATACCTGGAATTATCAAAAAATGGTTGATCTCAGACTGTCTCCTTTAATTTAGACTCAATTTTCTACATTTCTGTGAAGCCTTAATTGACCAAGGAGCTAGAATCATGCATAGCTACCAGTCAGCCTTTTTACTGACACCCCAAAACCACTGAGAATAAATTGAGAAAGCAACTCAGACAAAAATGGTAAAAATAAACAGTTCCCAACTTTAAATAGTATTCACATGTCAGCTAGTGATCATAAGTCTCAACAAAAACCTAAGATTAGAAAACACTTCCCCTCCAAAATAAACTCCTCTAGATCTGGTTCTCTGTGTCGCAATACTGGTAAATGCTATTGCATATTTTCCACATCATTATTACCAAGTGTGAGGCCACGAAACTTGTATTCATTAAATTCCTACGAAGTTATTTGTTTTCTAGCTAATTCAACAATGAGGGTGTAGCTTTTTCCTTTCTCCTTGCCTAAGGTCTGTGTGTTTTAATAATTCACACATCACTCCCCAAGCCAGATTATTAGAGATTTGACTAATCTCTAATTAGTCAAATTGCCTCTCTGACAGAGGCAAATCAATAAAAATTAAAACTAACCCAGGGGAAAGACCAGGAGCACATTCTGGTGCTTCTGTTATGGCTTTCTGGTTACTCCACAAATGCTGCTGCCTGATGTTGCTCAAACATCACACTTTCACATAGGTACAAAGTAACAGCAATGAAATGCAATTAATAAGATCAGTGAAAATTGTGTCATACCAAAGATTCAATTAATATCATAACTAGTAACACTCAAATCAAATTTATGCACTCAAAAATCAGTCTAGCCCAGCCGATGTAGCTCAGTGGTTGAGCATCAACTCATGAACCAGGAGGTCACAGTTCGATTCCCAATCAGGGCACATGCCAAGGGTGTGGGCTTGTTCCCCAGTGGGGAGCGTACAGGGGGCAGCCAGCCAATGATTCTCTCTCATCACTAATGTTTCTATCTCTCTCTCCCTCTCACTTCCTCTCTCTGAGATCAATAAAAACATTTTTTTTAAATTAGTCCAGTGGAGGACTCCAAATTACCAAACATAGCTTAGTGTTATTACTGCCATATGTGTTCTGTCTGCTAAACCCACAGCTTCAATGAGGATCCTGACAATGAGACCTGCCCTGACATTGGGTGCTGCTCCATCTCCCTCCATACACACATAGCCAATGTGAAGTATATATTATCTAATGTTTTTATAGCTTCTAAATAAATTACTATGCATCTTTGTAAAAGAATCATTCCATTTTAGTCTCTAAAAATCATCTTAGTAAGAGTGTCCCAAACTAGAAAATGCTTTTCTCTTCATCAAGGCACAGGGATAGTCACTTTTGACACAGATTACAATGGGTCTAGCCTTTACGCTGACCAAATTATGGATGACTAGTGACTTTTACTTTTTGATAGTGCTAATGCTTTTCAAAAGGCACCCCTAAAAGAAGAAAAATTGAAGACATATAAAAAAATTTTTCCCTCATCTTAAACAAAAAATAAACTTGCCATAAAATCAGATATCTAAATGATAGATGCTATATATACAATATTAATCTCTAAAAGCAATTGTCTCATAAGTTCAACAAATCATTCTTTCTTGTCAATATCCCTATTTGTGATTCAAGGTTTCTAAAAAGAAGTTCAAGTTAGAATAAAGACATCTCATAAATTACATGGTTAAGTGACAAATTATATCTAAATCAAATAAAGTTTTGCATTTACAGAGTTGATCTAGGTAACTTGTCACTTGATATTAGTTTCTCACAGATCTATAATTCCTGATACCATAGCCGACACACTTATATGGAGAAGGGATTTCTTTCCTGTAAAACTCTCTTAGTTGTAAGGGTTCTTCACTTTGTTAAGTACAAATTGTTTTATTTTTAAATATATTTTTATTGATTTCCAAGAGAGGGAGAGAGAGATAGAAAAATCAGATATGAGAGAGACTCATTGATTGGCTGCCTCCTGCACACCTCCTACTGGGGATCAAGCCTAAAACCCAAGCATGTGAACCTGACTGGGAATCGAATCATGACTTCCTGGTGCATGGGTCGACACTCAACCACTGAGCCACACCAGCCAGGCAGTACAAATTATTATAAATTAATGTATGATAAAAAGACAACTGCATTATTAATCATTTCACCATGCTGTATATTACATCCCCAGAACTTATTTGTCTTAGCATGTGAAGTTTGTATCCTTTCACAACTTCTATTTAACTGGCTGTTTGCTGTATCAGTTGTGATGCATGTTATTATATAAATAGAGGCCTGGTGCATGGATTCATGCACCAGTGGGGTCCCTCGGCCTGGCCTGTGCCCTCTCGCAACCTAGGACCCCTCGGGGGATGTAGCAGTGTGCCAAGTGGCAGGCAGCCAGGAAGGAGCCAGAACCAGGGCAAGGCACCATGCTGCTTGCGCTCATCCTGGCCTACTGCACCTGCTGCCACCGCTTGGTAGTGCTACTGCGGAGTAGGGAGAGGCTCCCGCCACTGCAGCTGCACTCACCAGTGTAAGCCTGGCTTCTGGCTGAGCGGCACTCCCCCTGTGGGAGTGCACTGACCCCCAGGGGGCAGCTCCTGCCTTGAGTTCCTGCCCCCTGGGGATCAGTGTGCATCATAGTGACTGGTCAACCAGTTGTTCCAGTCATTCTGGTCATTCTGTCATAATGGTCACTTAGGCATACACACACACACACACACACACACACACACACACACACAAACACACACACACACACACTAGTGGCCCAGTGCATGAAATTCATGCACGGGGGGGGGGGGGGGGGCGGTGTCCCTCAGCCTGGCCTGAACCCTCTCCAATCTGGGACCCCTCGGGGGATGTCTGACTGCCGGTTTAGGCCTGATCCCTGTTGGGCCTAAACCGGCAGTTGGACATCCCTCTCGCAATCCAGGACCGCTGGCTCCTAACCGCTCACCTGCATGCCAGCCTGCTTGCCCCCACTGCCCCCCTGCCAGTCTGCTCACCCCCAACTGGCTCCCTCTGCTGGCCTGCTTGTCCCCAACTGCCCCCCCCCCAGCCTGACCACCCCCAAATGTCCTCCCCTCCTGGCCTGATAGCCCCTAACCACCTCTGCCTCGGCCCTGCCACCATGGCTTTGTCCAGAAGGATGTCCGGAAGGTCTCCCGATCTAATTAGCATATTATGTTTTTATTGGTATAGACTAGAGGCCCAATGCATGAAATTTGTGCAAGGGGCTCGGCCCTGCCACCTCTGCCTCTGCCCCTGTGGCCCTTAGCCCCTGCCTGCCATGGTGGCCACCTCTGCCTCAGTCCTTGCAGCCTAACTTCGTCCAAATGTCATCCAGAAGGACATCTGGTCTAATTAGCATATTATGCTTTTATTTTATAGGATAGATATAGATGCTCAGTAGCCACTATTCCAGGAAATACTGTCCATTAGATCTGTATATCACATGATTTCCAAACCATAGTTCTCAATCTTTGAAAATATAGTTTGATTAACAGAAGGAATGAGACAGGCTGAGAGACCTACAGGCCTCTATTGTAGAAAGATATGAGTGGTAAACAGAAAAACAGCCTCCAAAGATGTTCATGCCCTAATCCTTAGAATTTATAACTGTATTTTATATGGCAAAAGGGACTTTACAGATGTGATTAAGTAAAGGATCTTGAAGTTCTAGTCATCCCTCTAGCAGTCTAAAATTACTCATGAATTAAGCAGACAAAAGTCCCCTAACTATTCTTTAATGGACCCCTGCAGAGATACTCTGTGTGGTGCTGGGATTCTTACTAGATTTGTCCAATTATGCTACAAGAAAGAACTCCATTAAGCTCAATAAACAGGTGGGATTCTTTCGGTGCAAGTAATAAAAATTCTTAAACAATCTGGTTTAAGCAAAAAGAATTTACTGGCTATTTTGCTAAAGTGTTTACAGTAAGTCTGAGTCAGATAGGAGTCTCCCTGAGTTGAGGCAACAGAATTAGGAAACTGAGGAGTATAAGGCAACCAGAGTTCACATGGGAAAGTACCAGATAGGAGAAAGCTGCACAGACAGAGGCTAGAGATTCACTGAGGGCTTCCTGAAGTCCTCAGCTGAACACTCATCAGCACAAGCCTCCTCTGAGGAAAGTATCTGAGCCCAAGGGAAAAAACAACACTCTAGTGGAGCAGAAGGAACAATCTCGGCATCCCTGCAGCACCAGAGTGGAAAACCTCACAATTCATGGAGCATCAGGTAGAGAACTCAGAAGAGTGCTGCCTCAGTAATAGGGCAAGTCAGTCCTAGACTAAAAGCGGACCCAGTCCCATCTAACAAAGCTTAAAAGCAAGTCTCAAACGAATCAAACCATCTCTAAGTAACTGACCTATGTCTCATCATACAGCTTAAAAATAAATACTTGTAGGAATATAAAAATATCTAGCTCTAAACATGATAAAATTCACAATGCCCGGTATCTAATAAAAAATTACCAGACAACACCCTGCCAGTGTGGTTCAGTTGGTTGAGCAGCATCCCATGGTCTAAGTGGTTGCTGGTTCTACTCCTGGTCAGGCCACATGCCCAGGTTGCAGGCTCAGTCCTCAGTAGAGGATGTGCAGGAGGCAATTAATGGGTGTTTCTCATCAATGTTTCTGTCTCTTTCTCCTTTTCTCTTTCTCTCTCTCTAAAATCAATAAAAACATAGTATTTTTTAAAATTTACCAGACATCCAAAGAAGCTGGAAAATACTTTCCATATTGAAGAGTAAAACTGATTAATAGAAACAGACTCAGAAATGACACACCTGTGCCTACAAACAGCCATTTTAACTACATCACATACTTAAGAAGGTAAAGAGGAAGCATGTTAAGTAAAAGCGTGTAAGATATAGGAAGATGCAAGTCAAAATTCTAAAGATAAAAATACAATATTTTAGGTGAAAAGTACACTAGATGGGATTCACAGTAGAAAAAAATATATTAGAATAGAAAGGATTCAAAATGGGAGACAAAAAGGACTACAAAATTGAACAGAGAATCAGTGAAGAACACATCCTCATATGTAATTGTAGTTGCTGAAAAGGCAACAGAAAAAGGATATGAAGAACAATGTCTCTCAGCAATGAAGGTGAAATGAGACTTCTTCAGACATACGGAATCCTAAAGATTTGTCACCAGCAGGACTGTAATATAACAAATGCCACAGGAAGTTATTTGGGTAGGAGGAAAATAATACCAGGTAGGAATCTGAATCTACATTAAGAAATGAAGGACACCAGAAATGGTAACTATATGGGTAAATTTTAAAAATTTTTTTGAAAAATTTGTAACACTTTTTAATCAGTAATTAAATAGTTACTGGTAGAGCAAAAATCATAATATATTATGGGGTTTATTGAATTTGTAGAAGTAAAACATGGAATACCAAAAGCACAGAGGCAGGGTGACAAGACAAGGGGATAGAAATAAGCTACTGTAAGGTTTTTAGACTGTGTGTACAGTGAGGTATAAGCATACTGACATATAGTTCTTACACTGCATGTCAAATGTTATAGTATTATTTGAATGTAGATTGTGATATGTTACAAATGCATCTTAGAAATCATAAAACAGCCACTATAAAAACAAAGTATTAAAGCGAATAAGTTAAGAAAGGGCATAAAATTGAGTCATAAAACATGTAAAATTCAAAAAAGGCAGAAAAAAAGGGAAAAATAAACAAATAAAAAGTGGGAGAAATAATAAAAAAAATATTAGCAAGATGCTACATTTCAACACCGCCATATTAGTAACCACATTAAATATAAAAGGTCTAGATATTCCAGATGAAGAATGCTGGATTCAATAAAAAAGCAAGACAGCTCTATGCTGCCTACAAGAAATACACTTTAAATATAAAGACACAAATAAGTGAAAAGGCAAAGGTTTGAAAAAGATATGCCATGCTAACACTAACCAAAAAAACTCAGATTGATTTCTTTAATGTGTGACAAAGCAGATTGCAGAGCAAAGAATATTACCAGGAATTTAAAAAATCAATTTGAAAACAGGGCATAAATAACAATTCTAATTATTTATGTACCCAATAACAAAATTTTAAATACATGAAACAAAAATTGATAGCATGAACAAATTCACAATTGGGATGTAGAGTTTAACCCTGTTTTCTCAGTAACTAACGGAAAAAAGTAGAAAAACATTTTCAACCAATTTAGCCTAATTGATTCTTTTGCAACACTCCACCTGACAACAGAAGACATTCCTCTGTCGTGCAAGCAGAACTTTACCAAGGAGGTCGAGTAGGTATTGATCAGGTGGGTAAGGACTGATCAAAGAAAGAGGGAACTTTGTGGGTATTTGTCACATGGATATATTCACTTAACAAAAAAAACAAAAAAACTCATCTTGTACATTTTACAACTACATATTGTACTTTGAGTAAATTTTAATACACTGAAAGTACATAAAAGGTATACATGACTACAAAAATGATGCGTATGTACATTATCCCTTTTGATCTTTAACTTAACTTTAGTGTGAAATTATTGTATCAATATTTATCACAGGCTAGTCAAACTTGAATAATTCAATCATTAGTCATAGTGTTCTTAAAGATTTAATTATATAGGTGTTTATGAATTTCATCAAGAAAATATAATAGAAAAGTGTATTTTACTAATTTCCTTAATTTAGGAAGCATTCTTGCAAATAAATTGAGAAAAACATAAAAATAGAGATATGAGCAAAACATGCATTTTATAAAAAAAATAGTTTAAATATAGAAAGTTTTTCATCTGTATTAAAAATTTGTGGTATACAAAACATTTTATGTCACCTATAAAATTTTTAAAAATCTGACTGGACACTATGTTGATTAGGAATCCCTCTCATTCACTTTTAATAGGAGAATAATTGGTAAAAATTTATTTGGACGATAATTTGATGACATCAAAATTAAATATGCTCATATTCTCTGGCCTAGAAATTTAAAAATATATGCAACAGGTACACTTGGACATTTCAAAAGATATGTATACAAGGCTATCCATTGCAGCAAAACTATAGCAAAGATCTTAAAGAACTCTGACTGTCATTAGGGACTGGTTAAATAACATACACTTGTATAAAAAAATAATATTCAGCAGTTAAAAAGAATGAAGTAGAGGCTGGCCGGTGTGGCTCAGTGGTTGAGCATAAACCTATGAACCAGGAGGTCACAATTCAATTCCCGTTCAGGGCACATGCCTGGGCTGCTGGCTCAATCTCCAGTAGGGGACATGCAGGAGGCAGCTGATCAATGATTCTCTCTCATCATTGATGTTTCTATCTCTCCCTCTCCCTTCCTCTCTGAAATATATATATAAATTAATGAAGTATGATATGAAGATATCACTAATATTCTATTTAGTAATATATATTTTCTATATTATAGAATATACTAGAGGCCTGGTGCACGAATTCATGCATGGGTCCCTCGGGGTAGCCTGCAGAGATCGGGCCCCAGCTCACATGCCAACCTTGCAGCCCCAGCTCACACCCCCAGACTCGCAGCCCCACAGCCCCACCTGGCACCCCAACTTGGCCTGGCACCCCTTCACCTGCTCCATCATCCACCAGCAGGACAATCAATTGGGGCCAGGACCCCTGCCTGGCTCCCTCAGTGCCTGAGAGCTGCCCCACCCCAACCACTGCTGGTCACCATCTGCAGGGCAATCAGTGAGGCAATTGGACCCCCGCTCGCACCTGCCTTGACCTGGCACCACCCGCTCACCTGCTCTACCATCCCACCGTGGTCCCACTCTCATCGGGGCCAATCAGGGCCAGCTGCACTGATGCCCACCATGTTCCGCGCCATGCCCTAGTGGTCAGTGCATGTCATAGCAAGTGGTCAAACTCCCAGTCGAACTCCTGGTCAAACACCCAGTTGTACTCTCAGTTGAATGATCGCCCAAGGGGACAGTTTGCATATTAGGCTTTTATTATATAGGATATGTATATATATTAGTATAATATAATCATTAGTAAAAAATGCACTCATTGCGTAAATGTATATGCATGAATGATCAAAAAATTTTAGGAGAGACACAGAAAATCTGTTGATGGTGACTACTTTCCTGAATTTGGACTTAAAGGGAGAAGATTTCTATATTAGTAATCTCAGTATTATTTGACTTTTCACCATATGCTGTAATATTTTAATAATAATGGCACTAATATGTACTTTCACTAGTAATATCTTTTAAATCCTTTAAATGTTAAAAAAATAAATAAAATAAAGGGACATTTAAATTTTGAGACACAGGTCTCAAATGAGGGCCCAATTGAGAGGATATTGGTAGGATTTTTCTGTGTTATTTTTTAGTGTTTGGGTTTTTTCTGTGTGTGTTTTTTTAGCAATGATTACTCCAAAATATTTCTGTTCAATAGTTCCAAGGTACTAAAGTTCTAACGTAGTTATTTTTTCCCTTTAATCTTAGAGAAAGTATAATATGGGATGCTGTATGAGATTTTTATGGGTGGTATAATATGGCAGGGTTTTAAATTTTTTACAGTATTTTATTGCTCAAGTTTCCTCTGTAATTCTTTGGGAAACTAAGCAATTATTAACCCTTTGCCAAAAATGCCAATGAATGCCACCACTTCTATTGAGTAATTCAAAAGCTTATCTTCCAGCTTTTTTTATATTCTAAACCAGATCAGATCATTATCATAACTAGAGGCCTGGTGCAAGAAATTTGTGCATGGGGGGTCCCTCAGCCTGGCCTGCACCCTCTCGCAATCCAGGACCCCTCAAGGGATGTCCGACTGCCAGTTTAGGCCCGATCCAAACTGGCAGTCGGACATCCCTCTTGCAATCCAGGACCACTGGCTCCTAACTGCTCGCCTGCCGGCCTGATTGCCCCTAACTGCTCACTCCTAACTGCCTCTGCCTTGGCCCCCGCCATCACAGCTTCATCCAGAAGGACATCTGGAATGATATCTGGAAGGTTGTTCAGCTGTCCCATCTAATTAGCATACTATGCTTTTATTATTAGAGATAAGTCCAAAGGACTGTTTGTTAATCTAACTAGTGCTGATATGCTGATAATTCCTGAAACAAATTCTGTTTTCTTCATGGACTTTTCTAATTGAACTTTTTGAAAAATCACCTTTTCAAACCACACTTTATTAATAGATTGCAACCAATTCTCTTTCCTTAATATACAATTCTATCTAAACTGCTTCTACCTGAAAGTAAGAATTGTGTGTCTGTTTCTTTGATTAGAAATATTATTCTTTCTGATAAGAATTGAGTTCTCCTACATAGTGTTAAAAGCCACTTACAATGAGTTTAATTTAAAATCTATTAGCTAAAACCGTGTTTGCTGGCAGCTAACACTTTCTCAAAAAGAAGATAATCTCTTATTTAATTACTTGGAAAAATGGCTCTTCACACACATTCTAATTGGAATTTTAATAACAGTTAACTGCCAACTCACCCTAGGAAAACAGATCCAATTTCAGTAATAATTATCAAAGGCTAAGAAACATTGAAAAGAGGTTTTTAATCCAATATGTGCTCTGAGTTTCATCTTTTCTTTTTTAAGGTGGCTTAGTAACTTTGGTGGGAGAAATATTGATCAATGGCAACCAAAAAAAGAAAAGGAGCATAAACTAATGGTCAAATGAACTTGAACTTGGGTTTGCATCCCAGCTCTAATACATACTAACCATTTTACCTGGAGCCATATCTGTAAAATTGTAATGATAATTTCCTACAAGACTACATGGGCAGATGTTATAATATGTGAGCTTAGCACAGTAAGCACTCAACCACATTTATTATTGATAAGAGTAAAAAGGCCTTTTTGGTTTGTAAGAAAAAACACAAAGGTATTACGTTTGGTGATTGGGATTTATTGTGAGACAAAACAGAAAAATCATCTCAGCAAGTATGTAGTAACTCTGGACTTTGGAGAATTTAAGATTGGGATATATATATAAAAACTCACGTACAACCGGTATAACAACCTGAGTCCTTGGCATTCCTTTTTAATTGTTAGTTATGCTTTCCAAGAGAGAAGATCTGAACTGCTCAATTTGTTACTATACAATATGGAGCAAGATTTTGGTGCAAAATTCTCACTAAGCAACACCTTTATTTTCTCCCTAAGCATGAGCACTGGTCCCTGGCCCAATTCAAAACCAGGGAATGAGGGATTCAAAACCAGAGTCACTGACAGGTCATCACACATGCTATCCCATGTCCACTTTAGGCAGAAAGAGGAGAGTGTCCCTTTCCCCAAAAGGATGTGGGCATGGCCAGAACATAAACCTTCACAGAAATATCTCTAGTACAAAAGTCCAGCTGGCAAAATTACAGATTAATTACAAAGTTTGTAGGAATTGACTACAATAGTTTACTTGGATTCCCACTTGCTGCACAGTGGCCTCAAACTCTCTCTAGGAAGTAAGCTGGGGCAATCATAGGCTCAGCATGTCTGTTCACCCTCTCTTAGGGACCAGTGCCTTGTGCTGCCTGATGTCCAATGTCTGAATACCATGTTTCAAATATTTTATCTTCTTTTTTTAGTTATTTCAGTCAAGTGGATAAATCTGGTCCTTATTAGACTATGTTGTCCAAAAGCAGAAGTCAGCCCAGTATATTTGATCAAAATGTTTTTGAAAATATAAAAATCTCAGAAGGATGGGGTCAGGGGGTGATGCCTGATTGGATATAGAAATTCTCAAAGGAGGTTAAATTTTAGATAAGTTGGTGTGAGACAAATTGGTTTGAGGCAAAACAGTCTGTTTCTAAGATTTCGTTTAAGCTATCATTTTTCTATCTGCAAGTGTTAGTAGCATTCCAGGAAGCAGTCAAGGGCTAACTAGAACTTTAGTCAGACTATGAAAAATAGCAGCTCACCCCCATGGCTGACTGTGTGCTGCAATTTTCCAGGTCTCTCTCACACAGGTCCAAGAGAGATGAATTGTAGGTATCAGTTAGATGGCAAGCCTCCTAGAATCTTTCATGTATCAATGAAAAGATAGGACAGAAAGGAGAGTGTAACTAATAATCCTAAGAAATTCAATGAAGTCATAGAATTCCATTCAAGTAAAAGCTTCTTTAAACTGTAACTGTAATCAACTTCAGAGACACAAATCTAGTCTACCTCCATCTCCACAGACGAGTCTAAGAAAATTCTATTGACATTTGGTTTCTGGAGGCAAAGTGCTAAGAATCCCCTAGCAGAGTTTCATCAGGTACCCACAGGTCACAGAGCCACTGCCTTCCTGGACAAACAGAAGTCATAGCATCCCACTCAGCCATGACTATTGCAATACGTACTCAAGAATGTCTCTATCAGACTACTCTACCAGCTGCAGATATGATTACAACCAAGACATTCCTCACATGTTTTTCTCTTCTTCCCAAACCCATGGGGCCAGTGGGCCTGCCAAGCCTGCCTGATAAGACTGATTCCTAGTTTACTGAGGAGAAATTAAGTCCTATGTTATTTGGGTATTTTTGAGAGTCTTATTTCAAATAAATTAAAAGCTATCTCCAAGAGTATAGATATTATGTAACCCACAACCTCCCACCATTCTGTCCACCACCTGTTTTGAGCAGCCAATGTAGAAACATTTAATAGCTATCACTAGACAGCTGCCCACCACCTGTATATATCCTAGGCTGACCAGTGGTGAGGGTAGTACTCCAAAGGTGGTTTGCTACCCTCTTCATCTACTGTGTTCTTCACCCACCCCACATCTTCCCGCTACTCTCAAGGAAACTATGCACAACTGTATCCCTCTATTTCTTTTTTTTTTAAATAAATCTTTATTCAGATTATTACAATTGTTTCTCCTTCCCCCCCCCCCCTCATAGCTCCCCTCCACCCGGTTCCCACCCCACCTTCTGCCCTTACCTCCCCCGCACTGTCCTCATCCATAGGTGTACGATCTTTGTCCAGTCTCTTCCTGCACCCCCCATACCCCTTTCCCCCTGAAAATTATCAGTCCACTCCCTTTCTATGTTCCTGATTCTATTATATTCACCAGTTTATTCTATTCCTCAGGTTTTTAATTCACTTGATTTTTAGGTTCACTTGTTGAAGATATGTATTTGTTGTTCATAATTTTTATCTTTACTTTTTTCTTCTTCCTCTTCTTAAAGAATACCTTTCAGCATTTCATATAATACTGGTTTGGTGGTGATGAACTCCTTTAGATTTTTCTTATCTGTAAAGCTCTTTAGCTGCCCTTTAATTCTGAATGATAGCTTTGCTGGGTAGAGTAATCTTGGTTGTAGGTTCTTGCTATTTATTCATCACTTTGTAGATTTCTTGCCACTCCCGTCTGGCCTGCATAGTTTCTGTTGAGAAATCAGCTGACAATTGTATGGGTGCTCCCTTGTAGGTAATTAACTGTTTTTCTCTTGTTACTTTTAATATTCTCTCTTTGTCTTTTGCTCTTGGCATTTTAATTATGATGTGTCTTGGTGTGGCCCTCTTTGGATTCCTTTTGTTTGGGGTTCTGTGCACTTCCTGGACTTGTAAGTCTATTTCTTTCACCAGGTGGGGGAAGTTTTCAATCATTATTTCTTCAAATAGGTTTTCAGTATCTTGCTCTCTCTCTTCTTCTGGCACCCCCATAATTCTGATGTTGGTAAGCTTGAAGTTGTCCCAGAGGCTTCTTACACTATCTTCAACTTTTTGGATTCTTTTTTCTTTTTGCTTTTTCGGTTGAGTGTTTTTTGCTTCTTTGTATTTCAATTCTTTGACTTGATTCTTGCGTTCCTCTAGTCTGTTGTTGGGTCTCTGTATGATATTTTTTATTTCAGTCAATGTATGTTTAATTTCTAGTTGGTCCTTTCTCATATCTTCGAGGGTCGCGTTATATTTATCGGCCTCTTCTAGGATATTCTTGAAAGCCTTATAACTGTGGTTTTGAATTCTATATCCAGTCATTTGTTTCCCTCCATTTCTTTCGTTTGTGATCTGTTTCTTTGTCGCCGCATTTTCACTGCTTCCCTGAGTTGGTAGGGTAGCTTTGTGTGCTAGGTGTCCTATATGGCACAGTGGGTCGGCCTCCCAGTTACCTGAGATGGACACTCTTGGTGCACCCCTTTGTGGACTGTGTGTACAGCCTTGTTGTAGTTAAGTCTTGATTGTTGTTGGTATCACTGGGAGGAATTGACCTCCAGGCCAGTTGGCTGTGAGGATCAGCTGTGTCTACGCTGGGAGAAGTTCGGTGCTGGAAACAGCCTTATAGGATTGGACTTGCCAAATTGCAAAAGCCTCTGTGTTCAGCTTGGATGGGGTGGAGTCTCAGGGCGGAGCAGACAGTCTTGGCTTCCCATCAGCCCTGCCCTTGCACATGCGTGCCTCCAGACTTCTGCCTTCCCCGCCTCCTGAGCCTCCACCTGAGAGTCCAGATTCCCCACCCCCCAACCCCCGCAAGAGCGTGGGTCCCCAGGGGCTCGCCTGGAACTGGGGTTCAGTGCAGTCAGAACTGGGGTTCAGTGCAGTCAGGAGCTTCCAACTCCCTTCTGCTAGGGAAAGCCTGTAGCAATCTCTGCAATCTTTGTGCACACTCGCGCATGCACACTTCCAGACCCCTGCCTGCCGGGGCTCCCCCAGCTCTCCCCGGGGTCTCCGAGTCTCCAAGTGCCTTTCTCTCTACCTGACAGTCCAGACTCCCCCTCTATGAGCCTGGGTCCACGGGGTTTCGCACGGAACTGGGGTTCAGTGCAGTTGGGGGCTTCCTTCCCCCTCCCACCAGAGAAAGTCAGCCAGGCTCTCAGCTGCCCTTCCTCTCCGCATGCACAAAGACCCTTTGCCGTACCTCAACCCTTTGCCGTTCCTCCAATTCTCCATGAGCTTTTCTCTTTCCTTCTAGTTGTAGAATTTCCACTCAGCCAGCTTTCCTGTGGTTCTGGATGGTGTCCGTTCTGTCTTTTAGTTGTAGTTTTGAAATTGTTGTGCGAGGCAGTGGTTTAGGTGCTTACCTATGCCGCCATCTTGGTTTCTCTATCCCTCAATTTCTTTATCTCTTGCCCTAAAGAGAAAACTATCAAATTTATTTTCTCTTTAGTTTGCATTTGTATCAAATTGCAACTTTGATGTTTTCAATAACTTTGAGTAGCAAATATAGCTTCACTTACATTTTGGGTTAAAGGAGTTTACTTAGATTGCTCCTGTACCCTGAGTCCATGGGAAACTCTATCCTAAATTTCAAAGCTGTAATTCACAAATGAGCCTTTGTAAGTCAGCCTCTGACAAATTGAGGATGTTCTGTGCCTATACAATCCTCCTTACATATTTCCCATGTGCTTTCCCCTGTGTGTCTCATAAATATGCGGGGCGGGGGGGGGGGGGGGAAGGGGGACAGATGCAGAGTGATCAGGTCAAGAAGGAAATGAGTGGACATACCTGGAAGAAAGAACACTTTGTAAAGGAGCTTTTCACATTTAAATTCTAAAGCTTGGAGCGAAATAATTCAGAGAGAGCCTACGAATGAATGACCTCCTTTGATGAAACAAACTGTATACTGTCTAGGGCTTTAGAAGTGAAGAGCTCTAGAAAGATCTCTAGGTGAGAGGAATTGTAATTTAAATCAATTTATTTAATTGTAATTAAATAAATTGCAATTTAAATAAATCCTGAGTTTCTCATGAGTTTATTTTTCCCTCTTGAGCTCTGCTCTTTCAGACTGTAGTCACGAGATACTTATGGCCATTTAAATGGAATTTAAATGTATCATTTAGTTCCTCAGTCACACTGGTCACATTCCAGATGTTCCGTTAGCCTAAGCTGAGTGGCTACCATATTGGACAGCCCAACTACAGAACATTTCACTGCTGGACACTACTCTGTTGGATGGCACTGCTGGAATTCTTGTTCAATTGCCAACTTTCATGGGTCCACCAATTGCCAAAACATGGACAGAAATACTTTTACTTAGCAGAGACATGAAAATTATGCCAAGTAAAGGTCATTTAATACCAAAACAAAACGAAATATTATTCAAGACAGTAACAAAGGAATAAAGATGGTCTCATTCAAGATAGAGATTTCTAATATTTCAAGTTTAAAAAAAGAAAGCTGGTACAATGTCACAGATCCAGGCTTCCTTTCCCACCCCGAAGGGTGAGTCTCATGTCTTCCTGAGCCCCTCAGAGCTAATTTACACCAGAAATTTTGTTCTGACTCTTACATAAGCACAAAAGGTTAATTTCTTATGACCTCTGCGTTTTTCCTCAAATATCACAGGCAACTGACAAAAAAGCCTTACAAGTCAGTTTCAAGTTTATCTATCAATAGTGCATGACCTCATCCCCATTTTTATCTGACTCTTATCAACTGACATTGTTAAAGCTCTGGAATAGTGATTCTTAATTCTGTTTCAGCTTCAATGCAACAAAGGAACAGCACATGCCTTATGGTAAAAAAAAAAAAAAAAAAAAAAAAAAAAGAATCTTAGCAAAGATGATTTTTCAAACCAGAGGGGTGGGACCACCAAAATTTCAATAGATAAAGCTGTTCAATATAGTATTTTAAAAATTCATCCAAGTAATTCTGATAGGTTGCTCTGGGAGGAAAAACACCCATTGTCATTAAGAATGAGTGTTACTAAGTTTTGCACAATAAAACTTTGGCAAGTTCAACCATTCCTGTCATTCCTAGATTGTTAGTTTTTCTCTGGAGCATTTTTTAAGCATACTCATATACAAGTTCTGTATATCCTTGAAAATTTTGTTAGTTCTAAATTACTTACAAGAATAATAAGCAGATAATGTAATTAGTATAACCAGGGTTTTTAAAAAATAAAAATTAATCTCAGTATCATATGGAGATAAATAATAAAACATCTTCCATACCTCACCTTCTGAATTCCCTACCTGCATTGAATTTACAATCTCCAGCACTCAGACACTATACTGAATGCCAGGTGTGAGTCAATGGATACCAAAAGGTCAAATGAGATAAAGAAAACCTAACACAAAGGTTTGAAGACACACTAGTGGTAGATGAGTGTGACTTTGTCAATCCAAGATGAATTATATGAAGTGTTGTTGTTTTTTTACGAAAGAATAGCCGTGGTGAAAGCATTATCTTATCAAGGAGGACATGTATGGGTACCAATAAGAAGAGGGGATGTTACAATATGCTATAAACTAATATCATTAACATTGTGCTGCTCTTTGTTGTTTTATATATGTAGTTGAAGGAACACACATAGATATATTCACACCCTTTGAGGTTCGCTATTAACAAGAAGGTAATAAATCTTGACACCACCTTTTCCCCACATATTAATTAATGGGAATTAATGAGAAGAATGTCACACTGAAGAATTCAATATGTCCCAAAGTGGGGAAGAAAATCCATTTCAAAACCGCCTGGGCATTTGACTACCTCATGGTGACAACAGGAGGGAGGACATGGATCTATGTCTTGCAGATCAATGAAACAGCTCTAAAGCCCCGTATCTTGTCATCATCTAGAAATAGGAGACAGGGGCAAAGAATCTTTTGCATGATAATATGAAGCACTGTTTCAAAGTGGAGAAAGTAAATAGGGGTTGTCTATACAGAATATGGTGTGTTCAGAAATAGTCTTTCTTCCTTATTTTGGAGGAAGGCTGAATTGTTTCTAAAAAGTATTGTTTGTCTTTGGGAGATGTGTATGATTACACATTGCATGATTCCATTCACATAACACTCTCAAAATAAAATTGTGATGGAGAGTGGATCAATGGTGGCCAAGATTAGTTCTTGGAAGAGTGTGAGTGCAAAGTGGAAGCCTATGGCAGTTTCCCTGGGGCAATGGAAGTTTGGTATCCCAATTGTGATGGTGGTTGCACAAATCTACACATGAGATCAAATTTTATATATTTTAAAAAGTGCATATAAGAACTGGTGAAATACAAATAAGGTCTGTAGTTTAGCTAATAGTTGGCATCAGTGACCTGGTTTTGACAATTATACAGTGTTTTGTAAGTTATTATCATTTGGGAGAAGCTGGATGCATGGTATATGGGAACACTATTTTCTACTTTTGCAACTTTTATGTAAGTCTAAAATTATTTCAAAAATAATTTTTAATTGTTAAAAAAAATAAAAAACACACCTAAACAGAATGTATAGAAATTTCTTATATATCCTTGAAATTTTTGTTAGTTCTAAATTACATAAAAATTTTTAAAATTAACCAAAAGGATGTTGGGTCATATAGAGAATCTTCAGAGAACCAGGTTCTGGGGCCATGCAGCCAGGTATAATGCCCAAATAATGCCATGGAACTGGTCCAAGTCCTGCCTGCTGTTGTCACTATCCACAACACTGCAGCTTCCAACATTGGCACCACAGGTACGGATGGCTCACACTGCCACAGGCACCACTGCCATGGCTGCCTCCACAGATTTCCAGAAAAGCTCTGAGTAGTTCCTCCACCTCCACAGAAGTATCTTCTATTATTATATCTGATGGACAGTGTCTAGGGTGTGTGACATAGCCCTAGCTGCAAAGGATGATGGGAATGTGATTATCTAGCACTTTCAACTTTCATAGTGAAAAGTATGAAAAAAAGAGGTTCCCAAGAATGACAAATATCTACTGCAAATAATAAGTAGAAGCATGGGCTTTCTCAGATCAGTCTTCTACTAAGGCCAACTGAGCCAAATTCTTAGCCTCCTGAGAAGGTGGTCCCGGAGTTCAAGATAACCACTGATGCCAGTAGCCTTGGATAGAGCAGCAGGCAAGGCTCTCTCACTAGGGGTGGCTCAGTGTTGGATGTAAAATAAATATAATTTCTGTCCCAAATATATTTGAGAAGGCAGTTGATTCTTAAGGAGAACGAACCTAACACTTAGGTTGTTTGTGTATTGTGAATATGTACCAGATATGCTGAATAGGCAAGTTATTGTCTCACCCTTAAGTAAATGCAACCAGAATTTTCAGATCTCTAGCACATAAAATCAGACTTAGTTCAACTTTTTTTGTTCTTTTCTTTTCTTTTCTTTTTTTGCTGCTTGCATAAGTGGTAACAGGTAGTCTCAGAAAACAGTAAGAGATGAGATGGCCAGAAATTAAAATGTGAGGGAGAAAGAGAAGAAATAACTTAAGACTTAACGGGGTAATAAATTATATTGGTGTGGGTATAATTGAGGTAAAATCATTAAAGGAATATTGTTTGATTTGCAAATACAAATGACCCATATGAAAATTATTCAGGCTTAATAGCATAGAAATGCAAATACAGAAGTTAAATCCCACTGAGTTTCATTAAAATCATGCACACTTTCAGTCAACCATCAATCCCTAATACAAATATGACCTCAGTGCAAATTCTCCAATGCTGGAGTATTATCATTGATAATGAATATATTGTCACTGATCTTTCCAAAATAAATAACTTGAAGTGTTACTAATCCTAATTCTTTTCTACCAATAAGGGAACTTCATCAAAATGGAGACAAAACATTGCTGTCATATACTGTCAAAGAATTAATAGTATGACATCATTTGTTTTCTCCTTCTGAGACTAAAGATAGTACTTCTTTAGGAAACTAAGGGGAATTTTGACATTCAGGGAAAATGTGCTTTTATCCTGAGAACATAAGTAAATAATACACAAGTCAACTTTCAAATTAATTCAATGTTATCATGATATCTAAATATATTTTATCTTTTGTTTACAAATTTCCCAAGAATATTTGCCATAGGCATTTACTCTTTTAAATTCTATTAAAATGAAGTTCTGTTTGCCAGTGGACCCCAAAGAGAAATCAACCATGCATTAAACTGTAGAACAACCAGGCAATTTTAGGAGGACTTGCAAGATACTTTAATGATTTGTTATTTAATGGCCTACATGAGGATATTTCATCACCTCCTAAAAAGTATATCTAAAATCACACAACCTTGTCATTATTTAATTGAACTCTTTTGGGGAAAAATGTTTGCCAATTGTCACAAATATCAAGTTTCTGTGCAGCCTGAGTACAAAATCAGGTTTTAATAAAAAGCTTGAAGTCTTACTGAGGGCCAGTTCATGGCTAAATAGAGGACAGGTGGACTGACAGTGAAAGAAGTTGGAACGGGAGTTTGTGATAAACCACACTCTGCAAGGCATTCTGGCATCTCCCAACTAACCAGACTGTTGGGTGGTGGAATTAAACAACTAATTCAGTGAGTAAGCTGCTTTCACTGAAGCGGAACCAGGTACCTAAAACTCCAAATCTTCAAGCCCAGAAGCAAAAACTCACTTGGCCCTAATGCAGGAGGTGAAAGAACATGGTAACAAGATGCTCCAAAAACATCTCTGGATCCCCAGCCCAAGAGAGTCTCTCTGGTATTCATACAGATGTAGCTAGAAATATTCAGTCAGCAGTTTGGGGTGCTGGGGAGCAAGTTCCATTCTCAGACAGAGATAAAGAGGAGGGCAAGGGGATTCACTAGCCAGTAGAGCTTACATTAGGTTTAAGCTTCAGATCCAGTCCCAGTGATGAACTGTATTGGAAACCAATATAATAATTTGGTCTGAATACAAAAATTCAGTAAGGAAAGCAGAAGTGAGTGAGGAAAAGAGATGAATTGCAGGTGGGTACACAGAGGCTTGCCCAAAGTATGTCAGGTATAACCGTCTAGGTTTTAATATGCCATCATGACTGATTTTCATTGCTAGTATAAAAGGGAAAAAATAAAGGTATTTGGTAGTATTGTTCTAGTAATTCATATTAATTATACATGCATTTACAAATACAGGGTGGGCAAAAGTAGGTTTACAGTTGTTTGTATGGAAAAAGGCGTGCAGGAGATATATATATATATATATGGTGCAAATTGTCCCCACAGGAGTTCGACTGGGAGACCGGGAGTTCAATTGATTGCTCGCTATGACATGCACTGAGCACCAGGGGGCAGTGAGGAACAAAGGAAGGCCCTCAGCAGCTGGCAGCCCCAGCCAGCAGCCGGCAGCCAGGGAAGGAAGGCCCTGGCTGGCAGCCAGAAGGCCCTGATCTGCCCTGATCGCCAGCCAGGTCTGGGGACCTTACCTGTGCACAAATTTTGTGCACTGGGCCTCTAGTAATTTTTATAATAGCTTTAGTAACTCAAAAAAGGTCACAACTCATCTGTAAACCTATTTTTGCCCACTCCTGTATAGAACAACTTAAAAATGGAAATAAATATTCCACAATTCTACAATACAAAGATAAGACAAACACCATTAATCTTTGGTATATATTATTTTAGTATACTTAATATCTTATACACAGATATATACATATACCATTATTGAAAAAATAATAGGGAAATCTAAAATATATTCTTTATCAAATGAATCACATTATTGTGATTTCTCTTTTAGTTGTCTGTTGCTTACCATCATATTTCTTCTACCTTCTATAATTTCATGCACAGGAAGATAGGCCTTATTTGATAATGCATAATTCTATGGTTTTTTGTAAATGTTGCCAAATTATACCAATTTATAAACCCATAAGCAATTATGAGAGGTTCATTTCCCTTCATTCTTTACAAAACTGCATCTTATCACTTTTTAAGAATCTGTGCCATTATGACAGAATTAATTTCTTGCATTTTCTATATTTGCATTTCTAAGCTATTAAGCTTGAATAATTTTCATATGGGTCATTTGTATTTGCTAAACAAACACTACCCCTTCAATGATTTTGCTTCAATTCTGCCTTCACTAATATTATTTATTGCTGCTTTAAAAATTGAGTTAATAGGTGTGTTGTTTTTTCTTTGTCTCTTTGTCAGCCTCCCCCAAGAATGATGACAATTTAAGACAGTACCGCCTCTTTTTTGTTTTTCATTTCAGTTCAATGCTAATGCATATTAAACATTTAACCTGTGCACTGAGCAGGTGAATCCTTCCTGGAATAAATAATATCAGAATAAATAATAACAGAGCTTAAAGAAGCTTCCTGGGTAGGAAAATCATTGTCCTGGTGACAGACAGCTATGGATTCAAATCCTGACTTCTTGATTTAGTCACTGAGTGACTTTAAAAGACAACTCCTATGAGCTTCAAGTTCTTCATTTACTAGAAATAATGCCAATTTGTCTCATGGTTGCTACAGAGCTCAAATGATATAAAACATGTAAAAGCACTATATAAATGCAGGTTATTGTTACTCTTGCAACTACTTTCTTTGAGAATAAATATTACATCCATCACCTGTTTTGAGGCAAATTGGCAAAGACAGCTTCCTTGTCAAGGTTAAAAATAAAACACAAGAGAGACGTGGTACTGCTCAGGAGCACTTACATGGCTATGAAGTTTGCACTTTTCAGGAAGCTAATAAAACTAAATAAGAACGTATTCCACTGACACCTTAATGTCATTCTTAGTTGTAATCCAATTTGCTCTACTTGTCTTCCTATAGAAGGAAATTGATACTACAAAGAGAAGCACATTCAACTTCCTCTCAGATTATTCGAGCATGGCTAACATGAAAAGGAAGCTTAGAGCTGAAGAAAGTACTAGAAAGGAATCCTAAACGAGCTAAAACAATTGCAAGCCCAGCTTTCCTGCTTAAAATTTCAGAGAGAGAGAGAAAGGGGGAAAAAGAAACTTAAATAAAATGTCTCGAGAAGAAGCCAAGATGGCAACATAGGTAAACTCCTGAACTTGCTGCCATGCACAACCACTTCAAAACTACAACTAAAAGACAAAACGGACATCATCCAGAACCACAGGAAGGCTGGCTAAGTGGAAATTATACAACTAGAAGGAAAGAGAAAAGCACACTGAGATTCAGAGGAGGTGCGGAAGTAAAGTCCAGAAGTACAGAGGCATGCATGCGTGGAGAGGGCTGGCAACTGAGTACGCGGCTGGCATTTTCAATTCGCAGGGAGGCACAAGCTCCCGACTGCTCTGAACTCCAGTTCCGGGCTAGACTCTGGGGACCCAGATTCATACGGGGAGAAACTGGACTGTCTGGCAGCAGGAGGAACTCGAGGGTGGCTTTCTCTCAGAGGTGCTTGTAGTGACTACCAAGGGACACTGAGACCCGGGGGCCTCTTAGGGCAGGACTGATGGGAAGCCATTGTTGTTTGCTCTTCCCTGAGACTCCACCCCATCCAAGCTGAGCACGGAGGCTTTTGCATATGAATGGCCTGGTCCTTTGAAATCTAAACTTACCTAAAAAACTGCAGCTGAATCAGAGAGACCCAGAACTACCAAAAGAAGGCCAAAGGCCCCACAGCAGCCTGCATTGCTTCACAGCTGGGCCTCATATGGGCACCTCCAAAACCCAAACAAAGAAGAGGAATCTGCAGATATCTCTGTAGCTCCTGGTGGGTGGCCTCAGGCAAAGGCTAAATTAGTACCTCCTGGGAGATCCAAGAGCCAGTGTACCCAGGGGTCAGAGTGGGACCATCCAGATTACAACTCCTCAGATCCATAAGGGACACACTCAGGGGGCAGACTCAGTAAGCACCAAAGCCCCACTGAAGCAAATCTTGCCCCATAAGAGTGTCTCCAGCACAGAAGTTCTCCCAGTGTAGACACAGCTGATCCTCACAGCCAATTGGCCTGGAGGTCAATTCCTCCCAGTGATACCAACAACAATCAAGGCTTAACTACAACAAGACTTTGCACAGAGCCCACAAAGGGGTGCACCAAGAGTGTCTGCCTCAGGTAACTAGGGAGGCTGAGCCACTGGGCCCTATAGGACACTTAGCACACAAAGCCACTCTATCAACTCAGGGAAGCAGCCAAAATGCAGAGACAAAGAAACAGATCACAAATGAAAGAAATGGAGGAAAGCAAATGACTGGATATAGAGTTCAAAACCGTGGTTATAAGGTTTTTCAAGAATTTCCTAGAAAAGGTCAATAAATTTAGTGACACCCTGAAGGATATGAAAAAGGACCAACTAGAACTTAAGCATAAGTGAAATAAAGAATAATATACAGAGATCCAACAGCAGACTAGAGGATCGCAAGAATCAAGTCAACGATTTAAAATACAAAGAAGCAAAAAACACCCAAATGGGAAAGCAAAAAGAAAAAAAAAATCCAAAATTATGAAGGTAGTGTAAGGAGCCTCTGGGACAACTTCAAGCGTACCAACATCTGAATTATGGGGTGCCAGAAGAAGAGAGAGAGCAAGATACTGAAAAGCTATTTGAAGAAATAATGACAGAAAACTTCCCCCACCTGGTGAAAGAAATAGACTTATAAGTCCAGGAAGCGCACTGAACCCCAAACAAAAGGAATCCAAAGAGGGACCACACCAAGACACATCATAATTAAAATGCCAAGAGCAAAAAAAAAGAGAGAGAGAGAGAGAGAGAGAGAGAGAATATTAAAAGCAGCAAGAGAAAAACAGTTAGTTACCTACAAGGGAGTACCCATACCATTGTCAGCTGATTTCTCAACAGAAACTATGCAGGCCAGAAGGGAGCAGCAAGAAATATTCAAAGTGATGAATAGCAAGAACCTACAACCAAGATTACTCTACCCAGCAAAGCTATCATTCAGAATTGAAGGGCAGCTAAAGAGCTTTACAGATAAGAAAAAGCTAAAGGAGTTCATCACTGCCAAACCAGCATTATATGAAATGCTGAAAGGTATTCTTTAAGAAGAGGAAGAAGAAGAAAAAGGTAAAGATAAAAATTATGAACAACAAATACATATCTATCAACAAGTGAATCTAAAAATCAAGTGAATAAAAAATCTGATGAACCAAATAATCTGGTGAATATAATAGAATCAGGGGTATAGAAAGTGAGTGGACTGACAATCCTCAAGGGGAAATGGGTGTGGGGATGTGGGAAGAGACTGGACAAAAATCATACACGTATGGATGAGGATGGTGGGGGGGAGGGGAGTAAGGGCATGGGATAGGCTGGGAACCAGGTGGAGGGGAGCTGTGGGGGGAAAAAAGAAGAACAACTGTAATAATCTGAACAATAAATATTTTTTTAAAAAATTGTCTCTTGTATATGGTCTTCCTCTACAGACTTTACACCATTCTGACAAGTGTTGCTAACAATGATTCTTACCATGGCCTCCTGACCATGCAGGAAAGTCTCTATCTCAAACAGGAGTACAGAATTCCTCAAAATGTCAAAAAGCAGACTGTGTTTACTTCATATTCACTTTAAAATAGTTAAGTATATGTCTTACAATATTTTTAGAGGGAATAAAAGAGTATTCTGAAATTAATCTGTGGTATGCATTCCTCCTTATTCAAGATAGGAGGAGGCACTGCAAAAAAAAAAAAAAAAAGTCCACACCACCATCAGGAGGGAACATCTAGCTCAGACTCTTTAAATCAGCCACTTTAAATGTTTCAAAAAGCACAATGGAGATTTTATATTTATATTAGTGGCCCAGTGCATGAAATTTGTGCACATGAAAAGGGAATTAATTAGAGGAAATATTTCAATATTGCTATTTGCCCTTTCTTTATAATAGAAGGGCCAAAGATGAAAGAAAATTAGTAAAATGTATATGCAAATCTCCCTCCTGTCAGAGTCTGGGGCACGCCACGGGACCCAGAGTCAAGTCCCTGCCCACCTGCACGCACCTCGAAATCATGTGAGAGCCAGACCCAGCTGGCCCCACCCCCATCAAGCCCCGCAGGGCAGGGGGCATAGCCTCAGGTCCCTGCCCCGGTGCCAGGCAGGGGGTGCAGCCTCAGATCACCCATCAAGCCCCACCAGGTTGGGAGCACAGTCTCAGGTCCCCCGTCAAGCTCCGCCGGGTAGGGGGCACAGCCTCAGGTCCCCCGGCCCCAGCACTAGGGCATGAAGGTGCGAGGATGCAAGTGCATGAGGGCATGATGACCATTTGCATATTAGCTCTTTATTATATAGGATGTCATTAGGTTGCCCCCAACGATCTTAGCAGGAACTTTATATCTGTTTAGTATCAGTGATCCCACTTTCATCAGAGGCTGTTCGGGAGGCATAGTTACTGTGAAAATGAATAATCACTGTTTAATAAACAGACATTAAAATGGGTGAATAAATGACTCAAAATTAGTTTTTGTTGGCTAAGGAGTTGGGGAAAACAATCAACCATTGACCTAATTTTATAGGTGAGGAAAATCAGACACGACATTGCACAGTGAGTTAGAAGCCAGCCTGGGATGGAGACTTGAAGCACCTGGCTCCTAGTCTAACACTTTTCCTGCCAACCAAAAATTAATGTTTGCATGGAATTAAAAAATGGGCACTCTAAACAATAATAGTAAATAAATAAAATCCTCAGTCTTTATCTTTTCAACAGACAGCTATTGAGCCCCTACTCTGTGCGTGCTATGGTCATGCTTGCCTTTGTTGGAGGATACAAAGGTAAGTGAGACAAATTTCCTGACCTCAAAGAATCTAAAGCCCAAGGGAGATAATGCATTCCTATAAATAAGGAATGTAAAGAATAAAATGGAAGGTGCTGTCAAAGAGATAAAGATGATGAACTACGAGGGTTAACAAAGTATAAGACGTGCAATGTTTTGGTTTTAGGCAAAAATAAAAAAACTTAGCATATTAAAAGGCATGTCCTATAGAAGTGCCCAGCTATACTCATTATTGGTCACTTTCCCCCATGAATGCAACCTCTTCTTCCTTCATCCTTTTCCTTCAATCTCTAATATAAAAATCTTGCATATTCTTAAATTAAGACTCATATCAAATATCAGTTTTTCTGTGTGTATGCCCTAATCATCTGTTATAAACCACCTCTAGAAACTGCTAGAAAATTGAGCATCCCCCACTACAGTCATGACACTTTATTACATAAAGCCTGATGCTGGCAGCTGGAAGGCCCCAATCAGCCCTGATCGCCAGCCAGGCCTAGGGACCCTATCTGTGCACAAATTTCATGCACTTGGCCTCTAGTCCTATCTAATAAAGAGGAAATATGCAAATTGGCCATCACGCCGTCACAAAGATGGCGACACCCATAGCCACATGATGGCGGCACCCAGTCCCCTCAGCCCCTCCAGAGTCCCCCAGTCCCGGGGGATGGCAGGCACGTGGCCACACCGCTTGCCTACCGCCAGAGTCCCCCTGTCCTTTCAGCCCCACGGGGGGGGGGGGGGTGAGGGAGGGAAGCAGGTGTGCAGTGCGGCCAGACCCACCAGAGGTCCTGCCACTCCACAAGCCTGCCGCAAGAGTGTCCTTTCAGCCCCATCAGAGTCCCCCAGTTGTTTCAGCCCAGCCAGGGGGCGGAAGGTGCACGGTGCAGCCGGACCCACCGGAGTTCCCCTGTCCTTTCAGCTCCTCCATGAGGCTGGATGCTGCGTCCATCTGCATGGGCGCAGGCACAAGCAAGTGGGCAGGGACTTGACTCCGGGTCTCCCAGCACAGGCGGACTTGATGCTGTGTCCCTGTGGGCACAGGCCCAGACTCTGACAGCAGGGAGGAGGGAGTCCCATCCCCCAGATAATCAGCCAGAATCAGCGATTGGTCAGCCAGCTCTCAGCGGCCTGAGAGCCAAGACTCTCATTCACCTACATCTCAGACGCTGACAGCAGGGAGGTGGGAATATGTCTAAAAGGCAACTATTGATACAATGTAGCTCTGCAGCGGAAAGAAGCCAGTGTCATCAACAGAAAATGTCTAAAGACCAACATGCCTCTGAAGTTGAAAGAAGGCAGTGGCGACAACAGAATCTCTAAAGAACAGTCATCAACAAGTACTACCAAAACAGGTAGGAACTGCCTTCTCAGCAAAAATGGAGTACTTGAAGATGCAATTCTCAAACATAGTTGTGATGGAATGACTGTTAGATGTCAATTTTGCCTATCACTAAATTTCTCTGATGAAAAACCATCTAATGGAGAATGTACTCAATGTTGTAGCAAAGGTCAAGTCTGTCCAAATGATATACATTTTCCAGAATACCCTGCATATTTTAAAAGATTAATGACAAATGAAGATTCTCACAGTAAAAATTTCATGGAAAATATTTGTTCCATAAATAGTTCTTTTGCTTTTGCTTCCATGGGTGCAAATATTGCATTGCCATCAGGATATGGGCCATACTGTTTTAGAATACACGGACAAGCTTATCACTGTACTGGAACTTTCAGCTGGTGTTTCTTGGAAGTTTGCCCAACTCTATATTTTAGATACGGCCAAAGTGACAACTAAAAGATTAGCAATGCCAGAAAACCAGGGCTGCTCAGAAAGACTCATGATCAACATCAACAACCTCATGCATGAAATAAATAAATTAACAAAATTGTACAAGATGCTACATGAGGTAGAAAAGGAAGCCCAATCTGAAGCAGCAGCAAAAGGTATTGCTCCCACAGAAGTAACAATGGCGATTAAATATGAACGTAACAGTGACCCAGGTAGATATAATTCACCCCGTGTAACCGAAGTTACTGTCATGTTCAGAAATGAAGATGGAGAACCTCCTTTTGAAAGGGACTTGCTCATTCATTGTAAACCAGATCCCAATAATCCGAATGCCACTAAAATTAAACAAATCAGTATCCTGTTTCCTACATTAGATGCAATGACATTTCCTATTCTTTTTCCACATGGTGAAAAGGGCTGGGGAACAGTTATTACATTAAGACTCAGAGACAACAGTGTAATCGACAGTAATACTAAACAAAATGTAAGGACACGAGTCACACAAATGCAGTATTATGGATTTCATCTCTCTGTGCAGGACACACTCAATCCTATTTTAAATGCAGGAAAATTAATTCAACAGTTTATTGTGGATTCATATTCATAAATGGAGGCCAACCGGATAAATTTCATTAAAGCAAACCAATCTAAGTTGAGAGTTGAAAAATATAGCGGTTTGATGAATTGAATCAAATCTAGATCTGAAAATGACAATGTGCCAAGTGGTAAAATGATAATACTTCCATCATCTTCTGAGGGTAGTCCCAGAAATATGAAATATGCAGTAGCGATATCAGGATGCTATGACAATTATAACGAAGTATGGCAATTGCCATAGCATCCTGATATCGCTACTGCATATTTCTGGGACTACCCTCAAAGGTCTGTATTCAACTTTTGCCAGTGTTATAAATTCATAACCATGACATGCAACCCCAAATGGGCAGATATTGCAATTTACAATGCTGGCAAGAGTTGAAAACAGACCTTACTTGGTATCCAGAATTTTTAATATTAAGCTGAATGCTCTTTTAAATGATATATGTAAATTACACTTATTTGGCAAAGTAATAGCTAAAATCCACGTCGTTGAATTTCAGAAATGCAGACTGCCTCATGCTCACATATTATTGATACTAGATAGTGAATCCAAATTACAAATAGAAGATGACACTGACCATATAGTTAAGGCAGAAATTCCAGATGAAGACCAGTGTCCTCCAGTTTTTCAAATTGTAAAATCAAATATGGTACATGGACCATGTGGATACAAAATCCAAATAGTCCATGTATGGAAAGTGGAAAATGTTCAAAGGGATATCCAAAAGAATTTCAAAATGTTACCATTGGAAATATTGATGGATATCTCAAATACAAACAAAGATCTGGTAATACCATTTCTATTGGAAATAAAGTTGTCAATAACACTTGAATTGTTCTTTATAACCTGTATTTGTGTCTCAAATATAATTGTCATATAAACCTTGAAGTCTGCACATCAATTAAAAGTGCAAATATTTATTTAAATACATCTATAAAGGGCACGATTGTGCAAATATTCAAATTTCTGAAAAAATTATTATCAATCATGATGAAATATAGGACTTCATTGACTCCAGGTATGTTAGTGCTCCTGAGGCTGTTTGGAGACTTTTTGCAATGTGAATGCATGACCAATCTCATGCAATCACAAGATGAGCTATTCATTTGCCAAATGATCAGAAGTTGTATTTTCATACCGATGATTTTGCTGAAGTTTTAGATAGGGCTAAAAGGCATAACTCAACTTTGATGGCTTGGTTCTTATTGAATAGAGAAGATTCCAATGCACATAATTATTATTATTGGGAGATTCCACAGCATTATGTGTTTAATAATTCTTTGTAGACAAAACGCCGAAAGGGTGGGAATAAAGTATTAGGTAGACTCTTCACTGTGAGCTTTAGAGAACCAGAACGATATTACCTTAGACCAGTGGTCAGCAAACTTGTTAGTCAATAGAACGGTAAACCGCGGCTCACGAGCCGCAGTTTGCTGACCACTGCCTTAGACTTTTGCTTCTGCGTGTAAAAGGTGTGACAGGTTTTGATGATCTGCAAACTGTAGGAGGTGTAACTTATGATACATTTTGTGAAGCTGCTAAACACCGAGGATTATTACTTGATGACACTATCTGGAAAGATACTACTGACAATGCAATCATCCTTAATATGCCCAAACAACTACGGCAACTTTTTGCATACATATGTGTGTTTGTATGTCCTTCTGCTGCAGACAAATTATGGGATGAGAATAAATCGCATTTTAATGAAGATTTATTTTGGAAATTACACCAAAGAGAAGGTGCCTGTGTAAACTGTGAATTGCATGCCCTTAATGAAATTCAAGAGGACATTGCATGGAATGAAAAACTTCCAGACTATCCTTTATTAATGAATGTAAATACATGTGATGAATTGTACGAGCGTCAACAGGCAGAGGTTTTGATAAATTCTTTGGATAATGACAATTGGCAGCCTTTCAGACTATAACTTCAGCCACTGAAGATCTGACTGTATATCCCAAATGCTTTTTCTTAGATGGTCCAGGTGGTAGTGGAAAAACTTATCTGTATAAAGTTTTAATACATTATATTAGAGGTCGTGGTGGTACTGTTTTACCCACAACATCTACAGGAATTGCTGCAAATTTACTTCTTGGTGGAAGAAACTTTCATTCCCAATATAAATTACCAATTCCATTAAATGAAACTTCAATTTCTAGATTCTATATAAAGAGCGAAGCTGCTAAAACCATTAAAAAGGCCCAATTTCTCATTATTGATGAATGCACCATGGCACCCAGTCATGCTATAAACACCATAGACAGATTACTAAGAGAAATTATGAATTTGAATTTTGCATTTGGTGGGAAAGTTGTCATTCTTAGAGGGGGTTTTCAACAATGCCTCAGTATTGTGCCGCATGGTATGCAATTGGACATAGTACAAACGGATTTAAAGTACTGTGATGTTTGGGGATGTTTCATAAAGTTGTCTCTCAAAACAAATATGAGATCAGAGGATTCTGCTTATACTGAATGGTTAGTAAAACTTGGAGATGGCAAACTTGATAGCAGTTTTCATTTAGGAATGGATATTATTGAAATCCCCCATGAAATGATTTTTAATGGATCTATTATTGAAGCTACCTTTGGAAATAGTAAATCTATAGATAATATTAAAAATATATCTAATCATGCAATTCTTTGTCCAAAAAATGAACACATTCAAAAATTAAATGAAGAAATTTTGGATATACTCGATGGAGATTTTCACACATATTTGAGTGATGATTCCATTGACTCAACAGATGATGCTGAAAAGGAAAATTATCCCATCAAATTTCTTAATAGTATTACTCCTTTGGGAATGCCATGTCATAAATTAAAATTAAAAGTGGGTGCAATCAGGAAGATGGCTGCTGACGGGAAGGCAGACTGAAGATAAGAGTGTGAGTGAGAAAACAAAGGGAGAGTATGTGGTGGCATGGGGAGTGTTTGTTGGTGAGTTGAGGGACAGCTATACTCCAGGAGACTGTGGGGGACTGTTGGATGGGGCTTCCCTGACAGAGCAGCCCCCATTGCCTGGGTTCCCTCCCAGAGCGGCAAGCTCGGAAATGGAGACTGAGCCATATTGAAGGGGAAAGTGGATGTTATCAGGAGCCTGAAAAGCCGAGGAATATACAACTACAGCACCCACCAAACAGCTGTGAACCTGAGAACACCGGTTCCCAAGTGACACAAGCACATGGATTCAGAGGAGCTCTATACTCCACCATGGAAAGGTCAGATTTTGCCTGGGATAAAGGGAGAGAGAACTACATAACCAGACACGCAGAGAAGAGAGAACATGGGGAGACAAAGAAACAGCCCGCATATGAAAGAAAAGCAAGCATTACCAGAAAAGGAAGTAAATGAAATGGAGGCAAGCAACCTGCCAGAGAAAGAATTCAGAGAAATGGTCATAAGGTGGATGAAAAGAATGGAAGACAAATTTGACAATATGTGTAAGAACCAAGAGGAAATGAAGAAGAACCAAGAAGAAATGAAAAATGACATCGCTGATATAAAGAACTCAATAGAAAGCATCAAGAGTAGACTAGAAGAAGCAGAGGACTGCATCAGTGACCTAGAATACAAGATAGGAAAAAATACCCAAGTAGAGCAGCTTCTAGAAAAAATTTAAAAGCAGGAGGAGAGCCTAAGAGAGCTTTGGGACAACACAAAACAAAACAACAGCTACATAACAGGGGTTCCAAAAGGAGAGGAAACTTAGCAAGGAATAGAAAACCTGTTTGAAGAAATAATGACAGAAAACTTCCCTGATATAGGGAAGAAAAAACCCACACAAATCCAAAAGCTCACAGAGTCCCAAGCAAAATGAATCCCAAAAGACCGACACCAAGGCACATTATAATTAAATTGGCAAACACCAACGACAAAGTAAGAATCTTAAAAGCGGCCAGAGAGAGACAGAAAGTTTATCTACAAAGGATCCCCCATCAGGCTAGTGACTGATTTCTCAACAGAAACACATCAGGCCAGAAGGGAATGGAATGAAATATACAAAGTCATGCAAAGAAAGGGTCTGAATCCAAGAATACTGTACCCAGCAAGGCTATCAATTAAACTTGAGGGTAAAATCAGGAGCTTCACAGACAAAAAAGGACCAAGGGAGTTCATACCACCAAACCAGCAATGCAAGAAATGCTAAAGTGTCTGCTGTAAAAAAATAAATAGGAAGCAAAGAAGGAACACAGGGGTAAAGAATAAAAATGGTGACAAACAAGTACCTATCAATAATAACTTTAAATGTAAATGGATTAAATGCCCCAATCAAGACATAGGGTAACAGATTGGATAAGAAAACATGACCCATATATCTGCTGTCTACAAGAAACCCACTTCAGAAAAAAAGATGCACACAGACTGAGGGTGAAGGGATGAAAAAAGGTTTTCCAGGTGAATGTAAATTTAAAAAGCAGCAGGGGTAGCAATACTTATATCTGACAAATTAGATCTCAAAGTGAAAGACATAACAAGAGATAAGGAAGGCCACTTCATAATACTAAAGGGAGCAATCCAACAAGAAGAAATAACTCTGGTAAACATATACGCACCCAATACAAGAGCACCCAAATGCATTAAAAAACAAACAAAAAAACTCCTGGAAGATATCAAGGGAGAGATTAACAGCAATACAATCACAGTAGGAGACTTTAATACCCCACTATCACCATTGGACAAATCCTCTAAACAAAAAATCAGCAAAGAAACATCAATCCTAAATGACTCACTAGACCAGATGGAATTAATTGACATCTTCAGAACATTTCACCCCAAAGCCTCAGAATATACATTCTTCTCAAGTGCACATAGGTCATTTTAAAACATAGACCATATATTGGGTCACAGGCAAAGTCTCTTCAAATTCAAGAAGATAGAAGTCATATCAAGCATCTTCTCAGACCACGTTGGCATAAAACTGGAAATCAACTACAATAGAAACAATCCCCAAAAATCAAACATATGGAGACTAATTAGCATGCTATTAAACAATGACTGGGTCACCAGAGAGATCAAAAAATAAATAAAAAACATCATGGCAACAAACAACAATGAAAACACAACAATCCAAAAATCTATGGGACACAGCAAAAGCAGTTTGAGAGGGAAGTTCATAGCTCTGCAAGCCTACTGCAAAAAACAAGAAACAATGGTAATAAATTACCTAACCCTACAACTCAAAGAGTTAGAAAGAGAGCAACAAGAAAATCCCAGTGTAAGCAGAAGGAAGGAAATAATAAAGAGCAGAGTGGAGATAAACGACATTGAGACCAAAGAAACAATACAAAAGATCAACAAAACCAAGGGCTGGTTCTTTGAAAGGATAAACAAGATTGATGAACCTCTAGCCAAGCTCATCAAGAAGCAAAGAGAGAGGACCCAAATAAACAAAATCAGAAAGGAAAGAGGAAAAATAACAACAGACCCTACTGAAATACAAAGGATTGTTAAAAATACTATGAACAACTCTATTCCAAAAAACTGGACAACCTGGAGGAAATGGACATATTCCTAGAAAAATACAACCTTCCAAAACTCAATCAGGAAGAATCTAAACATCTCAACAGGCCAATAACTATGGAAGAAATTGAAGCAGTCATCAAAAAGCTTCCAGCAAACAAAAGCCCAGGGCCAGACGGCTTCACAGGGGAGTTTTACCAAACATTCAAAGAAGAACTAAAACCTATCCTCCTCAGACTATTATAAAAAATTCAAGAGGAAGGAACACTTCCAAGCTCATTCTATGAAGCCAGCATCACCCTAATACTAAAACCAGATAAAGACAACACAATGAAAGAGAATTATAGGCCAATATCCCTCATGAACATAGATGCCAAAATCCTCAACAAAATTCTAGCAAATCGGATCCAGCACTACATCAGAAAGATCATACACCATGACCAAGTAGGATTTATCCCAGGAATGCAAGGATGGTACAATATCCGCAAATCAATTAACATGATACATCACATAAACAAATTGAGAGATAAAAATCGCATAGTCATATCAATTGATGCAGAAAAAGCATTTGACAAAATCCAACACTCTTTCTTGATAAAAACTCTCAGCAAGGTGGGAATAGAAGGATCATACCTCAACATATTAAAAGCCATATATGAAAAACCCACAGCCAACATCATACTCAAAGGGCAAAAATTAAACCATTTCCCCTATGAACAGGAACAAGACAGGGATGCCCACTCTTACCACTCCTGTTTGACATAGTACTGGAAGTATTAGCCATTGCAATTAGACAAGAAGAAGAAATAAAAGGCATCCAAATTGGAAAAGAAGAAGTAAAGCTATCCTTATTTGCAGATGACATGATATTGTACATAAAAAACCCAAAAGACTCAAAAAACTATTACACTTAATAAGTGAATTTGGCAATGTAGCAGGATATAAAATTAACGCCAAGAAATCTATCTATAGCATTTCTATACACCAATAGTGAACTTACAGAAAGAGAGACTAAAAAAGCAATCCCATTTACCATCGCACCAAAAAAATTAAGATACCTAGGAATAAACTTAACTAAGGAAATAAAAGATCTATAAGCAGAAAACTACAGAACACTGAAAAAAGAGATAGAGGAAGACATAAACAGATGGAAGAACGTACCATGTTCATGGATTGAGAGGATCAACATCATTAAAATGTCCATACTACCCAAAGCAATCTATAGATTCAATGCACTCCCCATTAAAATACCAATGGCATATTTCACAGACCTAAAAGAACTCTCCAAAAATTCACCTGGAATAAAAAAAGACCCAGAATAGCCACAGCAATCCTGAGAAAGAAGAACAAAGTAGGTGGGATCTCAATACCAGATTTCAAGCTGTAATACAAGGCCACTGTTCTCAAAACAGCCTGGTACTGGCACAAGAACAGATATATAGACCAATGGAATAGAATAGAGAACCCAGATATCAACCCAAACCACTATGCTCAATTAATATTTGACAAAGGAGGCATGAACATACAATGGAGTCAAGACAGTCTCTTCAATAAATGGTGTTGGGAAAATTGGACAGATACATGCAAAAAAATGAAACTAGATCACCAACTAACACCATACACAAAAATAAACTCAAAATGGATAAAGGACTTAAACATAAGACACGAAACCATAAAAATACTAGAGAAATCCACAGGCAGAGAAGTCTCAGACATATGCTGAAGCAATTTCCTCAACAATACCACTCCTAGGGCAATGGAAACTAAAGAGAAAATAAACAAATGGGATTACATCAAAATAAAAAGTTTTTGCACAGCAAAAGAAACCATCAACAAAACAACAAGAAAGCCCACTGCATGGAAGAACATATTTGCAAATGTTATCACTGATAAAGGTTTAATCTCCAACATCTACAGGGAACTTATACAACTTAATAAAAGGAAGATAAACAACCCATTCAAAAAAATGGGCAATGGACCTAAATAGAATATTTTCTAAAGAAGACAGAAGAAAGGCCAAGAGACATATGAAAACATGCTCAAAGTCACTAATTATCTGAGAGATGCAAATCAAAACGACAATGCGGTACTATCTCACACCTGTCAGAATGGTAATCATCAACAAATCAACAAACGGCAAGTGCTGATGAGGATGCGGAGTAAAAGGAACCCTCGTGCACTGCTTGTGGGAATGCAGACTGGTGCAGCCACTGTGGAGAAAGGTATGGAGTTCCCTCAAAAAACTAAAAATGGAACTCCCATTTGACCTAGTAATCCCACTTCTAGGAATATATCACAAGAAACTAGAAACACCAATCAGAAAGGATATATGCGCCCCTATGTTCATAGCAGCACAATTCACCATAGCTAAGATTTGGAAACAGCCTAAGTGCCCATCAGCAGATGAGTGGATTAGAAAACCATGGTACATATACACAATGGAATACTATGCTGCTCTAAAAAAGAAGGAAGTCTTACCATTTGCAGCAGCATGGATGGACCTGGAGAGCATTATGTTAAGTGAAATAAGCCAGGCAATGAAAGAAAAATACCACATGATTTCAATCATGTATGGAAAATAAAGAACATTATAACCTGATGAACAAAAAGATACAGAGGCAGTAAAGCACCAAACAGACTGTCAAATTACAGCGGGAATGCTGGGGAGTGTTGGAGAGGGGAGAAAGATATCAACCAAAGGACTTGTATGCATGCATATAAACACAACCAATGGACACAAGACACTGAGGGAGTGGGATGAGGGTATGCGACAGGGGGTAGGGGAGGCTGGGGGAAGGTCAATGAGAAAAAAAAAGATATATATGTACTACTATATGTAATACTTTAAACAATAAAAAATGTGAAAAAAATAAAGAAAAAAGTGGGTGCAATCATCATGCTACTGAGAAATCTTAATAGTAAATGGGGTCTTTGTAATGGTACTAGGTTTGTCATCAAAAGATTGCAACCTAACATAATCGAAGCTGAAGTATTAACAGGATCTGCAGAGAGAGAGGTTGTTCTGATTCCAAGAATTGATTTGTCCCCATCTGACACAGGCCTCCCATTTAAATTAATTTGACGACAGTTTCCTGTGATGCCAGCATTTGTGAGGACATAAATCACAAGGACAAACTCTAGACAGAGTAGTAATATTCCTACCTGAACCCGTTTTCGCAAATGGTCAATTATATGTTGCTTTCTCTCGAGTTCAAAGAGCATGTGACATTAAAGTTAAAGTTGTAAATACTTCATCACAAGGGAAATTAGTCAAGCACTCTGAAAGTGTTTTTACTCTTAATGTGGTATACAAGAAGATATTAGAATTTATACAGGAAGATATTAGAATAAGTTTAATCACTTTATCAGTCAATTTTTGCATCAATGTTGTTTTTATATCATGTTTTTGTTGTTTTTATATCATGTTTTTTCTGTTTTCATATCATGTTTTTGTTTTTATATTATGTCTTTGTTGTTGTTATATCATTTTGTTATTATTAATAAATGCATATATTATTTTCATATACATTTTACGCATTTCCTTTCATCTCTCACACTTCGATTATAGAGAAAGGGCAAATAGCAATATTAAAATATTTCCTCTAATTAATTCCCTTTTAATGTGCACGAATTTCATGCACCAGGCTACTAGTTATTACATAAACCCTGATGCTACAGTTATGTATATTATAAATGCTTTGCTCCTGCCTGCCTTTCTGACTTCATATCTTAGAATCCTACCAAATTCTCTTTATGTTCAGCCCCAAATTAATAAATAACTTGAGATACATCCTATTTTCTTGCCTTTGTCCCTACTGTTCTTTCTTTCTGGAATGCCTTTCTGCCTCTTTGTTTTCTCAGCATTATTTTCTCCACCAAAACCCTCTTAAGACCCTACTCAATTCCCCAATTCCCTTACCCTGTCAGATGGGGTCTGACAGGAGGCAGAGCTGTCTGGAAGGTTACACAAGGGCCAGAGGCCCTGAGACAGATTTTCTCTTACCCTTGTCACCGTGAGTGAAGTAGAGGACAGGGGGTCATGTCCCGCAGGTAAAGTTAGAAGTAAAAAAAAAAAAAAGTGGTAAGTTGGGTGATCATTGCAAAGGAGCAGGGAGAGAGCAGAGCTAAGAAACCACACTGAAGTGAATGGTATCATAAACTTGTAAACCCAAGAGAAAGAATAGCAGAGTGAGCAAATGGTAAGTAGTGAGGTAAGAGCTTGAAGAGCCCCTGGAAATAGTTCTCCAGTTTTCACTGTAAATAGTGTGTTTGAGTTGGAGAACTAAATAGTGTATGTTGTTTTTATGTCCTTCCTCCAGGATCTACATTAGGATAACAATTGTATAGCAATCTTCAGGATTCTGGAGTTTCCCAGAGATTCTTGGACTACAACATTCTTCTCAGTATTGGCTAACTTCTGTGGCATGAGCAATACAAGCAGGTATAGGGAAATAGCTGAAAAGATGCGATTGCTGCTGTGAACAGGAGAAGTGGGTCTTCCCTTGGGGGCGTTTATGCAGTAAATGGGAATAGGCAAAATTTGTGGCGTTAAAGTAGGTGAGCAGTGGGGTTTGGGTGACAAACAGAGGTTCTTCACAAAAATGGGTTTAAGCTATTGAATTAGAAATATTAGACGTTGACCTAAAATGTAGAGGGGTTTGGGGGAATCTGTCTCCAAATAAACAACTTGAATCACCTGGCATTGCTCTCACATGATTAATTAGGGAGAATTCTGCCCTATTAAGTAATATGGGGAAGGTTCAAAATGTTGACGACTCTGAGGAACAACCACTGTTTTTCACCAAGAGACATTTTCAGTTCAAACCAGAACTCAACTAAAAACAGTGCATCTAAAAGACACAGTCCTCCAACTCTACCTATGTCTCATACTAATTGCTCCACCCACTTTCCCAATATCCTGTGATTTCCAAGTTAATCTATTACCAGGTGGTTGCTCTGCACTATTTTTATAAACCCGACTGATTGGGTGCAGACATGCAAAATCTCAAATAATTCCCTCTAAAACAAAACTAGGCGCCACTAATGGAGACCAGGGGGCTGCGTCGTCTATGAAGGTAAAAGATCACTTGGATGAGCAGTCAAAGCTACAGGTTTGAGAGATTTTGACCTGGCACTCATGTCTATTGCCTGTGCCTTGTGTTGACATACTAGAATGAGATTTCTATGGAATTGCTTGTATACCTACATTGAAAGGCCTGAATGGGTGGGAATCTAAGGGACTATCTACAAAATGTGTCCAGTTTTCCAGATAAAGGACAGATTTGGGGTGGAAGAAAGGGTGGTTTTCATAAAGGGCATGGACAAAACATAGAGACAGGGCATCCCTCATCCAAATGATTTCTATCGTGGCCACATATTAGAATCACCTAGGGAACTTTAAAGAATTCCAGTATTTAAACTGAAAGTCAGAACAATCAAAATAGAATCTCTATAGAGACCCAAGCATCGATATATTTTAAAACTCCCTCAGTAATTCTACTGTGCAACCAAGGTTGAAGACCACTGCTTTATCCATTTAGTGTGTAAAGCTGTGGAGCAGGGCACTCTGCCAAGAAGGGGACATGAAGGTCAAAGCTAGAAAGCTAAGCCTATGTTTGGTGGCCAATTCAAGGTACTTCTTCCAGAGCGGATGCCAAGTACATCTGGAAAAGAGTAAGCCCAGTATGAAGTATAGTAGAGTGGACAAAGGCAATCTAGCCTGGAGAATTTCCAAAAATGGAGTGTGTTGACAATGTGCCATCCTTGTGCACAGCTGTCACAAGAGCATGGGCGGGTATGCCAGCAGAGAAACCACCAATTAGTCCCTCCTTCCTCTGACTTCCCAATACATCTCGTGTTTGCTCATTTATCCTGAGATCCATCACATTATATTTTAATTGTTTACATGTCTGGCTTTTCTACTCGATCAAAAGTTTATTTCTTGAATCAGAGACTTTTGTCTTATTTTTTAATATATTTGCTTTACCTACAATATGTCCCAATTTAATAAATGTTTGTTGAATAAATAAACTTTATTTTTGTGTATATTATTCACAGAGCTTTTGCACACAATATTAGGAACTCTCTCCTGTGCCAATTACAAAATAAGAAATTTGAAACTCTTTGATCAAGGGCACAAAAGAAATGACATAAGCCTTTCTTATGGAGAGATCTAGAAAATTAAGTAAAATCCTTTCCTTTAAATAGCTCAGCTCATATAAGGCAAACCCATGGCCTATATCCTTTAATGCTATGTACATCCCAAAGTTAAAAACCAGGTAAGAAGGTATTTTATGGTAATTCCAATCTATGCTTTATAATTAATTTATACGGAAAAGTTGCATTATTTTAAGTGCCTTTTAAAATTATCTGCTTAAAGAAGTTAGCTATATAGTGTAAATGAGAGTGAACAGAGAAATTATTCTAGGTTCAAATGCCTCAGCCATTTTCAAGTTGTATTGGTTTTCTGTCAAATAAAACTGTGTATTCATAAAAAAAATGACCTGCTTATTTGGTTACTGTTGTTAAATTCAACTGCTTTAATAAAAGAGTTCGTGTGTGTAGAATAAAACTATTTCACCAGCTAAAATTCAGTCTGCTCATTCATTCACTCAGCATTTGTTGAGAATTCACCATAAGCCATGTCCTTACACCCACCATACATATATTCAAGTGAGTAGTTACTACATTTTGCCATAAGGTTTGTTAGATACGATTCAATAGAAGATTGGCAAACTAGACTTTGGTGGGACCTAATTCAATAATTAGTTCATTCAATCATTCATTCAACAAATATGTTCTGAGAAACCCCATGAGCCATGCATTGTCTTAAGTAATATGGTTAATGCTGTGGATATGATAGGCCTGACCCCTGCCTGAATGGCATTTACAGCTCAGTGAGGGGAGGAAACAGAAATGATGTAAACAACAAAAAAATCAATAAATGCAAACTGTGACAAGTGCAATGAAGGAAACAGACAGGCGTCCATGAAGTAATGAGAGGGACATCCACTTTAGAGTGAGTGGTCAGGAAAATTTGCTCTTCAGAAGTACCACTTACACTGAGACCTGAAAATAAAATTGAGCATGTAGGGGAGATGTTGATAGGGCAAGAAGGATTTCTTCTGGGGGCTTAAACATGACCAGTCAATTCATCCATAAGGATAAGCAGAAAAAGAGATCTTGAGACTTATCTTGACTAGGAATCAATATAAAACTCAGGAATCCAGGCCAGTTCAGGACTGGTTGTCAGATAAAAATCAAGCCATATAAACTCTAAGGCAGGATGGGATGCCAACTCCAGTTACAGATTCAGTGAGCGTTTACTTGATCAGAAACTTAAAGCGATGAAAAGTCTTTGGTCTTCCTCCAAAGACACCATCCCAGGATAGTCCCTCCTTGACCTAAAGAGACCAAATCTGTTAATGCTTTAATAACCCCTATCCAAAGTCCTGTCCTCATCCACCCAGAGACCCTCAGAACCCAAGAGGAGTGTTACCCTAGGAGTGTTACCTCCCCTCTGCAGATATGGAGCTCAGCTGGGGAATGTAAGTTCCCTGCCCTTTGGGAAAAGCTGGTCTTTCAGTTCCATGGACTCCCTCATTGATCTTTCCTTGGAGCCCACCATTCACTGTCTCCTTTGGCCCTCTAGCATCTTGGGCACAGGTTCTGATAACAGGACAGTTGATACAGTCTTGTCAAACCGAAGGAAACAAAAGTGAGTGCTGAAATTGCAAACACTAAAGCAACACAAATATGACAAACCCACAGAATGGCATATCAAATACCTGCATATTTCAATAAAGGTTATTTTAAAGCATTTGGTACTAACAAATGGGTGACATTGGATGTATTTGTGTAAGGAGAAGGAGAAACTTCATGTATTTAAATACACAACTTTTGGCTTAACTAAGCACCAGAGCACATTTCCTCATGCTATATTTAGGCAGTGGGTTTCCATATTTAAGGAACTATGAATTATTGAAAAGCACTTTGCAAAAAGTTGGCAGCAATCCCTGAGCCACAGTCTGAATCAGATTTTTAAACTTCTAATATTTCTTTGCTGTAACCCTCTTTGAAAGGAATGCTCAAGAGAGATCAGAACAGTAAGTGGAGTGAGGATTTTGTAATTAAATAACCAAACCAAGTGAAATGGCAAAATTCAGAAGAAGGAATTTCAGACTAGAAGAGAGAAGACCTGCATTACTCTGATTTCAGCTTTACCACTTCAAAGCCATGAGGTCTTGGGTAACGTTAAATCCCTGTGAACCTCATTTTTCTTATTAATTGGAGAAATCAATGTGTACTATTCTCTATTTGTCAAAATAATTATAACAAATGAATGCAAGTGTGTGTCTTTGTGTGTACATAGAAACTGTGAAGCATCAAACATGTAAAAAGTATTAATAATGGGGATACTAAGAGAACACTGATGACATATTTCCTTCCTTTTAACATCATACTTGCTCTCCAGGTGATTTTCAGATGAGTCCTCTGTACAAGACATGTGCCTAAAACTAATTATTTCTCTTGTAAACCCTTTGCTGAATTCCAAAAAAAAAAAAATTGCTTTTCTGGAAATCTTCCTTCATAGTTCCTTTCTTAATCTGAATAAATCCATTTTAGTTCTAGATTGTGACTTGAAATGTTTTCTGCTACACCGAAGAAGCTCCAACATTCTGGCCAAGCAACTTCTGTCCCTGTAGGTGTCCCTCTAGGTGTCCAAACAACTTCTAGGAAGCAGGTAGTCCTTCCCAACATAACAACTTCCTCCTGGTTTTACCACCAAGCAAGTCTTCCACTTGTCTCTTGTCCTCTATTTCCTAAGTTGGAAGTTAGATTTAAGCCACTCTGCCTCTCAGCCATTAGAGTGGGCAGGGGAAGGTTCACATGAAGCTCCCTGGATGGCTGCCTGCAAGTCTCCTTCACCAGATAAGAGATGTGCTTTACAGCATATCATTCTTTGTAAATGTCCTCTCCTTCAAAAACCTTCCTTCACCATTCTGGATTCCCAAACTAAGTGAAGGGGATTTGGTTGTTGAAGAACTGGTACTCAAAACTTCTTTTGTTAAATTCTGCACATGTGTAATTGTTTTCCCTTCTCTTTTGTACCCATCTTTATCATGTTGGTGTCTCATTCCAATATCTTATCACAGGTGGAAGGGACCATCCCAGATTGACCCCTATTGGATAAGGGTAGAACATGATGAGCACTGTGACATTCACATGTATACTCTTGTTCCATATTCATCTTTTTTTCCCCTAAATGAGCACACAGATTGTGCTACTGAACTCTGGCTTTAAAGATCAGGAACTGTGACTGACCCAAGATCAGTCACATTCTCATATCCATCACAGAAGCAACTGTGTCTTTATGTCTGGCTGTCATGTCCTAAATATAAAACTATCTGATCAATTTGAAAAATGTTAAATAGGACTCAATTTTAAGACCAAATTTTAAAGAAAATGGGTTTTCTTCCTTTATAAAATTCCCTTTTCCTCTCTCTTCAGGTCTCTTCACTTATGCATTTCATCAATGCCACTTCTAAAATCAGCCAAATCTGGTCCACAAATAAAGTAATTCACCTAATCAACACTCCAGACCTTTCCAAATTACAGGAACTACAGGGGACTGAAGAACATGTTAAAGGAATCAACAGAGATACAATCAATAAAATCGAAGTGTGGAAAACTTTACAGGATAAAACACTGGGTTTCTTGAATAACAAAATAGCAAAGATAAAAAGGGAGAGATTCAGGTGAACTATTCGAGCAAAAGAGATTTTAAGAGATATATCAACCAATTGCAAGATATGCCATTTATTTCCTGATTCAAAGAAAGAAAATGTAAAAATAGGTGAGAGAGTCAGAGAAATTTGAACGTTACTTGATATTTGATAATATTAAGAAAATTTTAATATTTGAAGGGTAGTAATGTTTTCTGTGATTCTGTTTTTTTCAGAGTATCGTGTTCTTTAAAGATTAATGTTGATATGCCTATGGGTGTATAATATTTGATATTTGCTTCATAATAACACAGAGGTAGGTTAGAATTGGTAGGGTTAGAGAGAAAACAGGATTGTCCCTGATTCAATAATTGTTAAAGTTGGATCATAGGACAAAAGAGTTTATTATACTGTTCCTCATTTTTTTGTAGACATTTAATTTTTTCCAAAATAAAATGTTTTTGAAAGACAACTCCATAATTTGCTAACCAGATGATTAAATAACATTCAGCATTTCAACTGGCTATGTTTATGTAATGTAGACCTGGTTGGAATAAGGTATTTTATTTATTCTTTCCTTTATTTACCAAGAGCATAAAAACAAAAAGGCCCAGATATGTAATGCTAATGAAAGCTCCAAACTATCTACGTACCACAGTTACTTGCTTTGTGCTACACTACAAAGTGAGTGGAGAAAATGCATACCATTGTCCTTTGATTTGAGCAGGGAAGATTCCTTTCTTCTCTGTAAGAGGGACTAAGAAAAATGCAGTATAATGACCCAACCTTGCTTTGAAGTGTGATGGCTTTGCTCTTGCTATTCAAGTGCCTGTGGGAAAGTGTGATGAGTCCTACCTGCTATGGAGAGATAGATTACAGCTAGAATTTATTAGAATGCCATCTGAGCAACGAAAATAGAGCAGAGACTGGGAAGGGATATGAAGAGGATCCCAACAGTTTCCGTAGCATTTTAGGTCTTTGAAAAAGTCTGATAGGATGAAATTTTAGCATTGTTTATTCTCATTATCAGGTTTATAGGTATTTGTGACATTTTTTCCCATTTCACTTTTATGTTTGAATATCTATACTAATAAAAGGGTAATATGCTAATTAGATCGGGTCAACCAGACATCTTCTGGATGTCTGACTTCCTTCCAGACAAAGTCATGGTGGCGGGGGCCAAGTCAGAGGTGGTTAGGGGCGGTCAGGCTGGGAGGGGGACAATTAGGGGGTGACCAGGCTGGCACAGGACCAGTTGGGGGGCAACCAGGCCAGCAGGGGACCAGTTAGGGGGTGATCAGGGTGGTAAGTAGAGGCAGTTAGGGGCAATTAGGCAGGCAGGCAGGTGAGCAGTTAGGAGCCAGTAGTCCTGGATTGCAAGAGGGATGTCCGACTGCCAGTTTAGGCCCAATTCCTGCCCCAATCAGGCCTAAACCGGCAGTCGGGCATCCCCCAAGGGGTCCCAGATTTGAGAGGGTGCAGGCTGGGTTGAGGAACCTCCCCACCCCTCTATGCTTGAATTTTGTGCACTGGGCCTCTAGTTTTAGTATAAAAATATATAAGGTTTTTCTGAATTTGCTTTTACATGTAACTTGAGAAAAAGAACAGTAAATAAAATCAATAAAATTTTGTACTTGGGAATCTGAGGACAGACTTTTACATGTATTGTGATTGACAATATCACAGAGATGCCTCTTTCTCTCACTCCTTTCATACCACCCACAGTTATCAGCTACACTATGTGGGAGGGGAAAAAAACCAAAGGTGTAATCAGATGAATAAGTATCATGTCTTAAAATGTAAACACTGTTAGAGAGTAACAATGTAAACTGGCACTCAACTCTTTGTGTAATAAGATGTATTCTTTCTGTGGTCTACTCATTCATTCCAAACATAGGGACTCATGACTCTTAAGAGTCCACAGAGTCATTTTCCATAAATCCATATGTTCACTAAAAATTGCATGTAGACTGAATAGTGTGTTTCACATACATATGTTCTACCATATTTTAACTATAGATAGTGTTGAAATAAATAAAATATGAATTTGTTTAAAACCTAATGGAACCCAAAATGGTTGGTTATTATGTATGTATTTTCTTAATCAATGAATTAATAAAAGTATCACACCCATCATGAAGATATCAAATCATCTAGGAGGACTGAAGTTCCTTTTGTTGGTCATATAATATTCCATGATGTGAGGTGCTACAATTTAGTCAGTTATTTCCTTATTAATAAGCTTTTTCTTTGGCTACTTAGCCAAAGTGCCTCTGGCTACTACAAACATTCTGTGGCATATAACCTTACAAACAGGCACTTTTGTTTCTATGATGTAGAGTTCCAGGAGAAAATTTTCTAAGTTGAAGTGCATTTTAGGTTTTAATAGATGTTGCTATGTTGCCTTTTAGAAAAGCTATAAAGCTTTTAAATTCCACAATGTACAAGAGAAACTTTGTCCTTTATCCCCACCAGCAATAGGTCTTATAGCTCTTTTTAATGTTACCAATTCAATAAATGTAAAGTATTTTATTTGAATTTCCCTTACTACTCATGAATTTGAGCATCTTTTCATGTGCTTCTTGACCACTGGGCTTGTTTTTCTGTGAATGTTTTTAAATTTTTAATTCAAATCCTTTTAGTTTTTCTATGTATTGTTTGTTTTTTCTTGTCACTCTATAAGAAATCTATATATTACAGAAATTTTTCCATAACTGATATTGTCCACTACCATTTTTTCAAGTTACTCTCTATCATACTCATCTTTTTAATTTTCTCCATAGCAATTACCACTATTGTTTTGCTAGCTGTTTCTTCATTGCCTCCTTCAATAGAATAAATGTTCCACGAAAACAAACTTCTTTCCTCTTCTATACCTCCACCACCTATGACAGTGCAGAACGCATTATAGGCCCTCAACAATAGTTAAATAAATAAATAAATAAATAGTGGATGAGTTATTATTTATGTAGCATGTTTGAATCAAGATAATAGTGACAAATGTCATAATTCTGGCAACTATATATCCCTCATTTTCTAGAACCATTTTGATTTTTCTGTTCCCTTAATTATACTTGTACTTGTCAGACCATGTGTCTAGGGTTTGACTCATTATATATATGTATAAAGTATGTGTAAACACAGATGAGAAAATAATGAATAATTTTTGAGGGATGATTAGGAATGGGAAAAACACCAATAGTGATAGGAGGAGTTTGCCATAAAACAAGGAGGGAGGTGCCCTGGCCAGTGTAGCTCAGTTGGTTGGGTGTCATCCTGTGCACTGAAAGGTTGCCAGTTCAATTCCTGGTCAGGGCACATACCTAGGTTGCAGCTCAATCTCTGGTAGGTGACGTGCAGGAGGCAGCTGACTGCTGTTCTGCTCTCACATCAATGTTTCTCTCTCTCCTTCTCCCTTCCTCTCTCCCCCCCTGAAAAAAAAATCAATAAAAACATTTAAAAGAAAAAAACAAGAAGGGAGGCACAAAGGCATATAAAACAGTTTGATCAAGGACACAGAAGTAAGAAATCAAGAGGCATTTATGGGTAAGCAACCTGGTGTAATTTAATAATGTAATGTGAGTTTGAAATAGAGAGTAGAGTGAAATGAATTGTGAATAGAAAGATAGGTGGTGATTGGGTTGTAGAAAACTCACATGTTAAACTAAGGCATTTATGCATTTTCTTCTAGAAAATGTGGAGTCATCAAAACTTTTTCCGTAGCATAGTGACATAATCAAATTTATGACACAGGAAGAACACTCTGGTGGCAATGCCATGAATTAATTAGAAGGGGAAGTTTTTATTAATAATGGTTCTTCTTATAGTTCTAAAATAACTTGTGCCAAACTAGTCCAAGTATATTTTATGGACAGCATTTTTAATAGAAGTAGCAAAGTCAGCACACATTTCCCAAATCAGATGACAGAATACATGCTCTAAATTTTATCTATAAGCTTCTGCTACCCAAAATTTTTATGCTAAAGAATAAAAATCATGAGTTGCATTAACTTTCTCAATAAAGTGGCTGATTAAATTGACTGAGTTATGTTCATTTTCTGCCAAACTGTATCAGCCTCCTCTTCTAATCCAATATTTCTGAAATGCTTCTGAGGAACTTTGTGTGCCAATACTGTGCTTGACTTACAGCCAGAAACAAATTTAAGATTAATTGGTTAGATTAATATTAGAAGTATCATTACCAAGTCTTAGCCTGTCACCTTCCCTAGTGATGGTAAATGTATCTGCAAGTTAAAGTTATGTCTTTATTGGAACAAGAAAAAGAAGGTATTTGTCTTCTTCCTTTGTTAGTTTAATAAATCTCAAAGAATACTATTTGGCATGAATTTTCCAATCTGGACTAGATATTGATCTACTAAAGTGGATAATTGGCACATCTCCCTTTGGACTGGTAGTAGTTCTGTCTGCAACTATCATTTCATTCTCCTTGGATGATTAAAGAATGGCTCCTCTGACAAAGTGAGCCATACTTTATCGAGAGAGTGTAGTACAGTTAAAAGGACATGACTTTGGAGTCATGGAGTCCTAAATTTAAATCCCATACTTACTAGTTGAACAATATTCATTCAATACATGGTTGAGAACTATTTTATATCAAGTATCGGTCTAGACACTAGAGATTGAAAACTCTACCAGTAAGAAGCCAGTAGGTTAGTAAGAGAGATAGACAAGGAAATCAACATTGCTAAAATAGAGTAATTAACTAGGAACAAGCAGGGCATGAACAAGAAGATAATCAGAGAAGGTATCTAAATGAAAAGGTACCCCAGATCAAAGAAACATGAAGAACAAAAGTTTAAAGACATACCTAGGGATGGTATATTTGCTCACCCTAAAACAGTGAAGTTTGGCTTATTTAGATATAAACTTCTGTGAAAAAATTTGTCAGGCTTCACCACTGTAATTCCCATCACATAAGATAGGACCTGACACATACCTGGAACACAATAAGTATTTGATAAAAAATATATAGGTAAAAGATATGTTGGAAAGTAATAAGAAATAAAGCTAACATACACACACACACACACACACACACACACACACAAAAAGGATATTTTACGGTTGGGTACAAACCATTTTCTGACTCCAAGATTAGATTTTCTGATTTTTATTCTGATCTGATTATTTTCCAACCTTAACTGAGAATTCAATTAATCTGAATTCTGGATCACCTGTTAGAAATGTAAATTCCAGTCTTCTTCTCATAACTGAATCCAAATCTCTAGGAAAGAACCCTGGAGATACTTATTTTAGCTAGTATTCATGTGATTCCAATTATTAACAGTGTGAGGAAATTGGATGAGGCAAAAGAATATAAGGGCCTGAAACAAGACAATAGGACTAATAGAAAAAATAGGTAAAAAAAAAAAAAAAAGATACATATGCTAATTAGGTTGATCTGTCAGGAACTAGTGGTCATTGGAGAATAATAACCAGAGAGGCATGTAAGTTTCTGACTTGGGTCCCTGGCTTATATTGTTATCAAGAAATACAGTAAAGAATGCTGGAAGAGAAGAAAATAAATTTCAGACAAGTTAAATCTGAAGTGCTCATTGTAAAACCAGGGGTAAGGTCCAGAAAATAAGGAAGAAATGGAACTGGATCTTAAGAGAAGAGTCTGAGCTTGAGTTGTACAGCAGGAGATACCAGCATTTGAAAGATGTAATGTCTTAATCTGTTCAGATTGTCTCAAAACAATCATGCCATGGAATTCTGTCATATGATGTGGCTCCAGTGGTTCACTGGCAAATGTTTATCAACCGGCTCCATGGCGGGTAGGGATGGGAGGAATGTGCAGCAATTGCCAAATTTTTATGTTGGCAAAACCCCCACCATGGCAGATTCCAAGCTACCACACACATCACTGAACAGAAGATTGGCAAGAGATGTGCCATTGGTTCTCACCAGCCAGGACAAGCTGTCTCCAGCACACCACTGCACCCTCCCCTTTTGCCCTCCAGACATTACTTACAATTTCCTTTGGGCAACTCTCCCTTATAAGTAATGAGTAAAAAATGTCCCATTGTAGCAATAAACACAATGCAATTTTTAAAAAATTTAAGCTCAGTACATTCAAAGAAAGTAATTTCTTCCCAAACTCCCCATCTGTTCTTCACAACCCTCTCTAGGTTGCCGCACTCTACTCCATGCCAGCTGGCATTCCCGAACAGCAAGGTAAAATCATTCCTCACTGTCCAGATGTACCATAATTCAGTCCGACCTGGCTCCTCTTTAACCCTTTGGCCTCTGTAACCTCCAGCAAAGGAATTAGCTTAAGTAGTCATTCCAGATCCTCTGTTTTAGGGCCCAAGCTCTAGGCTGGTTAGAGTCTCATGGCTAGCTGCTAGCTAGACTGACCATTTCTCACACCTGCCACATTCACATTTGCATCTTTATTCTGTTGAGAAAGTTTCACAGCACTTATTTCCCTCCTACTATGCTTTCTGGTAAAGAAGCCTTTTTAATCACTTCCTAAAGGATGGGGAGGAGATTGGGATGAGACAAGGGTTCATAATTATCTCTGCTTCTAATTAGTTCATGCTTATACAGAGACTGCAACTGGTGTTACCTGGCAGGATAGTCACAATAAGTGATGTCTATCACAATCTCATATCAGACTGTCTTCACACTGTTCATCTTTAGGACACAGCTGACAAATTACGATGTGACCCTACCCTATCATTTTACCCTTACTTGGGTGCTTGTTGTGTGATAGATTTTAATTTTCTTTCATTATTTCAAAGTTGACATTTCTTCTCTTTAAATCTGACTTGCAGCATTTCTTTTGAGATAATCAGCTGACAGACTAATTGATGATTCTTTTAAAGTGTCACTTTTTTTCTCTAGCTCCTATAAATTTTTCACTTTGTCATTGTTTCATTGGCATTATTATGATGTACCTCTGTGTGGTTTTCTTAGTGTTAGTCTTGTTTGTGGTTCAAAGTATGTCTTGAACCTATGGCTTGATTTTTCCATTAGTTTTGGGAAATTCTCAGCCATGATTTCTTCAAATTGCTTCAATCCCATTCTTTTCCTCCTCACATATGACTCTATTTATACTTATGTCAGGTTGTTTTACTGTCCCATGATGGCTTTTTGGAATTTTCTGTTTCTCTTCTCTACACTTTAGCCTGGATGTTCTTCTTCTGACCTTTCTTCCAGTTTATTAACTCAATATTTAACCATATCTAGTCTGATATTAAACTCATCTATTAAGTCTTTAGCTTCTGTTATAGTAGTTTTCAATTTTAAACTATCAGTTTATTTTTATTGATTTCTATTCTCTGCTGAAATTCTCCATTTCATCATCTATATTCTCGAGTGTACTAATCAGGTTGTTTTAACATCCATATATTATAACTGTAATAACTGAATCAACTGTGGGTCTGCTTACATTATGTTTTTATTTTAGTCCTCTCTTGGTTTTCTAAATAATTTTTTTCTTTATTGATTAAGGTATTACATATGTGTCCTCATTTCCCCCTTGTCCCCCCACCCCCCACTCATGCCCTCACCCCCCTGGTGTCTGTGTCCATTGGTTATACTTATATGCATGCATACAAGTCCTTTGGTTGATCTCTCCCCCTTACCCTCATAAAGATTTATGTTAACTTTGAGCAAAAAGTTAAAGCAGGAGTCATTCATCTTACTCAGATCAGGAACTGAAGCATTTAAGGCTGAATTTCAGTCTTTGAAATATCTTATCTGCTGGGGGTTCTCTGTTACTCCTAGGGTGCAGACCTTCAGGAGTTTAACTGAAAGTTTAGTATGTTTACAAGGGCCCTGAACTCTAAGTAGCATCTCCTTAGCATTATGAGACTGTAAAAAATATCTGCTTAGCTTCATGGCCTCTCAATCCTTGACCTCTCATGAACAGACAAATGCTTCAGTGGGAAAAATCAGTGTATAACATTGAACTCAGTCTCCTGTGTTTCTCTTTACTCTGTAATCTTGAATCATCAAATCTTCATTATCTCTCAACTGTAATATGTGTCTCCTTGCCCGCGAGCTTGAGGGAAGCTCTAATCAGCTTCTTTGCCTTTTTGCCTACCACTCCCTACAGAGCTTCTTAGCTTTTTACACCATGCAGTTATGAATCAACCAATATGGAATAATGGCATAAAATTTTGAACTTACCCTCAGTAAATTCTTTTCTTTCTGAGATTTCAGCCACCCAAGTTCTGGATGCATGCATAGCTCTCTGATGCCTTCAAATTGATTTTCTTCTGTTTTATAGTTGTTCTTTGAAGAAGGGTTGTCAAAGAACAACTAGCTATTTTATCATAGCCAGTAGTAGAAGTCCAAGAAAGCACTTGCTCTTTCCTATGAACTGAAGTATAGGAGATGAATCCAAGGCTACATTAAGGCCTGTGGACTGAGCAACTAGAAGGACTGACTGTAATTTATAGATATGGGAAAGGCACATGAAAGGAAGGCTTGGCAGGGGAATGTCAGGAGTAAATTTTGATATGGCTGCTAAAAAAATAAAGAGAAGGTTCCAGTAAACATTTTCAAATATGAGTCTGGAATTCAGAGCAGAGGTACGGTCAGTCTGGAGATATAAATTTTGAAACCATGAGCATATGGATGGCACTTAAAACCAAGAGAGTAGGTGAGGTCACTAAACACAGTGTATATAGAAAAGGAAAAAGGTCTAAAGAGTAAGTGGGGGCACATCTAACATTTATGTAAATGTCAGGGAGATGATAAAAAATTAGCTAAGAAAAGTCAGAACTTGGAAGATTAAAGAAAACTTGGGTGAATGAGATGTCCTAAAATCCAAATGGAGCAGCTATTCCTGGGGAAAGATAGTAAATTGTGCATCATATACTACTGAAAGTCCAAATAAGGGGACTGGAAGGGAAACACTGGGTTAGCAACAGAGAGTCACTGGTGGCATTCTAAGTGATTTCAGTGAAGAAGTGGGAGTAAAATTATGGCTCTAATGGGTTCAAAACAAAATGGAAGGAGGATTTCTTTTTCTATCCCAAGTCAAATTACATTAGAAAATTAGTTCCTGGTGCCAATTTCATTGAGGTTTCCAGAAAAATATCCCATCTAAAATCAATCTAATTTCTTGGAACTGATTGATATAAATCATGTATTCTCAAGTCACTAATTCTTTAAGCATAGCTTCTTTAATGTTATCTTCAAGATCTATCCTTGACTAAAGATCTTTCTTGCCCTAAAATAATTAATAATCAGATATATGATGTAAAGGTTTTTTATGGGCTCCACAATGATGAAAAGAATGTACCTTCTAACACATATACTATAACAAATGCTTGTCCCATGAGACTCTTCAACAGTTGCCTCTATTTTCTCAGTGCAGGACTTGCAACATTTCTAGACTATTCCTGCCAAAATTCAGAAATCTATATATATAAAATTCCAATATGCAAATAGACCGAACAGCGGAACGACCGAACAATGGGTTGCTATGATGTGCGCTGACCACCAGGGGATGTGTACAGAACATGGCAGGCATCGGCCACAGTGGGACAGTGGAGCAGGTGAGCAGGGGTGCCAGACCAAGGCGAGGTGCCAGTTGCTGTCATCAGGGCAAGCTTCTGGTGATTACTGAAAATTCTTTGCTCCCACATGTTGTGGTCCACTGCCAGCACTGGAGCCACTACTTGCACTCGCTGCCGGTGCCCGGCACCAGCCCCGATCGCTTGGCACTGTCAGTGGTTGCGAGGGTGGCTGCCAGCCCCAATTGCCCCTCAGGGAAAGAACCCCACTGCCCACACCCGCTGACGGTGCTGCCCCCAATCGCTCTTTGCCATCAGCGGGTATAAGCGTGGCCGGCGCCGGCACCATCAGTGCGTGGGAGGGGCAGGAGTGGGGCTGCAGGCAGACAGGGGACAGGGGGCTGTGGCGGGAGGGGCCAGGCAGGGGCACGTAGGATGGGCCAAGACCTGCCCCTGTGCCCACCACAGCCTCAGGGCTCACAGTTCCTTTCAAGGTGCACAAATTCATGCACTGGGCCCCTAGTATCCCTATAATGAGACTAGTACGCCCTGAAGAAACACACACACAAATGCACAAAGACACACACACACAAGCACACATACACCCAATGATTAATAGTCACTTCTCAAGCTATCATATTTACTTTAAACCAACTTCAGAGTCCAGGCCCTCACAAAAAGAACTCTTATGAACCTTGGAAAGAGAGGGGCAGTCTTGATACCCCACAATTTTGACAAGTATTTCTTTCCTTCTTTCTCTTCACAATATGTAAAACGCTGAATTAAGAGTAGTCCACCACTAAGATAAAAACTCCCAAAGCACCACCAGCATTAATCCTCCTTTTAAACATGTGACTCAGTATTTGAATCCATTCAGGGTTCGAACTTATTCTGGAGATCAGAATGAGAAACTGTGTTCATGTCATCTCTAACAATAAAAAATGACATTTAAAGTGGTCACTCTGAATCATCACAGAATATGGTGTGGTGTATTATTCAGGATATGCTACCTGCAAGAACAAACACCCCCAAAATCACAGTGACCAAATATTATCCTAGTGTTTTCTTGCTAATATAAATTTCCAGGTATAATTCCCGGTCCTGAGAAGCTTTCTCCAAGAAGCACCTCAGGAATGCAGGATGCTTCCCATCTTGTGGTTTCAAGGTAGCCCTGACATCTTCATCCAGCAGCTAAAAGAAAGAGAGACTGGAGTTGTGCATGCAGAGTTTTGTGGCCAGTCCCAGAAATAGCATGTATCACTCCTCCAACATATCACTGACCTAATGCTGGTCCCATTATTTTCACGTAACTTCAAGGGAAATGGAGAACTGCATTGTTCTTGTGTGCTCAGAAAGAAGAAATATGATTCTTGAGAATTCAGTCAGTCTCTGCCATAAACTTTCTTCTGGCCATCAGATTTTTAGCTCACTCTTCCCCCTACATGCAAAGTACACTCACCCCCTCACTAATGAGGACAACCCAAAGTCATACCCAATCATTACATGTAGCTCATATTCAGGATCTCCACACACTGTCCAGTCCTTCCATTAGGGATGGATAGAGTTCCTTGTGTTCTGATGACCTATGAATTAAATGGTAAGCTACCTGCCCCCGCCCCCCATCATCACACGCACAGCAAATACATAATGGTGGAACAGAGGCATAATAACAGTAATAAACGCTCCCATTTATAAAGGGAACAAGTGAAAAAAAGCATAAAAGGCAATGGTCTACAGAAATACTGAAGTCCCTTTGGGCAGAAAATGTAAAGGACCCTAAAACAGTGGCAGTAAAACATGTTTGATAAGGTTTTTCCAATGTTCTCCAAGAGGAATGACCAGTCCATCCTCCTCTGTGGTCTTGGCTCCACCCTCTATGAGTTCCACTTTGTCCAGCGTTCTCTTTGTCCACATGTGAAGTGGGAGCAACAGAGCATGCCCTTTGGGAGCCTTGCAAGTCAGCCTCATGCATATGGGAGTTGGGAGTCCCAGTGGTAATGTGAAGTCTGAAGTGGTCAAAACTGGTTTGTCTGCATGTGTTTGTTTAGTTGTGGTTTATTTGGAAATAAAAGTTCCTCCAAAACTTACTAGGCTTTTGATCAATTTGCTCCTGGCCATTGTATGTGCCAGAAACCACAATGAAAGATCTTTCCTAGACATAATTCTCAAATACTTTTTATCTCTCCGCTTCCTTGCCACCGTACTAATCTCTCTCAGTTTAGTAATAGTTAACTTGAGGCTCTAACTTTAAATGGGGAATACCCTTTCCTCAAACTGATCTTTTTTTGTGAATCACTTTATTCACAATGAAATGATTTGCTGGGCTATTAGTGCTTAACAGGTTTTTCTGTGTATGTTTTTTTAATTTCCATTTCTATCTATTTAGATTCTACAAACAGCTGACTTTTTTTAACAGCTGACTTTTTCAACTCTGCGAAACTAAATTTTCTGATTCCCTTTATTCTCTTGCAAACAAGCCATTTCTTTCTTGAGCTTTTTCTTGGCCAACACAACCAATAAAAACCACACACCACCAGAGTTATGTTTCTCATTTCTTCCCTGAGAGTTCAGTTTCAATAGGCACGTGTTCTACCTTCCAAGTGTTCACAGGAGAAAGTTTACCCAGTGTCTTGCCACTGCGTAACAAGATTAGCTTTTTTCCAGCTGCCAATTTTGTTTCTTTACTGGCCATAGCCAATTGCTAAGCTAATAACATATACTTCAAATTTTTGTTATGAAAGAACCCCACTTTAAAATATAAACATCTGTGTTTGAATAGTCAACTGCTATAGCAAGCAGCCCAAAATCTTATTGGCTTTATGCAATAAAAATATTTTCAGTCAAATACAATGCAAATATTCCTAATTTGGTGATTCTCTTCAGTGGTTCTCTAGCAAACTGTGATTTAGTAAACTAAGTGATTCTACTTTATGGCGTTGCCATTTCACAAGGTAATCCTAGAATAATCCAGTCAGCAGATGGGAGAGGTGAGAGGATTGTAACTCACATTATTTATAACCATGCCTAGAACTGATATACATAAATTCTGTACCCTTTTTTTTTTTCTAGAATTCAATCACATAGCCCTAACCCTGTGGTCGGCAAAGTGCGACTCGCGAGCCACATGCGGCTCTTTGGCCCCTTGAGTGTGGCTCTTCCACAAAATACCGCGGCCTGGGCGAGTCTATTTTCAAGAAGTGGCATTAGAAGTTTAAGTTTAAAAACCTTGGCTCTCAAAAGAAATTTCAATCGTACTGTTGGTATTTGGCTCTGTTGACTAATGAGTTTGCCGACCACTGCCCTAACCTAATGGCAAATTTTGGAATAGAGATTATCATCCAGTCTATAGAGTGACAAGGGAAGAAGATAAATGGCAAATACAAGAAGCACATTTATGTAAAGGGTAGTAGAAAGAAAGAGCTGGCAGACACCCAACATTTGTCAGGCCTGGGGCCAAGAGTACACAAACAAAAGCCCATATTCTACATGTCTAATACTTAAACGTTGTAAATTAAGCTAACACAATGTCAAATAAAATACACTTTATCCTCCTATCTTGAAAAATATATTAGCATAACATTCTGGAATGCCAGAATGAATTTAGAATTCTTAGATTCAAAATTCCACGCCAGAATGTGGTGCCTTTGAGAGGAACCGGCCCCTGATGCCCATCTTCCTCCTTCTCCCACCCTGGATTCATTTTATACCATAAGGGGCCTCTCAAGCATACAGGTAGATATCCTAGTGTGCACATTTGACCTTTTCCACACCACCCTAGCAAAGAGCCACCCATGGGTCCATCAGGAGGAGGATCCAGGGCAACAGGTATGCATTGGAAGGCAGCTTGTGCTGTTTAATAGGAAATTCCTGGGTCCTGAGTATCCATAATATGGAGAAGAGGAACTGGATTCTGGCTGAGCACATCTGCTAGGACCCACAGAATCCTCACATTGTGGGCCAGGGCATAGCCATAGGAAGCCCAGAGCAGGACTCTCTGAAGAATCTGACTGAAATCTGTGAGTCTCCATCTAACCATAAAGGAGTAACAGATCACATTTATTCCGCTGCTTCCACTATAAGACTCGAATTACAAATAATGCTAAAGGAAGTTCTTCAGTCATAGGAAAATGATATCAGATGATATTTTAAAACTACACAAAGAAATAAAGATTGCCAGAATAATAGATATGTGGGCAAATATAAGATAGATCGCATTTTTAATCTCTCTGAAAAATAATTAACTATTTAAAGATACATCATAAAAACTCTAAACTACAAAAAGCTAGAGTGGCTACATTAATATCAAAGATTTCAAAACAAAAGGCACTATTTCACCGAAAGGACATAACAATCCTGAACTTTATGTTCCCAATAACAGAGCTTCAAAATACGTAACACAAAACTGGTAGAACTAAAAGAAGAAACAAATTAATAATACAACTGAAAAGGGAAATAAAATGTCATAATTACAGTAGCAGATTGTGACACTCCTGTACCAGTAATTGATAAACGAAGATAGAAAATCAGCAATACTATAAAACACTTGAATAATTGTCTCAACCATCTTGACCTAGCTGACCTTTCTAAAACACTCCACACAGCAACAGAAAACACAGTCTTTTCCAGTGAACATGGAACATTTGCCAAAGGGGATAAAAACCCATATGCTAGGTCATAAAACAGGTCTCAGAGGGATTAAAATGCTACAAAGTATGTTCTCCGAGCATAACAGAATTCAACTAAAAACCACTAGCAAATAAATAACTGGAAAATCCTCAAATAACAAAGAAATTAAACACAACATCTCTAAATAATGCATGAATCAAGAAAAAAATCAATGGTGAACATGCAATATAATACACAGATGATGTATTATAGAACTATACACCTGAAACCTATATAATTTTATTAATCAGTTTCACTCCAATAAATTCAATAAAGAAGAAAAAAAGATAGGAAAAAATGGGACAAGAGGAGGTAAACTTGTATTTATTTGCAAATGAAATGATTGTATACCTAAAAGCCCAAGAGAAAAAAAAAACTATGCAAATAATAAAAGAATTCAGTGAAATGGCTGGGCACAACACTAATGTATAGTAATTAATACATAAACAACAGCTATTTAGGATATAAATAATGAGAAAACTTATTAGATTCTATTCTAACAACAGAAACAATAAAGGTAACAAAAAATATGCAAAATCGATGTGAAGGAAATACATAAAATAAACAAAACTTGGAAAAGAATAAAAGTATGCCATGTTCTTTGATAAAAAAAACTTAGCATAATAGGAATATGAAAATAAAGCCTTATATGTTTAAGACCACTAACATGGACTTCTGTTACTGGCAACCAAATAAAATTGATAAGAGAAAAAAAAGAAAAAAATCACAAGAGAAATTTGAAAACATTTCAAACTGAATAAAAATGCAAATACATGAAAATTTATGAGATACAGCTAACTCAACACTTACAGAGAATTTTTAGCATTAATTGTTGACATTAGAAAGAATATGTGTCAGATCAATGATCTAAGATTCCATTTGAAAAACTAGAAAAAGATAGTTCAGTGAAACAGAAGTGAGGCCAGAAATAAGCCCATATATTTTTGGTCATCTGATTTTTGATGAAGTGCCAAGGTTAATTTATTTTGGAAAGGATAGACTTCTCACCAGATGGAGCTGGAACAATTGGATATCCATATATCATTAAAAAGAAGTTAACCATGATCCTAAACTCACACTGAAATGAATCATAGATCTTAATCTGAGACCTAAAACTAGAAAAATTCTAGAAAAAAAAATGTGGAAGAAAATCTTTATCTCTAGAATGCTTAAGAATTCCTACAAATCAATAAAACAAAGAAAACCCGAATTTTTAAAAGGGCAAAAGATTTGAACAGATACATCATCAAAGAAGGACGAATATGCACTGAAAGGGTGCTCAACTTCACCAGTCATCAGGGAAATGCACATTGAAACCACAAAGAATAACCACTACACACCCACCAGAACGTGCAAAGTTAAAAAGACTGAGTACTGAGCACTGACAAGATCGTAGGGAGATGGCAACTACAATCATAGATTGCTTGGAAATGTAAAATGGTACTATCACCTTGGAAAACAGTTTAGCTTTTTCTTATAAGCTTCCACTCACCTTAAGATCCAAATACCCTACGTTTAGATAGTTACTCCAGAAAAATAAAAGCGTATTTCCACACAAGGACTTGTATTGAAATTTTTATAGCAGTGTTATTCATTATAGCTCAAAACTGTAAACAACACAAATGTCTGCCTGGTATTTGGATAATAACTGTATACTACTCGGCTATAAAAAAGAACAAACTACTGATATGGAATAGCATAGGTGAATCTCAAAACTGTCACGCTGAGTGATGGAAGACAGGCACAAAAGACCATTTATACACAATTTTAGAAAAGACAAAACTGTAATATCAGAAGGAAGGTTTGTGGTTGCCAAGGCCCAACCATGGGGGAGAAGATTGATTGCAAAGTGGCACAAGGACATTTTTAGAGTGATGGAAGTGTCCTCTTTCATGATTATGGTAGTGGTTACATAACTCCATATAACAGCCAAGCATTATTATCAAACTGTACACTGATAATTAATGAATGCTATTTACATATAGTATCTACACTAATAAAAGAGAAAAATGCTAATTGACCATACCTCTGCTATGCCCACAGCCAATCAGGAGTGATATGAAAATTAACCAGCAAAGATGGCGGGTAAATTTGCATACGCAGGTGGTGCAGGCAGTGCCCTATGCCACCGGCAGGATCCAAGCCGCAGTCAGGGACCTGGGCAGGCAGCGGGGGCAGTGCCCGATGCCGCCTGCCTGGGTCCAAGCTGCAATCACGATGGTGGCTTGGGCCCGGGCAGGTGGCAGGGGCAGCGCCCGATGCCACCTGCCTGGGTCCAAGCCACCTGCCCAGGTCCAAACCACCCTTCAATCACGGGGTGAAGAGCCCAGGCCAAGCCGCCCTGCAATCAAGGGGCGAACAGCCAGGCAGAGCCTGGCCAAGCTGCCCTGCAATCCCAGGCGAAGAAGCCACTCTGCTGACCAACCTGCTCTAGGGAACTGTTGGGGCGCGTGGTGCGGAGTCCGGGGCCTCTAGCCTGCAGCCACGGGAAGTCTCCCTCTCCTCAGAGTTAGGAGCACCAGCCCCGGTCTACCCAGCGGCCTGGTCCTGACTGCAGGGGTGAGTTCCTGCAGGCTGGGGTTTGATCCCCACGCATTAGCAGGAGGAGACCAGTGCCTTTGTTATTGCTGTGTGTCCGGGTTTTAATTGGACAAATGCCCAGCGTCCCAGTTGCCAGTTTAGCAAAATCTTTTAGGAGGAGAATTCTGTCTGGGTTTCCTCAAATTCCCTCAGCCCCTACTCACCTCTCTGTAAAGGCACAGAACAAGTGAGGCCCTTAAATAAAAATCAGAGGTCTCCAGCAACGGTGGGCCTCTCTCATAACAGTCATTTGGACTGGATGGCATTTGAGTATTTATCTAGGCACCATGACAGAGAAACACAAGCTCAAGTCATGATCTCTGCCCTTAAAAAATTCACTATCTTATTAGAGCGAGTGGATGATAAAAGCGCAGTAATAATACCAGAATGTAAGTCAACAATACAGAGAGGAACAGAGGCAATTGCTAGGATGATTTTCCAATAATTAGTACAAAGAGTATGTGCTATGAATTAAATTAAAAAAATGTGTGGAAGTAGCTGCTTCATGAGTATGGCATCCCTATTTTAAAGGAAGCTGAGTTCCACGTGAACTGTGTACTATGCTATGACATCTGAGGCACAGGACAAGGGAGGCCCTAAGTGTACTATGCTTTAATATTTGAGTCATTCTTTATTGTTCAATGTAATTTATTTCTGTACGCCTCAGTTTTATAATAGTTAAATTACTAGAATAATACATCTTGCTATAAAATATTACTAGAAGATCAAATGATCAGGTGACATTTATTGTTATTTTCTATAAATGAACACAATCTCTGGTATGCTAAAGTGATAGGTATTATAGAAATATTCAGATAGGGAGACCTACAGGCTTGCTTACAAGTGAGGCTTACTATCACAGCCCAAATTTATTGCTTAAAAAAAAAGCAGGGAGCCAACTAGAAACTGAACCAAATATAAGCCCTTGAAGGGCAAATGTGAATTGGATAAGCTTTGCTATTACAAGAGCAAGAAGAAAAAATTCAGATGCAAGAATGAAAACCACATTGCATCCACTCTAAGTAGCTGTTAAAGAAAAAGAATGGTATACTATGAAAATACTTAATACAGATTGTAAAGACATTTATTCAAAGAGGATTTCCTAGAGTAGGTGATATTTCAGTTAATTTTTTTTTAAATGTGAAGAGGTTAGCTAGATAAGAAAAAGGTGTAGGGGTCCCGAATTGCAGAGGGTGCAGGCAGGGCTGAAGGAACACGCCCACCCCCACCCCCACCGCCCCTGTGCACAAATTTCGTGCACCAGCCCTCTAGTATATCAATATAACTTATTTTTTTTTTTAATGTGAAGTGAGACGCACACTTGCATGCGTCTAAGAGCAGGAGTTACAAACAAAAACTTAGTAAACAAAACTACAAAGTTATCATTTGTAAGGCCATCCCGATTAACAAGGAGAGAGACCCTGGTCCAGTGTGTTAATAGAAGTCTAGAAATAACCACCAACTCCCACCAACATCTAACATTTAATGAGGGTTTCTGCTGTATTCCTTTATAATACGGCTGGTCAGGTATGGCATGAGAAGAGACAGAGGAGCAGCTCAGAAAAACAAAGTTTGATATACTCCCAAGTCCAAGAGGCAGGATCATGGCACACTACCCGCGCCACGTGGAAAAATACCAGGGAAGTCCGGAGGCAGACTCAGGAAAGGGGAGCACTTGGGCATGGCTTTTATTGGGGTTTGTGCAGGAAGGACAAAGCAGGAAAGGTAAACAGTTTCGCAGTGGCTAGTTTTAATCATTTCAATGGCCTTTTGGCTAAAGGGGTGGAGTCTAGTTGCCGGGTCCCTGGCTTTGGGTTAATTGAGGTAGAAGACTAGTGCCTCCTAGGGTGCAAAGGTCAGATAGAGAAGATAGGGCTCTGGATTGGTTAGTTTACAGGTCAAGACATGATCCCAGCTGGGCCCTCAGTTCTAAGAACTGGCTACTTCAGGGAGGGGCAGCCTCCCCCCCGCCAGAAGAGTTCTTGTGTGTTTTCTAAGATGCTAAAATAGCATAATACGCAGACAATTTACATGTGCATATGTATGTGTATACGCATTTAAACATACAATTTCTTATGTACCACAAACACTTTTTTGAATTGACTTTTTTGAATTTATCTTTATTGTTGAAAGTATTACAGATGCCCCATTTTTTTTCCCATTGACCCCCTCCACCCTGCACCCTCCATTCACCCTCCCCACAGGCCTTCACTGCACCATTGTATGTTATGCATGGGTTATGTATGTTCATAAAAATTCTTTGTTTAATCTCTTCCCACCCCCCTACCTTCCCTCTGAGATTCCTTTGTCCCTTCTATGCTTCTATGTCTCTGGACCTATTTTGTTCATCAGTTTATTTTGTTCATTAGATTCCACGTATGAGTGAGATCATGTGATACTTGTCTTTCTTTGACTGGCTTATTTCACTTAACATAATACTCTCAGGTCCCTCCATGCTCTCTCAAAGGGTAAGAGACTTTATTCTGGATGGCAACCCTGGTAGTGAGTTAAGCTCTCTAATGCTGCATGCCAGAGGCAAACCAGAGTGGCCTATTGTTTTGTGCTAATCAGGTGCTTAGCTATTAGAAGGGTGCAATTGAAGCCAAATTGCTATAGATTGAAAGTGAAATGGAAGTAAAGAAGCAAAAACAAAGAATGTGTGTATAATTCTCCTTTAAGACTGCTGTGAAGAAAACACATGATACAGAATTAGACTCAAAGGAAGATTTGGTGTTTTTAGGTTCTGGGGTGTTTAACATGTTTATACAGGAAGGGAAAGGAGCTGTGAAAGATACAGATGTTGGAAACATGAGTAGTTTTGGAAATACATAAAAAAGGAGAACTTGGATTAATTACTTGACCTCTTTGACCCTCACCTATTTCTTGATCTGTAAAAATAGTCATCATTATCCAAACTGCCAAAATTTTGGTGAGAATTTAGTGAAATGATATGAAATATAGCACATTTAGCACATATTCTAGCATAAAGTATTGCTCAATAAATTATCGTTTTATTTCTTCCCCCTTCTTTTTCTTCTAATATCTCACCACCACTCATTCTCTGAAGTCCAAACCAGCTACAAAATATAAACTTGCCATACTTCTTCACCTTTTCAGGTTTTTCTTTGAGTTGTTTTCAAAGTAGCAGGTGCAGGGGGAGCTGAAGAACAAGTAAGTTATTGAGAACCTGATAGGTGTCAATGGCTACCTCCCAAGGCTGCCTAGGAAAGGAAGCATAGCAATAAATGTCATGCTTTTTTGAGATGAAGAAGACAGGAAGAAAAACCAAAATAAGAGAACACATTAACCTCAAGGATAAACATTTACTGAGTTTGTTAGTAAAGGAACTGACTTTTTTATCTCAGCTGGTTGCAGCATTAAACTACACAGGCCAAAATATAGTAAGCATCCTTGATTGCCTTCCTTAAGTGATATTAGCCATGTAAATCAACGAGGCAAATTACCTATGTAGAATTAACTGAACTATACAAATAGGGGTGAGAATGAATATCGGATTTTTATTTTTAAAAATATCCTAAGGCAAGAGAAACAAAGGAAAAAGTAAATTATGGACGAAAAAGGGGCGACATGCTAACCTGACAAGCTCAGGGAAGGCCTGTATGGCAGTCTTACAAATTCAAAGACCTAATGTAACCACAAAGGATGGTCTGAAATTAAAACTTTAACTAAAAGCAGTTATGGTGGGTAGTCATGGCCTAGGCCGGTATCTTCCCTGACAAAGATCAATCTTTACCTTAATTGAGCCTATTGTCTTTTTACATCTACAATAACATATCATTGAAATGTCAAGGTAATTTGTAACTTCCTTCTTTCTGAATCCCTCAGGGCACAACCAAATGCCCTGGGCTCCAGGATTCTACCACACATTCCTTCATTGCTATTTTTATCATGTTAATCATAGACTGTTAACTATCTTAAAAATGGAACTGCTGTTTGACCCCCCCCCCCCAAGATCCCACTTTTGAGAATATATCCTAAAAACTCCAAAACACCAATCAGAAAGGATATATGCACCCTATGTTCATGCAGCAAAATTTACAATAGCTAAGATTTGGAAACAGCCCAAGTGCCCATCAGTAGATGAATGGATAAAAAGCTGTGAGACATTTACATAATGGAATACTATGCAGCTGTGAAAAAAGGGATCTCTTACCCTTTGGGACAGCATGAATAAACCTGGAGACTATTATGCTAAGTGAAATAAGACAATCAGAGAAAGATAAATAGCGCATGAGTTGCACTTATTTGTGGAATCTAATGAACAAAATGAACTGACCAAAAAAAAAAAAGACCTGAAACATGGAGGCATGAAACAGACTGACATACCTCAATGAGGAGGTGAGGGGACGAGGAGAAGTAAACCAAAGAACTTATATACTTATATGCATATCCCATGGACAAGGACAATAGGATCGTGAAGACCTGGAGGTGAGGCTGGGAGCTGCTTGGAGGGCAGTAAGGGGGAGGGGGGGGGGGAATGGGAGATATCTATAATACTGTCAACAATAAATATATATGTAAATATAAAAATAAACTTTAAAAATTTAAACTACAATGACAGTTCCAGGGACATATAAAGGCAGTCAGGAAATGTCAAAGATTAAAATGTTACTTAGAACATTTGGTTTCTTCTTAAAACAAGCTGCAGTGTTGTCCCTTTTTGACATTTGGAAAGCTGAAATCCTTCTCTAGAGTTTATTCTTGACTAATATACTCCATTTAAAAAAAATCAGTGAGAATAATATTTATTTTTAGAGTTCAAAAAGTATGCCCTCCCTGGGGGCAGGTATCATGGAATCAAAGTTAGTCATTCCACCAAAGGTAAAAATCTGTAGAAATATTTGCTTAAAATCCCCTGGAGAATATGCTGTATCCTTCCAAGTAATGAGCAGAGAGTCACTTCATGGCTCTCTGTAGCACCTGTACTAGCATACCTGTAAGAAAGGGCACTAGAGTTGCTAGAGTAAAAATGGGCTTCCATGCAGCACAGAAAGGGTGCATTTCAGAGAAAGTGGGTCGGTGCCTTAAGCCATGCATCAGCAATACTTACATGCTCCTTGCATGTAAGTCTATACTTACATGCTCCTTGCACTTAGAAAGCACATATAAACCTGTGTGTACATGTCTGTGTATATAATGTGTGCATAAGAATCTTTTGACGATCTAGTTAAAATACAGATTCTTGTTTCCCCCAACTCAGCCCTCCACTCTCCCAACTTTATTAATAAGTCTCAGGTTGACTCCTGCAGAAGTAGCATTTTAAACTATCACCCCAATTGATTTTAAGCAGGAGGTCTGAAGGCCATACTTGGAAAAACACTGTTATAGAGCAATTTTTAAGTTACAATGAGAAAAAGAATGATGCTGCAAGTAGTACCTTTATCTCAGCTGTTCTTACCTTCAGCAGAGTAAAGTAGCCTAAGTTATCTGATGTCTGAGCTTCTGGGTCCATTCTATAATTAGAGGGCACACTGAATAGGCGCTTTTTCTATGTAAGTCATGCATTAATTTCCATTCACACTCAGAGTAAAATTACTCATACAAGCATAGGTACGCACCTTTGTAGTGTGCTACATATGTAAAGCTATTCGGGACCACCCACCAAGGCCTTGGCTTTATGTTTCTTGACATGTTTCATCTCTAGCGACCTGCATGTCAACTCTATTATTCCACTCCCATGACCACACTCTACACAGTTGAGCTTCATCCAGAACTGTTGAAACTCAAAAATTGTTTAATGCCCTAACCGGTTTGGCTAAGTGGATAGAGCGTCAACCTGCAGACTCAAGGGTCCCAGGTTCAATTCCGGTCAAGGGCATGTACCTTGGTTGTGGGCACATCCCCAGTAGGGGGTGTGCAGGAGGCAGCTGATTGATGTTTCTCTCTCATTGATGTTTCTAACTCTTTCTCCCTCTCCCTTCCTCTCTGTAAAAAAATCAATAAAATATATTTTTAAAAAATTGTTTAATATTTCCCCCCAATGACCACAAAACTCTGTTCTTCCACACTCTGGAGTCCGGAGACCTCTGCTCCTTGACTCATCTCCCTTCACCTCATAAGAGTCCACCTGTCTTTACTTTTCTTGTTCATTTTGGATTTCATCATCTCAAATGATTTCTTGATACTCAATGCAACTCCTTTCTTCATTATTGTTCTATCTTTCATACCTGAAAAACACAAACCCTAGAGCAATCCCATTGACCATTTTCTTGGAACTCACACAGGGATGTTCTGCTGTTAGAGAAACTTGGAAAGCAATCAGATGATTCCTACTCTAAATTCATGATTTACAAACTTCAGCCAGGTTCTCAAACTTCTCAGAAATCCTCCTTTTATTTTATTATTGCAGAGTCTCCCATTCTCTATTGTAGCTATTTCCAATCTTTAACACTCTCTTCAAACTTCCTGACTGTTCATTCTGAGGGGGAAATTCATCTCCTATTTTATAGAGAAAATAAAACATACCACTCAAGAACCCCTATACTTTCTGTCTCCAAACAACACAGTGCCTACACATGCTCCTGTTATAATAAACAAAATATCCCTTTTCCTGTCTCCAGAGAATCCTACCATGGTTCCCTGCATCCCTTTTCCTTCTTTTGTTTCTCAAAGTATCATCTGTGTATCACCCTCATCATATCACCTAGATACAGAAGGCTTGACCAGGTACAGAAGCCTCAGTTCACTCCTGCTGAATCAGATTCTCCAGATTTGGCATCAAACAAGCATGCATTCTGTATGTTTTCAGGTGATGCTTGTTCTCTCTCAGGTATGACAATGACTGACCGGCAGCCTCATCAGAGACCTACATTGTTTACTTCCCCTCATCCCTGGGTCTTAGGCTTCTCCCATCTATATTTAAATTTGCATAATTTTCTCATCAACCTTAATTGTCTGGCCCTACCCAGTTAGACGCTTTTTTCTCTTCTGCTTCATGGGCAAAATTTTTCTACTACACTTAATTTCTATACTTTCTACACTGACATTCCCTATTCTTTTCTTTTAAATATATATATATATATATATATATATATATATATATATATATTGATTTCAGAGAGGAATGGAGAGGGAGAGATAGAAACATCAATGATGAGAGAGAATCATTTATCGGCTGCCTCCTGCACACCCTTTCCTGAGGATCAAGCCCATAACTTGGACAGGTGCCCTTGACCAGAATCAAGCTGGGACCCTTCAGTCTGCAGGCTAAGGCTCTGTCCACTGAGCCAAACCAGCTAGGGCTGACATTCCCTTTTCAATCAACTGCCCTCACCACCACCATTCCCATCTACTTGAATGACTTGAAAATCACTAATCACCTCACTGCTGAATCTAGGAGGCATGTTTCTGGCCTTATCTTACTTGACCTATGGGCAGCATTTAACTCAGGTGACCTCCTACCTTGACTTCCCTGACACTATCCAAGATGCTCCTTCCTGTCATGGCTCACTCCCATTCTCTGCCCAACTCTATTCTCACTCCACTGCAATTTCCATACTTTTGTTCAAACTACCTCCATCTTTTTCCTCTGTACTATTATAACCTACTTCCCCTGTGAGCCATGCTGCAGCAGGATATTTTTCAAACATAAAAATCATGTTCTCTTCAGTATTAAATACTTCCATTGCTTCCCACTGCCTTTAAAATACCATCCTGCATCTTAACCATGGATCATCAAACCCACATCAGCTAGTCTCTGCTCTCCCCTCTTATCTCTCCCCACAAATCTTGTCCCACCGCCAGATGCCAACTCCGCTGAACTGCTTGCAGTTCCTCACACCCACCTTACTTTCCTCCGCTCTCTCCTCCCTCATCCTTTGCTCAGATGAGACCTACTCCTCCTCTGGTGTCACCTTAAACATCTTTTCTTCCAAGAAGCCATGCCAGTTTGGCTCAAAATAGGCCCGGATGACCTTCAAGTTTAGAAGCAGGATTTTATGGTTTTCCAGTTTATACATCTGATAATTCACATTATTACATTTTAGTTAGAGCCTGAGGAATGCATTCCAGCCTTGGCTTTGGCTTCAACGTGTGGAACAAAAGCATTTCAGGGGGAAAAATACTCAGCCATATGCGTCGGATACATTGTCCCCATGCAAATATATCTGGGCTGGATATCAGCCTGGATCCAAATGAGGACTCCTAGGCTTGATCCCATATCACAACCAAAACAAAGTTAAAGTGACCCCTGGGATAGCTGACAGGTCATCACAGCTGTTCTGGTATGGATGCAGGCAGCGTACTCTAGGTGATAGAGACTATTGCTATAGGAATAGCTCTGGTGTATTAAATAGGTATTAAAAAATAGTCCAGCTGCACATGAAGAGTCACTTGGGAGGGAGAGGTGAAGGGTCAAAGCCAAGGTTAAGCTCTGAATTAAGAACATGCTTGGCCCTCAAAAAATTTAAGACAAGATCAGAGACAAATATTTTATCTAACACCAGAACCTAAAGTGGAAAGAACAGATATTTTCTTCCTTTTTTCTAACAAAATTCAGTAAGTGACCAGTCTCCAGTACAGGTGATGGTAATTGCATCACCTAGAAGCACTGGACCTGCCTTTGTCAACAATATGAGGCTCAGATTTTAATTCGGTGAAACTCAACTTCAGAGGCGGAGGTTTAGACAAGGGATAGAAATGGTAAACTGGACAATGTCAGTCAGTACAGGCAACCACAGTCCTACCCTCCTTGGTCTCCCCAAACACCCAGAGCTGGGAGAATCTGAGGGCATTGAATTGCTGAACTTATTGTACAAGGAATCATACCACCAGTCACTTCTATAGCTGTCTGGACACTCAGTCATCTGCCCTCTGCATTAGACCCTTCAATACTATTACTGCATCCTCCTTGGAGCACTGGCTCACTCATTCATTCATTCACTCATCAATCATTCAACAACTATTCATTGAGACCAGGCACTGGAGACACAGTAATTAATAGGTCAGACAACATCCTTGTCCTCGTTGAGCTAAGACTCTAGTTGGGGAAATAATAAATAAACAAACAAATATACACGCAAAATAATATAGGGAAGTGATAGGGGTTATGAAGGGGGAAAACCTAGGGGAAAAATAAATGCTGTTTCTGATAGAGGGGCTCAAAAGAGCCTTTTGAGAGTAATGTGATCATTTTCATATGGTAATGCTATGCTTAAATTTTTGAGGAACCGCCATAGTATTTCCCATCGCAGCTGCACCATTTTATATTATTGGATTTCTGTTTTTGAAGAATCACTCTGGCTGCTGAGTGGAAAATAGATTGTGGAGGGATAGGAATAGAATCAGGGAACCTAGTTAGGGGGCCGTTGCAATGTGGCAGGCAGTCAGTGAAATGATGACAATGCTCTGCTGGCTGGGGGTTTAGAAAACTAGTGAAGGTACCAATCATGGTGATGCTGGGCTTGATGTAGACCACCAGGCTCACAACAGGAACAGAGCAAGCCCTGGTGCGGCGGGGGGTGGGGAGTGGGGCGGGAATAGATGATTCAGTTCACACTCTGCTTAGTCAACAGTCTCTGTGGGAACACCGCCAAACTTGGCTGGAGGCTGAAAAGTATGACAGATACTGCATACACCATCTCACACACTCAAATATTCAGCTAAAGAGAGTGGGGAGCAAGGCAGGCCCCTCCTTTGGAAATCAACTCTCAGGGGAAGACATGAGCCTAAGAGTCCTGAAAGGCACCACCATTCACTGATTTGGCTAGTCCTTCGGTCATTGAGTCTGACTTCAGGGCCAGACTAAGGAATGCAGTTTGTTCTTTTTAAGAGAAAACTGCCACTTCTCATTTGTGTTTAGGCGCAGGGGCTTGGAAGGATTTGGAGGTATAGGGAGCTGTGATTTCTCAACCTTGCAGTTGTTTCTAACAATGTTCAGTTATTTTATTTTTGAGAAAAACCAGCACGCCTTTTGCTCAGTAGATCTAAATAGTCATCAAAATTGTTTTGTTAATAATGACACTTAATAAATGGCTTCTGTTTCACTCTTTTAGAATATGATCCACAAATTCTTATGGGAACCTAAAGAGTTCCTGAACTTCTAAAATGACAAGCATTTCATTTAAAATTACTGGGCTGCCAAAACCGGTTTGGCTCAGTGGATAGAGCATCAGCCTGCGGACTGAAAGGTCCCAGGTTCGATTCTGGTCAAGGGCATGTACCTGGGTTGCGGGCACATCCCCAGTGGGGGGGGGGGGGGGGCTGTGCAGGAGGCAGCTGATGGATGTTTCCTCTCTCATCAATGTTTCTAACTCTATATCTCTCTCCTTTCCTCTCTGTAAAAACAATCAATAAAATATATTTTTTTAATTAAAAAATAAAATAAAATTACTGGGCTGACCCACTTCAGATAAGAAGAGGTGTGCATTTGTTTTAATGCAGTGATCTATTTTAGAATAAGAGTACAATACAGGCAGCTGGAAAAGTTAAGCCTTGAAAAAATTGACTAGTCTAATTCCCTGCTATCCAATTAGCAGTTTTTCATTTGCAGAGTATGCACATCCCACTGCTCTAGGAGACCCTTTGAACCCCAACCATAAAATCTAATTGCTGATTTTCTACTGAAATTCCCTCTCGAGTCGGATTATATACTAAACCAGAGGCTCAGATGAGAGACGGTGGACAGGGACCTCTCATGAAAAAAGTTAACAAAGCGTAACTAAACAGCTAAAGTGATCAGGGGGAAACTGGGAAGACCTAGAAGATTTTTGGAAGCATTTCCTCACCACCAAAGTACTTGATTTTAATTTTCATCATAAAATATTACTTAACAAATTTATATGTTTCTAGGTTTGTCCACATAGGGATACCAATAATCATTTGCATTTTAAGTGTTTAGGTTATGAAGTGATTTCCTTATGCAATGTTTCATGTAAATGGAAAAGACTTCTATGAAGTAGGTGACCCCACTTTCTAGACATACAAAGTTTAGGTTCCTCCTTCAAGGCACACGCCTCTTCATCTTCAACACTTTGGGCAGCAAGTACCTCAGAAGACATTCGTGGAAACAATTTCATTACATTTTAGGTACATGGAAAGAAGGCCTTTAAATTAGGACGATACGTTTATTTAAGAAAGAATGAGGGTGTGCTGTTGTCACTTGAGAATGTGGTGGCTGCTTATGCTCTGTGTGCCCTGAGGAAAAGCAGAGAGCGTCATGGTTTATGCTCCAGCTCCGGGAGTGGTGGCCCTGGCTTCTGAACCCAGATCTGCCCGGACTTGCCGTGTGACCACAGGGAAGCTCGATAACCTAAGCCTCAGTTTTACTAATAGGCAATGTGGGGAAAATAATAGTGTCCCCCACTCAGGGAGGCTCTGAGAACTGAATGTAATGCTGCACATAAAGTTTGCCCAGCGCCTGGCACACAGCAAGTACCCAGTGTGAGGTAGCCAGTGTAATGACTCTTGGTCTTACCCTCCCCCCACCCTCTCCCCAAAGAACCTCCTAAAAGCCTGTAGGGTGAGAAGTCGCACAGCCCGGATGGAGTTGCCAAGTTTGAGCTTAGGGAGTCCTCTCCTTGCTTAATAGGCATGAGCGGCTGAGCATTCGGAATAGGGCCGTGGCAAGGAGACCAGCCAGAACAAACTGGACAAATACAGGAAGGAGTTTCTTCTCTTCCTGGCCCTGAAAGACTGTTGTTGGCAAATGCCCTCAGGGCTCAGAGAGGATGGTCCACCTGACTGTTTCTCTGTGGCTCACCACTAGTGAAGTACTCTTTAAGAAGAAAGGATGTGCCTTTTTAGCCATTTGGTTGCCCAACCTACTTTTAGAACTCGAGCACTCTTTTAGTGCTTTTATTCCAATCACATATCCTATTCTAAAAGTATTGTATAACCCATAGTTTATCTTTAAATCTAATACAAAATGATTTTATTTTTAAACTTTGATATCCTTAGGCTGTCTTGTATCTATTAGAGGCCCAATGCACGAAATTTGTGCAAGGGGCTCGGCCCTCAAAGCCCTGGCTTCCTCTCGGCCCCAAGGCTCCCCCCCCCACTGGTCCTTCCAGAAGGTCATTCCAGAAGGTCGTCCCACCCTCCGGTCTAATTAGCATATTAGTTCTTTATTATATAGGATTGGTTGCACTAAAATAGAAGCTGGTCTTGGCCAGTGTGGCTCAGTTGGTTGGAGTGTCATCCCATAAACCAAAAGGTGGTGAATTAGATTCCCCATCAGGGCACATACCCTGGTTGCAGGTTCAATCCCTAGTCGGGACACATGTGGGAAGCAATTAATTGGTATTTCTCTCACATTGATGTTTCTTTCTCTCTCTTTTTCTCTCCCACCCTCCCTTTCTCTCTCTAAGGTTAACTTAAAAATAAAAATAAAATAAAATAAAAGCTGTTTCATAAATGCGGAAAATGTTGATTCAGTGGATAAATGTGAAGTATATAAAGGTGTAGGAAATTTGTAGTTTAAAATTGTTAGCTAAAGAATATATGCTGGACTACGTAATTAAAAAATCTGTCTGGGAGTTGTCAAAAATTATCGAGTTGTACCTTTAAGAATAGTGAATGGGATCCCCTGATGGGTGTGTCCTTATAACTTTTATATAGGTCCCAGTGCACAAAAATGCTTTCTACCTCTTTTTTTCTCAAATTTTCCCCAACCTCTTCCTCCACTCCAACAAATAGCTCTGAGAGATATTAACTGTACAGATACTACTAACTGCCCCCAAATCTGTTCTCTCTCTTTGGGATCACATTTCCTAGGCTGCCTTGCAGTTTGATCACATTCCCCAGGGGGTTGTAAGTGGATGAGATGTCTCCAGACCAGGCCTATATGTTCCCTTATTCTTCTGGGCAGAAATGGAGATATTCAGAGAGATCCTAGAAGTCACATGTTGAAGAGAGCAGAGTAGACCACTACATGGAAGAGTCCCATCCCACTGACCTGAACCTCAGCCTTGTACTGTTGGAGACAAATAAGTAAACTAGATGTCTTTTGGTCACTAAGTGTACTGGGCCTTCTATTACTATAACTTAACCTACCTTAACTAAGGAAAAAGCCGGTGTTATAGACTATGTCCTTTATCTATGCACTAGAGGCCCGATGCATGAAAATCTGTGCAAGAGTAGGCCTTCCTTCCCCTGGCTGCCGGCATCGGCTTCCCTCTGGCATCCAGGACCTGGGCTGGCTTCCCTTCGGCCCCAGCTTGGTCAGGAAGGATGTCCGGAAGATGTCTGGTCTAATTAGCATATTACCCTTTTATTGTTATAGATGGGTACATTCCAGCATCCCTCAGTCTTGTCCACCCATCCCCTCTGGCCAGGGCTTCCCCATGCTCTTCCTGCTCCTCACCCTGTACACCTGCAGGATCCCAGCAGAAAGCCTGCCCTGTGACTCTCACTAGAACCACAAATAACCTCTGGGTAGCTGCTTCTAAAAGCCACTTTGGAATGACTATTTATGGAAGAGTGAGAGGCATCAGATTGGGGAGTGGAGATAAAGGGAATGAACAAGATAGAGGGAGGAGGGCACAAGCTCCTTCTGTATTAGTCAGAATCTAACCCAGATCTGCTCCCAACCCCACTTCTGTTCCATGAACGACATCTTGGCACCCTGTCCACATGCTCCGCAGCATCCAATCTTGGCTTGCCCTGGAGTGATCTTTTCTTTTCTATCTCAGCCCACACAGCTGGGAGTGCTGCAGAAGCAGAAGTCTGCCAAAAACAATAGCCTTCCTAAATGTTCCACATCAAGGGAATTGGTATATAAATTATCAACCGTCCAGCCAGCGGAGCATTATTCAATCATTAAACAAGAAAAACATGAAGCCTTTGTAACAACATGGAAATTGTCCCTGAAACAATGTTACTGAAGTTTTCCTCTCCTAAAAGCAAGTCATAAAATTACATCTGCAATATGGCAAAAACATTTTGAAAAATGTACATATGGGAATAAAGCTGTGGATTAGACTTGGAGGGGAAAAAACAATTGTTAGGTTAGAATAGTAGGATTCAATGAATTATTTGTTTAATTAAAGCTATACTATATCTAAATGACAGGGGGAGAAAACAGCCTTTGCCATCCCTGTCTAATGACCTGCAGAGTCCTCCCAGCCCTCCCTGCCTTCCGGGGAAATCACTCCAGCGAGAGCAGAGGGAAGCCTGGCAGAGCTCAGAGAGGCACCTGACTTCGGATGCCCGTGGTCTGCACTGATTCAAAGTCTGAGCACAGTTCCTACTGCTGCGTCCATATGGCCTTGCTTTATTTTTAAGTCTTTTCAGATCCTAAACATCTTACATTCTGATGGTGGTGTTGTCTCCCTTAGTAACTCAAACACCCAAATAGAAATAGCCCTACCTTCCCTCCCTTTTCATGATCTCAGTTAATGTGATATTATTTTAGAGAGCCAGTGGAAAAAGCTATGTCCTTTTGAACATGTTACTATAACTCTGTTGATGAAACTGGTGATGTGGGACCTGCATTCCTGTCACTGTTCAAGAAGGCATTTCTAACAGGGTCAAGTTTTAGCTATTTCTGTCATCTTTTTGAAATGTGCATGGAGAATGCATATATAAACAGCATGCAATACAAATAGGAGGCAAATTAATGCACATTTGCACTTATTTCTGACCTCAAAATATTTCATCTCTCAGAAAGTTTATCACTGCCCTCTCATCTTTATCCCAGCAGTTCTGTCTTCTCTGGTCAAGGAAAAGTCAGTGTGCACGTGTCATTTGTACAGCAGGCCCTTGTCCTGGCTTCTCTAATGTGAAATCTCTGTGGGGAACTCTCCTCCTGGCTCCAAGCTCTGCAGAATGCAACTTCAGACAAAGCCTTAGAGCAGCGGTTCTCAACCTTTCTAATGCCGCGACCCTTTAATACAGTTCCTCATGTTGTGATGACCCCCAACCATAAAATTATTTACATTGCTACTTCATAACTGTAATTTTGCTACTGTTATGAATCATAATGTAAATATCTGTGTTTTCCAATGGTCTTAGGCTCTACAGCAGCGGTTCTCAACCTGTGGGCCACAACCTGGTTGAGAACCACTAGCAGGGTCGCCTAAGACCATCGGAAAACAGAGATATTTACATTATGATTCATAACAGTAGCAAAATTACAGTTATGAAGTAGCAATGTAAATAATTTTATGGTTGGGGGTCATCACAACATGAGGAACTGTATTAAAGGGTCGCGGCATTAGAAAGGTTGAGAACCGCTGCCTTAGACAAAGGAGAGAAATCCCCGCTGGGAGCATGCTAGACACAAGACTAGGGAGTGACAGCTGGACAAACTGCCAGGATTCTTGCTCTGGGGATAGGACTGAAAAAATGTGAGCAGCCACTGCATGAGATTAATGATATTTTCACAGGGAGTTTGGCCCTAAAACTCATTTCTCAGTTCAGTGGGGATAGGAACCAATCATGGGCAGCTGAGAGATGCAGGGAGCGTACTGTGAGGCAGTGCCCACAGGAACAAGGCCTGTCCAAGGCAGTCTTCCCTGTGGCCTCATGCTCAGCCCCTGGGCAAGGCAGCCAGAGCCGGTGTTGGCCCTGGAAAACCACTTTACCCCTTTCCCAACCTCCTTTCCCACTCTCAGCCCTCTTCTCTCATCTTGCCGCATGTCGAACATGATTGTCCAATTTGCCACTCCCTTCTTTGTCTTCTGCAGCCTCTCTCTTCTTCCCCTATAGGAACATTCACCACACTTTCCAGTAATTATCTACTAGTATGTGTTATGCTGGCTCTCACATTATGCTTTCAGGATTCCTCAAGACAATGATCTTTTAATAGGTCCTCCAGTAACATCTTTTCATTTGTCATTTTGTTATAATGTTGATGAGATGCTGTAGGGACTTGACTCTTGTTTTTATCAATTAGCCTGTGGCGAAACTGGTTTCATTACCTATCATTTCACTTAAAGTTGTAGCATCTACCGAAGGCCTTAACTGAGGATATAGTGGACCTCTATATAAGTGATGCCTAGTAGGGTGCCTGGCACCTAGCAGGTGACCAATAATCCTTTGTTGTATTAGTATTGACTTTCTAACAGGGAGACAATCAGTATGCTCTCTCTAGTGTGGAAAGCCCATGGCAGGAGAAAAGGGCTGTACTATTCACCACTCTAACCCAGTCTCCAGCAAAGCAAGCGCCCAATAAGGATGAATTGGAAATTACATGCATCTTTAAACTAGTGTTCCTGCAACTTCTTCCTGGATGGTTCTCCAGCAATACCAGGTGAGAAAGAGGAAGCGCTATCAAGTTGTTCTCCACAAGAAATCATCTTAAATCACCCTGGGCTACAGTCTTGACTCTATTTGGCATGCCGTGGAATTTGAGGGGCAAACACCAGACCTCACGGTGCTGTGGAGGTAGAAACACATCTAAGAGACTCCACAGCGTGGCATGGAGCCTGGCACTGAAACAACTGGTGTCACTAAGTCTGCATGTCTGTGCCATGCTGAGACGACATCTCTGTGATAGAGATGTAGTCTATTAGCCAGAGCAGGTGGGGAAGATCGAAGGTGAGCGTTAAGCTGCATTCTCCATGGGACAGGCAAACCCCTGAGACTTTACTTTTCATATTGAAATGGAAAACTCTTACCTTGTACTTGGAAATGCAGAATTGTCTTCTAAATTCATTAAAATTTTGTAATTAAAACTCTAGTTAATGATTTAAAAATCTAATAAGGAAAGATTTCTTTCTGCCTTTCATGGTGAGCTAGTGAAATGTGAAAATATCAAAAGCTACATTGAGGAATCAAGAAAATCCTTTAGTCAACATCGGTCACCATACATAGTTACAAATTTTTCTTTCTTTTGATAACTTTTAAATCTACTCTTTTAGCAATTTTCAAATATGCAATAGATTATAACTATAATCACCATGCTGTTCATTACACCCCGATGGCTTATTTATTTTATAACTAAATAAAAAGTCCTCCAATCAAACTTTGTTCCATCAAAGAAATATTGCTAAGACACTCAAAAATTTTGTAATGAGAATTAACACCATGATTTTTGCCTCTGTTCAGGATGCCAATGCTTTTGCTGTGTTTATGAGTTAAATTCAAACAAGGTCTTATCAAGAAAGCATGTCTTATTAATATAATGTGACTAATACTGAAGGGGATACTTTAGGGGAATGGAATGTTGGAAGTTGAACAAAGAAGAAAGTAGTAGTGAGTTATGAAGAAGTCCTAATATGTCAAAAGTAAATTTGTTGGTAGACCATGAAGGAGCTAAATGGCTAGTCACTATTTCTCTTCCCAAAAATGCTTATCAGTATTTTAATAGTACTTCAATTAAGTTTTTTATAGGAATATTGTAATGGTCAGGAGAGCCAATAACACCTGGACAATTAAAAATGGGCTTCATAATTTTACAAATTTGGGCTCTCTTGTAGGGTGAACAATTGCCCTGGTTTGCATGAAACTGAAGGGTTTCTCTGGATGTGGTATGTTAAGTGTTAAGTCCAGGAAAACCTTGGGCAAACTGGGAAGGCTGGTCCCAGTTCCGGAAGTAACCAGCTAGAGGACCTCATTCTAATTACTTCCCCCAACCTTCCATTTTGTTCCTCTAAGATGGAAATAATGGGTTGTTGTTAAATTTTAAAATATAAGTATAATGCTTGGGACATTCAAATTCTACTTTTCAATCAGTTTTACTGATAGAACTATTCAGCAACAAGACCAAAATATCACCCAAACTCTGTATCTGATCTTTTATCAATCAAAGAGGGCATTTGTAATTTTTTTACTGTATTCTTTTTCATGTAGCCAATTATATCCTTCACATTTCAAAATATTTTTCAATTCAATGGGGTTGTACAAAACTGTAATTGTCTAGACTCTGAATATAGTCATTGATTTTTTAAGCTTTTTTTTTTTAATTTTAAGTCCATTCCAAAGGACAGTAAGTTTTCCCTCTTTCTGAAACTCTATGCATTCTGAGATGTCTTTCACAAGCCAGAGCAGGCCAACATTGGAACATTCACCGACTTTGATTATAGTGAATACAGACAAATCTAGATTGATGTCAATACCCAAACACTGACGCTGCAGGAGCAGGAGCCACTCATGGTTGTGTCTGATGTATGTCTGAGTTGTAAACAAAGCAAACCTCTGGGTCAATGTGAGAGATGTTGGAAACTACTTCCCAGGTCAGAAAGGAAACTTCAGGAATTACTTGAGGGTTATCATGAATCCCGTGACTGTCTGAGATCAGGGACTGCTGCAGCCCCAACAAGGAACTGGAGTGAGCATTAAAAAAAAAAAAAAAGGCATAAAGACAAGGTAGTCAAACAGATGTGCCCAAGTGATAGTGATAATATGTCCAATCAGACCCAACATCAAAAATGGAAGCCGAAAAAATAATTGCCACCCACTCAGTTGCAGGCACGTAGTCGCTGAAGTGGTGCTACTGTTGTTTTTGGATCTGGAAAGAACTGAGCCAGGAGGGAGCAGGTTATCACTGCTGGCAGCAAAGCAGAGCCGAGCAAGCAGGGACTAATGTCATAAAACCGGTGGTTCCTATGCAGATGCTGCGTTATAGAATTGTACACTCAACACCTGTATGGCTTTATTACCCAACTAGGTGCACGAATTAGTGCATGGGTGGGGTCCGGGGCAGGAAGGGATGTGATCAGCCCTCCAGGTGGGCGGTGGGACACTCTCACTGGCTCAGGATCTGGATCCACCCTGCTGACATTCGCACTGGTTGTCGGGAGCCACCTGGCAGCCGCTTTTATATTGTTTCTTCCTTGCAGAGCGTCTAGGGAGGGGAAGTGGCCGCAGTGCCTGAGGCTGACTTCCAGGAGGCTGGCACCACTGTCAGGATCATGCCAGTAGTGCTGGTCCATGGGTGCCTGGCCTGTTCTCCAGAGATTGGACCTGCAGGACTACTGAGGGAGTAATTGGCTGCCGCTGGCTGGTGGGCTGCTGGGATAGGTCGGTCAACTGAGCGGTGCTCCTGCTGTGGGAGCACACTGACCACCAGGGGGCAGCTCCTGTGTTGAGCATCTGCCCCCCAGTGGTCACTACATGTCATAGCAACTGGTCGTTCTGATCATTTAGTTGTTCAGTCACTTAGGCTTTTATATATATATAGACTAGAAGCCCAGTGCATGAAATTCACACACAGGTAGGGTCCCTAGGCCTGGCTGGCAATCAAGGCCAATCTGTGAGGCGACTGGCAGGGAGATCAGGGGCCCCCACTGGCACCCTCCTTGGCTGACCTGGCACTGCCCACTCACCAGCCCCGTCCCTTGCTGCTGCTGCTGCTGCTGGTCACCTCCCTCTGTGGGGTGACTGGCGGTGTGATTAAGAGGGTCCCCACTGGCACCCACCTTCACTGGCCTGGGGCCTGCAGGCTGGGGGCAGTTTCTGTGTTGAGAGTCTACCTCCTGGTGATCAGTATGTGTCATAGAGACCAATTGTTCCACCATTCAGTCGATTTGCATATTAGGCTTTTATTATATAGGATGCCACCCCAATACATTTAAAAATATAAATAGAGCCCTGACCGGTTTGGCTAAGTGGATAGTGTGTTGGCCTGTGGACTGAAGGGTCCTAGGTTCGATTCTGGTCAAGTGCATGTACATTGGTTGCAGGCACATCCCCAGTGGGGGGCGTGCAGGAGGCAGCTGACTGGTGTTTCTCTCTCATTGATGTTTCTCTCTATCCCTCTCCCTTTCTCTCTGTAAAAAATCAATAAAATATATTTTTTTTAAAAAATATATATATATATATACACCAGGCAGTTTCCAAAACTTTTTTTTTTTTTAGTTTTTTTTTTTAGTTAAAAACTAAATTAAAATGCCATTAGTTATTTTTAATCAATGATTGAATTTTTGGGAGGACTATAAAACACATATCTACTAATTTTTCACTTTTTGTGTGAAAGGATATGTACTTCTTGATCACTCCCATTTTCCATGGATCTGAGAAAAACAGCTGGATGAAGGAGAGATCTCTAATTTCTCCCCTCTGCCTCGTCATGCCTGACATGATAAACATGAAGATGATTCATGAGTACTGGCAAATCTTTTAAAAAATTGTATCCTGACAATAAAATTATAAATGATCCCGGTAAGAAACAAAGAAAGGGCACAGCTAAAGATACTAATGTCCTTGAATAGTGAAGTCCCTAGAAACTCCAATTTCAAGAGGCATATGCAAAAGAGAAAGACTGGGGGAGGTAGCACACCAAGAAAAGAGAGAAAAGAAATAGAAGGAATTGGCTTAAATATCTAAGAATGATGTAAAATATCTAAACTCTCAAGTAGCTGAGTAATGTTAGGAGAGCAAACACACATTCTTTGTTCTATTGAAAGTAAACAGAATAATAAGCAATGGAGTTATCAGCTGCCTGGGCTACTGATACAGTGTTAACAGATGACAGTGAGGTAGAAAGAAACTCAATTTGGATTTTGCATTGGTCTGCCTTGTCAGCAAGTATGATTTTTATTCTGAAAAGGGTAGAAAAAAATATTGATAGATGAGTAAGGTATAATAAAGCAGCACCTGGCATCTCTGAAGTGGATAGGTTTCCTGTCTGTAAAAACATACATTGTGGTGTAGTGTTCTTCAAAAATGTACAAAACTTTGTGGAATTATGAAGACTGGATAAATGTGTTCCCACTTATCTAAAAAATGATACAAATGGAGCTTGTCATTTATGGAGCAGCGAATTTGACATCAAATCCAGACAAGTTTCTGGGATAGAAGGTTACTAGGTTGAATATGAGCACATACAAGGGAACGTGGAGAACACTAGGAGATGCCAAGGGACCCGTCAGGAATAATCGTGCCAAACTGACTACATATTCTCTCTCTCTCTCTCTCTCTCTCTCTCTCTCTCTCTCTCTCTCTCTCTCTCTCTCTCTTTCTCTCTCTCTCTCTCTCTCTTAGTTGATGAAATAAATGTTTCAGATAAATCTGAATTTCAGGAAACGCTTTCACATTTTTATAGAAGGAATAAACTTCTTTAGTGAGAAAGACAAGAGGGTAAACTCCCACTCAGTGGATGACCTTTTCAAAAGAGTATAAATTAATGCATTTTTTTCTGCATTGAGGGGATCTTCTCAGCAGTTCAATCAATAACAAAGGACACCACTTTGACCAGATGCATGAACTTTATGAAAAGGGGAAGGATACCTAATACATTGAATGGCAGGTTCGTAAAATTGTTTTAGGGTAAAAGTACCTGGAAGTCATGCTGCTTTTTGAAAAAAACTAGTTTAACTATTTTACTTGGTAAGTTGAGCACTATTAGATAGGTAGCATTGATGTAAATGTATCAGGGGAGAAAATTAGTTAAGTCTTGAGAAAAGTTTAATTTATTTTGAGAATTGATAAAAGAGCACATGGATTAATTTTAGAAGTGCAGTCTGGAGAACTTCAGGCTCAATTGGAGCACAGTCTGAAACACATTGTATTGCACTGTTGAAAACAGGAAAACAAGCTCAAAATGGAGTCACTTATGCTAATCCTCACATCACTAAACTGAGAATTAATTACAATTTCGGCTCTCCCAGAAATGGAATATTAAACCAACCAGGAATTACCTGATTAACACTAGTTAGGCAATCTGCCTGATAGGCTCCTGAAACTTCCTAAAGGAAAGTAATGTTGTAATAACTTTTGCCTTGTTCCCACTCTCATCTATAATAATAAAAGCATAATATGCTAATTAGACCAGACAGCCGAACAGCCTTCTGGATGTCCTTCCAGACGACCTTCCTGACAAAGCCGGGACTGCAAGGGCCAAGGCAGCTGCTGCAGCTGCGAGGGCCGAACCCTTGCATGAATTTCATGCATTGGGCCTCTAGTCTGTCTATAAAAAGTCTTGCAACTCCCTGAGATCCATTCTAACCCCTAGATTGAATGCTGCCTGGTTCAAATAGATTTTTGCTCAAATTAACTCTTAAAATTTTTACTATGCCTCTATTTTATCTTTTAACAATATTTAGTGTCAAGATGCTTCAGTTTTGTTTTGTTTTGTTTTTTACAATATCAAGCCATTCATTGCTATATCAAGCAATGCAAAATGGAAAAGTTAAGCTGCCTCATTTGATTTATTTTTAACTGAATTTATTGGACTGACATTGGTTCATTAAAACCATACAGGTTTCAAGTGTACAACACAATAAAACATCATCTGCATTGTGCAACCACCACCCCAAGCAAAGCATCTTCCTATCCCCATGTCTGCCCCTCTCTGTCCACCTCTAACTACCCTCCCACCCCCTTTTCCTCTGGCTATCACCACACTATTGTCTGTGTGTATGTGTTTTATATACCTTTCTTTGCTTAATCCCTTCATCTTCTTTCACCCACGATGCCTCATTTTCGTCACTTAAATACAAATAGAATGACTGGCCTCCTCTCTCTCAGAGTTCTAGGAAACTGGAAAACCCCAATGACCATACACAATAACAGGTAGAAGTGTCTCCACTAGAGTCTGGGAACTAACTGTCTTAGTGTGAGGTCTCCTGGGAAGACCTGGGTATTCCCAGTCCTCCATACCCAGGGGCTTTCCTCACATCCCTGACCTGTTTATAGAAACTCAACTGCTGTGCCCTTTCAGCTAATATCAATGTATCCCTTTGAAATTTCTACTCAGGGTATGACTTCAATCATTTACCAAGTTCCTAGGTGACTCTGTGATGTCATCATCAGGGATGCTCAAACACTCTCACGGGCATTGTGATTACAGGAAGTGATTGATTTTTATTGTGCCTAGCCAGAAATAAACGCCCCCCTTCCAGTCAATACTAGAGGTAATGATTTTTTAAAATCTTCACCTGACGACATGCTTTTCATTGATGAGGAAGGGAGAAGGGGAGAGAGAGAAAGAAACATTGAAGTGAGAGAAACTTTGATGGGTTGCCTGCCTCCTCCATGTGCCCTGACCAGGGATGGAACCTGCAACCTGGGTATGTGCCTGACTGGGAATCAAACCTGTGACCCTTTGGTGTACGGGATGATGCTCTAATTAAGGTTCAGAGGTAATGACTTTTTTCACCTTCAAATTTCACTGAATTCTAATTGCTCAGTTCCACATTGAATCATTCTGAGAAGCGTTATTCACATGAGCAAAAGTATGAAATGTCTTGTTAGAGCTGTCTTATTACAAGACCTTCAAATGACTTAGCTCAAAGGACAATAGAATGTCTACTAATAAGCCACATGGATTACAAATCCTTGGAGAGCTAAGTTGGATAAGAGCAATAGCAGCCTGTTTCCTCCTGAAACAATCTTGGTAAACTGACATCATCTAAATTTGCACAGCCAGCTATCTAAGTTTATATTAATTAATTAGCTGGAATTGAGCTTATTTGAAATAGTATTTGCATTGTCGCTTTTATTCATATATTTTCTGTTGATGTGAGCATTTTAGATTTCAACTTTTGTTTTTGCACTTCATATACAGTTGGAGTGTATAGCTCTGTGGGCATTAGTTATATTTTGGACCCAAATGAATCCTCATTCCTCTTTAGATACTTTGCTCATTTTGGTAGTGTAAAGCCATGCTCCTTAAATCATTTCCCTAGCAGGTAGCTAATTTCTGAAGGTTACTAGTCACGGATTCATGAACAATACTGCAACCCTCAGGGTATGCTGGGAAGTGCCTTTCAATGTGAAAAACTGTTCACAGTGGTATGAGGCTGGGAGACCCATAAGAAATCAATGAAACAATATTTATTTGAGTTGCAAGCTGGGAAAGAAAGAACCATGTTGTTGAGATGTCCCAACAATTATGAGAAGGATGTCTCAGTTGTTTTAGCAAAAGCTAAATGAAAGCAGGCATTTTATGAGAGCTCCCGGGGGTTTCCAGGAGAGTGGGATCAATGCATCCTCTCCAAATACTTGAGCAGCGACTCACTGATGAATGTCAGCTGGTCACAGTTCACTCATTGTCCGTTACCCTCGCCTGAGAAGCATGCTTCACTGCGGAAGTCCCTTTTGTCCCAAGGTCACTTGGGATCCCTCACTCCCCAGTATTCTTTTGTGGGTGAATGTCACCAGTGTTCTGATGACCACATGTTGGTTCTGTGATCAAAAGACATTTTTAACCCACTCATTTGAGTTGCAAATTAATAGCAATTCAGAGAAGCCTAGAAGAAAAACCCTCTTTAGAGAAAAATCTTGATATTTAAAATCTGGAGGAAGGGCTCTTCCCTTTGATCTCTGAGCAGCTCAAGACTCCGACACCCAAAGCTCAAAAGGCCCTTGAGTTATAGAATGTCATCTCATCAGGAGGATGAGATGACATCCGTTTGGTGGATCGGACCAGTTTCTGTACTGTCAGAGGCCTAGGCAATGTCCAGGAAAGCAAGTTACTAACAATACCCCTTGTTCCCCCCTCTTATCACTACTATGGAAAATGTGAAATGTTTGGGCAAGGCCAGCATTACCCACAAACAGCAGTTGAAACCTATCTACCAGGCTCCCCTAACATCACCTTCAATTCTGTGCTGACATTTTTTTTTAATGTTTTTATTGATTTCAGAGAAGAAGGGAGAGGGAGAGAGAGATAAAAACATCAATGATGAGAGAGAACCATTGATCGGCTGCCTCCTGCATGCTCCACACTGGGGATCAAGCCCACCCTGACTGGGAATTTAACTGTGACCTCCTGGTTTATAAGTCAACGCTCAACCTCTGAGCCATGCCAGCCGGGCTGTACTGGAAATTTAACAAATAAAGAGCTTTTATTTTTACCACTCGGCTGAATAGTTTTCAAACTGTACAGTTTTGTTTATCAAACTGTACTTGAATAATATGTCCTCCTTTTATACATTGAAAACTAATAGAAATTCCAAGCAAGTCTTCTGTTTTGTTTGGCTCATTCAGCATTAGTATAGGTAAGCATACACTGTTTTTTTGGTGTGTGTGTTTTTTTGTCTTTGGTTTGAAAAACTGCTTTTATTGAGCCCACGAAGTCCAAGAACCCCAGACTACTAAAAGCTATCAAGTATCATTTTTAGCTTATCATAGACACTTATCAGAACCATTCTTGCAAGCAATGTCAGCATAAAAAAGAAGACAGGAAGAATCCAAAGTCATAATGTACTGGGAATGGCATTTCCAAAAAGCAGGGAAGGAAGGGAGTTGTGGAAAGACTGGGAAAGAGAACAAGGAGACAGAGAAGTAAAAGCAAACTTCACCTAGTTACACTTTCATTAAAGAACAGTTCACATACAGATCCTCTTAATTTTGGTATTTAGAAATTCATGAACACATGAGTCCTAGAACAGTGCCTGACACATAGCAAGTACTCAACAAATGTTTACTGATGAATGGTGGTAGGCAGAGAGGAGAGTTGCTTTTTAGTTCTTATAGGTTTACATTCTTTAAATTTGCCATGATAGAAAAATGATAAACTTTGCATTAAAAAGGTGAGAAAGAAAGAAAATAACATGGTGTTTAATTAGCAGGAGAACCTGGAATCTGATTAGTAGGACACAGGATGACTTCCCAGGGCAGAGCCTCAGCCCCATGCGGCAATGAGCCTGGGCAACCCAGACAGATAATTGTTGTCTTTTATCATTGTTTTAATCTTTGGAAATCGCTCATGTTCTCATGAAAAAGTATGCTGCAAAGCCATTAGAGAATAGAATATGATCAAATAATGCCAAATAATTAGCTTGAAATATGTCTGATACGACGTGTTAGCTGAGGAATTAAGTGTTATTCTGGAGAATTATAGCACACAGTAACGCTGAGAATTGCAAAACAAGATGACACAGTGGAGGAGAAAAAGTTTCTTTTTTTCTTTTATTACATTTGGCTCAGCATTTATATTAAAAGCCTGATGTGTTCACTTATTATCCTAATGATCATGCTGAATTCCATCAGAAGGCATAATGTGAAGCCTTGCATTTCAAATGTAACTGACCAAAACTGAGCCCCCTTCATTCCATTATCTGTGTTCAGAATGACAAAGCTTCTCTCCTGTCTGCTGAGTGCAGAGCACAATACTGGACACACAGGTGCTCTACTCACATGAAGTTGAAGGAAGTGATTACTTGTTAATTGACACCTGAGTCAATGTGAGCAAATGAAATGTGCCCAGAAACAGCACATTTTATCTTACTTAAAGTAAGATAGGTAAAAATGCAGCATATGTGTTAATTGTTGTGTTCTTATTATTACAAAGCAACCAGACAAATGATCATGATGGAAGTGGGAAATAGTATCAGAAAGGATAAACAATGGACTTGAGGGCTAGATGTTAATTTGTTTCTCTTCAAAAACTCTCATTCAGTCAGCCGGCCAGTCAGCACATCATTCTGTCACTCACAAAGTCACCAATATTTATGGCACACTACAGCGAGCTGGGTCCTAGGAGCAGAATGATAACCATCTAGTTACAAAGCTTTACCTTCTATGCCAGAGGTAAAGAGTCCAGCAGCCATAAAAAAAAATAAAATAAAATAAAACGGATTTAGGGGATGATTCACTTCTATCAATGAACTGGGGCCAGATATTCTTTCATGAACTCTTAATCTAGGACCAATGAGACTTTCATCTATGAAAAATACTAGTAAGTTTTAATCCCCATAGGATACTAGTTTTAAGGCACTGCTTAAACTCCATCTGCCACTGAAAGACAAAAATGGCTACAAGGCCTGGAAGACTTCCTGAGGAACTGACACCGCCCATTCCAAGCTCTTCTCTAATTGACCTGCACCGATTTCTCTTGATGCTCTATGACCACATGACCCTGGAGGAGGCAAGCTGAGGCTGCCTTTGGAGTCAAATGCCTTGGAATTTCCCAGATTGGCAAACTAGCCTTTCCTGCCATAGGTTCACAGTTGCCATTGGGAATCCCTGGGCAACTCAAAAGCACTGCTCACCACTCAGCTTGTAGCCCCGGTAAACTTAGCTGCGCTGTGAATTTGCCCATGACTGTGTTTGAGTTCTCCAATCCCCACATTTTATCAGATCAAGCTACTTAACAGAACTACAAGCTCATGGTAATTGACTTTCTGACTATGTCTTTTGCTCTGTTATGGGCTTTACATATCTTCTTGTTTTATGCTATTCTGAGCTGCCATTGTTTCTTATTTTTGTCCTTTATCCTGAAAATATAACACCCTTTCCCCTGCCCTCTCTTTTTGTGTATGGTGGAACTATATTGGACAATTTGGAGTGGTCCACAAACCTAGTATCTATAAACCGAAGAACGTTGGAAGCGTTTCAGATTTATAGGTGTCAGAGCAATATGAGAACAGAACTTCAGAAACAGCCTCTTCCCATTTATGGGGCTCAGGATGGAATTAGCTTTCAGAGCGGAGACAGAGATCGACTTTTATAAGAAGATATCCCTCGATTTATGGTCCTGAAGAAAACGTACTGACTGAGGTGAAGACAAGGTCAGCATTCACACCAAAGAAATATGCCTGCGGCTAACTATCTCTGTGGTAATTTTTCCATTCACAAATGAGGCTATAATACCATAATTGTGGGTTTGGTTTCCTCTGGGCTATATTGAGCCTAAGGACTGAAGGACCAGGAGGAAGGGTAAAGGGAGGGGAAGGAAGGATGAGTTTCCACAGGTCCTCTATACTGAGGGTGCTGGTTAATAATATATGCCTATAGTTACCCATTGACTCAATAAGAATTTATAGCATCCACATTGTGCCAGGGCCTATGTGCAGCTCTACAGAGAAACAGTGAATGAAGCAGACATGGCTTCTTTTCTCATGAAGGTCTCAGCATAGTAAGAACAAAAATTGAATCATTATAAATGGAAGGTTTGTTATGAAAAAGGAAGTACGGGTGGCTGCTATGGGGACATAGGATAATGGGTCCTTACCTAACTGGAAGGCAGAGATGGGATGCAGCCTCATATGGACCTGAAATTATAGCTAAGGTATGAAAAGTAACAGTTTAGCGAGGCAAAATGTGGGTTGAGTCTGGAAATGATGGAGAAAGACCGAGAAGTTGAAGGAGAGCAACCAATTTAGTCCTCTAGTCTAGTACAGGGGTCAGCAGAATACTATGGTCCTCAGGCCAAATGGTGCCAATGCCTGTTTATGTAGAGTTTCATTGGAACCTAATCATGTCTATTCACTTACATCTGATCTAGTCATTTTCACACTATAACACCCGAGTGAAATGGTTACAAAAAGAGACTATGTGGCCTGTAAAGCCTACCTGGCCTTTTGAGAAAGAAAGAAAGAAAGAAAGGAAGGAAAGAAAGGAAGGAAGGAAGGAAGGAAGGAAGGAAGGAAGGAAGGAAGGAAGGAAGGAAGGAAGGAAGGAAGGAAGGGGAAGGAAGGAAGGAAGGAAGGAAGGAAGGAAGGAAGGAAGGAAGGAAGGAAGGAAGGAAGGAAGGAAGGAGGGAAGGAAGAAGGGAATGAGGGAGGGAGGGAGGGAGAAAGGGAGGGAGGGAGGGAAGGAGGGAGGGAAGGAAGGAAGGAAGGAAGGAAGGAAGGAAGGAAGGAAGGAAGGAAGGAAGGAAGGAAGGAAGAAGGGAATGAGGGAGGGAGGGAGGGAGAAAGGGAGGGAGGGAGGGAAGGAGGGAGGGAGGAAGGAAGGAAGGAAGTCTACCAATCTCTAGTCTAGAGCAAGTGATATAGTCATGGCTGGTAATACTAGATGCTATAACAACTCATCCCAAGACCTCAGATACTTATCCAATAAGTTTCTCATAACACAGCTGTTTGAGCAGCTGCTCAAGCAGAAGCAGGAGCTCTGTGTTGAGGTTCTGCCATCCAGATGCGCATAGTCAAGGATGTGACATGATTTGGGAACCACATCTGGGCATGTTATACATCACTTTCACCCCATCCCATTAGTCATCTGGTCCCACCAAAATTCAAGAGGAGACTGAAAAAGGACGTTTTCTGTGTGCTTGCGGGGCGGGGAGCAGACGCTTTGGAGAACACTTAGCAGGGCCTCTGCCACTGTCAAGAAGACATATTTAGGGAACTGGAGAAAAGTCCTCTGTGGTTGAATCTAAGTGGCATAGAATGCCACTGACAGGTTGGCAAAGGCCAGATTGTGGAGGACCTTGTAACCATGTCAAAGATTTTAGATTTTAATCCAAGTCCAAATTACCATTTGTGTTACTCTAGTAAACTATGTCACCCAGCTGATCTGATCCTCTGCTTCCTCATCTGTGAAAACAGATGGCACTACCTACCATATAGAATTTGGTGCCCCAGTCAGCATAGCTCTGTGATTGAGCATAGACCTATGAACCAGGAGGGCATGGTTAGATTCCAGGTCAGGGCTTATGCCCTAGTTGTGGGCTTGATCCCCAGTGTGGGACATGTAGGAGGCAGCCAATCAATGATTCTCTCTCATCATTGATGTTCCCATCTCTCTTTCCCTCTCTTCTCTGAAATTAATAAAAATATATATATTCAAAAATAATAATTGGGTGGACACAGAGAAATAAGGTATATAGAGCTCTTAAAATATCACTTAGCACATAGTAAACATGCAATAAATTATGCTTATTGTCCCCCAAACCAAATTTTCCCATTCCTAATTCCCAAACTGTAGAAGACTCTTTGCTGAGTATCATCAAGCCTTATTTAATAAGAAGTATAATTGAAATACTCTGAATCATTTTTCCACCCTTCCGTTGAATTCTTCATATTTCCTACTATCTTTTCAGGGACACATTGTCCTAGAGAACAATCAGGTTCTCTCTACCCAAAGTAACTATTTGTGAACTAAAATAATCGCTTTCCCAAATTCTTCACCCTTCCTGTATCCCGATAAGATGTCAATTGAAGCCCAGAAAAAAAAATGTGTGTGCATGTGTATGTACATGTATACATATATACATACACACACAAAAGGGAACAGGGTAAGGCTGAAGTGACAAGACCCTAACTCATCACATATGCCTGACACCCTACCACTCTGTCCCCTATGGTTATTTTTTTATCTGCCTCAGCATCCATCTTGACCTCTGCATCATTGTAAAGGAATGCTCCTAGTCTGAGGTTTCCATACTCTGGAGAAAGAAGAGTTTTCCTAAGTCAGGAAAACACTTTTTAAAAAAAAGAAAGATAGAATAATGTGGAGAAATAGAAAAAATAATGAAAAATAAGAGAAATGAAAAGGGATCAGACAGACCGATATTAAAAGACTTGATGGGGGAAACAGTATGGAGTTTCCTCAGAAAATTAAAAATGGAACTGCCATTTGACCCAGGAACACCACTTGTAAAAATATATCCCAAGAAAACAGAAACACCAATCAGAAAGGATAAATGCACTCCTATGTTCGTAGCAGCACAATTCACCATAGCTAAGATTTGGAAACAGCCTAAATTCCCATCAGCAGATGAATGGATTAGAAAACTGTGGTACATCTACATAATGGAATACTATGCTGCTGTAAAAAAAAAGAATTATTACCATTTGCAACAGCATGAATGGAAATGGAGAACATTATGCTAAGTGAAATAAGACAGTCAGTGAAAGATAAATACCACATGATCTCACTCATTTGTGGAAAATAAAGAACATTATAAACAAATCTAGATAGAGGCAAAGAAGCATAGACCAGACTGTCAAACTACAGCAGGAAGGGGAGGGTTGTGGGGGTAAGAGATCAACCGAAGGACTTGTATGCATGCATGGGATTAAATCCCAGTTCTACAACTTTATTTAGCTGTGTTATTTAACCTTGCAAGTTATACAATCTCTTGGTGCCCAATTTTCCTTGTATATATTGTGGGGGTGATAATATTTACCTTAAGGTTTGTTATGAGGATTGAGTGGGTTACAACATGTAAAGCACTTAGAACCGTTTTTAACATACAGTGTGCACTCAATATATGTTAGTTATTTGATGGGGGGAATCATAATAAAAAATCACTTTCAACATATTTACATTTATTTCATTGTGCAGTATGAATAGGGTTCTGAGCAATTAAAAAATGAATAATGCATGCCCTTGTCTTTGGAGAGGAGAGCTTGCAACCTAATACCAGTTAGGAATGTGCCTGCTCATTCTTATCCTTCAAAGGTGAGTTTGGGGGCAGAATTGGAGTTGCCCAACATAGTTGAACATATTGCACACCTAATTTCTTGTTCAGGTAGCTGGAAATGCATCCTGCAATAAATTCATTTTCTTCTCTCTATATATATTGTCATTTATCATTGCAATACTATTCTTATGGAAAAACAGATTATGAATAGTATAATAACTATGACTGATAACAAACAAGACTATTTGCTTCTTGCTCTAAGGGTAATAAATCAGCCAGAAGTTGCATTTCCTGCTCTACCCCCAAACTCCAAAAGAGAGTTACCTACTACTGGAAAGTATCTGCAATTTAAAAAATTTGACTGCCTCTCCCAGAATCAAGACAAATTACATCAACACTACAGAAAATTTCCAAATATTTCAGTCTCTTTGCAGAGAACATAGGATGTGTCCCAATGCCTAGCTTTGAAATTCATTAGACATGTTTGTAGCAAATAACACTTTGAGAAGTCCTCCTTCTAACTTTGAGTCCCTTTCACCCTATGTTAGGACCTTTCATATAGTTACTTGACCAGACCAATTGTTCCCTTGGCATTGCAGAAATAACTCTTCCCCTATCCTCTAAACTGTGATGGGAAATGAGTCTCTGAACTACATTGCCTATCTTCTGTACTTGCTTTTCCTTTGGGTCCATGCTCCTTCTCTTGAGGACTCCAAATTGTGACTTAGGGTAGCAGAGAGTTACCAGGCTAGTGGGGAAGTTTGCCTCTTGCCTAGTTTGTAATTCTCTGGACCTTGGCATCCTCCTGGTAAAAGGAGAGAGATTATTAGAATGCTTATTTAAAAGTCATTTCTAAATTTGGCACTCTATGAAATGAACTTTCTGCACATTTTCATCCTTGACCTGCACCTGAGTCAATTATTAGTCCAGCTATTTATTCTGGAAGCCTTAACCTCACCTCAGTCTGCTTGGTCCACTCTGAATTAATGTCTATACAAGAATTCATCTCTTTCAGCTTCATCATGGTCCTAACATGATATTCCTTTGAGTCTCCATTCTGCATATCCTGATAACTCTTCCTTCACTATGAAATGAACAGCTGTTACCTAGACACTAAGCCATCATTCAGGATAACTGGTACCTTCCAGCTAATCACTTAGCAATAGTTTTAGGGTTCTGTTTTCCCATTTGGGACTAAAGATATCAGCTGTTATTAATTTACAGGATTATTATGACTTTGGGGGGGTTTGAATGAATTTTGAAAAGTGCTATACCAATGAAAATGAAATGGGGATATTACTGAAATTACTTTTTCCCTGAAAACTTAAAGATAACTATCAGGCACATGAGGATACCTTTAATATTATTATTATCACATAATTAATAACATTAAATTCTTGTTGAGCTTAGCATTTAAAAACTTACTTTGTGCTTTGAGCACTGGATGTCTAGAAACTCTGTGGCCTGACATTGACTAACTGTGCTCTATTGCTCTCCTACACCAATCTTCTGAGTGTCTGGCCACACTTGAAGAAAATTGCCTTCTACTTTTTTAATGTAATTACAGTGCAATTACAAAGTGCATATAATTTTGGCTGACGGTGTAAATTAAATGTATCCATTATAAAAAATATATATTTTTATTGATTTCTGACGGGAAGGGAGAGGGGAGAGAGATAGAAACATCAATGAGAAAGAATCATTAATCAGCTGCCTCCTACACATCTCCTACTGGGGATCAAGCCCACAACTGGGGCATGTGCCTTGACTGGAACTCAAACTGTGACCTCCTGGTTCATAGGTCAAAATCAACTACTGAGCTACACTGGCCAGGCAACATATCCATTTTTCATAACAGCAAACAAACTAACTAAACAAAATATGCCAAAAACATAGCATAATTTGGATTCAATGAAATGTTAATGGAAATCTCATTTCTCACATTTTAAATGGTCACCTTTCATCATGCCATCACCCATTTACTACTTTCTCTTTGTTTACTAGTATATCCTCTTACTTTGGTTCACAAATTTATCACACTCTTTTCACATTATAAGATTAGATTTCCTTTTTCTTTCAAACTAGGAGGAAGTGAGTTGATGCAAACTTATCAGTAAAATAACATAAAACAATATTTTCACATAAATTTGTATGCTTTACTGAATTGCAATTGATTAATGTTCCCTATATCTCTCCTCTTTGCAGCCACATGCCTTCAAAGAGTATTCTTCAAGAGCTGCCCCAGCACTTCTCAGAAACGTCTTATCCAAAGGTCACCAATGACCACATAATTGACAGATTTAATGATCTCTTTATAATACCCATACTACTTGATCTGAAATTTTGATATGATTGACAACTCCTTTATTGTGAAACTCTCTCCTCCCTTGGCTTTCATAACAGAGATCCCCCTGCTAACACCCATCCCACCACACCTGCTTTGGTGAATAGTCTTGTACTGTGTGAGGGGTCAATGAGTATCCCAGTTACAGAGGTAAGCCCAATCTCTACTTTCTATGTTAGTGATCAGTTCAGAAACCCAGGCCTAATACAACCAGCATATGGAATTCTAATGGCCTGAGGGATTTGTTCAAGAATTTCTATGTCAAGCCAAAGAAATGGAAGAGCAAGATTGATAGGAATTGGGGTAAGATGTTCCCATACAAATAGAACCACTGGGAGAAAGGCCGTGGTTATACATCAATGATAAGTCCAGAACTGCTACAGACATTTCCCTCTAGTGATAAACCCAACACCCAGAAGAGGGCCTTTCTGAGAGAATCAGAAAGTAATGGAACTGGACTTGTGACTAAAATACCTGTTGTCTGCTCTACTTATCTCTTGAAGGTTTTTTGTTATTGCTGCTATTGTTACATGAGAAGATAAGTCCACTTTATCATTATAGTCATTTTGAGTTTGACTATTAATTGTAGCTGAAAGCATCAGAACAACATGATTTCCACAAAACTGTTCTCTTCATTCTCTTTCGTCACACAAATAATTCTTTCTAAACATGTCTTAGTTTCTCTCTCCCATCCATCCCCTAAATATGCTATGCTCCAGCATTCTGTTCTTGGATTTCTTTCTCTATTCCTTTTCCTTAGCTTCAACTTTCACCTGATACTTTCAAGACTCCAAAATCAGTAACACCAGCCCAGACTTTTCCTCTGAGCTTAAGACATGGATTTTCAATTATTTCCTGTACGACTTCATGTGAAGTGTTCCATCATGGGTAATCGGAATATCTTTAACACTACATGCAAACTCTTCCCCAACCACTTTTCATGTATTGCATAGCCTAGTAATATGGCATCACCAAGACCTTATATCTGAAACCAGAAACTTTGTTTTCCTCCTTGGCTGCTCCTGATCTCTTATCCCAAACAGTAATCATAAGGTCCTGCCAATTCTAACCTTATAAATATCTCCTCCTTCTTTGTAAGGCATAACCTCATTGGTCTAGTTTACGATCTCATCATTTTCATCTAAACCTGCCTCCCTCCAGTCCATCTTCCAGTCCATTCTCCACAGTGCTACCAGCTATTCCTCCCAAATATAGACCACATGAAAGTGTAAAATGTAATGTCCTTGTTTAACATTATGCAATAGCTTCCCGTTTACCTGTAAAATAAAGCTTGTACAACTAAGCTGGCTCTATAAAGTCTTTCCCAACTGTATCAGAGCTTACCTATTCAATCTTAACTTCAATCACTCCCTAAAGCCTATCCTTGGTATCCCCCAAAAAACTCAAACCTGCATGTTTCTATCCTCTGCCTCTCTTTTCCCTCTGCCTTGAATACTCTTCCCTTGTTTCTAAAGTTGGTGTATTCCTGCTCAACTTTCAAGGTCCAGATACAACAACCACCATTCTAGAAAAGCTTTCCTGACCATCCAGGGAAATTTTACTATTCCCTCATCTTTTATAACTCTAGGAGCATAACTATAGTATAATACAATGCAACACATGCTATGGTACATTAATGTTTATTAATAAATGCTGCACTTCTCCTAAGGCTATGAATCAAGGCTTTTGGTTTTTAACTGTTGAAGAGCTACTGTACCATTTGACACATAATGGATGATCAAAAATTATTTTCAATGGAAAGAATGAAGAAAAAAAGGACAATCACAGGATAAGTGGTTAGCTATGGAGTAACCACCTGGGATTCGGTGTCTTCATTTGTAAAATGAGACAAGTTTTATGTTTTTTCCTGCTCTAAAAACATTCCATGATTTTATGAAAATATTACGAGAAGTAACCCAGTGATTCTATCATAATATTAAATTTCACAAACTGCATTCTGGTCAATCAAGTATAAATTCAAAGATTGAAAACATGTCTTTCTTTTTCTTAACTTCTTAACTTTTCCTAAAATGTGTTCTCCAGTTGCTGGATGAAATGTGTTAGTTCTGGAAAGAAGCCAGTACTTGGCTCGGAGAAGAGTTAAAAGCCAATAGAGACATTATTTTTAATTCTATTAAAAGCATATTGTAAATTTCCCATCAGTTATACCATAATTTCTCTCCATTAATCATTGAAGGACAAGTGTTTGCAGTTTGGTCTATTGTAGCTAAAATCTGGGTAAAGAATGTTGTCTTACTCTCTTCAAGCCTTGTCTATCTAAGACACACAAATACACAAACATGCAGGTGTACACACACACATACACACACAAACACACACTCGCCCAAAATATGCAGGGTTTGAAATTTAAAAGTTATTTTATGCCAGGGGGAAATAAAGATAGGTGAGTATACATTTGCAGAACATTTGGGATAAGGGTTTCAAGTCATTGATGAGTGATGACCATAGGAACTAAAATGGGGTAAATATTTCTTTTTGGCCAGACAGAGGGATGGGTAGCATTGTCAGGCTGAAAAATCAAGATGTAGGTCTAATTCTATCTCTACTAGCAATATATTCTGTGACCTAGGTCCAGTCAATTATTCTCAAGGATCTATTCTTAGACCAGGTTAGCCACTCAAAATCTACCTATTATTACAGTGTGGTTCCTCCCAGAGTTAACCTTCACTTTTAATATTATTCTGTTGGTTTTCATGAAAGACCATTACAAGAAACAATAATTCTATTAATTATTCTACTTTTAATGTTAGTATAAATGTAAATGACATGAGAAGGCACAAGATATTTATTTCCTTATTTTGAAATTCCAGAATACCCAAAGTCTGTTTTTTCCTTCTTTTTCTACTTTACTTCTAATTATAACAATAACATAGTTTTATTATATGTATAATTCTGCAACTCAAAGCTGTTTTAATATGTATTTTAATATATGTCCCTCAAGTTTTCTTCTGGATAATTTTTTTATCCAATTGAAATCATATTAGCATTTTTCCCTATCATTAGCAAAATTGCTTCATATTGTCATCATTAATAGAGTCCAAATTAATGTACAGTCAAAACAGTCATATCAGCTTCCATGGTGAGCATAATGCCATTTCCTCCTTTCTCCAACCCTGTTGCTACTGTAGACATCTTTTGTTTTGACTTCAAATCACAATTAAAATTAAACTAAATTAAAGCAGCCTTTGAAAATTCCTAATTGCAACTATTATTCTATTCTTATTTTTTCTACTTTATGCACAGAGATATCTTGAGAGAAACTATAAAAGGTTTTTATTTCCATTAAGATCAACTTAAGTACATTAAGTCCTCATACATAGTTTTCTTTTAATTTAAGTAAGTCATAAAGAAACAACCTGATCAGTAAGAAATCCTGTTAAAAATCATATATATAATACTAGTAAAAGGATAATATGGAAATAGACGGAACGGTGGTATGGCGGAACAGCTAAACAACTAAACAACCGGTCACCATTATGTGCGCTGAACACCAGGGGGCACGCACGGAACATGGCGGGTGTCGGCAGCAGTGGGATGGTGGAACAGGTGAGCGGGGCGCCAGACCAAGGTGGGGTGCCGGTCTCTGTCATTGGGGCAAGCCTCTGGTGGTTACTCAAAATTCTTTGCTCCCATGAGCCCCGATCCTGCCCGACACTCACTCCTGCTGCCAGTGCCCGGCGCCAGCCCCATTCCCAGCAAGTGTGTGCAGGGCCAGCACCATCAGCATGTGGGAGCAGCAGCGACAGGAGCAGGACTGCCGGCAGACAGGGGACTGGGGGCCACGGCAGGAGGGGCCAGCAGGTGCGTGGAGGATGGGCCGAGACCCACCCCTGTGCCCACTGCAGCCTCGCCACCCACAGTTACTTTCAAGGTGCACGAATTCATGCACTGGGCCCCTAGTATTTAAATAAAAGCATGAAGACTCATTTGACTTTACTTCTTAATGAGTCTATAGAGGCTCCTCAAGATGACCACTTTCTTTCCTACTAGTAAGTGTTACAAACCACCTATTTAATATCCTGTTGTAGAAATTTTCTCTCTTGTATTAGACTTGTAAAATCTTTCTTTTTCTTTCCCGTTTATTCTCCTGGCTCAGCTCCTGCTATTGAATTTCCTCAAATATCACTAAGAGTGATTGCATAGTCACAAAATCAAATCCTTCAGTTATCTTTAGTAGAAATCAGCATTCTTGATTAATAAACAAAACCCATTCTAGCTCATTTGGCAGAAAAATTATTACTAATTGAATCTATTAAAAGGGGCTTGTGGAATCTCCATGAGGATTAGAGAGATGGGCTTAGGAGCCAAGCAGTCAGCAACAATATGCGAATAGTCAGGGGCAGCAAGGGAAATGGTACTAGGATGCCTGTTAGGTTACCTAGTGATATTTTTTGCTGTACTATTGTTGATCTTATTTTAGTGACTAGAAATGGAATTTTTTATAAGTATGTCCAAATTTTGCCCTTACGATCTTTACACACACACACATATACATATACATGTGTATGTTTCACACTATAGAATTTATTTATTTATATACTATATTGACATATAACATATGTTAATATGTATGTCATACATATTGTACTTATCTATACTAATAAAAGGGTAATATGCTAATTAGACCAGGAGACCTTCTGGATGTCCTTCCAGACAAAGCCATGGTGGCGGGGCCAAGGCAGAGGTTGTTAGGGGCGATTAGGCCAGGAAGGGAGGGTAGTTGGGGGCGAGAAGGCTGGCAGGAGGGGCAGTTGGGGGCAAGCAGGCTGGCGGGGGGGGGGGGCAGTTGGAGATGATCAGGCCAGCACGGGGGGGCAGTTGGGAGCAAGCAGGCCGGCAGGGGGGGCAGTTGGAGGTGATCAGGCCAGCAGGGGGGGCAGTTGGAGGCGAGCAGGCTGGCGGAGGGGTGGGGGAGTTGTGGGCAAGAAAGCCAGCAGGGGGGTCAGTTGGGGGTGAGCAGGCCTGCAGGCAGAGTGGTTAGGGGCGATCAGGCAAGCAGGCAGGTGAGTGGTTAGGAGCCAGCGATGCTGGATTGTGAGAGGGATGTCCAACTGACTGCCCGAGGGGTCCCAGATGGGAGAGGGTGCAGGCTGGGCTGAGGAACACCGCCCCTGCCCCCCGCACAAATTTCGTGCACCAGGCCACTAGTAGATAATAAATGGAGAAGTGTTTTGGAAAGTGAATAATCCCCAAGGGCAGCAATTTTAAGTCATTATCTATCAGTTTATTTAAGAACAAAACCAGGATGGCTAGTCCTTGTAAGCTTATAAAACTATCTAGACATAAAGTAGGGAACTAGTGCTGACAGACTGAGTGGACTCCAGGCAACCAGAAAAGCCCACGAACAGCAGGATAGGCAAGAGGCCAAGAACCCAACACAGAATGCAGCCTTGGGTGGCTTTTAATATAGCTGCCATGTAGACTTATGTGAGGCCTCCAGAGAAGCCTTCAAGGTCATACCTCTTTTTGTGCCAAAACAATGTCAGGAAATTTAGCCAAAGCTTGAAATTAAGGCAAAAAGGTGGGTGGCATATCTTCCCAATATTATATGGGGGGAAAGGATACCCAAGAATTGCCTAGGGGGATATATTTAGTTCATCTCATTTTTTAGTAGAGATTGAAATTTCCAGACTATTACTTGTTAGCTTTTGATTTTTATTGGTTAGAAATGTAAATAATTTCTGTCTGGTAAGAAGAGATAATCCAAAGGGTTTATGGCTTGCTCGACATCAAATAGATTTATATTTAACTCTGCAATCTTACTCTAATATTTTCTTGTTAAATTATGCATAAAAACTCTTAGTTATTTTTAAATACTCTTCATAGAGTGGTCATAATATCTGACTCCTTCACTGACTAATGAGTTATTTAATAATTTCTCCCCACCCAATTCCATTTGGCCCAGTTCTTCTCCCCAAAATATTCCTGGGAGTCCCTATGGATGCTTTTATTTTCACTCATGGATCCCGTTTGTCCCCTACCTTCATTGTCTGCCTGTGGACCTGGTTCTCAGCTATATAACTCTGCAGTTCACCTCTAGCCATCTCAGAACCAGACTTCCCAAGTGACTGTTTATCTCTATCCCTGTTGCCCCGAGCATGCACATGGGTCTAACCTCTAACTCCCAAAACAGAGCTGAGATGAGGTTGTCATATACCCCACAACAGGCTTTGGCTGAAAGCTGAAGAAGGCATAAGAGAGTATTAGCTGGCACACTTGTACACACACACACACACACACACACACACACACACAAACACACCACTTACAGGACCACCTTCCACTTTCTTTTGCCCCCACCTCCCAAGATGCCACCACTAGGCAACCAGCACCTCCCCTTAGGAGACTGGGTCCTGCCTCCCCTCCTTCCAACTCAGAGACCCCACTACGAACCAAGCAGTGGCCCCTCCTCAGAGTTCTGAGTTTCACCTCCAGGAGGCTCCTCCTTCAACAATTTAACTATAACTATTCCAACCTCTTCTCATTGTTCCCTGAGCTCTAGAGGGATAGGTATTTCTTTCTGCTGCTCCCTCTGTGAACCCATTTTAGTCCGCTAGTTAACAACATGTAGCCTGATTCATAATCTTTTAACTGAATTATCTTCTGCTGTGGTTCTGCCTCCTGACTGGACCCTGACTGATCCAGTGGCAGAGCTGAGGTTCCAACTCACACAGGTTGGCATCAGGGGATCTAGTCTCGCTGCTATGCAGAGTAAAGAAAAACACCAGCGAAAGCACAGCAAGTTTCCCCTTCTCCTGTCATCACAGGCCAGCCTCCCCTCACACATAATCTCAGAGATGCTATTTTACTCCTGAGGAAGACATCCTTTAACCTAATCACATAGAGTCATTCAGCTTCTCCTTGTCCCCTTTCCAACTTAAGATCTGGGCTTTAACTTTGCAAAACCTACAGGGTGTTTTTCCAAAACAAAAGAACTGTTGGCCCCCAAAGGTGCAATCAAGTCTCCAGCTTTAAGGACACAAGGAACATTAACATTTTGAAAAGAAACCTGTTGTTTTTCTTAGGTTTCACATATCTCAGGGCCACGTCCTCAGGGGAGCTCAAGGTCAAAGCATTTTCTTTTCAAAAGCCTCTTCAAGGGAAACACACTTTTAAGCACAAGGTGTAAGGTAACGGGGGACAACCTGAAATGAGGCTGCAGGAACCAAGCCCCCACTCCTCCCTCCCACCAAAGCAAACACTAGTGGTCATGGCCGTTTTACCTGGAATATTTACTCGATTCATTAAAACTGCTTTGGCAGCAAATCACAGAAATAAAATTAATAATTCAAGCCAGTTTAAGAAAAAAAGTAGATTTGGTTATTTGAATTCAGTGGTGTATCACAGAACCTCAGGTCAGATTTCAGTGCTACTGGCCTTAGAGAAGGATGAGAACTTAAAACTAGAAAGCATCCTAACAATTTTCCCCTCCTGTCTGCTCTGCTTTTGATGTCAGTTCTCTCTTCTCGCCTTGATTTGCTTTTCCAGCAACCTATGCTCTTACCTGAGTAAGCCTGCTGGTGAGCAAGTCCCTGGAGACACTAACTCCCTCTCTGGGTCCCAGCTCAGGTCCCACTGCGGGCTCCAACCAATTTCTTAGGAGTCAGTTCATGTTTTACAAAGTAGGGAACCAAGTTCTTCATTTGGGGAAACAGTGAACAGAGATGGAACAATCATTCATTCAGTTAGATGGTTCTTCCTCCCCATAAGATTTCTACTCGATTTATTATAAATATCTCAGTGCTTATCTATTATTCAATTTTATGGCAGATATTCATTCTCAGGAAAAAATTCTTTACTAAATGCCATCAGCTGTAATTTCTGAATGCTTAAAGAAATTAAATTTCTAACTAATACTGTAGTTCTCAATACAGCCACCTTGCTTCCAAAATTAGAGGACAAAACAGAAAACATAATAGAGGTGAGAAAATTTACTAAGGCAATTAGGTACCCTGTGGGCATAATAAACGTAAAGCTGGATTTATTATTATTATTATATGTACAATAGTATGGTCTGGACAAGTAAAAGACAATGTGATTATAGTGTTTATCCCATCCAATAAGGAAAAGAGCTTTGGGTAAGAGGAGAGATAGGGGGAATGATGTCTGTGACCTTGCTGAGAAGCCTGCTAGAGGCTCTGAGCAAGAAGGGACCCATCCCCTGTGAGTTGTTCCCAAGGCCTAACCAAGGACACAGACTGACTCTCCCTACCCTGAGGGACCTTCGGGAGCAGGGAGCTTCTTTGGCCTCCACTCCTAAGAGAGTGTGCTTTTCCTGCCAACTTCATTCATTTCCAACCTATGACTCTCCAACTTGCCTCTTAGACTCACACACCCTGGCGGGCACAGTCGGGCCCCATGGGGAACTGTTTCATCACAGGGGGAGACCTGGTCTGCTCTGGCCAATCTATCCTGCTCCCACACCCAAGCCAACCTCAGCGAGGAAAGCCGGCAGCCCCTCTCTGGTTCCAAAAGGTTTGGAACCATTTGCCCCAGCTGTTGTGCCATCCTAGCTCAGGTCCTAACTCAGTTTTGTCTCATGACTCACCTGTTTCTCCCTGGATGAACACCTGAACTGGCTCGCTTCCTCTAGGCTTCTCACGCCAGGGGCAGGGGCAGTGAGAGGCAACACTGTCAGAAATGAAGATACAGAGACAAGTTAGACTGGGAGGGGCCCACAAGTGCCTACACCTGAGTCCTAGCCCAGTAATTCATTTTTGTTCCAAATCAGTGTCTCTCCAAGTTAATGACTAGATACCAGGCTCAGACATTTTACACCTAGGAAAAAAATATGAGAGATAGGTAGAACATTAAATATATGATATATATGTTATGCACATCACACACATATGTATGTATATGTGTGTGTGTGCATATGTTGGTATGTATACTTTTTAAGAGCTCTGTAAAATTCTGGTGGTATGAACTGTTACACCCGCCTCTCCAAGGGAAGAGCCATTTCTATCTATTTTTAAGTCAACAGGGCAGGATTATATTAGTGAAAGCCTAAGCCTCACACCAAAATAAACAAAAAAGACAAAATGCTCAAATTATATAGTAATAATAACAACTTCCACTTGTGATTTCTTACTGAACACCAGGCACTCTGCTGAGGGTCTTAATTCCTTCACTTACTCCTCACAACCTAGGAGTTGGTTCTCTTAGTGTCTGCATTTTCTAGGTGAGGAAATAAAAGTTTTAAAATCAAATTACTTGCAGGCTCACAGAGCTCGTAGGAGGAGGTGGGGGGGACCACTTTCTGTCAGTGCTCTCAGAAAGGATGCATTTCTCCCTCCTCAGCTGATCCCAAGACTTACCCATCAAATGGGGGAGGGGTGGCACATAAAATTAGTCCAACAACCAGCAAGCCGCCTATGAATGTCATTTCCCTGGCATCCCAAGGGTGGGCAGATGTGCCTCTAGCATTCCATCCACAGGCAACGGATGTGTCCTCACTCCCTGCCTGTGACCCTCACCATCCACCACCTCTAGAGGGAGAGAGAGAACATGAGTGAGAGGGGAGAAGGAGCAAGAACACCTCTCTGTAATAAACAGCCACAAACTAAGGCTTTCTAGAGCGGCCAGGGGCTGTTAACTCCAAAGTCTTCAGTGTCCTCGTTTACAAGTCTTCAGCATTCTCATTGAACAAAGGGTGAACAATTCTATTAACAAGATTGGCTGTGTCTAAACATTAATTAATCTGGTGCTCTGCTGGCATGTGGGTGGTGGCGTGCCCGTGCATGCGCTGGGGAGAGGTCAGCCCGGGTGGCCATAGTGGAGTTCAACTTGGCGGGAAGAAAGTCACCTGTGAGCCCCTAAGCCAGTCCCCCGCCCCAACCCATCTGCACCTGGCTGCTGGCTGCACACCCTGGGAGGCCTGGGCAGGAGCAGGGGACAGGGCTATTAGCAAAAGATGGTGGGTTACTTGCCAACAGTAGAGCAAATACTAGACATATAAATATAGCAGAAAAGTCTTTTGGAGCAGCTGGTCAACCCCTAACTGTACTGGACGGTTCTGATTGAAGGAATATTGACTAAGTTATGCAGAAAAAAAGCCCAATGCAAGGCAGTTTTTCTTATTTAATGATATTCTTGTATATGGCAATATTGTCATCCAGAAGAAAAAATATAATAAACATCATATTAGTCCCCTGGAAATAGGTCCCTATTGATTCCGTCAAAGATGAGGGAGACTTGGGTAGTGGATGGCTTAGCAAATTGCCAACTAAATTATTTGCTATCTATGCTGTCACTGCCACTGCCACTGAGAAATCAGAATGGCGGAATCACATGAATAAATGAGCTACTGATTTACTCTCCAAAAACGGGAAAGCAACTAGTAATGAGCCTGCTGCTGTCTGGGTTCCTGACTCTGAGGCAACTGTAAGTATGTGGCAAAATTCACACCTGGCAATCCTTGTTACCACTGCCACAAATGTGGTTTTGTTGTCCTTGGACCCTTCTCTGAAGAGAGATTTCTTTTTCCCAACCAGGCCTCTAAGCCTGTATGGATTTGTGACTTCTGCTATGACCTGGGGACATGGCCACGCGCCAGCCTACTAGCTCTGACTCCTGCAGTCAGTCATTGAAGTCTCCCTTAAAGGATGTATCAGATGATGATGCCAATGATGATAGCAGTGACTAAGGACATATGTTGAAATATTTCATTGGGTGTGACTATCTGAGAATTCAGCTTTGGCGGGGAATGGGAAATTCTGAGCTCTCTCTCATTTTTGCTCTAGTCATGAATTTGTCTGAGAAACTTTTAACCTATGTGCCATAGGAAAAAAACAAGGCCTCTTGCCCTGTTGGGATAGCTCAGTTGGTTAGAGTGTCATCTCAATATGCCAAGGTCTCAGGCTCCATTCCAGGTCAGGCCACATTCATCAACCAATGAATGCATATGTAAGTGGAACAACAAATCGATCTCTCTCTCTAATAAAAAACAATTAGAAAAAATAAAAAAAGATCATGTTGTCATTCCCCTCAACCCCACTGCTGCCACCGCCTATCCCAATTCTCTGTTCTTCTGCAGGGATAGCCTATTGCAAATATAGCACATAAACTTTTGGTTTCTTAGTTTTGTTTAATTTTAGATTATTTTCTTGGAAGATTGGGAAAAGGTGTTCGTTTAATAGGTCATATACTACATTGTTGTTTATTATATGTCCTCTTATATGGAAAAACTAAAAGCAAAGAATGATGGAAAAAGAGGATAGTGTGGTTAGTTGCTAATATTATTAGCTTTTTTCTAATCATTCTATCTAATGGTTAAGACACCAATAACAAAAATACATGTACCAAGTGGTGCCTTATCATAATAGCACTGTTACATGAAATAAATGCCATTCTTCTCACTTTTTAGTTTGTTTTAAAAATACACTTGGGCTGTTTGGGGTAATAAAATGGTTATGAATGGGTATAATTAGAAAATACTTGTCATCTGACAGCTACAAATAACTAAATTTAGAAGTTATTCATATAAATATTTTTCCATAAAATAGTTACGATTATATTTTTACATTTTATATGTATAAATTATAATTGTCAAATATAATTAATAGGAGATCATTACTAGAAAATTGGTTTGAAATTTATCCAATATAGAATTATCATATTGCATTAGTTTCCAATTTTAATAAGATATTTGTAGGTAAATTCATCTGCTTTAACATTATTTCTAGAATGAAAAAATCTTACAAAATCTTTGAAATACATTAAAATCCTATGGTAGAAAAATAAAATAAAATAAAATCATATAATAGAGCACAGATCTACTTAGGATAAGATTTGGAAGAAATAATATGCAAGACTGGTCAAGACAAACCAATTAAGTTTGACTAGACTTCTATGGAAGTATTGTGTACTTCAGTGTGATACTATCTTGAATTTATAAATACAGCGTTATATTTTATCAAGTTTTGTAAAGTCCCAAACATTATTTCTGTTTCTGTAAAGCAACTGTGTGTTTAATCTGTTTCTGAAATCATTTTGCAATGTATGGAACTACAGTAGCAATTGATCTTTCTAAATTGTGAACTTTACTGAGTCAGTCTAGATTGCTTTCGAGAAGTGGTCATTTTTCACTCTGCTTTGAGGCAGCCATTAGGTTGAAAGTATATTTATCACATAAAACCTGATGCATTTTGTACTACTCGCTCTATTTATATGCTGCAAATATCTAGGGTCTTTCAAATAATAAACAATTAGTCTAAATATTGTTTTAAACTCTAAATTCTTTTGTTTTTAAACCCTCAAATCAGGATATATTGCATATGTTATGAGAGGTTTGACTCAGTAACTTGTGGTGGAGGATTCTTTGGTTTGGTGAAGGGGCTAACTTTCTGTGAGATTGTGAGAGCATCTGAGATACGTAGATCTCTCGCAGGGAATGTCAAAGAAAGGCAGGGTAAGTTTGTTTGTTTTAATATCAGATGGACTCTTGTTTCCAAGCAATGTACTGTATAATCAACATATCTGAGAAGGACCATGAAACCCGAGAGGTGCTAATGGAGACTTCCTGGTTCACAGGGGCCTAGCAGATTCAGGAACCAAGAAGAAATGTTCTGCAATAACATTTGCACTGTCAACCTCCTGACTTTTCTTTTTACAATAAAAAAATATATAAATAAATAAACATTAATCTAGGTGAATATGAACACGTGATAAAAGTGAACCCTCTCAAATGCTTAAGAACCAGATTGCCATCAAAAGAGATTTATGCCAACACTGACTGTGGCCTGGGAGAAAAGCACAGACACCGACTCAGAATTGCCAACTAATAATGAAGCTTCGTTACCTTTGGGGAGTGTTCACCGTTACACTCGGTTTTGAGCATACTCCCAGCATTGCTGTTTCCTGCTTGCCTGTCTTACTATGTTTGAATCATTGCAGGAGAATAAATTCGTGACTTACTAGATCTTTTAAAATTTCATTTAGAAACTCCTCAGTTTGGCTTTCTTACTAAATTCAAATGTATTTTATTTCATGAATACTGTATTTTATTATTGTTTAATTGTATCTATATTTGTTCCCAGTCAAGTTCTTGGAATACTGTCTAAGAAGTATGCTCATGTTTGTTAAGAGGATACAAAATAAAATTTTTAAAGTACTCATCATTTTTAAACATTTTACCACAAAGGAATAATAGAGTACCTTCCGTTTCCTAGCCTGTATGAGAAATGGCCTTTCTGTTCATTTCCTTTAAGACTTAAAATGATGAAATATGTTACTTTTCCCTGGAAAACCATGAATGATAAAGAGCAAAGTGTGCCTATGAGTGTACCTTCTCAGCCTATATTGTTCTGTGAAGTTCTTTTATCAAAAAATTGCACTGACTGAAACACATTCACCTGTGAAGAACTCATAAACAGAATGATTGCCCAACAATATTGAATTGCCAAAGGGTGAAAACGTGATTATATTCTGATCACAGAAAATAAGTAATGTCTCCTTTTCTACACCTGAAGGGACACAAAATGGTTAAAATGTCATCAAACAGCTCTGCTCTTTCTTCTTTTATGAAAGCAAAATGAGAAAGATCAGAGGATAGCTTAGATTATGCCAGGAAGTAAAGATAGGCTGAAGGATTAAAGAAGAAGAACCTCTAGAAAAAAAAATTATATTAATGGGGAGGTCAAGAAAACAAGTACATGAACACACACAAAATCAAAAAAATTTGTTTAAATCATGGAACAATCAACATTTATGCCCAGAAAAATGAAGGTAGCAGGTAGCTGTAACCTAAACAAATATAGACTATTTGCGGGGGGAATGACAATGAAATGCATTTATATAGCATTTACCACTTCCTTTTATCTGCTTCTGAGCTCCAGTGCTGGGGCACAGGGACTTCGGAGAGAAACTGAATTGCCTGGCATCAGGGCAAGAGCTGGAGCGGCAGCTTTCTCCCAGACAGAAGCGCTGTCAGAGGCTCTTGTTTCCTTGTGGGTAGGGAGGGAGGGTTCCTCCCACAGAGCCTGCAGGCAGGCACCATATTATCAACCTGGTTAACACTCTTCACCCCACTCTAGTGATTCCCTGAGACCCTGCCCAACCCAACTTGAAGGCCCACCCAAGCCATTTCTGGTGGCTTTTCTATACAAATGGCTTGTCTTGGCTCATGGTTCAGACTGTCCTAAGATCTCTCAAACAAGCAGCATCTCGCCCTGGTGTGCTGCACCTCTTGCTAAGTAGCCCCAGGTCCAAGATTAGCGGCAGCCAGCCTTGGTTCCCAGCTTGGCCTCTCCCAGCCACGAGCCCAGAACTAGCCCAGCACTGGTTTGCACACCTAAAACTATTGTAATATTGTACATCAACTGTAATTCAAAAATAACAATTTATTTTAAAGAAGTACAGCCCTCGCCAGTTGACTCAGTTGGTGGAAGCATCATTCTGTGCACCAAAAAGTGGCTGATTCAATTCCCGGTCAGGGCAGATACCCAGGTTGCGGATTTAATGCCCAGTTGGGGCGCATGTGAGAGGCTACCAACCGATGTCTCTCTGTCACACATCAGTATTTTGCCCTCTTTCTTCCTCTCACTAAAGCCAATTAAAAAAAAAAAAGAAGTACAAATTGATTTTCAAAACAGTCACGAGGATGTAAAGTACAGCATAGGAAGTATAGTCAAGAATATTGTAATAACTATGTATGGTGCCAGGTGGGTACTGGAAATACGGGGGGGGGGGGGAGGGCGGGGGGAGCACTTTGTGAAGTGTATCATTATCTGATCACTGTACTCTACACCTGAAATTAATACAAAATAATACTGAATTTAAACTGTAATAAAATAAAAAAATTTTTAAAGAATGAATTCCAGAGGCTTAGTACAGTATATAAAGTATGATACGGTTAATAAGAAAAAACGTGAGACAAAGGAAGACATTTCTGCACTTTATACGTATTAGTTTCTCAGGTCGGGGAGAAAGCCTTGAAATACAATTGATGTTGTAAGTGGGCTTTGTGTTACCTTCAAGATGGAAAATGCTTCACTCTGTCAGCACAGACTCTGGCCATTCCCCATATTATATCTAACTGCAGCTGATGAACACTCAAGGTATCTCCATGGTACTCAGTTCATGAAATTGTTTTTGGCCCACCACTCTCTCCATACAAGTATTATAGAGAAACGGGCTTTTAAAATGCTGAATGTGTTACCTGAGAATTAACAGAGACAGACTAGAATAGAGAGATGTTCAGGGTTGACTTTGTTTACCATATATCCTAGTCAGGTATTATTAGGCCAAGTATTTTTTAAATCCCTAAAAGATTCCCCCATGGTCTTCTTAGTTTTGTTGTCCCAAGCCAAAGCAAAGTGGTCCATCATATCAATAAACACTGTGAGCCCTGAGGAGAATGGCTAACAGTGGAGTCAGAGAAGCTGTGTGTGCTTCAAAGATTCATCCGCATGCAGCACTAAGGCTGGGAAAGTAGTGACTGACACAATTAAAATGATACCTTCTGTGGGTATGTCACATTATGGTTTATGAGAAACTTTCACATACATTATTGCATTTTGTCCTGAAAACAACCCATGAAATGAGTAATAGATAGACCATCAGCATTTCTAGATTTCGTCAGTGGCAATGAGACAGGCATAGTAGCACTGAAGATACATAGTGCAGATAACTTGGAATTTTGCTGAGCTGTATATTTACATCATTTGTGCTATGACAATATAATGTGGAAAAGAAGCTCTTAAAAATGGAGTGAATCTTACCAGTTGCTCAACACCTATATTCTGATGCAACTTCATGGCTACTTGATACCAAAATGGGCTAATTCTGACCTGAAGAATAATTTAAATGTTAATGATATGTGAATAGGGTGGAGGCTAGAAGGCAAGTTTGGGGAAAAGTGATTACAGAGAGATATCAACAAAAACTTAAGGGGATAATGGATGTGTTCATTATCTTGATTGTGGTGGTGATGATTTCACAGGCAGATACATATATCAGAACATAAAATTATACCCCATGTCAATTAAATATTAAAATATGCCCATTAAAAAATTGTACTGTCCCAATTTATTAAAATTTGAGAAGTAAATAATACAACAGAACAGCATTTCCAAATATGAGGACTTACGAAGGCTTCACAGAGCCTCCTGCGCCTGTGTCAGGATTGTTGTACTATCCATTTTCACAGATTGGCAACTGAGGCTGCAAGAGGCTAGTGATCTGCGTAAGGGTGGACATTAAATAACGAAGCCAGGGCTTGAACCTGACACAGATTCTTAAGCCCCTAAGCCACTGAGCTTTACAACACTAAGATGAACATTGCTCCAACAGTCCAGAAAGTCTGTTAGGAAGAATCGGGCTGATTCAGGGCGAGAAGTAGCCCTCAGTCAAACTGTAGAGTAATCAAAAGTTGATATTTAGGGTATATAACATCAGTCTATCTATACATTGCTCCTTCTTGGACCTACACAACCTCAGTGCAGCCAGGTGGCTTTCCCAACCCTGTGCTGTGATGCTACATCTTGATCAACCCAGGTGTAATGTTTTATCTCTTCCTGATCTTTCTCTTTGCCTTCTGGAACTATAGCTGATTTTATGAGAAACTCGACTATCACCAAAGTTTAAATGATGAAAATAGACTTGCCTGTTCTCCCAAAGACATTTGTACTTTAGAAGAATTTGTAGACATGTAGTAAATAGCTCAAGTACAAGGATATTTTTTCTTAATGGTGGAAATTTAAGCCACTGGGTAAGTAATTTGGGAAGATTTGTGATTTTTTTTTTCTATCATCAAATGACCACTTTTTCCATGTATAGGTAAGGGACCCGAATCAATGTATGAATGTCAATCTTTTTCCTAAAAGGCAATCCTCTAAATCAAGTTACACCTAACTTCATCAAATGTATGGTCCTCTCACTAGCTCTTATCTAAGAGCCAGTTTAAACTGAAAAAAATAGCAAGTACTTGGCACATAGTGGGTACTCAATTAATACCAGTTTAATTAAAATGTGGATTCCGGGGGAGGAGGGCGAATGCTCAGGAAATTATGCCTACCTTTGCATATCCTTCTCTCTAATTTGAATTCTTGATAAATCCTAGAAGTGTAATGAATGCTTGAAAAATAGAATGTTCTTCTGATTTACCCCTTGATACATTAAGCCTTTGAGAGGCACAGTGTAATAGGCAGATCAAATCTGAGGTCACTAACCTGTTCCCAACTGGTAGATACTCTATGCTGCTGATTAGCTAACGGTATCCCTGCTTTTGATTTAAAACAGATAACAAAGACGATTAGACCTATAGAGATTAGCTTGTGATTTTGCTCTAGAAGAAGGAAAAGCAGATGCTTTCCTAAGCATGTATACAGCCAGCCCTTCCAAGGTTGTGAGCTGGGCTGTCGGACCTGGGTGATGGGTCTTAGAGCCCAGAAGGTTGTCCTCCTCAGATTGTGGTTGAACACGAGACTACAGGAACAGGTGTGAAAAGTCTAAAGAAATTACTGCCCAAAGCATCCATTTTCATTCATTTTAACAAAAATATTATAAGAAAATCTTAAGACCAAGGTATGAGATATTTAATGATGCATTCATCTCTGTAAATGTGCTAATGCCTATACCTTACAGAAGCCTGCTAATATGATTTCACTAAGTCCCAAAAGTAAATGGAACTTTAGAATCACTCCTATTTTCTCTGGAGAGAATGAAAGTGGGTTTGTCTGATAACATCCACTCATCTGATATTATTTTATATCTTATACTCCCAGTCAAGCCCTCTGGAAATCATAATGGAGAAGTTCTGGTTTATCAGGTTGTCTGCCAAGAGAGGTAGACAGCAAGCAAATGTCCCATCCTCATCATTCTGTCATCATCATTTTTCACCCTGGCTCTCTTTTCTTCTTAACTTTTTTTCTCTTTTATTTAGAGGCTATAGAGGTTCCAAACTTGGAAATAAATTTTAATATGACAAACCTTTAGGCAGAACATTTGGAGAGCTTTTTCATTCCATACTGTGATCAGTTAAGGAGCTGTTCATCTATTTCAATAATCCACTGGGCCAAAGCCAGGACACTAAATTCTGCAGAATGACATATTTTCAAGTCTCCAAATTCTAATATGGCTGTGCACCTCTCTCTCTCTCTCTCTCTCTCTTTCTCTCTCCTCTCCTCTCCTTAGCTAGTTAAGCATTTACTAGAAGTGTAATAAAAGAGATAAATTACCTATTTTAATCATTGATGCCCAGCTCTAGCTCAGCTTTTGAAAAACTATCTCCTTCCTTCTCCTTTGCCAACTGCCCCACCTGGCCAGCATTTGACTCATTTCAAACAAGTAGAAGACAAATTTCACTCCATTGAAACACACACACACACACACACACACACACACACACGACCAACAATAAATTATTGTCCTTAGAGGTTCTGGCTTTGCTGCATATGGAATCCCTCACTGTCTAGAATCCACTCACTTTCCCATCCTCCCAGAAGATTATTCCCCATCTTCTCTTATCTACTGAAACCCACAACTCCACCACTATGCTCACTACCCTCCCTACCAGATGATAACATTACTCCCTACTTCACGCAGAAGTGACCTTCCACAGACTTCCACAGCGTATCTCCCACCTTCCCACCTATTAATGGATCAACTTCTCATGTTCCTGTCTAAAAGCATGCCCTCCACATGGGTACCAGATCCCATCCCTTCTGTCTTCTCCAGAACTTCACTCCTGAATTCTCTTTTCCATACCATCCATTTTCACTCTCTACTAGATCATCCCCACCAGCATGTTAACGTGTAAATCCTTCTCTCATCTCAGAAAAAAAGAGAAAAGTAAAACTTTATCTTCACTTGACTTTCCCCACCAACTTACACATGAGTCCTTTGCTCCCCTTTATAGCAAGTCTCCTTGAAAGAGTTATCTATATTCTCTGTCATTCCTCTCTTCTTACTACCTCTTAAAACTATTCCAGTCAGCATCCACCACCACTCCACACCACCAAAACTGCTTTTTTTTTTTTTTTGCTGCAAAAAGCTTTATTGTTTATTTGGTCTGATGCATGGGAGAGGGTTCCAGGGTGGTTAAAAGAATGGCTAGTAGTTTCGGGAAGAGGCTCAGGTAAAAGCCAGAGACACCGGGGGATGCAGAGGGGCCCCCTCAAAGGCCTCTGGACTCCAACGGCTTCTAGGTGAGCCTTGAGGGTGAGCCTTTCGAAGAGATACTCGCCCAGCCCAGCCTGGAGGGCAGACAGCCTACAGATGTTAGTCAGGGGGTCGCCCATCTTCCTGATCAGTTTCACCTACTCATCCAGGAAGTGGTTCTGCAGGAAGTCACCGAGCTGAGGGTCTGCGCGGGTAGAACCAGGGCCTGCAGCTCCCAAAGGGCCTGGGTCAGTTTCTTCTCCAAGGCCAGGGTGGCTTCCATGGCACCCTGAGTTTTGCCCTGGTCATCTTGGGAGGGTTTCAGCACGTCCTGGAAGAGAATGCGGCCACCACACTTGTTTTGCAACTTTAAGAGATGATCAGCATCCTCGAGCTTCTTTTCCGTCAACTTGCGGACATGGCCCACACCCTCCAGAGCCACATCATCATGGTCGAAATAGTAGCCCAGAGAGAGGTAGGTGTAGGAGGTCCGCAGATGCAGGTTGGCCAGGCGACTGACCGCAGCATCTACCTTGGTGGAATAATTCTGACAAATTTGGGAGCTCATGGTTGTTCAGCAATAAGGAGTTAAGGTAGAAAAAAAAACAAAAAATGATGTGTTGGCTGGTCCCAGAGGTGGCTCTGAAGGTGGTGACTGGATAAGACGCAGGAAAGTGGTTGGAGGCTGGAAGAAGGGGCGTCCCTGGGTCTGTTCTGTCCAAACACTGTTGAAGCAAGAGACAGATCTGGGCTCTCCGAGTGAACTGCTCAAAACTGCTCTTATCTCAGTCACCAATGACCTCTACATTGTTAATCAATGGTCAATTCTTAGTCCTGTTCTTACTTGACCTATTAGTGAAATTGTATATAGTTTCTCACTGTTTCCTTCTTAACCTACTCTCTTCACTTGCCTACCAGGACAACACACGCTTCGTATTTTTCTTCTAGATCACCAGTGACTCATCTGTGTCCTTTGCTAGATTTTGCTCTTCTATGCAAGCCCTTAATGTTGGAATACCCCAGGGTTCAGTCCTTGTCCCTCTTCTCTTCCCTGTCTACCTTTGCTATCTTAATGATCTCACTGAGTTTCATAGCTTTAAATACTGTCTACATTCCGATAGGTCTCAAATGTTTATTTTAAATCCAGAACTCCCTTGCAAACACCAAACTCATATATTCAACTGCCTACTCAGTATGTCCCCTTAAATGTTTATATTCATGTCAAACTCAATTTAGCCAAAACTAAATTTGATATTCCCAGCACCCCTTCTGCGTCATGATCAATGGTAACTCCATCCTACCCATTTCTCAGGCCAAAAACCTCGGAATGATCTTTGACTTTAAACCTTTCTCATTCAATACATCCAGTATGTGAACAAATCTTTTTTGGTTCTAGATTTAAAATATATTCAAAATTAGCCACTTCTCACCACCTCTACTACTATCACCCAGTCACAGATAACCATCATTTCTTGTTTGGAGCATTGCAATAGCCTGCTAACAGGACCCCCAGTTTCCACACTTGGTTCTTAACAGTCTACTTGCAATCCAACATCCAGAGGATTCTTAGAAGGTAAGTCAAATCATGTAACTTCTTTGCTAAAACCCTGTGATGACTCCTGTTTCTTTGGGGTAAAAGCCATAATCCTTGCAAAGGCCTACAAACTGCAACCTGATCTGACCCTTCAGCTCCATCCCCTGCTTCTCTCCCGCTTCCTCATTCTGCTTTACATTCTAACCTCGTTGTTCCTCAAACATGCCAGGCTTATAGCTTTTGCTCTAGCTGTTCCATATGCCTGAATGCTCTTCCTCCAGCTCCTTCTTAGCTAACTCCCTCTCCTCCTTTATGGCTTTGCACAAATCTCACCTTCCTGACAAGGCTCATCACACCGTGTAAAATTGTGAGTTGTTTTTCTACCTAGCAACACTCTCAATCCTTTTACTTTACTTTCTCCTCCAGAGCCCTTATCACCTTCTAACAAACTTTATACTTTACTTACTACCCTTCTTAGTTATTGTCTACCTTCCTCAGCTAGAATGTAAATTCCATGACAGCAGAAATCTTTATCTTTTTTTTTTCATGAATGAATTCTAAATGCCAAGAACATGGTCTAGCACATAGCAGATACCCAATGAATATTTGGTGAACAAATGAGTGTAAATGCACCTAGTGACATAAACAAATCTTGCTATCATATGATTATGTGGGTCAAATGATCTTGTAACACTGTCTGAAGCAGCCAACCAGTAATGGAGTCTGTTCCAAAAACAGCTAAACCTAAGGAAGGCCAGTGTCTTATGAGGGAGCCTGGCAGAAAATTCTGCTACTAGACCCAGTCTGTATTGGAAAGTATCCAATCTAGCCAATCCAGTTGCCTATGGATTGTAACTCAGCATGCTAATCGTACAGACAACAAAGAGTTTTTAGAAACCAAATGCTGAAAGAAGGCAGATTGTAGAAGTCTTATGTAGATAGAAGCCAGGAGGCAATTAGTCAGTAACAGATTTGGACAGAGGCAGAGAGAAGCCAAGACCCAAGAATGTTAGCCTGAGATTCTGTCTTTCACTGGAATACTGTGGTATTCTGAGTAAGTTTCCAGATCTTCACAAAACCTGATGTTGACATTGCTAGGACTCTTTTCTTGCTTCTCTATCCTTATAATAAATCCCCATCAACTCAGGCAACCTGACTGTATCTTTATTTCTTACAACCTAAAACTACTAATTAATGCACAGTTGTATTGACTTCCTTATACTGGCCTTGCTCTGTGTAAAATGCTGAAGCAACTCTCAACACCAATAGGCAGAGAAATAGGATGAATGACTGTGAGCTCTGAAGCCAGCCAGGCCAGGTTTGAATCCCAGCTCTGCCACTATCCAATTGTATGAGCTTAGTTAAGTTACTTAGGCCCTTATGCCTTGGTTTCTTTATTTGTAAAAATTAAACTATATTAGTATATACCTTGAAATTTGTTGTGAGGATTAAAACTAGAAGGTACATGTAGCATGCTTAGAACAGTGTCTGGAATGCAGTGGATGCTCAGTAAGTATTAGTTACCATTATTATCTAGAGAAGTGCTATCCAATGAAAAATTATAAGAGCCATATATACATATAATTTTAAAATTTTAGTGGTTATACTTAAAAATGGTACATGGAAATAGGTAAAGTTACTTTTAATGATATATTTGATGTATTTTATTTACCCCAATATCCAAAATATCATTTAAACATATAATCAATATAAAAATCATTAATGAGATATTCTATACTTTTGTTTTTATATGAATCCTCCAATGAGTGTTTTACACTTACACTACATCTCAATCCAGACTAGACATATTATTAAGTGGTCTAGACCCACATGCAACTAGTAGCTACAACAGAGGAAACTCATGGGAAGTACCCCTTTCTGTCTTTCTAGAACCTATATTCTAGGTGACACTAGCTGCTTACAATACATGCCATGAACCTATATTCTAGGTGACACTAGCTGCTTACAATACATGCCATTTTCTTTAAAGCTGAGGTAGAGGTCCCAAGATTCAGCCCACCATCAGTGTCAGAAAGATAAAATTAATGGGGAGTTTGAGGTGATAAAATCTTAAACACCTAATCTCTCTGAGTGAACCAGATCAATCCACCCTTCTCCTAAAACATCACCCATTTCTTCTTTCAGGGAGCACATGGATGCTGGCAATCTGCCATCATTCATTTTTCCCAAATGTTTCTTTCCTGCATTTGATTCATGTCTCAATTTATATATTGATTTCTATTTTCAGTCTCTTTCTCTTGCTTTTCTCATTATTATCATTTTCTGGAAATGAGATATGGAATCAGATGACAGCTGGGTAAGGGAGCGGTCAGAAAGGAGAACTAAAGGAACCATGTTGACGGTGGGAGTATGAGAATTTATGTGTGGAGCGGTAGAAGGTGAGAAGATGAATCCTTCCTTTTTCTTCCATCTTCACTGCCCCTCCTTCATCCTGGACTATGGCAACAGCCTCTTGACGAGAATGTCAGGAATGCCAGAGCTACATTTTTACCTTTTTGTTTAGCTCACTATCTACAGTGACTAGAATAATATTGGCACATAGTAAACATTGGTTAAATAGTTAGGGAAGTGAGGGAGAGATGAAAGATAGTTTCCTCTTGGTTTTCCTTTCATTCATTCTTCATTTCCTTTTTGTTAATGCTCAAACTCAATACTATAACCAGAAACGCCATGCTTGATCTTGCCCTTGGCTTATATCTTCTACCTTATTTGACTCATTCCTCTGCACCCCCATCACCACACTCCAACTAAACTGCCTCTTTTTAATTCCTTGGACTAGCTGAGATCACCACTGCCTTGGAGTGATTGTTTTGCCATTATCAAGGTCTGGAATGCTCTTTAATGAACGTCTCATTATTTTTGAAGTTGAATATTAAACATCACTGATTAAAACAGGCCTTTCCTGATCCCTATTGCCATTCTTTGTTCTTTATGAACAGCTATTTGTTACCTTTTGTTGGATGCTCTCATTTTATAATTATGTATTTGTGGATTACCTAGCCTACATGCCTCCATTCCCCACACCCACCCAATACTGAGTTCCATGAAGGACAGGCACAATGTCTATTTCATTCACCTCCGCATACCTAATACCTGTATTAAATTCTCAGTCCGTAAGAGCTGAATATATGAAACAGTCCCATGACATACAAATGGTTTCTCTGGATTAATTTACTTTATCATTTCCTTGAACTTTCCATCTGAACCATTTGAAAAACGTGAGACACATTCTAAAGTGATGGCACCTGGATGTGCTATTTGCCTGGGAGGCGCACCACTGCGGGAATTCCTCCGGCAAGAGTGACGGTCCAGCAAGGCATAGTCTGCCTCTGGTGTGATGCTTCACTAGCTGCGGAGAAAATTTCCAGTGGCATGATTCAATCCCCAAAATGGGGCACCTTGAAACCAAACAGACATTGTTCTGAGAGATTCATGTCTTTATTGATGAGAAATCTGCTTAAGTGAGAAACCGCTGAATCCTAGAATAAGGCACCACATGGGTATTCTAACAGAGAAGCAAGGAAGATCAGGGCTTTACCACCCTTTTCTCCTGTCATTAAAATGTTTTGTTCCTTAGCAACATTAATAACTCATTTTTCAAAACCATTTACAATATGCCAGTCATTCTGCTAAGTCCTTTACATACATAACCTCATGTAATGCTCACAACAACCCTATAAAGTTACGATTATAATTATATTGATTTTACAGACAAAGAAAAATGGTAACTTGCCCATGAATATTCAGCCATTTAAATTGCAAGGCTAATATCTAAAAACAAGTCTAATAATCCAGTGTTGATGGCTCTGTGCTTTTTGCCTAGCATTCTGGAATTTGTAATGACAGCTGGAAGATGGCAGCTTGAATACAGATGGTGAGAAAGCCTCCTTCAGCCACAGGACTCCCGCTGATCGTGAGAGGGTTGACGTAACTACTTGGGTGGTACACAATGGATGTTGACAGCATGTTGTTGTCCCTCCCTAGAATGGGACATATTTTCTATCAGAGAGCAGCAGGATTGAAAGCCACAGGAATCTGAGAGGCTATAGAAGCCAAGTGGGACCTCTGAGCACAATGTCTGTGCTATTGTTGCGGGCAGATCTCAGTCCAGCAATTCTGACCCATGCTCCCCTACTGCAGCCCTTTTCAGAATATCCTCTTCCTGTTCGGTTGTCCCTCTTTCCCTAGCCCAGTGACACTTCTATAGAAGGCCTAGTGGACAGCTGAAACGTTACCAAAGTAGATCAGAAATCAGTTCTCCTACAATAAAGCATCAGACAGCCCTAAAATTGTCAAAGCATGGAAGGGATTTTATCCCAAAACTATATTTCTGTGACCACTTAAGAAATATTACTTGCATGCGGATCTAATGACTGGGTTCCAGACTTGATCTGAGTTCTACCTCTGACAAATAGGATCATAGAATTCTTGAGTTTGGTGGTCCCTAATTGATCCCTGTCATACTGCTGGCATGCAGAGAAGAAATCACAATATTCAGCACTGTTTGGGTCATGTGGCTAATCTTAAAATACCTGATATGGGTTGAATTATTACCCCCCCCCCCCCGAAATATATTGACATTCTAGCACCTAGTACCTGTGAATGTGACCTTATTTTTGCAGATAATCAAGTTAATATGAGGTCATTAGGGTGGGCCCAAATCCAATATAATTTATGTTTTTATAAAAAAGGGGGAAATGTGGACACAGGAGTACCATGTGCAGATGAAGGCAGAGATTGGGGTGATACAACTGCAAGCCAAATGTCAAAGATGACCAGCGAAGTTTGCAGAAGTTTAGACAGAGGACTGGAATAGATTCTTCCTGTTTCATGAAGGAACCAATCCTGCCAATATCTTCACCTTGAACTTCTAGCATCCAGAACTGTGAAAAATACACTTCTATTGATAAAGCTCCCCAATTTGTGGTACTTTGTCACCACAATCACGGCACACTAAGGCAATTTAAAAATAAATTTAAAATTAATTTGAGAGAGAGAGAAGAAGGGGGAGAGAGGGAGAGAGCGAGAGAAAGAGAGAAACATTGACTTGTTGTTCCACTTATTTATGCATTCAGTGGGTTGCTTCTATATGATATGTGCCTTGACTGGGGATTGAACCCGCAAACTTGGTGTATCAGGTCAATGCTCTAAACAACTGAGCTACCCGGCCAGAGCCAATACCCAAATATTTTGAGAAAGCATTTTGGTAATAAGAGACATAGGATAGGATCTGGAAGAAAAATAACAAAAAATCAGCACAACAAAAACAAAACAAACAAACAAAAAACAAGAAGCAAGAAAGCAGGAGAGAAGAAAGACTAAAGATTTGAAGAAGAATAAATTAATTTTAAAAAGCAGCCTGTGGTACATTTACACAATGGAATACTGAGCAGCTGTAAAAAAGAAGTAGGATTTCTTACCTTTTGAGACAGCATGGAGGGACCTAGAATGTATTATACTAAGTGAAATAAGCCAATCAGAAAAAGACAAGTATCACATGATCTCACTCACATGTGGAATCTAATGAACAAAATAAACTGATGAACAAAATAGGTCCAGAGACACTGAAGCATGCGATAGACTGGTGTATTTCAGAGGGAAGGGGGAGGAGAAGAGATTAACCAAAGAATTTATATGTATACTAGAGGCCCAGTGCATGAAATTCATACACTGGTAGGGTCCCTAGCAGCTGCCTAGTACTTCCTCCCTTTCCCTGGCTGCCGGCCGCCTGCCGCCACTACCACCAGCCAGGGCCTCCCTCCCTTCCCTGGGCCACCTGCTGCCACCACTGGCCGGAACCTCCCTCCCTCCCTCCAGCTGGCCTGGTCCCTTGGTTGAACCCTTGAACAATTTGCATACTATGATTTTATTATATAGGATATGCATAACCCATGGGCACAGACAATAGTGCAGTGAAGGCCTAGGAAGGGGGCAGGGTGAAGGAAGTTAATGGGGGGGAAAAGAGGACATCTATAATACTTTCAACAATAAAGATAAATATTGAAAAATTTAAAAAGCAGATCTATCATTCCTTCTCTTTTTGTTTTGTTTCTTTTCTTTTCTTTTCTTTTCTTTTGATTGGTTACAATAATCCCTTTCCAATAACAGATTCTCCTAATGGAAGACTCTGTGGGAATTTGCTTCTGTGTACCTTTAAGCAATAGCAAACATGTCAATGCCAGTTTAAATCTATCATTTAAAATACCAGTATATGTCAATCTTATTAAGATAAATAGGAAAATGGGGAATGAGGAGGTACAAAAGGAGAAGAGGAGAGGAAAAGCAGGTAGCAGAGAAGTGAAAACATTTATGGTTTAAAATTGACAAAACAAAGGAAAGTGTGTCCTAGAACTGGCGAGTTTCAATGATAACTCTCAGGGAAGGGATCTGAGATCTTTTAAAGGGGAGCAGATGGCAGGTGGGAAAGGAGGCAGGAGTCAATTTCTCGATATATAAATTCCTAAAGGAGGGCCATTTACTCACACATAAACGCAGAGCTGCCTCTTGCACAGGCCACAAAGCACTGCATAGTTGTCTGCAATATCAGCAACCTGCTGGAGAGAGAGGTCTTCCAGCACCCAGAGAACAGAGGATGAGAAATGCAAATTAATAGGGACATTCTTACTTTAATAATTTAAGGTGTCTGGAATAAAATTAATTTTCTTATGTAAATTCTTGTTTAGTACAATGCAAATGCCAGCATTTCTCTAACACCCCAAAGTAAACACTCTCTCATATATTTCAGGAAAGGTGGGTTATTTCATTTCTTCCTCTAAGTTAGTTCTGTGCTTCAGCTGCTTCTCCACAATACTCTGCTCCCTCTTGGGTCTCATGACTGAACAACCATTGACTTCTATTGACCAGCAGCCACTGGTCACTGGTGTGAATGCCTGGCCTTCTAACCTTCTTGACCTGATGTCTCCTCCTGGGCACCAACCAGTGGTGACTGAGCAGGCCACACTTCCTACACCCCCCTCTTTCTATTCCCCAGGATTGCACCACCTGATTCAAGGCTGCTGGGATTTTACAACATTGAAGGTAACGTAAAAGGATTACTATAAAAGAAGGGAGATGCTTTTAAACTGTGTGTTTTATAGAAAAAGCTCAAAAAAAAAAAAAGATAAGCATTTGACATGTGGTCTCCTTAAAGCCACAACTCAATTCCTACCTTTAATTCCCTGTCCACGATGTGCTCTCTTCTAACCAAATGTCTCCTTTTTTCAACATGCAACAATTAGCCCAGCTGGTGTGGCTCAGTGGTTGAGTGTTGACCTATGAACCAGGAGGTCAGGGCACGTGCCCAGGTTGTGAGCTCAACTTCTAGTAGGGGGGCATACAGGAGGCAGCCAGTCAATGATTCTCTCATCATTGATGTTTCCATTTCTCTCTCCTTCTACCTTCCTCTCTGAAAATCAATTAAAATATATTAAAATATATAAATAACTAAAAACAACAAACTTTAAATATTGAAAAAATGCAACAATTAAATTTCCTACAAACCCACAGTAAAGGCAAAATATTGTTAAGTAGAGTGGTGCCACACCCCTTTATTCTCCCACTCCTTTATTCTCCCATGGCTTTCAGACTGTACAGAAATTAAGAAAGGCAAAGAAATAATACCTGCATCAACTATATACTTTAGCAAGCCAGAAGTTAAAACTCAGTCCAAATTCAATATATATTTTCAAAATTTATTCTCTCTTTAAACAAAATGTCCTAATATAAGGTTTGGTCAGTTCAGTTACTCAACAATGTCATCAGAGACTTGAGCTCTTTCCCCCTCTCTGCTGCTGAACAAAACAGTACCTTCACCTTAGAGCTGGTACCCTCACAGTCAGCAACTACAGCAACACATCCTTGCTCAGATCCAATGGGAGAGGGACTCTGGCTTTTCTCTGCAGAAATTTCAAACTGGGCTATTCTATGCCTTTACTACTGTATCCTCAGCACCTTCAGAATAGCCATGAAGGTCTTCTGTGGGTCTGTGGAAAATTATCTGCATATTCCCATCTTCTGGAAAACTTCCATTTTTCTCCATGTTCTTTTAGACATAACTTTTTTTTTTTTATCACTGATAGACTTTAAAAGTCAATAATAGAGGTCACAGTCTTATGCATGGAGCATTTTAAGTCACAGTTTAGAGGTATCTGGCATGTAATAGAAACTTAATAGATACTTGTTAAATGAATGAAGAATAAATAAATCATATTGGTTCAAACTGTCTTGAACTTAAAACAATCACTGGCAAGGGAGAGGAAACACCAACTTCAGTTCCTCATCCAAAGGGAAGCTGCAATTCCCCTATAGAGAGCCTTACCTTAGCTACTCAAAAACCCAAGCAAAAACTCTGAAATTAAATTGGTTTTACTTTCGCTTATGTTTTCTTTTCTTACAAGATCAAAGTTTGGGAGAGTGGTTGGTAATTACAAAATAGTTGTGGGGATGTAAAGTACAGCATAAGAAATATAGTCAGTAATATCGTAATGTGCCAGTTGGAAATGTCAGGGGGAACACTGAAAGTATATGATTGTCTAACCACTATGCTGTACACCTGAAACGAATACGAAATAATACTGAGTGTAAACTGTAATTTAAAAGTAAAATTAGCTCTGGCTGGGTAGCTTAGTTAGTTAGTTATAGTATTATCCCTATATGCCACAGTTGCACATGCACGAATCAATCAATGAATGCATAAATAGGTGGAACAATAAATCAATGTTTGTCTCTCTTTTTCTCTCCCCCATCTCCTTCTCTAATCAATCAATCAATAATTTTTAAAGAAAATTAAAATAATTTTGGAGAGTGTATGTCCTCTCCTGCAATTTCTAAACATGGAAGGGAATAATTAAGGGTGTCTCTATTCCTGATACACAATCTCCAAAAGATTGGAGGCACCCTTCAGGCAAGTGTTAAGATGGGAGACAAGGTTTGATTTTCCAGGAAAAATTGGTTCATTCAGACCACAGATGCCCAATCTTGTGTTTCTGATACATTTTTGTAGTGAGTAGAATTGTGCCCCCTGCCAAAAAGACATATTTATGTCCCAACTCCCAGAACCTGTGAACTTATTTTGAAATAGGGTCTTTGTAGATATAATCAACTTAAGATGAGGTCATACAGGATTAGGTTGAGCCCTGATCCAATGACAGGTGTCCTTCTTAAGAAGTGAGAAATTTGGACACAGAGTCAGAAGACACATGACACAGGAGAAGACCATGTGCCTACAGAGGCAGAGAGAGATTGGAGTGATGCGTTTACAAGCCAAGGAATGGCAAGGATTGCCAGCAACCACCAGAAGCTAGGAAGAAGCAAAGAATGATTCTCCCCAAGAGCGTTTGGAGAGAAAAGCAATATCCTATTTCACATCACCTGCCTTTCTATATCTATAGTCTTCAGCCATAATGGGTTAGTTCTACCAACAGCTACATGGGTTTTTATAGTCCAAATAAAGTTTCTCAAAATCTCTCCTGGCACCAAAGACTGCCAAAACTAGGAAAGTTTATAATAGTCTAGAGAGCTCCTTTTCCATTCAGATTGTTAGCTCCTCCATAATTGAAAACCTTTAACTTTCATTGAGAGTTCATTCTGTCCAGAGTCAGACCTTATATCAAATTCTCAGAAAGCTATTTCCATCCTTTCCCTCCATCTCCCTAAAGTTTCATAAAATTACTAATTTAGAAATCTAACTCAATCCCCACCTGATAAGAACATTCACAATCTCCCTTGGTCGGGGTCATCTGTGCTTCTAGGCTGTGAGACATACGTATTTCCCTGTCTCCCTGGGATCTCACTACCTCTGCAGCTGCTATCTCATCCATTCATCCACAGAGTTAATCACTCTGTGTTAGGTATAATTCTAGGCCCTGGAAATAGAGCAGGAGGAAAATGTACAGTGAATACCTTTGTGTGTATAATTCCTAATAGGTGAAGATCATAAGTAAGTAAACGAATAAAGCGTGTCAGGTGTTGATAAAGACTATAGAGGAAAATTCCATGGGGAGATGGGGTAAAGCAAAGGTAAGCTGCAATTTTCAAAGGGTAATCAGGAAAAACCAGCTTCTGGTTATTATAGCAAAATGCAACGACCAAGAGCACTTGGTTGCACAAACTCTATTTGTTATTCTGAATGGCAGTAGGTTTTTCCTTTTAATTTTCTAGGAGGTATCATTCCCTGGTGCCCACGATGCATACCTTTTCTCTCCTCTCCTTGAAATAGCTTCTTTTCCAACCTTAGCCCCTCCTCAGTCATAATACTTCCTTCTCTTTGGGACTAATGACTGTAAGCATCCTGGTGTCTCTGGTTCAGCTGCACTCTCTCTGAATATGGATCCCAAGTGGGCTCCAACCAAGACATAATAAAATGGGTCCATCATCTCTGACATTCTCTATTCTCCATACTTTATATCTGATGGCGCAAACACAACTGTGCCCACTTTTTTTTATAACCATACTGCACTGTTGACTCATACAGAACCTAGGGTCAGTAAGATTGCTAAGAAATATTTATGTCTCCCAACTCCTCAGCTCCACACTCTTTCCACTCTGTGAAGTCTCCTCCCTTTACATTCCAAGCTTTGGGGGAAATTAACATGCGTGAGTGCAGTAACTGTGTAATCAGAACACAGCACATGGACTGACCTCTAGGTATCCTCTTCTGCTCCCTCTAACTCTGCCTACTTTATCCCAGAGATTTGATTAACACCATCCCGATCTGCAAAGCTTGAAAGTGCTGAGTTATCATCTGCCTATTTTTTTTCCCATCTAATGTTTGAAAAGAAATCAATTGATGGCAGCTTATGTTTCTGTCCTTTGCTTTGCTTGCCAGAGGTGAGTCCTGCTGTTTCTGAGCGAGAGCAGCTGTGTTTCTGCCCTGCAGACTCTCCAGCTGAGGCTGGGGTCACGAAGAAAATTCATATTCTCTTCTCACTGCACTGCTCCCCCTCATGAAAATTCAGCCATGTGGTGTGGAGGATAAAATGCTCTTGTACCCAATCCCAAGGTATTTTTTATTATTATTTACCTTCCAAAATCAACAAGGACAAATCACGCAAAGAGACACTAAGATAGAGTTTATTATTGCTGTCATGCGGGTTTTAGTCCACCAGTCACTGGCTGTGGAATCTGGATAAGTTACTCAACTGCTCTGTGACTCCCTTTCCCCTCCATGAAACAGATATATTAATAGTAGCTATATCTAAGGCACACTGTAATCACCAAATGACTTCCATGTGGGAAGCACTTGGGGCAGTAACTGGCACACAGTGAGTGCCATGTGTTAGCTTCCATTCGGGATTAAAATTAAATACATAAAAGTCATAGTTCACTCCCAATGATCTGGAGGCAGATTATCTGCCCTGTGCTTTCCCCAGGAGAAACAGTGCGACATAACAGGCACTGGAGTCCAACAGACAAGGAATAGTATCTGAATTCAATTGTGTGACCCTGGCAATGTTATTTATTCTAGGTAGGCCTCAATGTTCTCATCTGCAAACGAACACAACACCTTCTTCATGGAGCTGTTGTGGGATCCAGGTGAGCTAAGTGTTCATAGTGCGCCATAACATGCCTAAGGAATTTATAGCTTTGGATGCACCAAATACAATGTGCATACTTGGTTGGAGAAGATGGTGTGTGTTTTTAATCTTCACCTGATACTTTTTTTATTGATTTATATATATATATATATATATATATATAGAGAGAGAGAGAGAGAGAGAGACAGAGAGAGACAGAGAGAGAGAGAGAGAGAGAGAGAGAGAGAGAGAGAGAGAGAGAGAGAGAGAGAGAGAGATGTGAGAAAGAAACATCCATCGGTTGCCTCCCATTTACGCCCTGACAGAGAACAAACCCACAACCTAGGTATGTGCCCTGGGAATCAAACCTACAACCTTTTGGTGTACAGAACAATGTTCTAACCAACTCAGCTACCCGGGCAGGGCAGATTATTTCTGAAGAAGAGAATCTCATCATCCTAATGCTACAAAGAGACCTCAGCTCCTGACACCTTTTCTAACAAGGGGCTGTTTCTCTTGCCCTGGGTGTCCAGGTTTTATGAGACAGAGGTTATCTTTCCCTTCCAGCCTGTAAGCTTCCTGGAGCTCCATACTACGATATCCTTGCCCACGTTGACTCCCTTTATCAACAGCCCATCCATTACTTAAACCCTCTTCCAAATCTGGCAGCCATGCAGTAAAGCTTTCCCAATGATGATGGGCTTAGGGGTGACCCTTTCTGACTTGTTAACTGTCAGGGCTTTTTGTGGAAGAGCATTAAGAGAGTAGGCACATTGGGCACTGGGACAGGATTAACCAGAGTGGGAAGCATAATGTTTCACAGAAAACTCAGCCATGAAAGTACATTGCCAGGTAGGTCGTGTAACTAACTAGTGTGTACAGAATTCTTTGACTGTCTTAGAAAAAATAGCACTACACAAGTACAACATCCTGTTTCTGACTGCATCAGTTTTTCTCTTGATGCTTTGATGATAGTAGTCTGTAGCTATACGTGTAAAGTGGAAGAGCTGGAATCACTCCTTCCACATGCTTCACTTTGGACATGAATAAACTCAGAAGACCAGTGACTTGTCCATGTCATGAATGTAAGGAATGACGGACTCAGGTATAGAGCCCTGGTCCCAATTTTGCATCTATCATTCTTCCCACTGCCTCACGCAACTTCATATTCCTGCGGATCCTTAGGATTTGATATCTTTACAACAGGGATGCAGATATTTTTCTTGTTTTATAAATTCAGGCCCTTAGAGTACACTTAAAGAAAATAATTATTTAAGTGTGTAAAACCAAGGTCAAAATGCTCCTAGTAGCTAATCCAGAAACTAGTCCTTCCCAAGAAATGCTTTTACTTTCCTGTCTTCCTTGAATCACTCAAAATGAACATATGCCCTTGTTCATCTAATTTTCCAAGTAAACACCATCAGTCACCTTGAAACAGGTTACTTCCTGCTGGTAAGAAGCCTTGACGAGGCTGTAAGCAGTCCGTTTTAACCACCTGCTCATTACTCCCTAGAAGTGCCCTGCATCCAAATTCTTAATTGCTGAAACAAATGGTTTCCATGGATGATTAAACATCCGAGCAAATCCGAAGCATTTGCTAATGGCAAGGGTAGTTCTTTGTGCCACTATTCCCACACTTCCCCCCTCAATGGCTGATTGACAACTCAAGAGAACAATGATGGTCACAAAGAGGAGTCTTGAGGGTGAGGGGACAGTGTTCTTGTCCCCTTTTCAGATGTCATCCTGAAACAGCAAGTGAAATGAGGAAGTATGGGCGTGTAAGAAAGATCTGGTGGGGAAACACTTCAGTGAAGTCTCTGACATGACTAAATGAGGGTCTCTGCTGGAAAACTTTAAGTAGAGGGAGACTTAAACATGATTTGGGGCACAGTTCTTATAGAAATGGTCTCTTAGCAGTCATGGTATACCCACATCACCATTTAGGTCTGCCTTTCTCTACTAGCTCTATCACCTGTCTGCCCAGCTCTCTGGTTTTTCTGGTGGCTGTACCCTCCCATCTGCTCACTTCTCCCAGTCACCATTCATATAGTTCCCTCAGGAGCAGCCAGTTTACACTGTGTGACGCTAGCCCCGGGTTAACTGGTCCAGCTGTGAATCCTGATCTGAGCTAAGCCAATCAGAGGCCCTTCACACAATTTTTGGACTTGAAGCCAAATCTGAAAGCCAATATCTTTTCATTGCCTAAAACATACGTGCTAAAGCTCAGAGCACGTCAGCACTATGTTTCCTGTCTTGCCTTCAGGGGAAAAGGAGACAGTCAATTTGGAGAGAAAAATGAGAGAGAAACTGGGATTAATAAATGAAAAGGGAAGACAGAGATGGTTGTGACGATCTTTATTGCCTGTTCCAGTTGTGCCTGGAGTCTGCAACCCTGACCTTAGACTCTTGAGAGCCCTTGGCATCTGAAGAATAAGTTTTCTTTTTCCATTAAGCTAACTAGGAACCTGTCACTGCAAAACAAAAAAATCCTAACAAATACGTTTGTTTCTTCCCTTTGATGATGCCTTTATGATAGATCATTTAAGTCCAGGGCCTCTCCTTTAAAGCAACATATGTGTTACAGTTAGATAGAGATGAGATTATTAGTTTTCATGCAATGTTGCTTTTTCCAGATAGTGTCTAGTTGTGTGGAGGTGGATTATCTTTGCTGCCAAATGTCAAGAACACTCAGCTCTATGTGGAAGCATAGCCAGTGCTAATGGGCAGGTGATGTGAAGAGTGCAGGCTTTTTCATCTTCTAGCTCCTGTCACTAACCTACTACTTATTGTGTGATCTGGGTCATTATGGGGATCATAGAGATTCTCTATGAATGGATAACCTTTGACCTGAGCTTGAAAGGTTGCTTTGCCTACTATGAAGCTGCTGGCAATCATGAGGTCAAGAGAGATTTCTAAGATTCCCTATGCATGACTAGCTTCCGTCTTCTCTACTTTGCCTTGGTAAGCACAGAGTGATTGTGGCTACTAAGGGGAAGCATCTCCTCCCTGAGGTGACAGCTATGGTCAGTAAGTGAAAGTAATATGGAATGGTCTAATGGGTCTTGAAAACGGTTTTATTGAAGCACAAATGAGGCGTTTGTGAATATGAGAAAAGTTGACAAAGATTAAAGTACAAAAATGAATTCCATGTTTTCTCCACCATCCCCCACCACACACACTGCCTTATGTTCCTAGCTTGAGGGATTCATTATAATTATTCTGTCTGATTCTCCAGTTGAAGGCAGTTTTTGAGCTAATGTATGTACAGCTGCTCAATGTCTTCTTCCTCCTCCCATCATGCTGCCCTCAGCACCCAGAGCTCCAGACTTGAGTTCCAAGCCAGTCCTCATTTCCCCTGGCAGGCCCTCAAGTATCTCCTTTCTTTTTAATATATATATATATATATTAATGATTTTAGAGAGGAAGGGAGAAAGAAAGAGATGATTTTAGAGAGGAAGGGAGAAAGAAACATCAATGATGAGAGAATCATTGATTGGCTGCTTCCTGCACACCACTAACTGGGGATCAAGCCCACAAACTAGGCATGTGCCCTGACCAGGAATCAAACTGTGACCTCCTGGTTCATAGGTCAATGCTTAACCACTGAGCCACACCAGCTGGGCTCACCTCTCCATTCTTGAGCCCCACTTCAATTGCCTCCCATGTATTCATTGCATGTTGATATTCCGTGGATAAATTACCCCTTTTGTGTAATATGTTTGCAAACAAATGTCTTACGAATAGAATGCTAGTCCCCCAAAAATGCCTTTAATGTGTGAAATGGGTTGAGGAGGTGAATCTTTTGATGCTGTAGGCATAAATACTCTATTAATGGTACTTTGGAACTGCTCCTATATCTCCATGTCTGAGATATAAAAGAATTCTGTGGTGCAGTAAAGTGCTTACACTTAATTTTATTTCATTCTGTTTTGTATTTATTGAGGACCTTTCCTTCTGAAGTTTTAACTACTACACCGCATACTATTTCTCTCGATCTTTTAAAAGGGGGGAATTGAGTCATTCAGAATCTTGGGCACTCAGACTAGGAAAAGACATGTATAGAAGTCCTACAATGTCTAACATATTACCTTCACAAATTGAAAGAAGAGTGAGAGAGAAGATTTTACACATACATAAATGCACACATTTATGTATACAATATATACAAATGTTGCACACATTTATGTATACAACCATATACGTATAGTGTATCTAATCGCAAACGTTCTTGTTTCTGGCCTCCTTGATCCTGACACTGACTGAAGAACTTTCAGACTTGCAGGCAGGCCCCGGCGGCATATATCACTTTTTAACAGCTGCACCTGGACTTGAGTTGGTAACCAGCACTTGGTCCTGAATTCCCACCTGATTCATTCAACAGTTACTAAGGAGCCACTGTGTGCCAGACGCTGTGATGAACTGTACAGTTTCCTCCTGTTCAGAGCTTTGTGTTTTCCCACCCACTGCCTAGAAAGACTGTGTTAGGAAATGCTTAGGGTACCTAAAAACAGGGACTGTATGTGTCATACATAAAGGATCATTACATTTTTATTTGTTGTAAGATTGACCAATGCTTTGATTGCTAACACATATGAAAAGGAAGCATGTGATATACATTTTTGTATCTAGAGGTGGAATTATATCCCTCCTTCCACTAGATTCAACATCTTCACTTCTCAAAATGACAAGGGGAGAGTATAACTCAAAGAGAAAGAGATCAAAATAAGATCATGACCAATGATAATGAGACAATTTGCAAATGATTTCCTACTAGCCTAAAGTCATTTATTTGACTTTTAGTATCTGGCATACTACATTTAAATTTTTCAAATGTTTTTGAGTTGACCCAGTCTAAATTCTTCTAGAACATGAGGTTTTATAATGAACTAGAGGCCTGGTGCATGATTTGTGCACTGGTGGGGTCCCTCGGCATGGCCTGTGGGGATCGGGCTGAAACCAGCAGTCCAACATCCCCTGAGGGATGTAGTAGTGCACTAAGTAGCAGGCAGCCGGGGAGGAGCCCGAGCCCAGGCCAGGCACCGCACCACTCCCGCTCATTCAGGCTCTGCTACACCTAACACTGCCACTGCTCAGTAGGCTCCCTGCCACTCTGCCGCGGTCTCTGAGCTCCTGTCCTAGGGCTAGGGCGATACCAGCGTGCCCATGACTGAGAAGCGGCCACAGGCTCGCACCCAGTCAGTCCCGATGCCGGTCCCGATCTCCGTCCTGGTCCGGATCAGGGAAAGGGGTTCAGGGGGAGAGGCTCACACTGCCACAGCTGCACTCACCAGCCATGAGACCAGTGTCTAGTGCCTGTTGGTCAGCTGAGCGGCTCTCCCGCTGTGGGAGCACACTGACCACCAGGGGCATTGAGCATTTGTCCCCTGGCTGTCAGTGTGCGTCATAGCAACCAGTCAAATGGTCACATAGTGGAATGGTCACTTAGGCTTTTATATGTAGAGATTCTTCTAAATTAAACACTAGTTGTGGTTTCTTTTCCAGGTGGCACAATGTACCACCCCAAAACGTAATAGCTTAAAACAACTTAATAGCTTAATACCTTTCATAATTCTGGGGTTAATTGGGCCAAGCTAGGTGATTCCCACTTGGAATCTCATATCAGATTGGTGAGTAGGCATCTGAACCTTTACTAGGCTGAAGAACAAAGTGCTCACTCATGTGGTTGGCAGTTGATGCTGGCTGTAGGCTGAGAGCTCACCTGGCATTTCAAACCGGTGGCCTCCATAGGGCTTGGGCTTCCTATAACATGGCAGGTGGCTTTCAAGAGGGAGGGTCAAACTAACAAGCATTTAAGAGGCCCAAGCAACAGCTTCAAGGCTTATAGGCTCAGAAATATTACAATATTGCTTCTTCAACTTCTTATTGGCCAAGAATGAGTCACAGCACCAGCCTAGATTCAAAGAAAGAGAGATATATAAAGACAGAAACGAGATGCCATTGTATGATTGGCATCATCTGGAGCAGCTGGGGCTGGTGGATCATGTCCAAGATGGCTTCTTCACTCACATCTGGGGTAATGGTACCACCTGGTGTGTGTGTGTGTGTGTGTGTGTGTGTGTGTGTGTGTGTGTGTGTATCTATCTATCTCTATCTCTATCTCTATCTCAGTCTCTCTCCCTCCATGGCATAACCTCACATGACTTTGGCTTCTCACAGCATGGTGGTCTTTCTTGGTCACTGGATTTCCCCAAAGAAGTTCTTAAAAGTTCCAGAATATCACTTCTGCCATATTACATTATCAAGCCAAGTCACTAATACCAGCCGAAACTCAAGGGAAAGGAAATAGACTCTACTTCTCAATGCCTGTGAATGAAGGAAGGAACTGAAGGTGGCCATCCAGAGACAAGCTACAAGTGTTCCTTGTAGCTCTCCTGGAATTCTTCCACCACTCCACCACATCTTAGCCTAAAGGTCATTTCCTCAAAGTGGCTTTCCTTGATTGTCCTATGTGACATTGTTATTTATAATCTATACTAATAAAAGAGAAATATGTAAATTTACCATCACTTCACAATGACCACACCAATCAGGAGTATGCAAATTAACCTGACAAAGATGGCAGTGGCCTTGGCCCCCCCGGCCGCTCCGGGCCTCTGGACAGCTCGCCTCCTCAGGGCCTCATTGCTGTACTCCACACCTGTCAACCGTCCTTGCAGCCTCCCTGTGGTCCAGCCCCTGGCCTCAGAGGCAACCCTCTGGTGCCTGAGGTCGTAGCTCCCAGTGTCTAGCGTCTCCCTCCACCCCACCCCTGCCCCACTGCTCTGGTAAACAAAACCCTAGCATTGGAGCAGCCCTGTGGGTGTGGACGCCCACAGGAGCTCACTTGGTACAGTTAGCGCACCCAGGAGCCCCGGGCCAGCCAAGGGGCAATGGTGGCAGCCATGGTGGCAGTGGCAGGCGGCTCAGCTTTGTTTTGAATAGATGAAAGAGGCCACCTATAGAGTAACCCAAATTATCAGATCTCCCTCCTCCCTATCTTGCAAAAACAAGAGGGGAGGGGTGATGGGCGTGGAGGGAGAGTGGGCGGGCAGGAGGTGGAGGGTGGAGGAGGAAGAGGATGAGGAAGGGGGCCAGGTGCATCCCACTTTCACAATGGGAAAGTGAAATGCACTAGTGCACCCAACCTCTCCAGTCCTCCCCACCTGCCTCGCTCCCCCCACCTTTTCCCCTCCGTACCTTCCCAGGAGTGCCAGCGTTGCACAGAGGAACTCTCCGGAGAAGGAGGACGAGGAGGAAGTGGCACCAGAGCACGCAGGGCTTGCCATCGCCACTGCCACTGCACAGGCTGCCGGAGCAAGCCCGCCACATGACCACAGCCAGGGGAAGGAAGGCCTATTTTTGCATGAATCTTCATGCATCGGGCTTCTAGTAAGAAATATATATTTGGTTTTCAGACTTTTTCTGGTACAGAGATCCTAAAACCCTTGAGAGGATCCAGATGCAAGAGATCAAGGTGTCTTTTATTATGTTAATGAGTGGCTCCTAGACCATACACAAACATGGGGACTGGTTGCCAGGACAGCTAACCAGTTGATTGGGGGGTTGGAATTTTCATTCCTATCCCTCTTACCCCCATGGAGGGAAGAGGGACTAAAGTTAAATGAATCACCAATGGCCAATACATTTTATCAATCATGCCTTTGTGATGAAGCCTCCATAAAAACCCAAAAGGACAGGGTTCAGAGAACTTCCAGGTTGGTGAACCCTTGGATAGTAATGGTGCCCAGAGAGAGCATGGAAGCTCCACTTTCTTTCCTCATAACTTGTCCAATGGATCTCTTTCCTCTGGCTATTCCTGAGTTACATCCTTTTCTAGTAAACTGATGATCTAGTAAGTAAAATGTTCTCTGAGTTCCATGAGCAGCTCTACCAAATTAACTGAACCTAAGGAGGGCTTAGAACTGAACCTTACAACACCTGACCTATAGCTAATCAGTTAGAAGCACAGGTGACAACCTGAACTTGCAATCGGCAACTGAAGGGAATGGGGGGAAGTCTCGGGGAACTGAGGCCTTAACTTTCAGGATCTGTACTGTGTCTGAGTAGACAGCGTCAGAATTGAGTTGAATCGTAGGACATCTATCTGGTGTCAGAATTGCTTGGTGGTGTGTGGAAATCCCCCCCCCCCCCCACACACACACACACACACTGGAATTGGGTCTAGAGCCTCCTTTAGCCTAGAATACATTAGGTACTCCTTCTGAATGCTCAAATAAAAAATGCACATACATAGCAACTGCTATCACCCTTTATTAAGATTACTTGTTTAACTATGTTTCTGACTCCTTCACTAACTGCTGTTGAAAGCACCTATATTGCTCACAACTGCATCCCCAATACCCAGCCTCAATAAATATTAGCCAACCACGGAGGCTGATTGTGTCTACAGTAAACCTTAACGCAACTACCTTTTGACTTCAAGAGTTAAGACTGAACCCATGGTCTTTGTCTCCCTCTTTGATTTTTTTTCTCCCTTCAACTTTTCCCCAAACATACAGAAGCATGTTTTAAGGTTAATAACACCATCAAATCCTGAGCCCTTCTTTTTTTTCAGCAGCAGCAGCTCCTGTGGGCTTGAGTAGTAATTACCATGCACAAGACAGAGACAGGGTGGAGGCATAAGCTGCTCCTGAAAATGAATCTACCATGATGCACCAGCCAGGAGCTTAATAGGGAGCATGATCTTCAATTTGCTGAGTGTAGCTCTACAAGGAGCCCTGAGCTGGGCTTGTGACATACCATATCTCAGAGGATTTCAGCCGCTGCTGCTACTGCTGCTGTTGCCACAGGGAAGGATTGATGACTCCAATAAGAGATTTGAACACAGTCCTCTTAAAAACCAGAAGGGTCATTGGGCTAATTAGGATTGAAGCCATGCGTCTGTGTGTGCCATACATAATAATGTATGTATGTTACATACATAGTACAGCAGGATAGAATATTTGAGGATAAAGCAAAAGCTAAAAGGACAAAGGCAACAGGCAATCTAATCCACTTAATGGGTCAAGGAGCTCAGATCTGAGCCGCAAATGCATCATTTGATAACGGTAATGAAAAAGACAGCAATCTATATCTACAAATAGCATTAAGGCAGATTTGGTTTAGAGGCCAAACTAAGTTGATGTGAAATTTATGAGACTGGCTGTCTCTCAGAGATGCTTGATGGGAGTGGGGGGAGTGTGCATTGAATCCCTTCGTTTTTCCTTTGGACCTCAGTGAATTAGGTTGTGTTTCCAAGGTGGGACTTTCAGATGTGAGGCTTTGTTTTGTTTAAATGACAATTAATCATTCTGCCACACAAGCTTTTTTAATGCTGAGAATGGAAATTTTACAAGTGGGTGAGGAAGTGGTCCCTTTGGACATTTCATTTCCCTGTGCAAACTGTGATTCTCCTGCTCACAGGGGAGTGCATGCACATATACACATCAACACACACACATACATACACACACACACACACACACACACACACACACACACACACACAGTTAGAAGTTGCAGGTGCTTGAGCTGGAATTTGCAGTAAGGCATGTGTCTGAATCATGACTCAGCAGCTAGCCCTAGGAAATATCTGAAATCTGTATCCTAATGTTTTAGAAAGTATGTTTTGTGTCTGTGAATCCCATTACAATATTCCAATGCAAGATGCTATTGGAAAGGTACTTTATTTTCAACCCAAGTTCTAATACATCCTCCACAGTAATCACAGTACACTGCATTGCAAAATATACAGGATGCATTAAGCTTTTTCCTCCTTAGGATGCCTCAGTCAATATCAGGTAGCACTCATAAAGGGTATTGAAGTCTGTTTTCAACACAGCAATGTTCCTGCCATTATGTGCTGATTGACCTTCACTTTGTGCTGTGCCTGCAAAGAAAGGGGACCCTGATATATTGTACAGAGCAGAGCTTGTCCCTGCAGCATGGGATAGGAGTTTCACTCTAGACTTGCTCCTAATTCAAGGTACAGCAGACCAAACCAGAAGTTTAAGAATGGATTTGGCCAGAGACAGAGAAGCATCGATCAGACCGTCAAACCTCAGAGGGAAGGCAGGGGAGGGTGGGAGGAAGGGGGAGAGATCAACCAAAGGACTTGCTCCTAATTCAAGGTACAGCAGACCAAACCAGAAGTTTGATCTGCTGTACCTTACATGCACATAAGCCTAACCAATGAACACAGACACCAGGGAGATGAGGGCACAAGCAGGGGGTTTAGGAGGCACTGGGGGGATAAAAAGACATATGTAATACCTTAATCAATAAAGAAAAAAATAAAATTAAAAAGAATGGATTTGGGGGAAACAGTTTTTAAAAAGTCACCTCAAAATTTAGATATTCATGTTTTATAAGAAATTTTATGAAAAATGAAGTCACTTTATTGACTTATTCCACAAATCTAACCTAAGAATATGTTCCCTCATGAAGGAAATATGAATTCTACATAAGATGCAACTGCATAAATGAGTTCTCGCCCTTTTTAAGGCTTCTTACTGTGCAGGTCTCTCTGTTTTGGTTAGGGTAGGTAACTGCGGTAACAAGTAGGCTCATGAGTATATGATTCAAGTAAAATTGGGATGTATTTCTTGCTCACCTAACAGCCTGGGGCAATTTCAAGTCATCAGTATTGGTGGTGATGGGAGGCGTGCTCTGCCTTACACAGTTACGCAGAGACCCAGGCTGAGGGAGGCTTTGTCAACAACATATGATAGTCCCCCTGGAGCTCTCTTTCTCAGTAAGCTGGACGGGAAAGGAACGTGGAAAACACCAGGTAAAAAATTGTATGGACTCTATCCACATCACTTCTGCTCACACAAGTGTAGCTAGAAATCAGCCAGCCACACCTGGCTGCCAGGGAGGCTGGAGATGTCACCTAATTGGGTGCCCAGAAAGAAGAGCATATGGTTCATGGTCAGCAACTAGCCACTTCTGCCATACTCCTCTCCTCTCTGTTCTTTTTTTAAAACATATTTTTATTGATTTCAAAGAGGAAGGGAGAGGGAGAGGGAGATAGAAACATCAATGATGAGAGAGAATCATCAATCAGCTGCCTCCTGCATGCCCCCACTGGGGATCGAACCAAACCCGGGCATGTGCCCTGACTGGGAATTGAACTGTGACCTCCTGGTTTATAGGTTGATGCTCAACCACTGAGCCACACTGGCCAGGCTCCTCCCTGTCTTTTAGTAGTGGAGTTCCCAGCTTCATGGGGTCTGTCTCGGTGTTATAACATACTTCCAGGATACAAAACTCGTGTCCAGCCAAAACTCACGTCCTAAATTCAAGATGGAGATATCCAAAACTCCACTGTACATCGATCTGATTATCAAATAAGCACTTCAAATTTGACACACATGAAGCCAAATGTGTTATCTGTTTGTGCTCAACTATAAAACAGAGATACTAATAGTATCTATTCATAAGGTTGTGCTAAGGATTAAATGACTTACTATGTGTAAGCCACTCAGAAAAATGCTGGTGCATAGTGGATGCTTAGTAAATGTTGGTTATTTTTATTATTTTTTCCTGCCTTCTTTTCCCACAAATACTTTCCTTCTCATGTTTCATAACAGGATCACCTACTTAATACCTCAAGCTGGAAGTCATATTTGACTCCTTCTTACTCAGCTCTGACCATTATCCAGTCACTTTCAAATAACTCTCAGAGCTGGGCCTGACCTCCATTCACATTGTCATGTTCTGTCTCAGACACTCATTACTTCTCAACAAAACTATTGCAAAATCCTGCTGAGGCTCACCCTTTCTGTTGTCTCTTCTTCCTCTAACTCTCCCTCCATAATATTGTGAGAATAATATATTTATTCTTCAAGGGATTTTTTTTCAACAAGCATAAAGTCCACAATCCTTAAAGCTGAAAAGCTGGGTCGAGCCAAACTGAGAAGGTCTTGAATTCTAGCCTAGTTCCCACATTCCCCACCTCCCTTCCCCTGTTCCAACCACAGCTGACTACTCACACTCTTCACTCTTAGTCTTGTTGATTCCGGTCCGTGTATTTAGAAAGACCACCCTTTCTCTTTTCCTCATATTTCTCATACCCAATTCAAATATCACCTCATCAAAATGGCAGTCCACATCTAATTTATCGGGCCTTCCTCCACTTTCCCTAGTACTTTATTCATACCTCTATCACTTGTCAATTGTGATTTCTCCTCAAGCAAATGGGGCCTCTTTCCTCTATGGGATTCTGAGTCCTTGAATATTCCCAAGCAGAGACAGTCTCACCACCATGATACTTTAACTTAATTTTTAAAGTTTCTCAGCTTACTGGTATATAAGTATGAACCTTTCAATTTTTACTCCATTAACTACCTTCAACTGAGCTATGTTGGCTCCCTCTTTCCCCTGGGGCAGTAGCCCCTTAACAACACAGAGCAGATACAATAATTTCCAGGACCTGTCAGATACTAAAAAGTCTTGGGATCTAGATCTAAGACACTGCCTCCTCCTTCTTTTTCCAGCCTTTTGTTCCTCCAGTGTTGGGAAGAGGAGGAAAAGGCAAGTCTTGCATGGTAAGCGTCTCTCCCTGGACTCACATTCAGTTCAGTTCCAGCCAATTCTGGCTTCCAAGTAAGTGGTATGGTGTTCTTAGAGAGAGTTTGGATTTAGCCCAGCACCCTCTGTAACTAAAGTCCTCTCCCAGACGGCCACCACCATCTCTGCACACCCCAGCTGCATCTCAGGGTACAGCAGTGTATATGTTTGCTGCAGTGGCTCACTGGGCAAGCCCACAGCTGCTGCTTCTCAATTAAACCTGGTACTCCTCATGTAGAACCACCTGGATTGCTAGAGTCCTCTCCTAAAACCCCTAAGGCCTAGGAAGAACTAGGATAAGGGACAACTTCTCCCATCTCTTCCCCAAACACTTTATACAGGGTTCCACAATCCTTTCATGTTAGCATGGCCTACTCCGGTGGCCTTTCATCCTCAGAAATTTCTAGATTTAAACTCTCTTGTTCAAGTACATCCCCAAACCTTTGGAGAGGGCTGAAAAGGAAATTGTAAGCACTGCCCTAGGATATTGACACTCCTCCAGGAACCCTGAAAGCATTCACCTTGAACAGGGGCATCAGAGAGCTTCTGCAAGGCTGATAGCTCAGCACATGCCAATTGTGGAATGAGATGCCAATCTTCATGTCTTCCAGTCTCCAAGTTACTTCCAGTCTTTGAAGAAATTCTCCTAGTCGGCTTAGGGCTGTGAGACAGTAGTCTCTCGCCTGGAACACTGTGCTGCTCACTTGGTCAAGACTCCTCCACATTCCTGTCCCCCTCTCATAAAAGGGGGGAGGGGGAGGTAATGCCAGCATGGCTCTGGTCCCTCCCAGTAAGTTCTATGGAGATAGCACTGGCCTCATTTGCTCAAGAGGAGTGTGCTGTATGTACCTTTCTCTGCTTTGGGCCTTGGCTACAATTCTGGGACAGATGAAAACCCATGTTCACATACTGTTAAGTGCCTAATATGTAGGTACACCTGTGTTGGCCTTATCACTCTTTCTGTAATATATTTTTCTAAATGTACATCTCCCTGCAGACACTGGTAACTCTTTAGAAGACCTTATCTTCCTCATTTTGTTTTGCCATTTCTCAGCACAGCACTGAGCACTGTGTGGGTACACAGTAAATGTCTTATGCATTATTTCCTAATCCTCATGAACACTAAAGTCCCAGGACTATGCAATGCCAACCTCATTTTTCAGAAGACAAAACTTAGGTCCAGAAAGATGAGGTCACTTATCCAAGGGCACACTGTGAGTTCAGATTCCATTTCACATACAAATTCATACACTTAATGGTGCAGCAGCAGCAGAAGCAAGCCAAGTCTATTTGATGACTGGCCTTTGGAGAAAAGAAAGTGGGTAATGGAAAACACTGCACAAATTCCAAAAGTTAATTTCTGCAGATGAAGCACATTTTTCTTTTCCTGGTCTGGTAGGGTTTGCCAGCATGTGCTGTGACTAATTCCTGTTGGCCCAGCCCAGACTTCCTGTTTTCAGGGCAGCGTGACAGATTTGTTGGTATAATTTGGCTTTAATTCATTTCAGGCTGATGCTGGAAACCAGAGGCTCTGTCATGTCTTCATCGCAACATTAACTCCATTTTTCTTTCTTCACTTCTTCTATTAATAAGCAGAGGCCACTCAATAGGGCAATCTTAACTGCCCGCTCAAGGTGACAGCCAGAAGTATAAATAACTCTTCTTATTTAGCCTTTTATTATTCTCTTCCGGGAAAAGTCATGGTTTGTTCTCTTATCTCTCCAGTGGATCCAAAGCTGATAAACTCATTCAAGACAGCTTAAATGTTGTTGGGTTTTGTTAGTGTATTTTGTTGTTGTTGTTGTTTTTGTGTGTGTGGTTTTTTTGTTTTGTTTTGTTTTGTTTTTTGGTGAAACAGAATTTGCAGGGCCAGCTGGCAGAGAAGGAGCAACACGCCCACTGCCATCGGATGAACTCATAGAGATTGAGAGTTGAGACAAGGTTTCCTCTGAGCCCCGTTGTGTCCACATTTAACTCCATCTATGAAAGACCCTGAGATATTATCCAGGGAAGTTTTTCTTCTGCATTATCTGTAAGCACAAAAAGCTGCTCACTTATTCAGAAATCTCAGAATAGGGGTGAAAAGCAAGAGAGATGGAGAGCAGAAGCCTGAAGCTATGGCTGGATGTGACTGGGTCCAGATGTGGGTGGGTCCAGGGAGGAACACTGGACAATCTGGGATAGAGCGTGGTCTCTGGGCACATACTTTTCAGGGGGCAATTCACGAGTCAACAGTCCCTTGGCACAGGTACCTGCCTGTCTTGTGCACCTTTATGCATTGGGTAAGTACTGATCTAAAAATCTACCCCAGCCCCAACCTTCCTTGGTAGAGAAATAGAAGACCCAACCTTTTGTCCCTGGTGAGTCCTTTGCCTAACTATGACCCAATTACCATGGCCAGGGAGACCCAGAGCACCAGTTGGCCGCTCTGTGTCATGTACCCACACCCAAGTCTACGAAATAAAGGAGAACTCTGTGAATGGCAGAGGGACATTCAAGACATGGAGAGCAAGGCTATTTCCCTGAGGAAGGTATGCTGGGAAGATATCTATGCATTAATAGAAACCTCTGCACACTTTTTAAAAATGTTTTTATTGATTTTTTTTAGAGAGAGCAGAAGGGAGAGGGAGAGAGAAGTAGAAACATCAATGAGAGAGAAACATCACATCGATCAGCTGCCTCTTGCACGTCCCCTGCTGGGCTTCAAGCCCACAACCCAGGCATGTGCCACAACAGGAAATCAAACTGGGCCTTGCCAGTGTGGCTCAGTGGTTGAGCATCAAACCTCTCCATGCATAATCTGACACTCAACCACCGAGACACACTGATGGGGTCCTACACACCTCTTTATTCAGAGTCTTAAACTCATTCATGAACATATTATATAAGATAATTTTGATATTTCACCTAACATTTAGGTATCTTATGTAATGTCTAGAGAACCTATTGGCTATAATAGTAACTATTTATACTTTTCCAAAGACTGTGAGGCTATATGTATAACACCCAGGAACTGCACTCATTGGCTACCTACTGGGCTTTTCCAGCATTGCACCATATGTTAAATTTCTGTGTCAAGTGTCCTGTCTTTTCTTTCCCAATTAATTCCTCTCTTCCCATCTCTAGGAGTCACATGGAAAATTTTTAGAATATTTCAGAATAAAATAGATGGGAAATATGTATTATAATCAGTCATGGTTATCTATGAGAAAATTTAGAATATAGCACATTTAGAGAGGCTAAGAATAAATTATTATATTTACATGTTTTCAGAAAGCAAAACAATGGTAGAATTAGACAAAATCTAATCTCATAATGTCTCTTAAAAGAGAGGCTGTTATCTTTATGTAGGAGCTGGAAAACTTGGAATTTCCTTCTCCTTAATACTTCTTATTCTCATTCTGCTACTGGACCAATAACCATTACTTCTATCACATAAATTCTTGATACTGCAAAGGGAACATAAGGCTGATTTTCCAATTCCTCACATGATGTGATTTGGAGTCTCCAATGCTACAAAAAAACAAGAGCCGACGCACCCCCCTCATTTTCATTTCACTCGTAAGTAAATGAGGGCAGCCAAGAATTATGAGTGTTTATAATGAGGTGTTCTTGTAAGATTTAATATGTTTCTAGTCTGCCATCGATATAACACTAGCCTCTTGGTATTTCTTATAAATGGGTCTTTCTTCTTCAAATAACATTTTAGTTGTTTTCTGTCCAAAGATTCACTTAAGCAAAGCAGGAAGGGAGAATAAAAGAATAACAATCCTTTTTACCTTCTAAATCACCTCACAGAAAATACTTAACAATAACGGGAGGGATGAGAAGAAGATACTGGGGTTTAGTGATTAGAGGGAGCTCTCATCCTTAAATAGAGGGGCATTGCTTTAAGGAAGGCAAGGGTGGAAAGGGGGGTAAAAGAACTGCAATTGCTTAAATGGTTGCTCCATTGTAAGCACTCTCTTAGTTATGGGATTGACAAAAATAAACATAAAAAATGTTCATCCTTCAAAGAAATCACAAACTAATAGGGAAGACAGACATGCACATTAACTAGAAGAGCGTCTCATGCATAGAAGGTGTCTATTAAATGCCTGATGGCCTGATGAGTTACTTACACTAAAATTCAAATTCTCATGCCACACCATACCTGTCAAATTCTAGCCCTACCACTAACGAGCTGTGGGTTGTTACACAGGTTATATAACATCTCTATGCTACTGTGAACTACTTTGCGTGCAGTATTTGCTCAGTGTCTGGCAAATAAATATAATAGTAGTTTATATTAATTGTATTGTTATTGTTGCCTGCCTCTCCCTTCATCTCCCACCACACTCCTTCTTTCTCCCTTCCTTAAAGCATACACTCCAGTCAGACACAACCAGAATGCTGATTCCCAGACTCATCATGCTACTTCAAGTTGCTAAGTGTGTGCTTTTCATTCTATTTTGTCCATCTAGAGTGGATTTGTGAAGCCTGTGGAGAAGGCTCTGTGGTTTTTCACATTTCTAATTCAATCATCTAGCACACTGCCTGGAACAGGGAAGACATTTCACATCTATTTGTTCGTTGAATTAACTATGTGTTAAACTAAATAGTGTGAATAAAACTATATACATCAAAGCAGGGAAAGAGTAAAGAATTCTGCATGTGGAATAAATCATGGAATGTTTCCCACAGGATCAGACAGTTTAACTTGCAAGCTTTGAAGGATAAATCTTCAGGTGATTGAGGTTTGGTGTGTTTGACTGCTGTAGTTGCCTTAAGAAAACACAAGACATTGCATAGCGTAGGTGCTCTATAGGCAGGGAGCTGAATGGAGAAAATTCTTTTCATATTAAGAAAGCACAACTTGCCCGGCTGGTGTAGCTCAGTGACTGAGTGTTGACCTATGAACCAGAGGATTCCCAGTCAGAGCACATGCCTGGTTTTCTAGCTCGATCCCCTGTGGGGAGCATGCAGGAGGCAACCGATCAATGAGTCTCTCTCATCATTGATCTTTCTATCTCTCTTTCCTAAATATATTTTTTTTAAAGAAAGAAAGGTTAACGTGATTGAAAACTTTTGGGAAAAAAAGAAAAAACACAACTTGGATTTTTTAGCTTCATGTTAGTTTCTCCCCTGCATCAATAATATTATTTTTGTAAACTCGTGGGCCTGGAGGAAGGAAGGAGCCTTAGCCATTTCTCAGGCTTTAATAAATAAGCTAAAAAATAACACTCACTACCATTAAATTCCTCCATTATCCAAGTCTACTTGGCCCCAGCTCATATTTTCCATAGACAACAGAGATTTCTTCTTCAACTTCTTCTACTTCATCTTCAGGTCTGAGCTTGTGCAGAAGCAAACTTTAGCAAACTGATATTCTGAAAGATGGGATTTTTGACAACCAAACTATAGAACAACCATCATTCAGAATCTCCTGAAATCTAGTTGAATGCAAGTCCTACAACTAAAGATATAAAGAAGAAGCCATCCCTGGCCAAGTAGCTCAGTTGATTAGAGCATCATTCCCATACACCGAGGTTAAGGTTAGATTCCCAGTCAGGGCACATACAAGAATCAACCAATCAATGCATAACTAAGTGGAACAACAAATCAATGTTTCTACATTTCTCTCTCTCTCTCTCTCTCTCTCTCTCTCTCTCTCTCTCTCTCTCTCTCTCTCTCTCTCTCCCTAAAAACAATCAGTACAAAAACATTTTTTTAAAGAAGGAGCCACATCAAAACTGGTAGGAAGGGCGGAGGTATGGAACAAGCTGGTCCATACCTCCACCATGGGTAGCTGATGAAAATTGGGAGGGATATCTCAGAGGCCTCCCCTAAAAAGCAAGGAGTCCCAACCACACACCAGGCCCCCAGCCCAGGGTTCCACTGCCAGAAGAGAAGTCCCTATAACTTCTGGCTGCAAAAACCAGGGGGCTTAAAAACTCCCAGCAAAGTGGGAATAGAGGGATAATACTCCAACATAATAAAAGCCTTATATGACAAACCTAGTGTCAACATCATACTCAATGGCCAAAAACTAAACTCATTTCCCCTAAGAATGGGAACAAGTCAGGGATGCCCACTTTCACCACTCCTGTTCAATATAGTACTGGAAGTGCTAGCCATAGCTATCAGACAAGAAGAAGAAATAAAAGGCATCCAAATTGTAAAAGAAGTAAAACTGTCCTTATTAGCAGATGACATGATACTGCACTTAGAAAACCACCACAAAGACTCCATCAAAAAACTACTAGACCTAATAAATGAATTTGGCAATGTAGCAGGATATAAAATTAACACCCAGAAATCTATAGCTTTTTTATATACCAATAATAAACTCACATTAGGAGAAACTAAAAAAAAAAAACAATCCCATTTACCACTGAACCAAAAAAAAATAAAAATTAAGATATCTAGGAATAACTTAACTAAGGAGGTAAAAGACCTGTACTCGGAAAACTATAGGACATTGAAAAAAGAGATAGAGGAAGACGTAAACAAATGGAAGAACATACCATGTTCATGGATTGGTAGAATCAACATCATTAAAATGTCCATACTACCCAATGCAATCTACAGATTCAATGCAATCCCATTAAAATACCAATGGCATGTTTCAAAGATCTAGAACAAACTCTCCAAAAATTCATCTGGAATAAAAAAAAAGACCCCGAATAGCCACAGCAATCCTGAGAAAGAAGAACAAAATTGGAGGGATCACAATACCAGATATCAAGCTATATTACCAAGCCACTGTTCTCAAAACTGCCTGGTACTGGCACAAGAACAGACATATAGACCAATGAAAGAGAACAGAGAACCCAGAAATCGACCTAAGCCATTATGTTCAATTAATATTTGACAAAGGAGGCAAGAGCGTACAATGGAGTCAAGATAGTCTCTTCAATAAATGGTGCTGGGAAATTTGGTCAGATACATGCAAAAAATTGAAACTAGATCACCAATGTACACCATATACAAAAACAAACTCAAAATGGCTAAAGGACTTAAATGTAAGACGGGAAACCATAAAAATCCTACAAGATTCCATAGGCAGCAAAATAGTGGACATATGTCATAGCAATATCTTTACTGACACAGCCCCTAGGGCAATGGAGACTAAGGAGAAAATAAACAAATGGGATTACATCAAAATAAAAAGCTTCTGCAAAAGAAATGATCAACAAAACAACAAGGCAGCCCATTGCATTGGGAGAACATATTTGCCAATGCTATTTCAGATAAGGGTTTAATCTCCAAAATTTACAGGGAACTCATACAACTTAACAAAGGGAAAATAAACAATCCAATCAAAAACAGGCAAATGACCTAAATAGACACTTATCAAAAGAGGACATACAAAAGCCTGAGAGACATATGAAAACATGCTCAAAGTCACTAATCATCCAAGAGATGCAAATCAAAACAACACTGAGATACCATCTCACACCTGTCAGAATGGCTATCATCAACAAAGCAACAAATGACAGTTGCTGGCAAGGATGTGGAGAAAAAGGAACCTTCATGCACTGCTGGTGTGAATGCAGACTGGTGCAGCCACCATGGAAAACAGTATGGAGTTTCCTCAAAAAGTTAAAAATGGAACTCCCATTTGACCCAGTAATCCCACTTCTAGGAATATATCCCAAGAAACTAGAAATACCAATCAGAAAGGATATATGCACCCCTATGTTCATAGCAGCACAATTTACAATAAATAAGATTTGGAAACAACCTTAGTGCCCATCAGCAGATGAGTGGATTAAAAACCTGTGGTACATCTACACAGTGGAATGCTATGCCACTATAAAAAAAAAAAAGGAACTTTTACCATTTGCAACAGCATGGATGGAACTGGAGAGCATTATGCTAAGCGAAATAAGCCAGTTGGAGAAAGATAAATATCACGTGATCTCACTCATATGTGGGATATAATGATCAACATAAACTGATGAGCAAAAATAAATCCAGAGACAAATGGCAGGGGATTTTGGGGGAGGGGTTAGAGACTTGTATGCATATTAGCATAACCAATTGACACAGACACTGGGGCGGTGGGGGCTTGCTCGGGGTGGGAATGGCAGGGGGGTGGTGTCAACTGAGGAAAAAGGAGATATATGTAAAACTTTAGACAATTAAAAACAAACAAACAAACAAACAAAACAAAACAAAAAAAATAGGGGGCTTGTGGTTGAGTGAGACCAAGGGCTGGTGGAGTCCAGGCTGTTCCTCTTAATGGGCCTGTGCACAGACTTACTATGATTCACTCCCCCTGAGCTCCAGTGGTGGGGCAGCAGCTTAAAAGGAACCAGGGACACACAGAGAGGAACTGAATTATCTGGCACCAGGGCAAGAGCTTAGGGGCAACTTTCTTCCAGACAGAAGTGAAGACTGAGACCATTATTCCTTTTCTGAGCCCTCCCCCCACAGAGCAAGCAGGAGGGTACCATATATGAATCTCCATCAGCCAAGCTCAGGTCACATTGTTCACCCTGATATCCCACTCCACCCAACTTTCTGGTCCACCCAAGCTGTTTCCATACAAATGGCCTGTCTTGGCTCATGCTTCAGACTTTCCTAAAATCTCACAAACAAGCAGCATCTGACCTCAGTGTGTCCAATACCTCTCACTAAGTGCCCCAAGCCTAGCACTAGCAGCAGCTGGTCTTGGATCACAGCTTGGCTGTGGCTGAACACCTTCAAGCCCAGCACAAGTAACAGCCATCTTCAGAATACTTTGTAACTCAGGTGGCCTGGGAAGAACAGAGGCAGGGGCTGACCTGTATCTCCCAGGAGGCCCCAGAGCAGTGCACCCAGCTTCAGACTACATCAAAGTACTACACCACCACCTCCATAAGTGACACACTCAAGAGGAAGACTCATTCAGCAGGCACCATAACCCCATTAAAGTAAGTCCTGCTCTGTAGGATAGGTCCCTCAGACCCTCCATGGTGGTTGGTTTGTCTCAGCCAGTCCTTACAGCTGATCAGCCTAGGTGCAAATCCCCACCATTTATGTGCCAACAGTAATCAAGGCTCAACTACAACCATAAGGTGTATAGAGCCCACATGGGAGTGGGAGGGACCTGAAATGCCTAGCATTGGTGATCAGGGAGGCTGTGTCGCTGGACCCTACAGAACACCTACTACATAAGGCCACTCTACCAAGCCCAGGAGACATAGCAGCTCTACCCAATACATAGAAATAAACACAAGAGCTGCCAAATGGGGAGACAAAGAAACATGATTCAAATGAAAGAACAAAATAAAACTCCAGCCCTAACTGGTTTGGCTCAGTGGATAGAGCGTCGGCCTGAGGCCTGAAGGGTCCCAGGTTCAATTTCAGTCAAGGGCATGTACGTTGGTTGCAGGCACATCCCAGTAGGTGGTGTGCAGGAGGCAGCTGATCGATGTTTCGCTCTCATTGATGTTTCTAACTCTCTATCCCTCTCCCTTCCTCTCTGTAAAAAAATCAATAAAATATATTTAAAAAAAGAAACTCCAGAAAAAGAGTGAAATAAAATGGAGACCAGCAATCTACTAGATGCAGAGTCCAAAACATTGGTTATAAGAATGCTCAATGAACTCAGTGAGAAATTCAACATAAAAAAAAGACTTGAAACCATAAAAAAAAAAAGTCAAAAATAAAGGATACATTAACTGAAATAAAGAATAATTTATCTGGAATCAACAGTAGAGTAGATGAAACTGAGAATCAAAGTAGTGATTTGGAATATAAGGAAGCAAAACTGCCCAATCAGAACAGGGGGAAAAAAGAATCCAAAAAAATAAAGATACTGCAAGAAGCCTCTGGGACAACTTCAAGTATATCAACATTTGCATCATGGGGGTACTGGAAGGACAAGAGAGAGAGCAAGAAATTGAAAACCAGATTGAAAAAATAATGACAGAATGTTTCCCTAACCTGGTGAATAAAATAGTTATATAAGTCCAAGAAGCACAGAGAGTCCCAAACAAGAGGAACACAAAGAGGCCCACATCAAGACACATCATAATTAAAATGCCAATGGTAAAATACAAAGAGAGAATCTTAAAAGCAGCAAGAGATAAACAGTTAGTTACCTACAAGAGAGCCCCATAAGATTGTCAGCTGATTTCTCAACAGAAACTTTGCAGGCCAAAGGGAGCAGCAAGAAATATTCAAAGTGATGAAAAGCAAGGACCTACAACCAAGATTACTCTACCCAGCAAAACATCATTTAGAATCTAAGGTAGATAAAGAGTTTCTCAGACAAGAAAGAGCTAAAGTAGTTCATAGCCACAAAACCAGTATTACATGTAATGTTAAAGGGTCTTCTTTAAGAATAAGAAGGGAAAAAAAGATAAAAAATATGAATAATAAAATGGCAAACATTACATATCTATCAACAAATTGAATCTACACAACAAAATAAACAAACAACAGAACAGAAATAAAAGTATACAAGAAGATCAGCTATTTTCTATTTATCAGTGAGCAATATAGTTATCCACTGAAAGGCAAATGCAGTACAAGACCTAAACCAAGACAAATCATCAAATCCCCATTAGGTCTGGCTCTATGGCTAAGGTTGGACCAGAAGTCTTAAAGGTCTGAAAAAAGTGAGGAAGGGGGCCCTTGCAGAAAGGTCAACTAGTCCAAAGACCGGTGTCAATAGGAACTTGGCATTTTGGGGTGACAGCAAGGAGAACAAGGCTGAGGAAGAAGCAAGAGTGGCAAAAAGATGATGAAAGCAGAGAGATCAAGGGCAATAGGAGACAGAACCCGACAATCTGGGATGCTAGAGGCTGTGGTAGAGTTTTTGAATGAACAAGGCAGACATTCTCCCTTCCTTCATAAAGAAATAGTCTACCAAGGAAAGGAGAATCTAAAACAGAGTCATTGCCAACATGATAAGCATGAGAAATAAAAACACAAGTATTAGAGAATCATATAATAAAGGACTTAGAGCATCTAAGGAATTTAGAAAAGGCTTATCAAGCTCTCTAAAGAAAGCACCTGTCTGGAAATAGAGGAGTTGGGGCAGGGAGAAGAACATTCCATGGAGAGGAAGCAGAACCAAGGCCCAGAATCAAGAGAGAGTGAGTGCATTTGAGACAAAAATCCCAGTGGAGCTGAGCATTAAGTATGAAGAGGAGAGAAGTTCTGAGGAGGGAGACCACAACGTAAGAGAGGGCTGGATCTTAGGAGCCCTTGTAAAACATTATAGAGATTGTGGTCCATGTCCTAAGAGCAAGAGGAAGCCACTTTAAGCAGGGGAGTGATATAATCAGACAGGAGTTTTAAGGTCACACTGGCTAATGATTTAGTATGGCTGGCTACAGTGTGGAAGAAAGGGAGGTGGCAAAGTAAGTTAGCTGGAGTCTGGTTATGCAAGAAAAGACCTAGAAAGCTTCTTCTTTCCAGGAAAAAAGAAAAAGAAAAAAGAATAGGAAATCTAATAGGCACTAAGGAAAATATCAGACTTCTCTCTCAAAAAAGTGTCTCTTTCTCTTCCCCACTAACTTCATTCTTTTGCCCAATGAGGTTGAAAGTTATTTTTTCATCTTGTTTTCAGCTTCATGAAAACTACCAACATATACACTAGTGTTTCTCACACTTGAATGTGCATAAAGATCTGCTGGCGACCTTATTAAAATGCAATTATTATCCAGTGGATCTGGGGCAGAGCCTGAGATTCTGCATTTCTAACATGCTCCCCGGTAATGCCTATGATGCTGGTCCATGAACCACACTTTGAACAGCAAAGCTATATACAGTTCTAGAGCTAAACAAAAGGTATTCCAGGCTTTCTGAACATGTATATAATAGAGTTAAAAATACAAAACAAGAAAACAAACAGAACCAGCAGATTATGCCTTTGTTATCATGCTGCCTGTTTTCCGTGAATCTGGATGTGACATGTTTTTCCATAAAGATATTACAGGAGATGTTCAATGTGTAACTTAACTGGAAGCACAATTTCAACAATTCCAGGGGAAGTTCAAATCTGGAAGCCTTTGACTGTGGCCCTACACCACAGCGACACCTGCTGGTAAATTGATGGATTATATCTTAGCACATTTCTATAAGGAGACACTTAGAAAAATAAAGTGAAAAAACTTTTTCATAGTTGTAACTTGGCCTTAAGTGCATCATCTGATTGGAAAAGAAAACTTTTATAATCAGGAATCTGAAATACCTTGATAAGAATTAGGATCTGAGCATTGGTATGCTGATAAATGTTTAACAATCAGCTTGCTAGAAAAAAGATACATTAGTAAATATACATATAAAATAAATTTTGCTGATATAAAGGACGCACAGCACATAGTTTATAAATAATAAAGTGTATAACATGTTTTGTTGCAAATTCTATACAGAAATTTATTGTCTCAGAATCCTTTTCCTTACTAGTATTTTTGCCAAACTATTGTGTCAGTGGCTAACCTACAATTTCAATTCAACTATGTTTTGACAAAAAAGCCTATGGAGAGAAACCAAGATGGCGGCATAAGTAAACACCTAAACGGCTGCCTTGCACAACAATTTCAAAACTACAACTAAAAGACAAAACATCTATCACCCAGAACCATGGGAAAGCTGGCTGAGTGGAAGTTCTACAACTAGAAGGAAAGAGAAAAGAGCATTGAGACGTGCACAAGCACTGAAAAGCTGAGGTACGGAGGCGCGCGAATTGGGCTGGTGGCAGGCAACTGGGAGCAATGCTTTTTTCAACCTGAAGGGAGACAAGCTCCTGATTACTCAAAATTCCAGTTTCTGGAGAGACGCTGGGGACCCAAACTCCTACGGGGAGAAGCTGGACTGTCTGCCATCAGGTCGGAAAGTGAGGGTGACTTTCTTGCAGAGGTGCGCCCCGCAATCATTGCTTACTGCGCTAGGGCGCAGGACGCGGGGAAACGTGGAGACGCAGAGATGGCTGACTGGCAGCCATGGCTGTTTGCCACGCCCTAGCCTAGTGACTCCCTGAGACCCCGCCCCGCACAATCTACAAACCCACCCAAGCTCCATGCAGCGGCTTTTGGATATAAATGGCCTGCCCTATCACAGCTTAACCTAACAAACTGCAGCTCTTGTCAGACAGCTCCAAAACCTCCAAACCCCAAGCAAAGAGGAGAAAACTGTAGTTCTTGCTGTAGCTCCTGATGGGTGGCCTCAGACAGTAGCTGACGTGCACCCCATTGGAGATCCAGAAGCTAGTGTATCAAGTGGTTAGTGTGAGACGACACCAGATTACAACTACTCACATCCATAAGTGACACATTCAAGAGGCAGACTCAGGGAGCACCAAAGCCCCACTGAAACAAGTCCTGCCCCATAAGCATGTCTCCAGCACAGCAGTTCTTCCATTATAGACGCTGCGGGTCCTCACAGCCAATTGGCCTGGAGGTCAATTCCTCCCAGTGACACTAACAACAATCAAGACTTAACTACAACAAGGCTGTACACAAAGGGGTGCACCAAGAGTGTCCACCTCAGGTAACTGGAGAGGCTGAGCCACTGGGCCCTATAGGACACCTAGCACACAAAGCCACCCTACCAACTCAGGGAAGCAGCAAAAATGAGGAGACAAAGAAACAGATCACAAATGAAAGAAATGGAGGAAAACAAACAACTGGATACAGAGTTCAAAACCACAGTTATAAGGTTTTTCAAGAATTTCCTAGAAAAGGCCAATAAATTTAATGAGACCCTCGAGGATATGAAAAAGGACCAATTAGAAATTAAGCATACACTGACTGAAATAAAAAAATATTATACAGAGACCCAACAGCAGACTAGAAGAACGCAAGAATCAAGTAAAAGATTTGAAATACAAAGAAGCCAAAAACACTCAACCAGAAAAGCAAAAAGAAAAAAGAATCCAAAAATTTGAAGATAGTGTAAGGAGCCTCTGGGACAACTTCAAGCGTACCAACATCAGAATTATAGGGGTGCCAGAAGAAGAGAGAGCAAGATACTGAAAATCTATTTGAAGGAATAATGACTGAAAACTTCCCCCACCTGGTGAAAGAAATAGACTTACAAGTCCAGGAAGTGCACAGAACCCCAAACAAAAGGAATCCAAAGAGGACCACACCAAGACACATCATAATTAAAATGCCAAGAGCAAAAGACAAAGAGAGAATATTAAAAGCAGCAAGAGAAAAACAGTTAATTACCTACAAGAGAGCATCCATATGACTGTCAGCTGATTTCTCAACAGAAACTATGAAGGCCAGATGGGAGTGGCAAGAAATATTCAAAGTGATGAATAGCAAGAACCTACAACCAAGATTACTCCACCCAGCAAAGCTATCATTCAGAGTTGAAGGTCAGATAAAGAGCTTCACAGATAAGAAAAGCTAAAGGAGTTCATCACCACCAAACCAGTATTATATGAAATGCTGAAAGGTATTCTTTAAGAAGAGGAAGAAGAAGAAAAAAGTAAAGATAAAAATTATGAACAACAAAATACATATCAACAAGTGAATCTAAAAATCAAGTGAATTAAAAATCTGATGAACAGAATAAACTGGTAAATATAATAGAATCAGGGGCATAGAATGGGAGTGAATTGATAATTCTCAGGGGAAAGGTGTGTGCGGAGTATGGGAAGAGACTGGACAAAAATCATACACCTATGGATGAGGACAGTTGGGGGGAGGTAAGGGCAGAGGGTGGGGTGGGAACTGGGTGGAGGGGAGCGGTGGGGGGAAAAAGGAGAAACAATTGTAATAATCTGAACAATAAAGATTTATAAAATTTTTTTTTCATGTGTGTGTTCTTTTTTTATTATTGTTTGAAGTATTACAAATGGTAATACATATGTCTCCTTTTTTTCCCCCCTATTGACCTCCCCCTGGCCTCCCTTACCCCCCAGTACATGCCTTCACCTGCCCAAGCCCCGTATGTGTTCTTTTTTTTTTTTAATAAATCTTTATTGTTCAGATTATTACAGGTGTTCCTCTTTTTTTTTTCCCCCATAGCTCCCCTCCACCTGATTCCCCACCCCACCCCATGCCCTTACCCCCCGCCACTGTCTTCATCCATAGGAGTAAGATTTTTTGTCCAATCTCTTCCCACACCCCTCACACCTGCTTCCCCTGAGAATCGTCAGTCCACCCCCTTTCTATGTCCCTGATTCTATTATATTCACCAGTCCATTCTGTTCTTCAGATTTTTTATTCACTTGATTTTTAGATTCACTTGTTGGTAGGTATGTATTTGATGTCATTTTGTTGTTCATAATTTTTATCTTTACCTTTTTCTTCTTCTTCTTCTTCTTCTTCTTCTTAAAGAATACCCTTCAGCATTTCATGTAATCCTGGTTTGGTGGCGATGAACTCCTTTAGCTTTTTCTTGTCTGTGAAGCTCTTTATCTGACCTTCAACTCTGAATGATAGCTTTGCTGGGTAGAGTAATCTTGGTTGTAGGGTCTTGCTGTTCATCACTTTGAATATTTCTTGCCACTCCCTTCTGGCCTGCATAGTTTCTGTTGAGAAATCAGCTGACAGTCGTATGGGTACTCCCTTGTAGGTAATTAACTGTTTTTCTCTTGCTGCTTTTAATATTCTCTCTTTGTCTTTTGCCCTTGGCATTTTAATTATGATGTGTCCTGGTGTGGTCCTCTTTGGATTCCTCTTGTATGGGGTTCTGTGTGCTTCCTGAACTTGTAAGTCTATTTCTTTCACCAGGTAGGGAAAGTTTTCTGTCATTATTTCTTCTAATAGGTTTTCAATATTTTGCTCTCTCCCTTCTTCTGGCACCCCAAAAATTCGGATGTTGGTTCGCTTGAAGTTGTCCCAGAGGCTCCTTACACTATCTTCATATTTTTGGATTCTTTTTGTTTTTCTGGTTGGATGTTTTTTGTTTCCACATATTTCAGATCTTTGGTTTGATTCTTGGGGTACGTTGATCTACATTTGAGTTTCTGTATATTCTTTATTTCAGACAGTGTATGCTTCATTTCTGACTGATCCTTTTCCATTTTTTTGGCATTCTCATTAAGGTCCTTGAAGGTCTCACTAAGCTCCTCAGAAGTGTCATCAAGTTTCTCGGCGGTTTTTTAGAAAACCTTATAAAAATGTGGTTCTGAACTCTATGTCATCCAGTAGTTTGCTTTCCTCCGTTTCTTTCATTCGTGACATGTTTCTTTGTCTCCACATTTTGGCTGTTTCCCTATGTTGATGGAGTAGCTTTATGTGGTAGGTGATCTATAGAGGGCAGTAACTCAGCCTCCTCAATCACTTGAGGTGGATGCTCTTGGTACACCCCTTTGTGTGCTGAGTGCAAAGTCTTGGTGTAGTTAAGCCTTAATTGCTGTTGGTACACTGGGAGGAATTGACCTCCAGGCCAATTAGCTGTGAGCACTCGCTGTGTCTATAATGGAAGAACTGCTGCTCTGAAGACACGCTTATGGGGCAGGACTTGTTTCAGTGGGGCTTCGGTGCTCACTGAGTCTGCCTCTTGAATGTGTCACTTATGGATGTGAGGAGTTGAAATCTGGTGTCTCTCACTGACCACTAGCTACACTGGCTTCTGGATCTCCAATGGGGTTCAGGTTAGCTACTGCCTGAGGCCACCCAGCAGGAGCCACAGTGAGAGCTACAGTTTTCTCCTCTTTGCTTGGGGTTTGGAGGTTTTGGAGCTGTCTGACCCGGGCTGCAAGTTGGCTAGGTTAAGCTGCGATAGGGCAGGCCTTTCTTATGCTAAATCCACTGCTTGGAGCTTGGGTGGGTTTGTAGGTTGTGCAGGGCGGGGCCTCAGGGTGTCACTAGGCTAGGGCATGGCAAACAGCAATTGCTGCTAGTTAGCCAGCTCTGCGTACCAACGGCGTCCCCGAGTCCTGTGCCCCAGTGCAGTAAACAATTATTCCTGCGCTCAGCTCTGCAAGCAAGCCACCCTCAATGGCAGACAGTCCAGTTTCTCCCCGTAGGAGTTTGGGTCCCTGTGTCTCCCCAGAGACTGGATTTCAGATAATTGGGGGCTTGTCTCCCTTCGGGTTGAAAAAAGCAATGCCTGCCGCCAGCCTGGATCACGCGCCTCCTTACCTCAGTTTTTCAGTGCTCCTGCACGTGTCAATGCTATTTTTTCTTTCCTTCTAGTTGTAGAACTTCCACTCAGCCAGCTTTCCCGTGGTTCTGGGTGATAGACGTTTTGTCTTTTAGTTGTAGTTTTGAAATTGTTGTGCGAGGCAGCAGTTTAGGTGTTTACCTACGCCGCCATCTTGGATTCTTCTTCTATAAATTTTTTTTAAAAGCCTATAAAAAAATGTTCGAGTAGTAGGCAATTTAGCAAAAAGCCATTCATGTCATTGATGGCATAAATGTAGTCCTTGATAATTGTTGGTTGATGTATTTGCTTATATTAATAAATAAGACAACAGTGAAACACACAAACATGTTAGATTAGGACTTCACTCATTAGTCATATGAAAATGACTTCTTTGTGGAACTGGATAATAGTTTTGAACACTGGAAGACTATTTCTTCAATTTGGGGCTATGTATATTGTAACAGCTACCAACATAACACAATTTTAAGTTTAATATGCATTAATAATGTTTTCCCATCATTTTCTTAAGTCTAGACAGTCAACAAAACAATAAAACCACCCTGATTTGTGCATTTTCCAACTTCCATGTTACCATGACTGGTTCCAAGCTACTGATGTGCCATCCCTGACTGTGAGGCTGGGAAGACATAAACACTATTCTATACACACTCGTCTATATTTCTACCAGACAGACAATAGATGGAAATCACCTCCAGAGTATAGGGAGCAGGATGTTGGAGTAAAATAATTAGGAAGTGATCCAATTTGAATGCTTTTATTTTTGTTTTTAAATAACTTACTTAATTGTAAATTTATTTAATTTTTAGTAGTGGCTGTTTTTAACAACCGGCTCACAAAAATTTAACATTTGTCTCACATGAACCAGTAGGAGCCTGCAGCAGCACACCACTAGACCTGTGGCCCGGGACGGTGAGAATAACAGAAAGGGATTCAGGGAGTCTAGGGATTTTTTACCTAAAAAAGGTTTACGCCAGCTCTTGACCAGGTAGACAAATGGCAGAGGAAGTCATAGTATCACAGCGGAATGTAAAAGAACTATTCCTGAAGTGAGGAGAGAACTGAGAGAAGTAAAACAAGTCCTCCTACCCAACAGTGGACCTTGTTAAGGACATCAAAGGGACAAGGCAGGGGGTGGAGACAATGACACGGTTGCCGAAAGGGAAAGGAGGGTGGCAAAGAGAGGCTCCTGGTGCAGACGCTTGCTCCAGAACACCTGATGCTAGCGAGTACTTAGGCCCCTGTTTGACAATAGGGTAACCAAAAGGTTAGCAAAAAAAATATTTAGCCCACTGTTTCCCAGCAGTAAGAAAGAGAAAGAAAAGGGGAGATATTAACCCCTGAAGTCCACTTCCAACCATGTAAAGTTTTGGAGAAACATACGTTTCCTTTAAAGCAGAGTAGGCTGATGAAGACTCTGCCTTTTGTTTGAAGCTTTGCAATGAGTCTTAATTTATGTATTCCCTACCTAAAAGAGAGAGTGCTATATTCGCTTAATTAGGACTTAGTCATTTTAAAATCATAAAGTCTGTCCAAAAAACAACTGATCATGGAAGCGTTTTAGAGATAAACTAGTCCAGTTCCCACATTTCACAAGTAACTATAAAATGAATGGAGACTTCTATGCCCAAGAAGATCGAGTAGAAGTACTTTTCCATATTCCTTCTGAAAGGTATAGCTAAGAACTCCTCACACTATATATAAGACAAACATAAAAAGACGCTGAAAGATGGTGAGATGGTAGAGCTGCTAGGAAACTTGACACCCAAGAAATGACACAATGGAGAGTTCCTGAGGTTCCTGTTTTCCTAATGCATCCCAGACGTGGAGCTGAAGAAGCAGGCAACTAGAAAATACCAATGTACAAGGAAAGGGACAGCCCATCAAGGCAGAAAGCTGTTAGAAAACAACCCTTCTACTCTGCCAACAAACGCAGAAACTGAAATAAAAAATGAGAGAGGAGATATTACTACCGATTTTATAGAAATAAAAAGGAGTATAAGAGAGTACTATGGAAATTGTATACCAATAAATCAAATAACTAGACAAAATGAAGTCTCAGAAGTATACAACTTACTGACATTAAATCATAAAGAAAGAGAAAATCTGAATTGACCTACGAATTAGTTTGCTAAGGCTGCCATAACAATAGACCGTGTGACTTAAACAACAGAAATTTATTTTCTTACCATTCTAGAGGCTGTAAGTCCAGGATCAAGGTATTGGCAGGGTGTTTTATTTCTGAAGTCTCTCTCCATGGCTTACAGATGGTCAATTTCTTGCTGTGTTCTCATATGGTCTCTTCTTTGTATACATACATATGTACTGTCTTTGTGTGTGTCCTGATCTCTTCTTATAAAGGCAACAATCATATTAGTCTAGGACCCATCCTAACAACCCCCTTTGAACTTAATTAGAACTTTAAAGGGCCCTACCTCCTAATACAGTCACATTCTCAGGTATTAGGGGTGAGGGCCTCAACATAGGACTTTTGCAGGAATACAATTCAACCAATATTAGCCTATCCCACATAGTAAAAGGCTAATATGCAAACCAACCAAATGGTGGAATGTCCAGTCGCTATGACACACACTGAACACCAGGGGGCAGATGTTCAATGCAGGAGCTGCCCCCTGGTGGTCAGTGTGCTCCCACAGGGGGAGCACCACTCAGCCAGAAGCCAGCCTCACAGCTGGCGAGCGCAGTGGTGGTGGTGAGAGCCTCTCCGGCCTCTGCAACAGCACTAAGGATGTTCAGTTGAACAGCTTAGGCCTGCTCCCCACTTAAATAATTAGTCAGACATCCCCTAAGGGCCCCCCAGACTGCGAGAGGGCATAGGCCGGGCTGAGGGACCTCTCCCACAGTGCACAAATTTCATGCACCAGGCCTCTAATAACAAATAAAGAGATTGAATCAGTAATTAAACTTCCCAAGAAGAAAATAAAAGCCCTAGAACAGATAGAGGGCTTCAATGGTGAATTCTACCAAATATTTTTTGTAAGTTAACAGGAATATTTCTTAAGCTCATAAACTGAAGAAAGGGTAAACTTCAAATTCAATCTATAAGGCTAGCCTTATCCTGATACCAAGACAGAGAAAGACAAAACAAGAAAATAAACTAAAGGCCAATATACCTGGTGAATACTAAAAAAAAATCCCCAACAATATACTAGTAAATAGAATTCAACAATACATTGGAAGGATTATATACCATGAGCAAGGATAATTTATTTCTGCAATGCAAGGATGGTTCAACATATGAATATAAATCAAGGTAACATAATACATTAACAAGATTAGGGGAGAGAATCCCAAGTGATGCAGAAAAAGCATTTAACAAAATTCAATACCTTTCACAATAAAAAAAAATCACCCAACAAATTAGGAATAGAAGAAAAATCATCTCAATATAATAAAAGCCATTTATTTTTAAAAATAGCTAATATCATACTCAATGGTGAAAGACTGAAAGCTTTTCCTGTAAGATCAGGAAAAAGACCAGAATACCCACTTTTAGCACCTGCATTCAACATAATACTGGAAATTCTGGTCTGTTTTTTGGAGCAATTAGGCAAGAAAAAGAAATAAACAGTTTAAAAATTAAAAAGAAGAAGTAAAATTATCTATGTTCAAAGATGACATAGATCTTATATGTAGAAAATCCTAAATATTTCATAAATAGAAAAACTGTTAGAATTTAGTAATAAACTATTTCAGCAATGTAACAAGATACAAATTCATCACAAAATTATATACAATAACAACAAACAACCCTAAAAAGGCAAATAAGAAAATTAATCCATTTAAAATAATATAAAAATAATGGAATACTTAGTAACTTAACCAAGGATGCAAAAGACATAAACTGAAAACTACAAAACACTAGTGAAAGAATGTAAAGACACAAATAAATAGAAAAACTCTAAATAAGATATGATCAAAATAAGGTCATAGAATGATAAATTCAAAATAAAAAACTTCTGCTTTGCAAAAGACCTTGTTAAAATGATGAAAAGGCAAGCTACTGAGTGGGAGAAAATGTTTATAAACTACTTATCCAACAAAGGACCAGTATCTAGAATAAATAAAGAACTCTCAAAACTCAAGGGTAAAAAAGGCAACAATCCAATTAGAAAATGGACTAAAGGTATGAAGAGACATTTTCTAGATGAAGATAAATAGACAATAAAAAGGCCCATGAAAAGATGTTCAACATTAATGACCACTAGGAAAATGCAAATTAAAATCACCCTGAGATTTTACTATGCACCTATGAGGATGGTTAAAATAAAAAAATAGTGAGAACAGTCAATGCTGGGGAAAATGCAGAAAAACTAGATCACTCATACATGTTTGGTGGGAATGTTAGAGTCACTCTGAAAAAAATTTGCCAATTTCTTTAAAAACTAAATATAAAACTACCATATAACCCAGCAAATTGCACTTCTGAGCAATTATCCCAGAGAAATGAAAACTTATTACCACACAAAACACTATATCAAATTTAATTTTTAAATATTTCATTGACTTCCCAAGGGTTACACAGAAAGGTAAAAGCAGACCTCTGCCCAGTACTCTATCCTGTCACTATATCCCTGTCCATTATATGCGAAATGACATTTACGTTTTGTCTTCATCTGAGGGGTAGTGGCTGCTTGAAATTCTGTGTTGAGAAAGATTCTACAGCCTAGAGTTCCAAGGTCAGCAGAAAGTTTCCACAATTAATGAGAGGTGGTCTGCCATGAATAAACCAGCAAGAACATACACGCTTACTATTTTCCAATCCTAAACTGAAATATGCTGCCTTACCAATCATAAAATGTTAAAACCAAAAGAGGTATTAGCAATTACTTCACTGATGAGGAAACCAAAGGAGTAAAATATGGGAGAGCCAGACCCCACGTTTATTGCCTGACCTCCCCATTGTACCAAGTCCATCCTTGCTCTCTCAGAAGTAATTGACGAGCTAGTTCAAGTCCTTGAGCTTCCTCTTTGTGCGGAAGGTATTTTACTTGTGCAGTTATTTCTCACAAAAAGCTTCTTGATGTTGGGGTTGTCCGAGGAAAAAAATGGGAGCTAACTCTAGAAAAGAAAGTATCTAACTCTAAAATCTGGAGCAGATTCACATTCATATCCAGGCTGAAGTTACCAGAGAATATCTGGCCTTATTCTAAGAAGTATATTGTGGGAAGAGGTAGACCAGAGAGACATAGAAAATGGGGTGGTAGGGCCTTCAAACCCTTCTGCCTACACAAATCATCACCCCAGAAATAACAGGCTTCATTTTTGTTGTGAGTTACGTTTGTCCTGTTACTATCAAAGAGATTACTAAATATGAATAAAAGGAGAGTCCAATGAAAATTTCTAGGTTTTGATACTGTCATGTTTTGAAAGGGGGAAAGCAGGCAGCCCTTAGGCCCTTTGCCCCTGGGAACAAGCTGTGTGGAGAGATTTGAACTCCCTGCTGGCTGCTTTGGTTCCGTGTGCTCTGAGACCTTGCAGAACCTCTGCAGGAAGCCTCACTGTAACCTCCCTGAGTAACCACATGCTGATGGTCAATGCACATGTAAGGATTTGAGGATAAGGCTGGAGTGAGCAGGCTTGATACTTGATCTTTTGAGTGAAACTCACAATAACAGCTCACAGTGCACCTTCTGAAAGCTTTCCTTGGCCCTGACCACTGCCAGCCTCCCACCTTATCGGCAGGCACCAAACGCTTCAAATTACTGCAGCTAATTGGATGAAAACGGAAATGCATCCTTCTAATGGAGTGAGAGATTAATGCCCTGATCTTTTTCCTTCACTCTCTGAAACAAAACAAAAACACATATGAACGTTGCGACACGGAAAAGTAAAGGAGCTCTGCTCCGGAGCCACGAGAGTGAATGAGTGTTCCAGCTAAAATCTAAGCTGCTTTTGGGGCTATAGACACACATCAAAAGCACAGAAAACAACCCAAGATAGCAGTTGCCAAATTTTCCCAGGGGCAATCTGCAAATCCCTTGCTCAGCAGGAGTTAGCAGTACAATTTACCTTCCTAAGTACATGAATAAGTTACTTTGTACTCAAGATAATTTCATTTATGGCTGGGTTTTATAACATTTTTATAACTGTGACACCCTATATGGGCTCCAGGAATAAATAGAGCTGAATAATAAGAGGCGTCAAAATAAAGATTTAATGTGAAATTGTCTAATGCAGTTGGGACTCATGATTTAGCCAACAGGGCGTATTTTTCCTGAGCATTCTGTTGATCCAGTAGATTTCTTAGGGACTAACATAGTTTTTATTAAAAACACATTTGCCATTGTTTCAGGAAAGAAGACTCTTTTGACATCAACCTATTTTATCTGAAGAGATGCAATTAAAAATGTATATGAAGTCATTTCATTGTTTTATTAAATTACCCTGAATAAACGAGCCATGTTACCACAGAGTGATTGAGACACTAAAATTCAAAGAAGTTTGAGAGTGAGATAAATTGGATTTGCATCATTTAAAAGTGAGGTCTGAGATCAAGATGCTGGGTGACCTTCTGACAGTTAATCACCATGTGTGGTGTATTTTAATATGTTTTTATACTCCGTTTTCGAGGAGTGACATGTGTGAGTGCCTGAGGGAAGTGTCATCATGATGGCAGGGGGAACAGTGGGGAGTGGAAAGAGAGAAGATGATAATAATGAAGCAATTACAGAACTTGGTATTTATTACATTTTTAAATAATACCCATCATTCAGTGCAAAGAAAAGGAAAGCCGAAAACTCTGTGAGAGGTACTCAAATACCCTAATCGTGAGCTAAATGTCCTTTCTGGAATATGTACCTTACTGTTTTGGGCAACTACATCAACAGATGCCCATCTATACGCTGAGGGCCTGATTCACACTGTCAGGAAACTAAGCCTTCTCTATTAAGTACCAATTAAAAGTAAAACCTTGAGACTGATGGTTGCCAGAGGGGTGGGGGTGGAGTGAAAAAGTTGAAGGGATTGAGCAATACAAATTGGTAGTCACAAAATAGTCATGGGGATGTAAAATACAGCATAGGGGATATAGTCAATAATATTATAATAATGATGTACAGTGCCAGGTGGGTTCTTAAAAATATCAGGGGAGCACTTTGTACAGTAAGTATATGATTGCCTAAGCACTATGCTATACACCTGAAACTAATACAAAATAGTATCCTATATAATAAAAGGCTAATTTGCAAATAGACCAAACGGCAGAACAACCAAACAACCGGTTGCTATGACGTGCACTGACCACCAGGGGGCACGTGCAGAACATGGTGGGCATTGGCAGCAGGCGGCAGAGCACGGAATATGGCGGGATGGTGGAGCCATGGCAGGATGGTGGAGCAGGTAATTGGGGGCGCCAGACCAAGGCAGAGCACCGGTCGCTGTCATCGGGGCGAGCCTCTGGTGGTTACTGAACATTCTTTGCTCCCACTCGCCACGGTCCCGCCCAGCGCTCACACCTGCTGCTGGTGCCCAGCGCCAGCCAAGACCAAGATCACTCGGTGATGTGCGAGAGGCAGCTGCCAGCCCTGATTGCCCCTGAGGGCTTCTCCACCTCCCCCTGCTCCTGAGGGACAGTCGGGGCAGCAGCTAGCTGCTCGCACCCGCTGATGGCAATGGCCCCAATCACTTCATGCAGTCAGTGGGTGTGAGCGGGACCGGCACCATCAGCACATGGGAGCGGCAGTGGTGGGAGCAGGGCTGCTGGCAGACAGGGGACTGGCGGTCATGGTGGGAGGGACCAGGTGCAGGCGCAGGTGCAGAGGATGGGCCAAGACCTGCCCCTGTGCCCACCGCAGCCTCGTGGCCAGAGTTCCTTTCAAGGTGCATGAATTCATGCAGTAGGCCCCTAGTTGAATATAAAGTATAACTGAAAAATAAAGTTTAAAAAATATATTTTAAAATGTTTAAGTGGAACCTTGAATTATACTCTCCATGAATGACCATGAAATAGACATAGTATTCACATGATATAAAAAAATGTACCAATTCCATGACAACAAATTGCTGTCATCCATTTTATTTTGTCAGCTAATGAAGCATCAGTACGTCCTTTGGAATAAATTCTGTTTCTTTAAAAAGTATATTATAGAACAAAATACCATGAACTTTTATCTAAATCTGGATTCTGCCACTTATTTGCTGGGCAAATTCAGTTAAGTTACTCGGCACTCTGAATCTGTTTTCCCATTTGCAAAAATCAGAATGATAATATTTTTACTTTACAAAGTTGCTTTGAGACTCAAACCACATCACAGCCATATGTAAAAATGCTTGTAACATGGTCCATACATACTGAGCTATAGAGAGTATGCAAAGATATCAATTCCAAGACAACATAATCTAGTAGGTGAGACACAATTTGGAAACATCCTAAGGCATCGTATACACCAGGGATCCTCAAACTTTTTAAACAGGGGGCCAGTTCACTGTCCCTCAGACCGTTGGAGGGCCGGACTATAGTTTAAAAAAAAAAACTATGAACAAATTCCTATGCGCACTGCGGGCCCGGGATGAGTTGGCTGCTAAGCAGGACAGGCAGAGGCACCCGGCGGGCTGGATAAATGTCCTCGGCGGGCCGCATGTGGCCCACGGGCCATAGTTTGAGGACCCCTGGTATACACATACATTATAGAAACACAGATAGCCAAGATGAATATTATAGTTACCCAAAGAAAGCAAAGGGTTAGGGTTAACTACTAAGAGGTTTTAGCCCCTGACTAGGGAGTATGATCTTGCCATAATACGTGAAATTATAGTATACTGTTGGTATTTCTAAGGTGTATATATCTCCAAAGAACTTCTTGAATGCTTTATCTCACTTTGTGACACAGCAATACAACCTATTCTTCAACAAACATGTATCAAAATCCAGCTAATTTCCAGGTGTACCTTCTCCTGGGCCTGTCACCATCTGCACAGAAACATAAGAACCCATCCAGGCTCTTCTACCTCCTGAGGAAAACAACTATCCCCACCTTGCTCTCTGCAATCAGCACTCTGAACTGACACATAGCTTACTCTTTAAAATGTGCTTTAAAAAAAGTGTACATTGTTTGGTTGCATTTTCCCTGGTTGTTTAGTTTCTTCTCATTTACTTTCTTCTCTTTTAATGTATCCCAGGTACTACAAATAGTGCTCATTCCTGTACATTATATCAACATGTCTACCACCAGCAATAAGACTTGACAAATTAATTATACAAATTAATTTTCCAGTCTTGGCTTTAATTTATGTTTTAAAGAGTGATGCATTGGATGAGAAGCATCAACCCAGGAAAATATTGTCTGTGCTGGGAGCTAATTTTAAATGAAAAATGTTTTAAATTCAAAGACATTTGTAGATATTCAACCATATTTTCACTTACTCATGAGCAGGTTTTTAATCAAGGCAGAACATGCTCCTTAACATAAATCATTAACTTTGGTAACAAAGTATAGGCAGGATTCAAACTCATAAATGAGATTCATTTATTAATTGATTTTTCCAGGCACTGTGCTAGGCACTAGGGATATATGTGGCGGGGCCGGGGTGGTGGGGAGACACCAGTTGATCTTCAAAAAATCTAGTCTGTAGGAGACAAACATGTAAAGTGGTCATTAAAATTACAATATAATAAGTCCTTTTATAAACATTTCCAGGTAGATTTTTCCCATATGTCAAGAGGGTGCTAGACGTGGAAAAGAGAAGGTAACAGGAAATAGGTATCTTATCAAGATAATCTACAGAATAGGTATATAAGATTGCAGATGCTACTCAGTCCAGAACACCTGGGAGGACTCTCTCTTACCACCTCGGGTGGTATCCGCAGAGGCCTTGACAGAGCTCCAGGACATACCCCTGTGGGGAAGAAGCAGGGCCCTGAGTGGGGAACAAAAGACAATAAACAAGCTAACTCCAAGACCAGTGAAAGAAACTAGAGGAGATCCTAATGAAAAGTGGCAGAAGATTCACTCTCAAAGCTCCAACTCCTCATTAAAACTCTTAACTGAGCTAGAATGTAAAACGTAAACCAAAAGTCGAAGACTGTTAAATCATGTTCTTCCTCCATCCCTGTAGATGTGTGGATGTGTACACATGTGAGAATGTTTCATAAGCTTAACCTATCAACTCTTAAGAACATTTTGGAAATGGGTTGTTTGTACTGCTCCCTCCCTTTCCACTGGAATGTTATCCTGGTGATTACAAAGAATAAATATACAACGTGTAATGCATGAGAAGAAGAGAGAAATAGTCTTTGAAAGAACTAGGGAAGGCTTCACTGAGGAAATTACTTGAGCTGAGTCTTGAAGAATAAATAGGGATTCATCAAACCGATATTCCAGGCAGAGGAAATAAAACAGTGTATGCAAAGATGTAGAAGTATGACGAAAGCACGGAGTGTTCAGGCAACATATAGTTTGGTATAGGATAGCACAGGGGCATGCTAATGATGTAGAAGAAAGAAGTGAGCCTGGAAAGTTAGGTAAGGGTTCTGTCAGGACATACTCTCCCTCAAAGGGAATGAGTGGCTATTAAAAGATATTACACTAGGAAGTGTTTATTTACCAGAGGAAGGTTGTATTGAGAGAATGGCCCTGAATATGTAGCTCACACCAAATAAACATATTGGGAAAAGTCTATGCAGAGGTCATCTGAGCTGGAAGGTGGAGGATGTGGGGTATGACCTTGGAAGGGACCAGAGAACTCCTGAACTTGGTGGGACTAGACTGTAATCTGTGAGGTTCTACACCAACAGTGGCAGAAGAAAGGGACAGATGTGGATACCTTAAGGGAGTAGACTACTAACTGGGATGGATTAATATGGAAAGAGGAAGCAAGGAAGGAATATAGATGAATCTCAGATGTGCAATTTTCGTGATTTGGCAGATTTATGGGGAAAGATCTTGATTTTTATTTCATTAAGGTCAAGGGGCCTGTGATGCATGTACGTCAAGTTTCCCAGTGGGTAGTTTATCATGATTAGAAGCATGGCTTTGAGAGGAGGGAAATATTTGGTGTTAAAAAGCAGATTAGTGATTGTCTAGGGCCAGAAATGGTGAGTATTAGATACAAAGAGAACTTATTGGGGTGATATAAATGTTGTAGCTGTCTACATTCGAAAAAAATTCACTGAACGTGAAATGGGTGTATTGCATTTTGTGTAATTACAATACAATAAAGCTACTTTTAAAAATGGTTTAATTCATAAGTATATTAATGAGAGTTGACAATGTGAAGTAGACAAGATAGATGAGAAAGGTTACAGAGTGAGGTAAGAAGAGGATCGAGCCCTGGCCGCTGTGGCTCTGTTGGTTGAGCATAGTTCCATGTGCAGGAAGGTCGACGTTTCGATTCCCAGTCAGGACACAAACTCAGGTTACAGGTTTGACCCCAGGACGAAAGGCAACGCTCGATTTTTCTCTCTCATATTGATGTTCTCTCCCTTACCCTCTCTCTCTCTCTAAAATCAACAAAAAACGTCCTTTTAAAAAGAAGAGGATTGAGGCTAGAACTGTATATAAAGGGTAGAAGAGGAAAACTAGCAAAATCATTAGCTGGTGTTTAGTGCTTGCGCATGAAACAGAACAGCATTGGTTTAAAGGTCTTTGGGGCTTTATGTCATCTAGCTCTGCTTCATCTTACATGTGAAGGAACTGGGGTTCATGTTGAGCTGAAATGCTTTGCTCAAGGTCACAGAGTAGTTAATAGCAAAGGCAAAACTAGCCAGGACTCCTGGGCCTGGGATGGTTCTGTGCTAAACTGCTCTATCAATAGGACTCAATTGCAAGAGGACACCCTACATCACAAGAAGTGACAACAGCGTCCCACTGGAGTTGTTCCATATATTTATTTCTCTTAATCTCGGCTTTCTGTGTGCAAGGGTTCTCAAAGAGCCACAGCACCTTACAAGCCTGTAAAAAGCCTTGGGAGACAAAACTGCCTGGGAAGGAAGGAGAGGGGTGCTTCCAGCTGCCGCCACGTTAGACCTTGGAAGTAGAGAGGGATAAGGTTAGATCTAGACATGCACCACCATGACTGCAAATAGAAGGGGCTTTCTTTGTCACGTGAATACACCCTTACGAAGCAGGGTCTCTAGTTTTACTTTGTTTTTCAGGCATGATACACATCGACAGGCACTTTCTGACGATCAAATCTATGAACATGTCACACTGACAATTAAGAAAAAGTGTAGAGAAGGTATTTAACATGTTTTCAAGCCAAGCACCACCTTTCAACTTTTATTGTCTTCTACTTTAAAAAACACACAAAATGAACCCACACAAGAACACTTGCCCTTACAATGAGAAAAGAGACAAAAAGTTGACTTCGTTGGTAAATATCGAACAGATGGAACCAGAAGCATCTAGGGGAGAGGAAATAGAGACAAACATGGTTGTCATGGTTTCTTTGAGATGCAATAAACAAAGGGACCCAAATGGACAATAAAATCCCCCATTGGGAAAAACCACATGTTGCTCCTTTCTGTCTTGGTTCAATAATTGCCAAGCTCACTTTGAATGTCTGGAGTCAGTGAGAGATGAGAGAACAGTCATGCTGTCACTCACCCCTGGCTATTCTCAAATTATATTTACCCTGGGACCATCCTATCCTCCTATATAACAGACATCAAACAATTAATGACAAGCTCAGATTAATCAATTGTCCCAGTGGGCAGTGCCCTAAAGAAATATGTGCTACATGTAAACAAGAGAGAAGCTGGGCACAGCCTGCGACCAAGTTTTCAGTTTAATTGGGAAGCAGCAAGCACATATGAGGGGAACATAAAAGATTTATACATCCCGGTGGACACATTCAGGTTCCCCGTCTCTAGAGTCCCTTTGCAGTCATGTTGAAATTAATCTAAATCCAACTCCACTTACATTCTAAGTAATAAGTGAATCGTCTGAGAGCTCGATACATCTGCACTGTCCAATGTTTCCCCATAATTTGTTTGTGGGGTGTTGAAAAGGAGGCAATGGGGATGGGGAGGGACCCCTTCACAGCAGCTTTTTTGGGAGTCACATGGAAGCCAAGCACAATGAAGACTGTCCCTCTCTGATGTTAAACAGGCAAATGTTGGAACATTGAAATGTTTGGCTGAACTCAGGATTTGTCTAGAGGTTCCGATCAAGTTGACACAAGGTCTTTTCCAAGGTCATCACAGAGGCTGCCAGCACTGAGATCAGACTGTTGAAATCCTGAGTTCTACCCTCCCCGCCAAAACAGATTCTTTCTATTCCATACAAGATTAGAGCTTGTTTCTCCTTGTTTTCCTTGTCCTTCTTGAGTAACCCTCCAGATTGCTGAAGGGTTGTGCAACTTGAGGGGAGGTGCCGTGTGGAGGTGAGGAATGTGGCTGTGTTTCTGAAACACTGGCTCTGGGGTGATGGGCAGGAAGACCTGGCACTTGAGCCAGCTGCAGCCGCAGGAAGGGTGGCCTGACCTTGGCTCAGTGACATGTCCTCAGAAGCCAAGAAGTCAAGAAGTCACCTAGTGATTTTTAGGTTTTTTAAATTTATCTCTCAAGTCTGTCCCAAAGCCCAAAGCTTGCAACATCTTATTTCCTGTTTGGGGATTTCCTGAAACTGAAACTGAGATGTTGGCCTCTGTAAAGAAATCCATAGGAATACTTCTCTGGAGCTATGATTGCACATCGGCTTCACTGTACAACTCACCTTGCCAATTCAACACTCTTTTTTTCTTAATATATATTTTTTTATTTCAGAGAGGAAGGGAGAGGGAGAGATAGAAACATCAATGATGAAAGAGAATCATTGATCAGCTGCCTCTTGCATGCCCTCTACTGGGGATCAAGCCCACAATCTGGGCATGTGCATTGACCTGGAATCAAACCATGACCTCCTATTTCACAGGTCGACACTCAACCACTGAGTCATACTGGCCAGGCTCACTGCTCTTTTTATATCTCCTCACAAAGTGCATTTTTCATTCTTTTTCTTCATTGTCCACACCCCTCTGTTCCTTGTTATTGTCATTCCCCCTAACTTTCTGAAAATGTAAAAGCCTATTATAAAGTTTATTCTGGGGTGCTGCTTTTTCAAAAATGGGTTATAATATTAGTTTTAGGGAACTATTTTATCCTCTATAATTACAAAACTGAGGGAAAGCATCAAAGTAGAAAGAATCACTGACTTGATTAATGGTGTCTGGGTCTTAGACCTGGGACTTGTGTATAAGGGAGATGGGCATAATAACTATGGCACAGGAAATGACATCACATGCTATTTTCTTTGAACTTGAAAGCAGTTTTCCATAATTGTGATAACGGTTTACTACAGTGTTACTTCCAAGATCCCAGCATCATTTTTTCTGAGGTTTTGTTGTTCGCACAAATATATCATTACTTCATGGTTCTTCCTATTCTACTCAAATTTCTACTTCTTCCCATCATAGGTTCTGACTTTTCCATAAATAAGGTGTCTGTTGAAGATGCTACTTTTTCCAAACATAAAAAATTCCTCCAGAACTAGGGGAACTCACTTGCCTTGCATCACCATATGTGAAGGGATTGATGAGGAAGTCCCTGCCAGAGCAGGGCATCTCCACCCAGGAGACTGGAGATCGCCATCACTACAAAAAGCAGCTAGTAGCAAACCTTCTCTCCATCCAGATAAAAATGTTTAAAATTTCACTCCGCCGTGGTTACACATGGAGATTCGTTTGGTATTATAAAAGTAAGGAGGGAGGAGAAACTACCTACCTCAAATAGTTATTGTGATAACTAAGTGCTATTATACAAGACAGCCTCCAGCACAGTGCTCACCAGAGGCATAAATCATGTCTTGGGCTTTCTTTTAAGAGTAGAACAAAAATACCTCATCCTATCTAATAAAAGGGTAATATGCAAATTAACCATCACTCCGTCACAAAGATGGCAGCGCCAATAGGACTGGGCGTCACAAGATGGCGGTGCCCAGTCCTCTCAGGCCCGCCAGAGTCCCTCAGTCTTGGGGGAGAGGCTGCTGAGAGCAGGCAGTGTGAGCGGCCTGGTGGAATGCTTGCTTCATCGCCCCAGTGACATGGCAAGTGTTCTGCACCTGGCCACGGATGGGCCTCTTGGCCGCAGAGAGCCTCTGGGCAGCAGGCGTGGAGTACCCAGGCCCCACAGAGAGCTACTAGTATAAGAAGGAATATGCTACTAGTGTAATATAGTTAACAATCTTCCTTTAACTAACACCTCCCTTGCCAGCCCTTTCTCCTTTGATATTATCAGATAAAATGGCAGAGAAATAAATTCCCTTCTATCCCCAATACCACTCAACAGTGTGCTTCCTCCTTCAAAGAGTGTGCTTCCCTTGAAAACACAGTGACTTTGAAATGGTTGGTTACTGTCTTAATAAAAAAACGATCTACAAAATCAAATTTCTTAGATTTTGATAAACAAAGAATGGTACACAGAGAAGAACTTCAAAGACCAGTCCAATCACTTCCTGTTAGATACAAAAGCTAAGGTCCAGGAAAGTTAAGAGATTTGTACAAAATCAGGATGGGAAGAGATCAACCAAAGAACTTGTATACATAGATGCATAACCCATGGACACAGACAATAGTGTAGTGAGGGCTTGCGGGGGGCAGGCTAGAAGGGGTCAATGGGGAAAAAAGGAGGACATATGTAATACTTTCAACAATAAAGATTTAATAAAAAGTAAAAAGAGAAATTTGTACAAAATCATATACCGTGCCAGCACAGCCAAAGGTGAACCTGAGTGGGGGTGGTGAAGGATTGAGAAAAGAGAGACAAGAGAACGAAAGCTGGGTCTCGGTGGGGCGCTGTCCTCTTTGATGGAGAGGTAGCGACAGCGCCACAGACTACAAGCCGTGTCTTTATTTTATAGCCAAACTAGAGGCCCGGTGTATGAAAATTCATGCACTGGAGGGGGGTCCCTCAGCCTGGCCTGCCCCCTCTCACAGTCTGGGAGCCCTCAGGGACGGGAAGCGACCTGGTGATCAGGGGAAGGTGATGCCACATCACATCTCTGCTGCTGCCACTGCCAGCAGTGCAAGCCACAGCTGGCCCTGGTTACCTGAGCCTTGGGTGGCCCTGGGCAGCTGGGCAGCTGCCATCTGAGGCTTGCCTGCACCTCAGGCCAGGGACTGGGCGCTGCCATCTTGTGGCTCTGGGCGCTGCCATCATTGAGGGCGTGGCAGAAATTAGCATAGTCCCTCCTTACTGGCAGCGGGCGTCGCCATATTTGAGGGTGTGGCATTCAATTAGCACTTTCCCTCCTTATTGGCTGTGGGGCCACCATTTTGCGACTGTGTGAGGGTCAATTAGCATATTCCCTCTTTATTAGATAGGATTCCACAAGGCAAAGTAAGGGTGTGGTCAAGATGTTTACAACATTCTTGTGGGTTTCAATCCTACTCAATTACATGCACCTGAACTCTATCAAGCCCAGGTCACTCAGGCACGTGGGATCACGTGTTCAGACCATAGTTTCAAGCTTACAACTATAGCTGTTGGCTATGATTTTGCTGGGAGGGCTCTGCCCTCCAAGCTGGGATTTGCACGTGGCCGTGAGAGGACTGTGTCCTCTCATTAGTCTGAGGCTTGAACGTATCCAAACACTGTAGCCACTCTCCACAAAATATTTAGTTAATGGCAGAGCTAAGATTGAGAAAGAACTCAGTCATAGGGCAACAGCAATGTGACCCTTCTTGCCTCTGGTTTCAGTCCTCATTTCTCTAACCCAGCCAGAGAGAGAGCTACTTAAGAAAGAGATTGCCCCATGACAGGCACAGAAAGCCACTGGCCTGCGATAAAAGGGGAGTGGTGCCGAAGGAGCCCCTAAACTTCCCCCTTATGCCACGTCAGGGACATGAGTATCAGCAACTCTTCCTGTCCCCTGGAGCTTACATCTTTCCACAGTAAAGAGCATGGAAGCCATGCCATGGTGGGTGGCACCAGGCTCTAGCATCATTTAGAAATGTGAGTCCGTGCTTTCTCCTTGTCTTTTGTGGAGCTCCAGCAGATGCTCTAGAATAGTGGTTCTCAACCTTTTTAATGCCGTGACCCTTTAATACAGTTCCTCATGTTGTGGTGACCCCCAACCATAAAATTATTTTTGTTGCTACTTCATAACTGTAATTTTGCTACTGTTAATGAATCATAATGTAAATATCTGTGTTTTCCGATGGTCTTAGGTGACCCTGCTAGTGGCTCTCATCCCACAGGTTGAGAACCGCTGCTGTAGAGCCTAAGATCAGACCGTCGGAAAACACAGATATTTACATTACAATTCATAACAGTAGCAAAATTACAGTTATGAAGTAGCAACGCAAATAATTTTATGGTTGGGGGTCACTACAACATGAGGAACTGTATTAAAGGGTCATGGCATTAGAAAGGTTGAGAACCACTGCTCTAGACAAAGCAGCTGAACTTGGTCTGTGACAGGATCAGAAATGACAGAGAATGCTCACACACCAATGGGCCCACCACGACAGGCCGTATATCATCCTGAGAAAAGACAAATCAGCTTCAACACAATTGGAGCTCCCAGGGGCATTCACTTCCACCCTCATATTGATCAAAATGTACAGGCTGTCCAGCCCGAATCATACTTAGTATTCTGCTCAGCGGTATAAGGGACGGTTGAGAACATCTCGCTGATCACACACACACAAGAAAGAGAATCGTCTTCACCAAATATTCTGCTGCTCTGGGGACTGGGAGGATACAGGGCAAAATGAAAATTAGAAAGTTAACAGAGATGACTAAGAATATGGAGAAGCTAGAGACGTGCCATGCTCTTTCAACTTGAAGAGTAGATGGATAAACTTCACACAGCTTTTAGTACTCACTTACTAGTACATCCCTATAAACCAACAGATGGAATCTCTCATTGCCAAGTTCTCATGCATTTCACGTTCCCACTCAGCATCAGGACACTGTGTTTGCCAAATGCTAATAAACTGCAACTAGTGAGTAACCAGGAATCCAACGCTACACCTTCTGCCTCCCTTTCAGCGAGGAAAGCATTCACTTTGCATTATGTGAACTTCCACAACAGGTACATGGGTGCAAACAATTACAATGAAGGTGATCAGTGTGCATGAAAAATACAGTAATCCCCCCCCTTATCCTCAGGAGGGAGATACGTTCCAATGCCCCCCAGCGGGTGCCTGAAACCACAGATAGTACCAAACCCTATAAAGACTATGATAGTTTAATTTATAAATTTGGCATTGTAGTTAGCAACAGTAACTAATGATAGAAGAGAGCAATTGTAACAATAGACTGCACTAAACGTTATGTGAATGTGATCGCTCTCTCTCAAAATATCTTATTGTACTGTACTTACCCTTCTTCTTTAGACGTGAGATGATAAAAAGTATTAAGTTGAGAACATCCTGCTTTTCACTGCCAGGCAGCACTTGAGGGCTTCTCCGGGGCCCATCCCGGTTGGCAGCAACGCTACTCCCGCACTCTGGGGACGTTAGTAACTAAAATAAGGGTGACTTGAACCAAGCACTGTGACGCCCGGGCAGTTGACCTGATAACCGAGCCACGACTACCTACCATGCTCTCTGCAGCGGCTGCAGCGTGGAGACGCTGGAAAAGGGATGATTCACGTCCGCAAGGGATGAAGGCCTCGCGAGATTTCATCAGATACTCAGAACGGCGCGTAATTTAAAACATATGAATTGTTTATTTCTGGATTTTCCATTTAATATTTTCTGACTGTGGTTCACTGTGGGTAACTTAAACCATGGCATGCGAAACTACAGATAAGGGGCGGGAGGGCTACTGTATTTACCTTTTGAGTATAAAAAATATAGAGGTGACCCTGAGGGTAGTTCGTATCTATTATTTCATCGGGCTCATTATGAGTACTGTGGCAATTCTCATCCTAAAGGGTAACCAACAGAATGGCTATGATATTCAAATATTAAGGCAACCTAGAAAGTAAACCTCTGGAACTCTGTAGTCTATATCATTCTGATACTTATTTAAATTAGTCCTTGAATACTAGGCCCCAAAATTCTTGAGTTGAAAAGTTTTGATTCCTATCAACCAGCCACCTTAGTGCCTGAGCTTCTTTCTTGGACTGTTGGAAGCTGGGGATCCACATCTCTCGAGAAGACCTCTGACGCGGAGCCACAGGTGAGAATGCGAACAATGTGGGCTCCGGGCAACTCAGGTGCGTAACATCTGCCTTCCATCTTTTGGGTGGTAAGCCCTGCATTGAGAGAAGGGGGGAAAAAAGAATTAAAAATATATGATAAGAAAGCCAAGTCCCATGTTCCTGCCTCACAATAACAGAACCCAGCACGTACTTTCCCTAAAGGAAGTAACTTCACTCCATGGAGTCTCAGTAATTATACTGCTGAATAGTGGAAGGAGATGGAAAATATCTAACATTTGTTGAGAATATTCTGTGCACTAGACACTTTGCTAAGCACTTTATGCAGGTTACCTCATTTAGTTCTTATGGCAAACCCTATGTAAAGACCAGTCCTCTTCAAAAGTGTCAAAGTTATTAAGAATAAGGAAAGAAAGAGCAACTGTCACAGATTGGAGATGAGATGACTAAATCTGGGATCCTAGAATTGGTGCTGGAACATACCAAGGATATTAGTGGAGGCTGTGAAAAATGACCGAAGTCTGTAGATCAGTTAGTAGTAGTACACCAATATTAATTTCTTAGTGTTGACAAATGTGCTGTGGTTATAAAAATGTTATCATAGGGAAAGCCAAGTGAAGGGGATACAAGAACTGTGTGCTATATGTGTAACTCTTCTGTCAATTTAAAATCATTTCAAAATTAAATGTTTTTTTAAAGACAATAAAAAAATGCCTTTAAAATTCTGAGAAAAATTGATGTCCATTTAATAGCTTACACACAGCTAAACTACTGCTTAAATGTTAGAGTAGAATCAAGACATTTCAGAAATCCCCCATATACCCCTTCTCAGTAAGGTTTCTGGGGATATATGATCACCAAAACAAGAGAGCAAACCAAGAAAAGGGGAGAAAAGCATAAAGGAAACAGAGGTGGCAACACAAAAGAAAAAGACAAGAAAGGCAATTCCCAAGATGCTGTGGAAGGGAGATCTCAGGCTGATTCCTACACTAAATGTGGAAGGCAGTCAGTACATACTGGAGGAATCAGGATGCTCTGTGAGAAATTTCTTCAACAAGATGGAATGAACTGGATGACTGGTAAATTTGAACATCTTCAAAGGAGATTTAAACAATCAATAAGAATTAAATTAGTGATAAGTAACATAGAAAAATAATAAACAAGAAGACAATTACTAACTAGAAAGAAACAAAAGCTGTACAGGCAAGGGTAACAAGTGTTAGTATAAAACAAGGTTCATCTCTGAATAACAGTTATAACCCCATAAACAATGAATATTTTTTAAAAAACTGGAGGGAGAAACCAAGATGGCGGCATAGGTAAACACCTAAACTGCTGCCTCACACAACAATTTCAAAACTACAACTAAAAGACAAAACCGACATCATCCAGAACCACAGGAAGGCTGGCTGAGTGGAAATTCTACAACTAGAAGGAAAGAGAAAAGCACACTGAGACTCAGGTGAGCTTCAGGAGGCAGAGGTACTGAGGCGCATGCACGGAGAGGACTGGCAACTGAGTGCACAGCTGGCTTTCTCAAGCGGGAGGAAGACAAAAGCTCCCGACTGCCCTGAACTCCAGTTCGGGCAAGTCTCTGGGGACCCAGACTCATACAGGGTGAAACTGGACTATCAGGAAAGAGAAAAGCACACTGAGACTCAGAGGAACTGCAGAAGGCAGAGGTACCAAGGTGCGTGCGCGGTGAGGGCAGGCAACTGAGTATGCGGCTGGCTTTCTCAAGCGGGAGGGAGACAAAGCTCCCAACTACACTGAACTCCAGTTCCGGGCAAGACTCTGGGGACCCAGACTCATTTGGGGAGAAACTGGACTGTCTGGCAACAGGTGGAACATGAGGGCGGCTTTCTCTCAGAGGTGCTTGCATCGATTACCATGGGACACTGAGACACAGGGCCCTATTAGGACAGGGCTGACGGGAAACCAATGCTGTCTGCTCCACCCTGAGAATCTGCCCCATCCAAGCTGAGCACAGAGGCTTTTGCAAGTCTCGTCTCATAAGAGTGTCTCCAGCACAGAATTTCTCCCAGTGTAGACACAGCTGATCCTCACAGCCAATTGGCCTGGAGGTCAATTCCTCCAAGTGATACCAACAACAATCAAGGCATAACTACAACAAGACTGTGCACACAGCCCACAAAGGGGTGCACCAAGAGTGTCCACCTCAGGTAACTGGGGAGGCTGGGCCACTGGGCCCTATAGGACACCTAGCACACAAAGCCACTCTATCAACTCAGGGAAGCAGCCAAAATGTGGAGACAAAGAAACAGATCACAAATGAAAGAAATGGAGGAAAGCAAACGACTGGATATAGAGTTCAAAACCACGGTTATAAGGTTTTTCAAGAATTTTCTAGAAAAGGCCGATAAATTTAGCAAGACCCTGGAGGATATGAAAAAGGCAACTAGAAATTAAGCGTACACTGACTGAAATTAAAAATATTATACAGAGCCCTGACTGGTTTGGCTCAGTGGATAGAGTCGGCCTGCAGACTGAAGGGTCCCAGGTTTGATTCCAGTCAAGGGCATGTACCTTGGTTGTGGGCACATCCCCAGCAGGGGGTGTGCAAGAGGCAGCTGATCAATGTTCCTCTCTCATCGATGTTTCTAACTCTCTATCCCTCTCCCTTCTTCTCTGTAAAAAATCAATAAAATATATTTAAAAATATATATATTACACAGAGACCCAACAGCAGACTAGAGGATCTCAAGAATCAAGTCAAAGATTTGAAATACAAAGAAGCCAAAGACACTCAACCAGAAAAGAAAAAAGAAAAAAGAATCCAAAAATTTGAAGATAGGGTAAGGAGCCTCTGGGACAACTTCAAGAGTACCAACATCAGAATTATGGGGGTGCCAGAAGAAGAGAGAGAGCAAGAAATTGAAAACCAGATTGAAAAAATAATGACTGAAAACTTCCCCCACCTGGTGAAAGAAATAGACTTACAAGTCCAGGAAGTGCACAGAACCCCAAACAAAAGGAATCGAAAGAGGACCACACCAAGACACATCATAATTAAAATGCCAAGAGCAAAAGACAAAGAGAGAATATTAAAAGCAGCAAGAGAAAAACAGTTAGTTACCTACAAGGGAGCACACATACAATTGTCAGCTGATTTCTCAACAGAAACTATGCAGGCCAGAAAGGAGTAGCAAGAAATATTCAAAGTGATGAATAGCAAGAACCTACAACCAAGATTACTCTACCCAGCAAAGCTATCATTCAGAATTGAAGGGCAGATAAAGAGCTTCACAGATAAGAAAACGCTAAAGGAGTTCATTACCACCAAACCAGTATTACATGAAATACTGTAAGTTATTCTTTAAGAAGAGGAAGAAGAAGAAAAAGGTAAAGATAAAAATTATGAACAACAAATACATATCTATCAACAAGTGAATGTAAAAATCAAGTGAATAAAAAAATTGGATGAACAGAATAAACTGGTGAATATAACAGAATCAGGGGCACAGAAAGGGAGTGGACTGACAATTCTTGGGGGGAAAGAAGTGTGGGGGGTGCGGGAAGAGACTGGACAAATATCGTACACCTATGGATGAGGACAGTGGGAGGAGGGATAAGGACCGAGGGTGGGGTGGGAACTGGGTGGAGGGGAGCTATGGGGGGAAAAAGAGGAACAATTGTAATAATCTGAACAATAGAGATTTATTAAATTTAAAAATATAAAATAAACATTAAAAAAAAAACAAAAAACTGTATGAACATGTCACTTAGTAAATACCAAAATAATTAGGTAACTAGGGAGGTAAGTGAGTGCTTCTGGGGAAGGCAAAAAGTGGAAGGTAAAAGACTACTCTTCCTTTTTTAAGACTACTCTTCTTAATGCTTTTTTAATTATTTAAGTATAATTGTATACAATATTATTATCAGTTTCAGGTGTATAATGTATGATTCAATATTTCTGTGAATCATCACTTACAGTGTGACCACCTCACTTAGTCTAGTAATCATCCTGTCTTTTGGAAAAGAACAACATTGGAAGATTGACACTACATCATCTGCAAGACTTATCATAAAGCTACAGTACCCAAATACAGATGCATTAATCAGTCCAGAAATTGACCCATACATATGTTGAAAAATTGATGCCTGAAAAAGAAACCAAGGTAATCCAATCAGGAAAGAATAATCTTTCCAACAAAGCGGTATGGATATAATTGGATATCCAAGTAAAAAAAGCCTCAACTCTTACATCATAATGCATTATAAAAATTAACTCCAAGTGGATTATAGACCTAAATGTAGAAGTTAAAATTACAAAATTTCAGGGAAAAAAATCTTAGTGACCTTAGGTTAGACAAATTTTTTAAAACAGGTCAGAAAAAGCATAAACTCTAAAAAGATAAAATTGATGAACTGGACTTCCATCCAAATTTAAAACTTTACACTTCAAAAGACACTGTAAAGAAAATAAAAAGATAATACCAAATGTAAACTGTAATTTTAAAATAAAATTAAGTAAAAGAAAATGAAAAGAAAAGCCACAGTCTGGAAGAGAACTTTTGTTAATTACAAAATTAACAAATGAGTTGTATTCAAAATATACACTGAGTGGCCAGATTATTATGATCTCTGAATGCATAATAATCTGGCTACTCAGTGTATATCCTATATAATAAAAGGCTAATATGCAAATTGTCCCCTCGACCAGGTTCGACCAGCAGGCAGGCCGGCCAACTGCCCATGTCCCCTCCCCCTGGCAAGGCTGGCTGGACCCCACCCATGCACAAATTCATGCACCAGGCCTCTAAAATATAGATAGGTAGGTAGGTAGATAGATAGATAGATAGATAGATAGATAGATAGATATAGATATAGATATATAGATATATATATAGAGAGAGAAGCCAGATTATTATGCGTTCAGAGATCATAATAATCTGGCCACTCAGTGTATAAAGAATTCTTACAGCTGAAGATTAACAAGAAAACTCAATTTTCAGAAAATGAGCAAAAGATTTAAAGAGACATTTCACCAAAGAAGATATTGATGACAAATAAACCATTAAAAATTACTCAACATCACTAGTTACTAGAGAAATATAAATTAAACCACCATGAGATACCACTATACACCCAACAGAATGGTAAAAACTTTAAAAACTGACCACACCAACTGTTAATGAATGAAACTCATACAATGTAAGATAGAGCAATTTTGGAAAATAGTTTAGTAGTTTCTCAAAATGTTAAACATACATCTTCCACATGATCTAGGCATTACACTCCTAGGTATTTGTAGAAGAGAAATGAAAGCATACATCCTTACAGAGACTTGTACATAAATGTTCATAGCAGCTTTATTTGTAACGGCCAAAAACTGGAAACAAGTCAAATGTCCATCAATAGGTGAATGGATAAGAAAATTTTGATATGTCCAAACTTCAGAACAGTGAGAATGTAATACTAATATGTTATGGATGACTGTTGTTATTATCATGCAGAGTGAGAGAAGCCAGACACACAAGAGTACACATTACATGATTGCATTTTTATAAAATTCTAGAAAACTGCCTAAGCTTTTTGGTCAAAAGTGACAAAAAGCAGATGGGTGCCTGAAGCAAGGGGCGGTGAGAGACATGAAGAAACTTTTGAGGGATGACAGAAATGTTTGTCATCTCAATTATACTTTTACAGGTGTATGCATATGTCGTAAGTAATCAAATTGCACCCTTTATATATATGCAGTTCATTGAATGTCAATTACCCTGCAATAAAGCTATTTTTTTAAAGTTTATCCCAATTCCATGAAGTTATATTTCTCATGATTACACATTATCTCTCCTATTTTAGCCTCTTTGAGGACAGGAGCATTTATCAATACATGTTCTTTAACTGACTAAAATTAACTCATCGGTGACCTCTTCAATAATGGAAGACTTTCTCCGACAGAAATATAGCAAACTACACTGAGAATAAGCCTATTCAGATTCATCAGGAGGTCAGACTCCAGATGGCCCCTTGATTGCTGCCTCCTGGTAGTCATGCCCAGTGAATTCCCCTACCCTTGAGTGTAGGTATCACTTATCACTTGCTTCTAACTAACAGAGTGTGACAAAGATGAGAGGATGTCTATAATTATGTGTATATGATTACATTTTTAAAATTATAGTACTGGTCTTGCAAGAATCTCTCAGTCCCTGGCTGGCTTAGAGGAATCTCTCAGTACCTGATGGGGAAGCCCACACGACAACTACAGGGGAACTCACTTCAGAGATGCAATAGGGCTCCACCAGCAAAAGCAACTAGGAGATGTTGAACTCCCTGTGACTGTTGGACTCTCTGCGACTATTTGACTCTCTGGAACCTCATGCATGGCTGACTACCCCAAAAACCAGAATGCCCCTCAAAGACAAATGTTATGCCCTCAGGAAGGAGGTTAATGAATGTAGAGAGTATAGTAACTTCCTGATGTTATCTTTTAACTTAGTGATTCATTGTTCTACCAGGTCTACATGCCAAATGGTTTTGCTGTTAACCTTTGCTATTAACCCCCTTTTAAAGGGGACTCTGTCCTGGGAGGGTTATGAATTTTTCCTGGCCTGCCCCCACTAGGAGCAGCTGTTTTGCGTGTGCATGTAAGTTTCTTCTATTAAAGCTCTTATGAATTTGGATAAGGCTATATGTCAGTGCTTTGGAATTGATCCTAAATTTAGACTTTGGGGGGCTTTTTCCAACACAAGAAACTCGAGAACCTGAGAGCAGCCTCCAGCCTACAACTGGCCCCAAACAGAAGCTCTCAATCCTACAAACTCGAGAAACTGAATCTGCCAACAGCCTGTGCGTTTAGAAACAGACCTGTCCCCAGTTGAGTCTCCAGATGAGAACCCAGCCCTCATTAACAGTCCTGACTGAATCCTTCCAGAGCATCCAGCTAAACTATGACCAAAATCCTGACCCTCAGAAACTGTGATATAACAAGTATATGTTGTTTTAAGCTACTATGTTGGTGGTAATGTTGTTTACACAGCAATAGATAACATACTGGGTAGTATGTGTCTGAGAAGGAGAGGAGGACAAAAGCAGAATAAAGGGGGAATATATTTGATATTCTAATAATATTTTCTACATCCAAGTACAATGATTTAAACTATTATCAATTGCAAGATAAAAAGTAACCACAGAGGAAATAAAATTATTTCTTTCAACTGAAAAAAAAGTGAAGAAACATATTTAAGTAGCTTACTTTAAGGTGGGGAGGGGGCCGAACATCTGGCCCATGGGCCACATAAGCCTAAGAAATAATTTGGTCTGGCCCTGCCAAGGCATTGGGGATGAGTTATTTAAATATTTGACCACATATAGCAGTCTAATTGTTAAGTTGATAATTTTGTATGGCCTGAGAATGATGTTACAAATATCCAAATGGCCCTTGGCAGAAAAAAGATTCCCCACCCCTGCTTTAAGGCATGCCTTATAAAAGCCGTAACAAATCTTGTAAAATAAATGCAAATGAAAACAACTGGTCCAATAACCTTTAATTTACTTTCATGGTATGTTTTGGTTTGCTTTTCAATAACGACCACATTAGCATTAGAGAACTGTAACAAGTTCACTGAAATGCAAGCAAAGCCTAGTTATCATCTTCACTGACCAGCACTGTGGGAAGACTGAGAGCAAGGTGGAGGAGCCTATTCTATGTATGTTACTTCAAAGACTCTGAAGAGAAAGACATTGAATCACACCACCCTCAGGCATGCTAAAATACCAGTTAGCTGTTTTTGTTGGAAATACAGGAATGTATGATTCTCCTATATCTATCAAAAAGCTATTTACCAATATTGTTATCCCCCCTTTTCCAGTCCCCAGTAATCCTTCCAAAAGGCCTTCTGTGAAGTACTGAAACAGTTAGGGTTTGTGTGATTCATTCAGTTTTCTGTGAATATAATTTCCAAACCTGAAAACGACTGTTAAATACAGACCAGGCAAATCATCACCCTCAGTTCTATTTCTGCCTTGGCATGTTTTGAAAATAAATAATTGGTATAGCATGGACAATTAATGTGATCTCTACTTTCTCATATGTTTTTGCAGTAGTATGTGTATTTTGTTTTTGCTGTTATGTGGCCCTATAATTTAAGTCATAAAGGAAGTCATTGGACATCAGGATGCATTCTCTGATAAGAATGATATTAAGCCCTGACCGGTTTGGCTCAGTGGATAGAGCATCAGCCTGCGGACTGAAGGGTCCCAGGTTCAATTCCAGTCAAGGGCATGTACCTTGTTTGTGGGCACATCCCCGGTAGGAGGTGTGCAGGAGGCAGCTGACCTATCTTTCTCTCTCATCGATGTTTTTAATTCTCTATCCCTCTCTCTTCCTCTCTGTAAAATATCAATAAAATATATTTTTTAAAAAAGAATGATATTAAGTGTTCCTGTTGCTGACCAAGACAATCAGCTTAAAATAAATTATTTTATGAGCAAATATTTGTCATATAAAACCAGATAAAATAATTTAAAATTTCATAATAATTAAAATAATGCTTTAAGTACATATTTAGTATATAAAAGTTTTATGTAGTATACACAAAGTACATAAAAATAATTTCACACACTATTTAGATTTGTTTGACCAGAAATTAATATGCTAGTCAAAATAAACATTTGTCTTTGGAGAATTTATTTAAACCATTATGTGTATATGGGAGTCAGGCAAGGAACTGATAGGTGATACCCATGTGCTATGTCGGGGCCTCTCATCTTTAAAAGATTTCAAAGGTAGCAGTTGAAACTAGTCTTTTTTCCTTTTTTTTTCAATAAATTACCTTATAAAAATTCAGTTATATGTAAAGTGGAGCCATGCCTGGTATAAGTGACTAAAGTAAGCAAACAAACAAAAGTTAAAAGCATCTAGAACTCTGAAGACATGACTAAGAACTTTATTTATACCTAAGGGCCCAGTGCACGAATTCGTGAACTTTGAAAGGAACTGTGGGCCGTGAGGCTGCAGTGGGCACAGTGGCAGGTCTCAGCCCATCCTCCATGCCCTGCCTGGCCCCTCCCACCGTGACCCCTGGTCCCCTGTCTGCCAGCAGCCCTGCTCCCGCTGTCACTGCCACTCCCACACACCAATGGCGCCCGTCCCGCTCGCACCGGTTGATGGTGCAGAGCAATTAGGGCCGGTACCAGCAGCAGATGCAAGTGGGGCTGGTGCTGTCAGTGGGAGCAAGAAGGGCTGGGGCTGGCAGCAGATGCAAGCAGTGGCTACTGCCCTGATTGCCCCTCAGGAGCAGGGGGAGGTGGAGAAGCCCTCAGGGGCAATCGGGCCAGCAGCTGCCACTTGCACCCACTGATGGTGCAGAGCGATTGGGACCAGCGCTGGGCACTGGCAACGGGTGAGAGTCACGGCTCTAGTGCTGGCTGCAGGTGTGAGTGGAGCCAGCACTGGCAGCAGGTGCAAGCACCAGGCAGGATCACGGCACGTGGGAGCAAAGAATTTTCAGTAACCACCAGAGGCTCACCCCAGTGACAACAACCAGCATCCCACCTTGGTCTGGTGCCCCCACTTACCTGCTCCACCATCCCACTGCAGCCGATGCCTGCCATGTTCCACGCTCTGCTGCCTGCTACTGATGCCCACCATGGTCCATGGGTACCCCCTGTTGGTCAGTGCACATCATAGCGACTGGTTGTTCAGTTGTTCTGCCTTTCAGTCTATTTGCATATTAGCCTTTTATTATATAGGATAATTTAAGAAAAATAATGAAAAAGCAGAGGAAAAAGAACAGGAATCAAAGAAAGAGAGAGGTTAATTGACTGTGTATGTGAATTGAAAAGGGAGGCATGAGTGTAAGGGTTCTGGCCAAAACCACAGCATTGACAGAAAGGTGAAAGATTAAAGGACAAGATTCAAAACTTTGAAGTTTTTTAAATTTTTTGGCCTCCTTCCTCCTTCGGCAGCCTCCCGTCTCACTGCCCAGCACCTGCAGCATCGTATCCTCCAGAAGAAACAATAAAGAGACTCTAAGGCCTTCAGGAAGAAAGACAAGACAGTGAACTTCATAGAAGTCCTCAAAGGATAGTAATAGTCAACCTGCCTACAGAGCCTGGCCTCTCTGGCGGGAATGAGGAGCGGTAATGAGGCAGCTGCCACAGAAGGACGCCGAATGGCAGACACCATCAAGAGGGCCCCCTACACCTCTCTGCCAAACCTTGAATCACTTACCTTTTCCTGAAGCCTAATATTATCCCACACCTTGCTGCACACCATGCACTCAAATGCATCAATGTAGTTGTCTTGATTGATATCTTGCACTCCCCATGTCCGTTCCCTGAGAGCTGTGAGGAGTCGCTGGTTGGAGATCTCACCCTTCAGCTTCCATTCCATATAGGCCTCGTACAGTCTGTCATCAGAGTCCAGCTGTCGGATGTAAGCTGCCAGTTCTCTAGGGTGAGAAAATTCCGATACGAGAATAGCACTTCTATTACTTGGAAGCCAGTCGGTGACACTGGGGGATCCATAATACACAGGGACTACCCCCAGTTTCAGAGGTCTCCAGAACTTCTCAGTGATGTAGTCATCACAAATTGCATTCTCAAAAGCAATAATGAACTTGTACTGCGCGATGATCCTATAGAAGCCATCGGCATCCATGGAGGCTGGATTTTTCAGCTGCCGAGGGAGATCTTTGTTGTGTAAACACTCGCCATAGGAATCGACCTCAATGTAAGTCATCAGCTTTCGAACATAACTGTCCCTATCCGATGGCGGGTCACAGTCTGACTGCACATACACCAGCGGAGCGAGTCTTTTCCGAAGGTTGTTTTTAGACTGCAAAGGGACCAGGTATCGGTGTGACTTCAAGACTCCTATGCCCTCTAGGTACTGGGTGGTGAGTGGCAGGTGGGAATGCCGACTGAATGTGGCAGTGTAGTTGAACAAAGTGATGACTGGCTTATGAAAGAGCTTATAATTGTTTTTTGGAGACTCTTCATGAAAAAGGGCCCAGTCATGATGGGCTTTCCGGGGCAGAGGTAAGCTATCTATGTTAAAGTCAGTACCTAGGAGAAGAAAAGAAAATATGAGTACGTCCGAAAGAATCTTGGTGCTAAGTTTGAGTCCACCTGGTAATATTAGAATACAGAGGAGTTTGAAGCTGTAAATAAAAAGCATGTTACAGTGTCTGCAGAGTGCCCGGCAGGCAGTCATACAACTTGCTCCCCAGAAACTGCTTCGGGAGGTAATCACTAAGGACAGGACCCTCTTTCTCGTGTAATGAAAAGGGAAATGGGAGTGCTGTCTAGCCGAGATCTAAAGGGAGAACTCATTCCACTGCCTCCTGCAATTGCCTTTTCTTCCTGAGGTTGCTGACTAAGAGAGGACATAAGAAATAAAGATATAGACAGTTCTTAAAAAAGAAAAGAGTAAGAGAAAGGAAGCCAACAAGAGAAAAGCAATCAGCTTGGCAGATTGATTAACTGAAAAAAGGTGAAATCATGCAAAAGTAGCCAGAACAAATATACAGGATAGATTTTTTAATCCAAATGATCGATTTCAACAAAGTGCAGTTAATCAATCTTAGTCAAAATGGTAGACAAGAGGCTTTTAAAGACGAAAGAGCTGATAATAGCACTATGTTACAGACCACTGCAGCATGGACATGAATTAACAAGCACATCAAGAAATAAAGAAGGCATAACAGGATTATAATTATGAGTGACTCTAGCTTCCATGGGATTAACTGGGGGACCTCTGAAACATGATCGCGTGCAGACAGAAGTGATGGATGCGATAAGCAATTGTTTCCTGACTGTATTGGTGGAGGCCCAATCAGGAAGAATTTCTTTCTCTAACAGAGAAAGAAGAATTAAGGCAGCATCACAATATAAAATACAGAATTTCTAAAGTGTTCCTGACATTCATAATTTTCTGGCCCCTGATTTATGTTTTTTAAGTGTAAGGAAAGGGGAGAAAAATCCATCTTCCAGCACCCACTGGGAAGAAGAGCACCAACTAAATGCTTCTAGTGAAATAAAACATATTTTCCAATAGAATTCATAAAAATTAATTATTTAATGCCAGTGCACAATGTCAAATAAATATATACTCCATGGTGCCAACGGTACATAAATAAGAAATCAATTAATCATAAAAGGCTTTTAAACAATTAAGGATCAAATAAGATTATGTTGGAAGACATACACTGAACACAGAGATATTGTAAAGAAAGTACTACTGTGTTTTTTTTTCTTTTAATCTTTATTGTTGAAAGTATTACATAGGTCCTCCTTTTTCCCCCATTAACCTCTTCCAGCTGGCTCCTACCTCCAGGCCCTCACCACCCCATTGTCTGTGTCCACTGGTTATGCATATATGAGAGATCATTGGTTGATCTCTCCCCACCCTCCTCTGCCTTCCCTCTGAGGTTCAATAGTCTGTTCATGCTTCTGTGACTCTGGGTCTATTTTTGATCATCAGTTTAGTTTATTTGTTTCATTAGATTCCACATATGAGTAAGATCATGTTATACTTACCTTTCTCTGACTGGCTTATTTCGCTCAACATAATACTCTCTAGGTCCATCCATGCCATTGCAAATGGTAAGAGTTCTTTCTTTTTTATTGCTGTGTAGTATTCCATTGTGTAAATATACCATAGTTTTTTTATCCACTCGTCCGTCTGCTGATGGACACTTTGGCTGTTTCCAAGTCTTAGCTATTGTAAATTGTGCTGCTATGAACATAGGGGTGCTTAAGTGCTACTGTCTTGGTAACAAGCTTTTATTCTCAATGATCAAGAATGAAATACTAACATCTAAACATGGTTATATATTTATTTACTTGGCAGTTGCTCTATCTGACCATTAGCATTTAAAAAAAAAAAGAGTACTCATCCACACACCTGAGCTCTACTTGCACACAGAGTTGGGATGGTCAGCAACGGTTAACAGAGAAACATGAGGACATGAAAGGGAAGAGGATTTTAGGCAACTTATTGCATTGCAGTGGTTGCTGCTCAAAAAGGTTCTGGGCTGGTCAAGTAACCAATGATGGGAACTGGAACCCATAAAACTTGAGTTACAACATGAAGTTTCCACCTATGGCACAACACAGAATCAAGGCCATCTGCCTAGGAGAGGAAGAACTACAGTCCAATCCATGCAAGTCAGAGTAAGGATCTAACTGTAAGATTAGAAGCTGGAGGGGACTGATTAAAACAAAACTGGGTCTGGAATTAACAGGGGGTTCAGACACAGATGTCTTGAGTAAGTGACTCAAACACCAGTGGCTGTCTGTTGCTACTAGTTATGTGGCACGTGGCTGCTTCTTCACCTGGCTCACCCTGGATGTGCCACAGGAAAGATCCAATATGCAGAGCAGGGAAACAGAAAAATACAAAATCTGCCTCCAGTGCTTCGGATAATGGAGAGGGCTTGAGTTTCATCTCTGCTTGTCTAAACCAGTGAAGTACAGGAGAAACCACATGGCTATGCTAGACCTTTTGGCCACTATTTGGATCCACTCATACTGTGTGTAATAGGAACCAAAGGTGAAATAGGCACCAGTTATAATGAACCTTTCATTAATTTCAACTAGAAGATGAGGGCTTACAAATTGATTATTCCTTTATCCAAGATGCTATTGGAACCTTGATGTTGGAAGGATGGGGAGAAGAGCACTGAGTTGCTCCCATATGCAATCTGCAGTAGCAAAAAAGGCTGCCAAATCTAAGCAAGAAACATTGACTTATATTCATGTACTAAAAAGCAACACACTTCTTAAAAATGAAGGCTGAGGTTCTCATACATCCATCTGAATTTTGTTTCATTTGTAGTAGTGGCTTTATATCTTTAATAGTGAAGAAATGCCTGTTTAAGAGGAATCTAGCTTTCTAGAAACATTATCTCCCTCTTTTTTTTTCTTTCTATCTTAAAAAGTACTTCCTAGCCCAGCCAGTGTTGCTCAGTGCTTGATTGATCATAGACCTATGAACCAGGAGGTCACAGTTTGATTCAGGTCAGAACACATGACTGGGTTGCAGGCTCAACCCCTGTAGGGACCATGCAAAAGGAAGCCAATCAATGATTGTCTCTCATCATTGATGTTTCTCTCTCTCCCTCCCCCTTCCTCTCTGAAATCAATAAAAATATTTTTTTAAAAAGTACCTCCCAGTTACTTCCCTAAGATACACAACACACAAACACACATTAAAAATTAGCTCCCTAACAGATCTAGAATACTTCACTGAGGATATCCTGGCATAAAATATGAGTATTGATATTGAGCAATTCCTAAAAGGTATTGGATGTGGCTCAGGAAACAAGTGAGTTATTTAAATGTCCACTATAACAAGAATTGGAACCTGGGTCTTTAAAGAAATTAAAATCAACTAACCTATGGTAAATTATTTTTTAAAGTGACTAACTTGCATGTGATTGGTTAACTAGTCCTCTTCATTGGAGCTTCTATTTAACAAAATCAGATTCAAACTTTCTTCTCTCTGGGTTATTTTGTTTACTGAATACTGACAAATTTATTCATTCCTTTAAATAACAGCTGACAAATAGATCTTAAGGACTAAAGTGCATCGCAAAGGAAACTGCCTCTTGTAATACAAATGGAATAAAATTAATGCTGGCAAATGATGCCAGATTGCTGACTACGGAGACTGAATTTGGAACAGCAGATAAGCAGCGGCGATACTTTATGGTACATGTCTCTGTGTTCCCTTCCTTCTTTTGTGAGGCCCAGACAAACTGGTAAAAACAGAAAAGCAACGCATGTTACTAACCCCACTGGACTAACAAAGTTTCAGTCATTTATCTGGAGCTAAAAACCCCTGGTGGGACCAGAATTTCCAGACTAGCTAATGGTAAAGGAGCAGAGGTATCACTGGCCCTCCTACAACATTGAATCTATTGCATAACTTACCCTTGGCTCCCCAAGTACACCCACAAAAACATCACCCAACTTAAGCCCAGTCCACTTAAGAAAACAGCACACCTTAGTGTCCCATAAAGCAAGCCAGTCAGAGAAAGACAAGTCCCACATGATCTCACTCATATGTGGAATCTAATAAACAAAATAAACTGATGAACAAAATAGACACAGAAACATAGAAGCATGGAACAGACTGATGAATCTCAGAGGCAAAATGGGGGTAGGTGGGAGGGTGGGGAGAGCTCAACCAAAGAACTTGTATGCATATAATGCATAACCCATGGACACAGACAATAGTGTGATGAAGGCCTGGGGCAGGGAGCGAGTTCTGGGCAGGGTGAGGGGTGAAAATAAAGCGGCATCTGTAATGCTTTCAACATTAAAGATACATTTTTAAAAATTTGGTACCACAAAATATACTCCCAGTAGAGGGAACTAAAAATTTTGAGGAAAAACAGCTTAAGCTAAGGAGCTGCTTCTTACATTATCATCTAGCATTTGTGTCATTGCTATTTTCAAAGCCATTTCACATGAACTTTCTCAACTTTACCTCACAATCCCATCAGGCCATTGATGTTCGCTGAGGGTTAACTAAAAATGTGCAAGACTGGTGTTGGTACCTGGGAAAGGATCCTGTTATCTCAGGCTAAATTCGAACCAAGGGCACTAGAGGCTCCCATGCCACACATGTGCCCCAGAGGACATAGCCTGGCTGTAACCAGGTCAGAGGCTGTGGCAGGCCACGCATAACACTCCCATACTAACTTCTAGACCCGTGTTCTTCTCTCTTTCCCATTATCTCCCTTCATGAGTCCTTTCACCTGTCTCTTAATCAATTCTATGTCACAGAGCTCTCTCTCAATTATTCATGATATAGCTCTCATCAATTATACATGCGCAGTTAGGCATCTGTCCATTTTACCCTTGGGCCTGGGAATTTCTCAGGCCCCTTACTGAGCCTGTGCTGCAGGCCAGTCAATAACTTTGCAGCCCCTTCCTAACAGTGCAGGGCCTGAGGCAAGAGTATAAAGAGAGTCTCACCTGCCATATGTCTAAACATTTAAAAGCTATAAATCCACCCTGCTTGGCCCCAGAGGATGACTGGTTAGCCAGAGACGGGTAAGATTCCTCAGGGAAGGAACAACCTAAGACAGGCACAGTCACAGAGGGGCCATCAGGAGAGAACTTGGGGGTCAACAGAGGTGGGGCACAGACCCTCTACCCCCAACCCTGAAGGGGCCTGAACCCTCACCCCTTCTGAGGGAGGTCTCTTGCCCCCATGGCTGCTTTGCTTCCCATGCCCAGCTCAGATCGGGACCCAGGTAACAGACAGAGACTTGGCCGACAGCAGCTGCCCTATATCTAAATCCAGCCTAGCACCAGGAATGCTCAGGGCCTACTCAAGAATGCAAATAATCCTTTCTAATATTTACAGGGTATACTAAGATTGTTGGTAGAGTATTAAATTTGACAGTAAAATAGTAATCAGGTTTTCAGATTAATTTAAATAGGCTAATTGAAATAAGTGAATATTCAAGAAAATTTAATTGTACTGGACAAAAAGTTGTTCCTAAAGTAATAACTAAAATTTCTATTGGTAGTTCATCTCATGGTAAAATTCCTGAACATGCAATGAACCTAAAGCAGTCATATTTTTGGGCAAAAAAAATAAAATTTAAAGTTATCAAGACTGCATTATAAAATTTACAAAAGCCTCCATTAATCAAAAAAAGGGGGGGATAGTACAGTAATATCATGTAAGGAAAAATATCCTATAAGTAAATTACATCTAGAAAATTCTAACTTTACAAAATTAATTTTCATTTGTAATGCTAACAGCAAGACACCCATGAAAAACACACATGGTGTCTAAATAAAACAAAGAAGAATCGTTTGGGTAAAAATTAAAAGGATCCCAAATCAATTATATAGAAAAGATTCCTTTATTAACTTGTGGTTGAGAATATGTTTGTATATTTTCAGAAAACAACTCCAAGACCATGTGGATTCCTGCAACAGAGAGGAATTGACAGGTCTGCTCCAACCACAAAGACAAGAGGAAAAACAGTCCAGAGATGGAAGATGCTGACGACACCTTGCCACGCGAGCAGTCAGCAGCTGTGCGTTGCTGCAGGTTGCCTAGGACCAAACCAGAGAGGGTTGGACCTGCATTGCTACCATGTGCCCACCATCCAAATATCATTGCTGACATGTACACATAAGGAACTGTTAGACATTGAAACGGGGACTCATAACTGTTGGACATTGAAATTGGGACTCAAAACATTTTTTTGTTATTAAATGTTTATTTTTAGTCTGCAGAGGCAAGATTTTATAAAGGAAAGAAATGGGGGGAAAATAGATACAGAGGCAAAGAAGCATTGAACAGACTGTCAAACTGCAGCGGGAAGGCAGGGGAGGTTGGAGGGGTGGAGCTGTAAGAGATCAACCAAAGGACTTGTACACATGCATATAAGCATAACCAATGGATACAAGACACTGGGGCGGGGAGCGGTGAAGGCATGTACTGGGGGGTAGGGGAGGCCAGGGGGAGGTCAATGGGGGGAAAAAAGGAGACATATGTACTACTATTTGTAATACTTCAAACAATAAAAAAATAAATAAAATAAAAGCTATAAATCAACTAAACAAGTTGTTAGAAGCTTTATCTTTCTACTTGAACATATAAACATCACAATTTTATTTCAATGTGTAAAGCCGTGGTTCATACCAAATAGGGACAACATATATTCAAAACTAACATCCTTGCCTGCCACAATCCATAATTTTCTTTGGGGCTTGGCATGGAGTGAAAAGAGAAGGGAGAGGATTCTCCTTCATTTGCTGACTCATCCTCCTCCCTCAATCCCTCAAACCTCCCCTTCCAATCACGCAGGTCGGCCACAGGTGAAACACCCATTTTCCCTTTCTCTAGGGGTGAGGGGATAAGGGTGGAAGTTGAGCTCAGCTCTACACTGAAGCCTCTCTCCTCTATTACAGTAGTTCAAATAAAATCTGTCTTGCCATTTTTAACAAGTTTCCAGTGTAGTCACCCCTGGACAACCTTCAAGCCCATTTGCTCTTGGGAGGATAAACCAGGAAATGGCCAGTGCAGGCTCTGCAGTGGGCTCCAATGTGGCCTTTGGGACAGGGAATTTGGGGGTCCTGGTACTTGGAGTGTGGTGTTTAAGGTGAGGAGGGCCTGTGACTGTGGCCCATTGACTCCTTGCAGCTGGAGGAAGGCCAAAGTAGACAGACCCCTCTGGGCCAAGATCTGTTCAAATGTTGTCACTCATCCTACCCAAGCATGGCTACTTGGCCTCTGGAATTCATGTTCTGCATTAAATGGGCCTGATATACCTTTTGTGATTCCTTAAACCAAGGACACAAATTGAGATTTTTCTTTTTGTTTTGTTATGTTGTGTTCTGTATTGCACAGGCAGAGACCCTGTGAATATCATTTCTCAAGATCCCTCGCCATTAGGTCCCACCAGCATGAGCACTGTCAGGAGACTGGAAGGTGGAGAGGGAGAAGGAGCATCATCCTAAAGCATCTCATGTAGTGGCGAGAGCCCAGCTGGGGACTGTGAGCACAGCTGTGGTGGAGACCCAGGTCATGTGAACAGTGGTGACAGCCACAGGAGCAGTGGCAGTGACCTGGGAGTGCTGGCTCATGGGTCCCTGCTCACCTCCATCGGTGGAGCCCTGGAGACCAGCCATCCCGCACTTTGGATAATTTCCCCCTGAAATGTTTCCTTTTTATTCATTTTGCATAACCTTCCACCTCCTCCTTCTGCTCCAACTAGCCCTTCAACCCCTTTGGAATCAATTCCCGTAATAAATCCCCAGTGTTTGAAATACCTACAATAATGTGTTTTCCTATGAGACTGATTAATAGAGAAGTCCATTTCAAAAGCTTGGGACTTCCATCTGATTGCAACTTATTATTGCAAATTGTGTAGCAAGTTTTCTCTTGCTTCTTGACTTTTCTAAAAATAGTATTTCTTCACAATTCTTCCCCGTTGTCACTACCATACCAGGTTCCTATTTTCACCTCAGAGAATCACCAGAAAGATTTATTTCTCTCTTAGTCCATCTGAGTGAGAATGTGGAAGCAGAAAAAAACTCAAGTCTCCCATTTAAGAAGGGAAAATATAAAATCAGAAAGTGAGACTCCCGGTAAGAAAGGAACCATCAAATTACTGGAAAACAATAGCACATTCCTCATTCAGGTACTATGTTATAAATTCCTTCTCTGAACTGCTAATTAAAATATACAGAATACTGATGACCCAGGTAGCTACAAAGAATGATGAGGTGGAGGTGAAATCTTCCGTAAAACTGTATTTGACCTCATTCTAAGTTTTATCACAAATTACAAATCCTCTCCACTGTGTTTCTTGACATTTAATGTAAAAAGAGATAAAGACTTCCTTGTTGCTAAACTATTTTACTACAGAGCCTTTTACCCATTGGAAACGAAAACCTCTAAGGCCAGATGATGTTAAAGCTTATGAAACAATGGGCAAAACACAATTGTAGGGGATAGCCATAGTTCATAAATCACATCTATGGTTAATCACCCCAGCGTAGCTAAACTCATAGTGACCTCACTGAGTTTGTTTTAATTTCCTGTCTTGGATTAAATCATTTGTTTCATAAAGCTCCAACAACTTCCAGTGTTCAAGATAACCATTACAATGGCTACTTCCCTGCTATAAGCTTAACAACATCTTAAAGTATTCTGACAGTGTCTAAATCTCAACACAAAGGGAAATTCAATTGCTTCCACAGTAATAATTAGAAAAAGTGAGAATTCGGTGCTGTGAACTCCAAGAAGAAACCAGAGCAGGAGTGACAGTTTGCAATGCAACCTAAGGCACTCACTCCCCCAGAAAGATGGGAGCTGATGTCACCAAAGGCTTGCTAGCAAAGTCGCTTCAGGGTCCTCGTGGTTCTGCTGAACTCTGACATTCACAGCAAAGCTCCATAACCCTGGATTAGGCTTGTGGTCTCTCTCCAGCATGTAAAAAATTAACTCTTTGATATTAAAAGCCCGGTTAGGGTGTTTCTGCATCTCACATTCTGATTGTCTCTCTTGCAGCCAACATACTTGGAAACAGCAGACACTACCACCCACTCCAAGAAGCACTGCCACCAGTAAAAAGCAAGTATTTTCTGAGTCCTACTACTTGGAAAGTATTAAGCTAGGAACTCTGGGACTTCGAAGATAAACAAAATAAGCCCCAGGGATCTTATGATTATGAATGTAAATGTTAAAGCATTAGCTGAAATTCAAAGTAGAATAACACAAACACAATTAGCCCTGGCAGGAGAAAGAAAGGATTCATTATTTTTCACTGGTCAAAGCGTTTGGGGCTGAATTTCAGATAAGTACATAAAGAAACGAAGCAGTTAAAGAAAATAAATATGACCCAGTTATTAACTTGGGGCAAACAAGAAAAGTAATCAGTGTACTATCTGGTTCACCTATGAATATCATTTGCTTAGTCATAATAATGTAGAGTAAATATTGATCTATCAAATGTGGTAATACAAGTGAAAGGTGAGGATACAAGAGGGTGAGTGTGTCCTGAGCAGGACAGGGTAAGAGAGTGAATGCTCATCTTCCAAGATTGAGTCAACAGATAACACCTACCACTGAAAAGTCATGAAATAGTAATATCTCCATGTTACTTAGAGATCTGGTGCTTACTACCAAAAAGGTCAGATAAAAGTCCTGCTAGTGGTAACCTCAGGAGAACACTATTTGCTATGTAAACTTATAGTACATATAGCTTTGATAGAAATGAAAATAAAGTGAGCAAAAATTATATAGGAAACGTGTCACCATGCACCCAGAAACCCAACTCCTTCCTCTCTGTTAACAGTCTCTTGTATGTTCTGCATTTTTTTAAAGGATGGAAGGAAAGAAGGAATGAAGGGAAAGGAAGGAAATCACATGCAAATTAAATCTAGAAAAAAATAAACTATAAGATGTACTATTTTTGTACCATTTTTTTTGTCACTAAGAAAAGTATTTCCAACTAAACTATGATATAATGCTTTCTTATATTTAGAATTTTTATGTATACTTATTGAAAATGCTCTTTTAGATTTGCTTATAGATTTTTATCATGTATCACTCTTGTGAATGCTTAGAAAAAAATGTAAGTTTAATTGTTGAAGTACCTAAAATGTCTTCACATTCAGAGTCCAAACTCTGAATCACTTTTGAATCTTTGATGTCAGGGCTTTGTAATCAATATTTTTCCCTGTGCCCTTAAGACTGTTAGCAGTACAGCATTGCTTAACAGAGTGTTCCACCATCGTCTCTGAAATGTTCTTCCTGGCCACTCACACCCATCTTCAAGCTTTGATGCCTATGCTTTCTTGGCATTACCAGGTGTCAAAGTTTCCAGATGCCAACTTGACTCATATTCTTTCCTCTGAAGATCCTTGAAGGGTTTGCTGATGGCAACATCAAAGGCTGATGGCGTCCCATTGTGCCAGAGGGAGGATGACCCAGTCCCTGCCCACACAGGCAATAGCAACTGCAGCACTGCTACTGCCCGGCTGGCAGCGATTGCAGGGAGGCTGTCCACTGCCAACACTTGCTCATTCGAAGATGTTAGCATTTGAAAAAAAAAATGCTTTTTAGAGTCCAGGAGATTTGTTTTACATAAATGAGAACATACTACACATGCTGTTGTCAACCTAGCATTGTCTATAAAGAGACATGTCCATGGAGAGAGATGTCCTCTGTATCTGCCCTATTGTTTCTTGGGATCATGTACTGTGATCTCATTGAGTGCATGCAGTCACTTCACTATTCTCCCGATTTTTCCACTTTGTGGGACAAATCTAAACTCTGAACGTGGGTCAAGAAACAGCATTAATCCTAAGGCACTTGATACGGCTGACGTCTTTAGCAACAACTAAAACGTCAGCACACACTCTCCAGGCGTCTGTCTTAGACTCTTGGCTGAAGGGACATTTTATAGAAGTTAATCCTGAGTCCAGCAGTCAATCTCCAAGCTAATTATATCCTCTGAAGGATCAAGACACCACATGAGTACTTTTGCCAGAATGAGTCTATCCACCAGGTAGGTATGGAACTGCCAAATCATTACTTATATTCCACTTAGTCTCTGGGCCACATTTGACCTTAGTTGAAAGCTATGACCTGGAAAAATAAATTCTTATTCTCAAAACCTCCTGTGTCCCACTCCATTTAATCATCTTAGAGTCTCTCTACCCAAGAGAGAAACAGTGAAGAATCCAGCCCTGTCCTCCACAGCCAGCCATGTCTAGGAGACTCCAGTTTAATTTTCTAATGTTCATGTCTCATCACAGAAACAACAAAACAACAACAAATTTGGTCAAGGATTTCGGTCCACCTTACAAATCCTTAGTCATACAATGTACAAATTGTATTTTATAGGCCTCGGTGTGATGTTATAAAAAATATGAGATCCAGCTCTCCTCTGGCAGTCAAAAAGAATGAGTCAGTAAACACATAAAGCGAAGGACATCAACAATTTCCACTAATTTTATTTCATTTAAATATTTCATCAAATTTCTAGTATAATACATGTTCAACACACACAAAAAAATTGTTGCACTAAAAAATATAAAAGAGGGAGGAGGGGGCAGAGGGCAGAAGGAAGAGAAGGAACATCATCCATATTCCCCAAGCAATGCTAACATCAGGTGTTCATCAGTGTGTCAGTATGTCAGTATGGGAGAGTGAATATGTAAGATTCAAATAAGTTACTGTAACCCTTCAGTACAGTCACTACTGATGTCTTAAGAATTTATAGTGGTATCAGTTTATGCTATGTTGTTCATACTCAAAGACAGATGACATCTGTCCCAAAACACCTCATCCAGTAGAAACTATGGGCCAAAGAAAGAACAGAATGAACCCCAAAATTGGAAATGAACATCCCCTCAGACACTCCAGTCTTGTCCAGGGAGGCCTAGCAGTTCATCCCCATCCTCCAAAGCTGCAGCTCAAGCGAGCAGCCAGGCAGCAAGTGAGCAGGTGCACAGGGGCAAAGCACAAGACAGTGAGAAAGTGAGGGTGCTCAGACAGGGGTATCACTGCCCCGAGTTTGGGGGTTGTTGAATGTGCTCAGCTAGGGGAGGTCACAGAGCTTTCAGCTGCCATAGCCCTCAGAGGACCATGTGGAGAACTAGCGGTGTAGAAGGATGTCGTCAGTGACTGCTGAACTGCTGAACAAAACAGGTCTGCCTACCCCAGACTTCTGGCTGATCCAGTAAACAAATGCCTGGGTTGCTAAGCCGCTTTGGGTCAGGTTTTTCAGACCTGCAGCCTAATGCACTTGAGTGGTGATGGCATTCGTCTGTAGCCTAATGTCTGAGAAGTCTGCATGTTGCTGACTTGAGAAGCAGTGCTATAGATGAGACATTTCCTGCTCTTTTTCTAAAACAGGTTAAATGGCTATTGGAGACTTTGGATCTTCAAGAGGTGAACACTTTTACAGGAAAAGCTTTCCAAGCTGCCCAACTTCTCATTTTGGTTGTTCCCTATTCAGTTATCGTGTAGCTTTTTGTATTGGCCTCAACTACAGCATTTACCATACTCAATTGCAATTATGTGCGGACTGTCCGGCCCCTCCAGGCAGGCAGCCCTTTCAGGACCCGTGACTTGTTCAACTTGGCCTGTGCAGCCTAACACAGAGCCTGGAATGTAGTGCGTACTCAAATACATTCGGAGAATAATCAAATACGTTTTTAGATTTTAGTTTGCCAAAGTCAGGCCTTCGTTTATTTTGCCAATAAGAGGTAGAGAGCAAGAAGTAAAAAGCAGAAATGGGGTATTAACACCAACTATCTGTCAAGGTTATAGAGCTCAAATGTGGAATCACTGGGCATTCTAAAAAGGAGTCTTAAAATTGAGACAACATATTGAAAGCCATTTACACAAGTGTTAATCTGAAAATTATATCAGTCCCATCAAACACAAACAGGAATTTCAGTTCACATCCCTGTCTGTTTGATTCCATGACTCGAATCTCCACCCAATAAGGTTAATAGGTTTCTGTAAACATAAAAGGGAGAAATAGGTGAAATGCATTGATGAGAAAATTGCTACTTTATCTTAGGAACTTTCTCCAGCCTCATTTACTCCAGCAAGTACAGTAGTTTTATTTTAATTACTTATGATAACTCTTCATGGTGGACTAGTAAGTAATACTACCACCTCACAAAAAATAATGAAATCTTAGCAACACTGGCATTTATTAACCCAGTTAATTCTTTGCAAAGAAATTTGTGACAGAGTCAATGATTTGGAAAAGAATTAGTGAGTTATAAAAATTTAAAAAATGGGATATTAAGAAAACACTAAAAAATTGGACTCTTAACCTGAGCTTTGGTATGGGAGATTTTTAGGTGTCGGTGATTTCTTCACTATTCTATGCTGACCACATTTTCATTAGTGTTTATTATATAGAAACATCTTAGCAGTCTGTCATGCTAATTCTGAGCTCATGTAAAATCCATGAAATTATAACTAGCAAAGAAATCAATAAGCCAAGTGTCTTAAATTTTTCCAAGAAGTTTTATACAAATCAAATATATAACTAAGCAATAAAAAAGATTTACTAAAAGCAGAAAAAATGGTGAATTTGCTGTCTGAGCTTGTAAAATTTAATTATCCATTTTTATTCTTTTTCAAATTTTTCACATGTTAATAAGAATTCAAACTTTGAGGGGCACTCAGTACAGCCTTTTCTAGGCCAATTTGGCAGTATGTACCAAAATTTTACTTTAATGTATCCATTGACACAGCAACACCATCCTCAGACATGTAGCAAAATAATAGCTCATCTGAGCAGAGACATACAAGTATCTTCATAACAAAAAGAAAACAAAAAAACAAATAAAAAAACACAGCACTAACCTAAATAATCACTGACAGGGGAGTGGTTAAATAAATGTAGGTACCTCCATATTACTGAATCAATGTAGCTTTTAAAATAGTGAAGTAAATTTATATAGTCTAACCTTTAAAAAAATGTTTAAGTCATATTTTTAAATGAAAAAAAACAACAAGAAGTTATCCCTATGGCATTATTCAGTTTAAGAAAAAACATACAAAACTATAGGCTGAATTCAAGTATACATAAAAATTCTGGAAAAAATAGCCATTAATCTGACTGGGACAGGAACTGAGAAAGAAAAGATAAAAGTTCATTTTTTATGCTTGCTAGACTTCCTTACTGTTTAAATTTTCCTTGGTGGTATAGTCATACATTATTTACATAATTTTTAAGAATCAAGCCCTAACCAGTTTGGCTCAGTGGATAGAGCGTCGGCCTGCAGACTCAAGGGTCCCAGGTTCAATTCCAGTCAAGGGCATGTACTTTGCGGTACCAGTAGGGGGTGTACAGGAGGTAGCTGATTAATGTTTCTCTCTCTCTCTCATCGATGTTTCTAACTCTCTGTCCCTCTCCCTCCCTCTCTGTAAAAAATCAATTTTTTTTTTAATCAAAAAATTAAGCCCTGCTGGCGTGGCTCTGTGGTTGAGTCAACCCATGAGCCAGGAGGTCACTGTTCGATTCCAGGTGGATCCCCACTAGGGGGCATGCAGGAGGCAGCCTATCACTGATTCTCTCTCATCATTGGTGTTTCTCTTTCTCCCTCTCCCTTCCTCTCTGAAATCAATAAAAATATATTTTTTTAAATCAAAAAATTAAAGAAATAAAGAAACACTTCTCTGAAGAGAAGCATTAAAAATCTCACAAACTTTGTGTAGTATGTAAAGGCTCACAGATATACTCCAAACTGCCATATCATCCCCACTGCTACTTAGGAAATGTTACCCTTGGAGTCATGTATGCTTATAAATATCATAGTTCAGAATTTACATGGAAAATTAAATGACACCATTAGCTTCCAAGGATTTCATATGCCCCAAAAGAAACCTGGCAGGTTATAGATTATATGAACATTAACAGGTGAACGTGTTCTGGGAACACCCAGGTAATGAATTATTTCAGATAAATATGAGAGATCAGCACACATCCTCAGAGAAGCCATGTTAGAACAAAGCCTTGTACTTCAATCAAAAAATTGGTTGGATTTTTTAAATTAAACACATCAGAATAATCAAGCTGGAGCCCATCAAACCAAATACCTTGAAATAATAATAATTATTAATTTGTTAATCTTAGTGCTTTCAAATATGTACTTCACAATCTTGATTACATTCCAAAGTATTAAATGTTGCCAATGCCAGAGCTCTTAAAATAGTATTCTGCAAAGCAGAAAAGTAATAAAACATAATATGCCCTTAATGAAATAGGAAACCAAACTATACAAAACGTTTTAAAAAAAAAACCTCAGCTGAAATCAGGTAAGTGAGGCATGCAAACCCAGCTGGAGACGCTTCCAGAAGGCTTCTCCAGAAGTGGGTCCCTTGATGCTGAGAGCCTCGAGGTGAAGAAGCATGAGTGCCCATTTTTCTTGCCCACCCTTTATTGTTTAAAGCACACACCTCTCGTGCCCTAATGTTCTTTATGGTACTTACTAGAGGGGGCCAGGGTGACCAACTGGTCCCAATTTGCCTGGAACTTACCTGCTTTAAGCCAACCAAAGAACGTGTATGCACGTATGCATAGCCCATGGACACAGACAATGGGGTGGTAAAGGCTGGGGCAGGGAGTGGGGGTGGGCTGGAAGGGGTCAGTGGGGGGAAAGGGGATATATGTAATACTTTTAACAATAACGATTTTAAAAAATAATAAATTTAAAAACTAAAACCCTGTATCTGAGGAGCTCCCTCAGTTCTGGGCAACTCTGACAGTCAGTCCCTTCCCAGACCACATTCCCATCAAAGAAAAAAATGTCCGGGCCCTCAATAGCCTCAGTATGGGCAGAAGAGGCATGAATTATGTGAAGTCTTATTCCTGGTCATATACGTACACACTGTGGGCTAAAAATCAGAGTTTCATCTCTTCTTGATCAGAAAATAAAGGAATCTCAAAAACATACTGTGCAACAGAGCCAGGCACACACAAAAAAATGAGTACCTAGTATACAATTCAGTTTATATGAAGTCTCTAAACTAGCAAGACTAACCTAAAGTGATAGAAATCGGAGCAGAAGTTTCCTGGGGCAGGGGTGGGAGAGGGTGGTGCAGAGGGTGGAAGTTAGGGGAGACTGACTGGCTTACAGAGGAGCACAAGGAGTGGGCAAATGCTCTATATCTTGATTGGTAAGTTGTCACCAATTGCTGGCTTACAATGTGTACATTTGGTATAGGTAAACTTTACCTTTCAAAAGTTTGTTTTAAAAAAGAGAGGAAAAAAAGAAAAAAAGAGGTCTTCCGCCACCCTAAGGACTCAGGACAGACTCCAACAATATCTCTTAGGGATGCTGCTGGAGGGATTCATGAGACCTGGCGCCGATCAGAGGGCGATGGGCACTTTCAACTCTACACTTACGGGACTCTAAGGGAGCAGCACGTTACCCCCTCCGTGTGTCCAATAAATTCAAGATTCATTCAGAATTTGTATAGTCCTTCATCACAGGAAGTTGCACAGATTCTTTCTCTGTAAATACAGAAAGGCATAGCTAGTGTTCTCCCACTTTACATTAGTCTGTTGTTGTTATAACTATGCGTTCTTCAAGACAAGAAGACCAGAGGCACAATAGAAAGGAAGGTGGTGTAGATTTCAGTGTCTCTAAATAATGCATAGAGAAGCCCAACATAAGCAGCTCCTAGCATAGAGATAATCCCCGCTGTGGGAATCTAATCTAGTGAAAACGTGTGAGGTGGCTTTGGTTCAGGAGGAGATGTCCCTTCTGACCTTGATGCCTTCTTTACTTACTTCAATATAAGTAACATCCGAGAGTTGGCTACACACCAGGAAATAGAGGCACAGACTTCCAGGATGGAAGATCAGAGGATCCACACAGATGTCTTTCAATGAATCATTATGTGACCATTCCATGGGGAAACTGTCCTTCAGTATTTGGTTTTTAGAGTGTTCTCTTGCCCTGGTCCAAGGCAACCATCACTTTTCCATTCCCTGCTTCTTCTGTGATTCTGACGCTGCCCAGAGGATTGGTACACACTGCAAACAGTTGGCATCTGAGGCTGGAATGGATGGACTCTGCCTTGTTGCTGAACAGCCCTGAGATAGGAGCGTAGTACCCACAGGAGGGAGATGCCACCTACCAGTGGTGTTTGTGGGGGAAGAATGCAATCCAACCGTTAAAAGGCCTGTAGGGAAGCATCCATGAACTTACATTGGAAGTCTCCTGAGTGAAAGCCAGAGTCTCCCATTTGATACAGATCTGGCATGGGACAGGACTCGTTAGCCGCTGGGTGTGTGCATGCGTGTACATTTCCATGTGCCAAATGTCTGCTGATTCCTGTTGGCCAGTAATGTGGCTCTTTGCACTGCACCAGTAGAGCCAAACATCTTCACAGAATTACTTCCCGATTGGGAAATAGAAAGTTATTGGGTTGACTCTCCCATCTGATGGTCTGTAATGAAGTCTAGCAGAGAGCTGAGGTCCTGGCCCAGTGGAACATCAGAGCCAAGTCCATCCTCTGCAACCCGAGAGCTCTGCTGGCATGCAGGGTCCCCAATGCATCACCGTCTGCCCAGGCCGGATCCTCCAGGCAAGCCGCCTGTTCCTCATGACCACCAAACAGCCATTTTGCTCAGGTTTCCTACCATAGCATCAGGTCCCCTTTGTCTAATAATGAGCAGTGGATGGCGGTTGGGTGTTATGGTCCAGGCCATTCAGATGCCAAGCCTTGAAAATGAATCCTCCCCCAGTAACTTGGAGCTAGTGCTCAGGAAAAATAATGGCACCTCAGAGATCTTTGAGCTTGCATGAAAGGAATTAGAGGATTAGATCCGGGGAATGACGTTATGAGAAAAACAGCACATTCTCTGATCCAAGGTGCATGAGAAAATTAAGATACAATAACACCAAATCAGGACACAGGAGCAGGACAGGGAAATGCTGAAGTGGTTTCAATCGACAGCACAGCTGGATGGAGGCCACAACGAACCAGAGTAGTGTTTTTATTTTATTTTCATCCGTTCCCTAGCAGATATGCTGAGGAGCTTGTGCTGGTTTCAACTTGACTGCATGGCTCTACCGCAAAATAAAAGACTGCACGATACCACTAGTTAACAAGAAAAAGAACCTTCAAAATCCTCACTTTGGATTTAAAACAATATGCCAAACTGAGCATGAGTCATCTGGAACACCATTTTAGGACCAACTCTAAATAAAGTGCATGTGAGTATCACTGGACAGCATCAGAGAGCTCGAAACTCAAATGCTTTGTACTGGCATTCACCATCTGCCGCTCAGAGCAGGCACAGACAATTCCCAGATCCTCATTCACTGCATGGACACCAAGGGTTACATCTCCTCGAGCACATCCCACAGGCAACAGTTAACATAGGAGCAGCGATTAAAATATATTGATATAGCCCAGCCGGCATGACTCAGTGGTTGAGCGTCAACCTATGAGCCAGGAGGTCATGGTTCGATGATTCCCAGTCAGGGCACATGCCCAGGTTGCAGGCTCAATCCCCAGTGTGGGGCATGCAGGAAGCAGATGATTAATGATTCTCTCTCATCATTGATATTTCTATCTCTTTCTCTCTCTCTCCCTTCCTCTCTGAAATCAATAAAAATGTATTTAAAAAAGAAGGAAATCTTACCTTTAAAATATATATATACTGATATACATTTTATCAGCTTTAGTCTAAACACTTAAGGCAGTAAAATCATCAACAGTAAGAAAACTTACAACTTTTGAAATCATTATGGATTTTCTTTTTTGAATGAGGCCTCAAAATGTCTTCCAACGTATTATGCATAGGGCCAAGGAAAACAAAAGTGAAGCGCTGGAAATAAATTGCAAGCCAGTGTGAAAACTTAAAAGGCCTCAAACACTGAGCTCAGCAATGACTACACAACTGGACCTGCAGTTGGACCCAGTCAACTCATTCTTGTACGGCAGGGCCAGGCGAGGCAGGACTCCGAAAGCACCAGGCCTGCCGGCATTCATGGGCATCGGCCTGGCTGCAGCAGCACAGCACTGGAGCTGCCTGGCCATAATGCTGCTCCAGTCTGAGTAGATCCACTGGCCTGAAGCCCATCAAGCTAACCTACTTAAACGAACATCTTCTCTCATATCACTAGTCATATCTCCTAGGAGACCCGGGCTACCACGGCACTGGAACAAGGGGTCTGTGTATAAGTAGTGGAAAAGCTCAAAACAAAAAACATTTCCCTTCCTGGAGACATAAGACCATGATGGTTTTGTTTATTTTATGTATTCACTTGATTACTCATTTACATGTTTAAGTGCTGGCACTCATATCTCAGCAATCGCTCAGTCCTTCTCTAGTCACTCTGGAAAACGTACTAATTGCGTCAAATAAGTCAGGAGAATGTAAGTGAACACTGTCACAGTGATGCTATATAAAGGTACTGGCACACTCTGCCAGAATCCCCATCAAAATAACGCAGGTTCCAATGTCATGGTCACCCATGTAGGTTGAACCCTCTAAAATGAGCTACATAGACTAACACGACACATTTGTAAGTATCTTTCCTTCAAAGGGCATAAGTCCTATAGTTACTAAACTAAAATCTGACAAACAAATCTCCCTTAAGTTAGCTATATTCTGCCTTCTTTTATTCCTAAACAATGAATTATCTTATTTCTTTCTCTATTCATTTTTTAATCCCCAAAAGTTGACTAGGATGCTAACAAAGATTCTCTCCTTGACCAAACTCTAACGAGGCTCCTCTGAACTCTTCTTTAAACTAGGGCCTGACACTTAATTTCCCATGTCTGTCTCTGCACTATCCAATTTTAGCAAAAATCCTAAGTCAGTTGAGCCAGAATTCTCCATTCTCCATATCTATCACGCTTAGTATCTGATTGGGCTTCTCATCCTCCACTCCACCACCCAGGTGCTGTAGGGTCAGCTTGGCCTGCCTTCAGCAAAAATCCTGTTAGGTAGGTTTAGCCAGAGCCCCTCTCACCCTTGATGTTTCCTGTTAGTAATTTTCCATCCACCAACCCCCACTCTGGTCCTCAGCTCTAAGTTCTCACTTGCCTGCGCTGTCTCTCCAATCTCTCCCCCTCAGGGCAAGCAAGACCCCATTGCCACAGTCCATACACCTATCCCAGCAGGCCTCCCTTGAGTAAGTCTTCCTTACCGTCTTTAGCAAGTGTCATGAAAACTTTTCTTTTCTTTTTTTTAGCAACACCTAACCTCATAGACAGAGTAAGTAAAACTTGGGACTCAGTGCCTGGATCATTATGGTAAACACCAGTTCATCTCTTTCCCATCTTCAAACTCCACCAAAGGAAAAATAGTTGGATAAATTATGTCATAAAGAAAAGAAAAAAAGATAAAATGTACAAGGACAAAGAAGTGGAAAAAGGCTGAGTCGCAGGAGGAATTTAAACGCCTTTCTGAAAGATGAAGAGCTGGTGAACTCTATGTAGGACGGTGCTCTGGAGGAGGAGGAAGGAGCCGACTGAGCCCAGGAGGCTTGAAACACAGGACTGGGAGGTGGGAGGCAGGGCTGAGCAATGAAAACATTGAGTAATGAAAAATCTAATTATGGAGCCATAAAATCCCAGGTCTCCTCCCTCTTACAGGTAACCTGTGACAGGTACTCTCCCAGCCAGGAGAGTGGAGGTGTGCTCTCACAGTATTTTCAAAATGAGTGTCCACACTTGGTTGCATTGAGTACAACAGAAGGCAGGGTAGCATTCAAGGCTATAAATAGGAGAATGAGAGGAAAACAGGGGAAGTAAAGCCCAGGACCTATCCCCACCAGCTCCTAGAAGGTGGGCAGCCAGGTTTATGCTCTTCAACTCTTCCCTTCAGAAACTGAGCAGCTCCTGAAAAATGACCCACACTTACTGTACTAACACTTAGTGATTCCCCCAAAGGGAAGAAGCAAGTTCAATCCTCCTCCTACAAAACCCTCATCCTATATAATAAAAGCCTAATAATGCTAAGTGTCCAACCATTCGTTCAACCAGTCACTATGACATACACTGACCACCAGGGGGCAGATGCTCTGACCAGTAGGTTAGTTTGCTGCTGGGAGTCCATCTGATCGGGACTGGGCAAGATGGGCCAGACATGCCCTGGAGCCCTCCTACAATCCCTCCCCGGCCCCAATTGTGCACCGGTGGGGTCCCATGGCCTGGCCTTCACCCTCTTGCAATCCAGGACCCCTTGGGAGATGTTGGAGAGCTTGTTTTGGCCCGATCCCTGCAGGCCAGGCTGAGGGACCCCACTGGTTCACGAATCCATGCACTGGGCCTCTAGTGTCTTATAAGCATCTTCCAAACTTTCCAATCAGCTCTTTCATGCTTGACTCTAAAATGAAAACTATCAAAGATCATCAGACACCATATAATACAACTCTAACATAAATCAGAGAGAATTAAATAAACAAGCGAAACTTAAAAAATGGGAAATAATCTTAAAGCAGTATTATTTAGTTAATCAAAGAACTGTTACATTAGTCCATCCACACAAAAAAAGTAAAAGAAAAGAAATTAAAAGCAATATAACAAAAATTTTAATGGTAATAGAGGAGTTGGGAAATAAAATAAATCTCATAAAAGCAGAATAAAATGACAAGGTGTTAGAAAAGAGAAAAAAATGTAAATGTAGAAAATTAATCTAGGAGGTCCCAGCATACACTTAACAGTAACTTCAAAATAGAGATCAGTCCTGGCTAGTGTGGGTAAGTTGGTTGAGCATCATCCAATGAAACGAAAGGTCGCCAGTTCAATCCCCAGTCAGGGCACATGCCCAGGCTGCAGTCCCAGTAGAGGGATGTTTCTCTCTCCCTCTTCTCCCTTTCTCTCCAAAATCAATGAAAGCATTAAAAAAAAAAAGAAAATAGAGATCAGAAAAGATGACATGATTAATACTACCAGTTACAAAGAATGATCACCAGGCATAAAGTCTGAGATACGTTGTCAGAGTTGAATGACACAGCCTCCAAACTGAAAGGTTACTAAGTGCTTGTCCCAATGAAAGAAAAAGATGCACATTGAGCCACATCATGAATCATGAATGTACAGATGTGCATGTGAACAAGACTGACTCCATCTTTTGCCCCGATTTCTTTTTGTTAGCTTTTCATGCTGTGAACTCTGACTAACCTAACTATTCTCAGCCAGCACACACAAGCTTATAGTTAATGATTATCTGTGTTCTGTAAGCTTACACAATGTAACCGTAAAGATTCTTGTCAATAGCAGCCAGAAGGGCATTTATTGTTAACCGAGATAAGCATCAAACTGGTGTTAGCCTCAATTCTAAGCAAACTCCCATCATAAGATCACCAGGATGTAAGGTTCCTGGCATGTATCCACATGCTCTGTCCCTTTGCCTTGTCAGTCACTAGTGCCTGAGCCATACCATAAAATACTTAGTGAAGTGTTTGGTAGCAAAGTTTATCTCCACAGCCTAGAGTTCTGAATCGCCTTCGGCTCTGATCCTATCCCTGAAAGTAACTTACCCTTACAATACATTCTGTGGAGTTGCCTGCCTTGTTTTTCTGTCTCAAGACACCTTCTCGTTCCAGTGGCCACTATATCTTCCCGCTACCACCAGACAATGAATTTTTAGAGAACTGGCTATTTGTAAAGAAACAGGAAGCAAAACACTACCAGATACAAAGAACAGTCACCTGATATAAAGATGAACCGAGTTCCAGATACCAGCACTCTTCAGTTAGTATTTATGGTTCTTTTCCTTCGAAGACAAAGCTGTCCAAGCACTCACCAGAATCAGCAATCCAATCTCCCCTAATGAAGTTGGCCTGTGTGACCGGCTGGTCACGAAGTTCACTTACAAAGGAAGAGGAATCAGAATGACATCAGACGTCTAGCAGACAACGCAGCCGTCCCTTCAACATCCTGTGGGAAGATAATGCACAGCCTCACATCCCAAACTCCCCTTGGACTGTTCCTAGAAAACAACTGGAACATGGGCTGCAGTCACTCAGGGGAGTAAATCGAGACAGCGGAAAACAGACCTAGGAAATAGGAAATCCATCATAAAGCAGAAAAAAACCCTATGATATCTGAAATTCCCGGGTGAGAATGTTCAGTGGGATTAGCAAACAAGTCCAGTTTGAGGCTGGAGGGGGCTTCAGAAAAAATGTTTCCTGAGAAGAAATAAAATAGACAATGTGACCAAATTTTAAAAGTTATTTATGTACCTAAAAGTTATTTACACACATAAGAATGCTACATACACGTATAAGTATTTGCTATATCTGATGGAATACTATTAAAATAAAATTAATGATAAGTAAAACTAAGCAAATTTTAAAACAATTATGAGTTCTAGGTAAAAAAAATATATATCAAAAAAGGAAATGTAATCACTGGCTCTATTTGAGCAATATTTCATAGTCATAAATTATTGTTTAGAATAATTAGGAGGGGGAAGAGGAATGCAGGGATAAACACAGACAAGAAAAAATTGATAGTAGTTGAAGCTGGGTGAAAAGTACCATAATTAAAATGTAAAATTATAACAGTCACATAGCAAACATGATTTCTGATGTAATAAAATTTAACTATATTAGGCAGATTTGGTGAGATAATAAATATACATGTCTGGGGCAATTCATTAACAATAAACCAAATAACCACTTGTCTCAAGAAATATAAGTATACATCCATTATTTAGAAATATGAACAAAAATTCCAGAAGAATCTTCAGAAAAGATAGAGAAGATGTGAAAAGAACTTGTTTTTCTTTAATGAAAAAAACATTTAATACTACATGATTTTTTAAAATTAAATTTATTATTTTGCTAAAAATTAACAATGTTCATCTTTTTAAGATATTTTTGTTATGGTGGTGTATAATTTTAACATCTTTCCCTTTTATTTATTTAATGAAGTGAAAAGAATTAAGAGGTGATATTTGAACATGAATGAAAAGCATAACTAGAAATAGCAAGAATTCCATCTCTATTCCAATAATTGCAGGCTGTTGTTCCTTGTGATTAAGCCCCTATGAGGTTTGGCTGTATATACTGCCCTCTAGTGCCATTTTATGAGAAAGCATCTTAAATTTTATAAACTAGAAATTTCCTTAAATCTCCAAACATTACATCCTTTCTTTGTCTTGGGTCTTCTATCCTCTCCAGGTTCAGTCTTCTACTTCTAGGACTCAGAATTCAGGTCTATTGTTTGATAGTACAGACTCAATATGGATTCAAAAGGTTTTGACAGGAAGGGCCTTGCAACCTGGTCATTATTAACAGAGAAATACGTTCTAAGTCCTAAACACCTGTTCATTCTATTGAAGCAAAGAACCCATTTGATTGTCATGTCCTCGATTCCTTGAAGATGCATGCCTACGGAATCAAATACAGTGCTAAATAGAAGATTGACAGGTAGGTGCTCAAAAATCATGAGTCTGGCAAGTGACTGACTTCAGAACTCAGTTCGGCATTGGTGGGCAATCTAAAGTGTTCTTTTAAGTGGTGAAGAGTCACATAGGAAAGTGACAACTATTGTCATTAATAACTGGTTAAACCAAATATTTAACAAATATAGACAAGGCAACACAGATGATATGATTTAAATCATTCCTGGAAGATTAAATGGCTAAAGGCTATAAGAGATTAAATAATTAAAGTTTCACCCTGATGCTTTTTCCTTCTGAGAGGGAAAAAAAAATAGACAATGTCTGCTTTTCACCACACTTCTTTCTTTGCAATGACAAGGATGTATTTTCTTTCTAAGCATTATTTACTATTTGTTAAAATCATACATTTCTCCCTGCCAAAACTTTCATAATGTTCAGATCCAAGATTTTCCTCTGCTATTAGATAACAGGAAGCGTGCCCTATGCTTCCCCAGACGTCGCTGCTTCCCATTTCTCCTCCACCCGGAGCCCCTGCCTTCCGTCCCACTCTGGCTTTGCTAATCACACAGTGATGGGCTGGGACTGGGGTGTTTGAGCCCAGCTGGAGTCAATACCTCCAGTAGTGTGGACAGTGCTCTTCCGAGGAGTGCTCTCTCAAAGGGTTTCACAAGAACTTGCCTTCTCTGGTGGTTACATTCAAGGTCAAAAATCCTTTAAGTTTAAATTCATTCTAATGTTGGTTCATAATCTGTGAGCGGAAATCCTAGTTCCTACATTAGTATTCACTTGTTAACACTAAGAAAACATCACAGTTATTTGCATCCTTCCATATAAAATCAAGATAACAATTCTTGCAATTTTTGCCCTCACAAACATGCCATATAGAACTTGGACACTTCGAATTCTTCATCTGTAGGCAATCAGAGATTATAAACTGCCAGTTAAAATGCAATCTTTTATGTTTATGGCATACATAATTTCCCAAGAGCCAACAAATCCATAAGTAGGGATAATCATTGCTAGTATAAATTCTGAATCTAACAATATGGCACATAATTAAATGGGTATATTTCTCTTTAGGCACAGCAAATAAAAAAGAGTCATTATCAAAATATTTAAGAAGTTACAGGTAAAAAGAAAAAAAGGAAGTTACCAAAGTACCCTGGCCGGCATGGCTCGGTGGTGGAGTGTCAACCTATGAACCAGGAGGTCACAGTTCAATTCCCGGTCAGTACACATGCCCGGGTTGTGGACTCAATCCCCAGTGTGGGGTGTGCAGAAGACAGGTGATCAATGATTCTCTCTCATCATTGATGTTTCTATCTTGTTCTCCCTCTCCCTTCCTCTCTAAAATCAATAAAAATATATATTTTTAAAAAAGAAGTTATCAGAGTATCTGAGAAAGAACATGAGTTTTTGAGCCAAGGGAGTTGGGACTAAAAACTCAGCTTGTCCACGTGACTTGGAGCAGATTAAGTCTGAGCCACAGCACCCTCATCTTTCGAATGAGGAAAGTATGGACCTTACAGGACTATTTGTGCCTGTAACACAGAGGGCACTTAGGGTATGTTAATTTCTTCTTTTCCCCAGTGCCCCATGTCCATACCCCACTAAGAGATACAACTACCACTGCTCTATGCTTTCAAAACAAATCTGTGGCCAGCAAGGAAGCCTGGCTTTTCCTCTTCCTTTACCACCCCATCCTCATATTAATGGCTTTCTGGTAGATAGAAGCAGGATTCCTTTCAACCCTAAAGAGGCCTGATGAGAAGCAATACCAGCCCCAAATCACATTGGAGATCCCTTTCCAGTCCCCTCTACCTAACTCCAGTTACTCATTCTCGTTCCATTTTTCCTTCTGGATTATCTGTTCTTTTGCTTCTCAGTTTTCACTTGGAATTTTTTCTCTCCCTTTCTCCACTCCTGATTAAACAGCCTGACAAACTGGATTTTCTAATCTAAAAGACAAGAGGCCACTCCTTTGGCAACTCTCTGCTGCCCCCTCTTGTCCTAAAATGGAACAGGCTGCTGCTCTAGCCACAAAAAAACTCATTTCAGGTTTCAGGAACACTCAGCATTTATTGAAGGCCTACTGTGTACCAGGTACCGTGCTAGGTATTGGAGATACAATAGTGAGAAAACTCAGAAAAGAGCTTCCAGCATAGTGGGAAACACAGGTGTTAATCAATGAATCATGTAAGTAAGGGTAATACCAGAATTCCAGCATGTGTTATAAAAGGCAACGATAGGGGATTTGAGCTTATCAGAGAGGTCAAGGAAGGCTTCCTGGAGGTAGTGACACAGCTGAGATGGAAGGACGAGTGGGATAACAGAATGAAGAGGGAGGAGGAACATTCCAGAGGGTCGAAGCATGTTGTACAAAACATGGTAACTACAAAGGACCAGAGGAAAACACAGTGCAGCCAGAGAAAGAGCTGAGGACGGGCTCAGAAGAGGCTGAGGGGGTGCAGCTGGGTGAGCTGCAGGCCATTGGAGTGGTCCTAGTGAGAGGGTATGGCAGTTTAGAGTAAAAATGTTACGGTAGAGGCTGGGAGAGTGAAGATTTCAAAAAAACTTTAGAAAATTTTCAGTATTTAGGAAATATAATCAAAAGAATTGTATGATGAATTGGATATCCATAGAGAGTAAAGGAGCACAGGGCTCCTAGGATTATACCTAGTTTCCTGACCTGCATAAATGGATGAACACTGCAGTCATTTGCTGAGTCTGGAGATGACTTTTGTGGCCCATAAACTAGGTACCAAGCAGATAGTAAATTATTCAGGTTTGGAGCTCAGAAGAGAGGTCTGGAGTGAAGATGGAAGTGCATGTGTTATCTGCAGCCCCCAATGAGGAGGAAACTCCCTAGGGCAGTAGTTCTTAACTACAGAGTCAGACCCCACAGGGGAATTTTCCAGAGGTAGAGAAAGGAGGGCAGGTATCTTACAGTGACTGTGGGATTGCCGCTGCCATTCAATGGGAAGGGACCCGGGTGCTACGTACCTTGTAAGGCACAGTACAGTTCACAGAGGAGAAATGGCCCAAGTCCCACATGTCATGAAAGTTAAAAACCTGTTTTAAATTCTCTGTGCCTGGAAACTAATTTCACCTTCCATTTCATCTTCAAATTCCAGGCTTGTACTTCTTGCTTAGTTTCAATTTACATTGACTTTTCCAGGAATGTGAATTAAAGGAAAAGTAAACTGTTGTTTTAATATTGACCCAGAGTTTCTGACCATTTCAGAAAATCGCACCACTGCCCAGGGAACTGAGTGCCAGCACACCATTGGTCTGTCAGTCTACAGTGCAGACTCTCCATACAGGGCACCCAGGGTCACAGTCAAGGACTCTACACAGAGGCACAGCGTTTGGCTACTTCATTGTGCTTTCTATATGGCCAGGCACACACATATGAAAATACCCATTAAATCTCAGTGATTTTCCTTTATGTTACAAATAAGGCATTACATATGTTTAATTACATATTGTTATAAGAAGGAAGCATTTAAGCCCTAGCCGGTTTGGCTAGGCAGATAGAGTCAGCTTGTGGACTGAGGGGTCCTGGATTCGATTCTAATCAAGGACACCTAGGTTGCAAGCTCGATCCCCAGTGGGGGCATGCAGGAGGCAGCCTATCAATGATTCTCTCTGAACATTAATGTTTCTATCTCTCTCTCCCTCTCCCTTCCTCTCTGAAATCGATACAAATATATTTTAAAAAAAGAAGAAGGAAGCATTTAAGCTGATAGAATGGTGACCCACCAGCTCAGAAAGACAAAGAATTCTGGGTTGGAGAAGCAAAGAAAAGAGAATGAATACACAGTTAACAATGTCAAATGTTACTGAGAAGTCAATAGAATGAGGACTAGGAAATGCCTCCATCTTATTTAGCAATCTGGAGGGTTTGGCAGTAGAGGTGTCACTGATAATTTAGCAGAAGCTGTTTAAGTAGAGAGAAGGGGCCAGAGCAGAGTTGAGGAGTAAGGATGGGGTGAGAAGATGGAGGTGACTATGCCATGCTTCTTGGACAATGTAGGTTATAAAGGGGCAATGATAGAAGGTGATGAGAAGGTGAGCAGTGGGTTGTATTCATGTCTATGGGAAAGGCTTGTATACGTACATTTGCTAAAATGACCGTTGTCTCTCCAGTGGAAACTGCTGATGCTGGCTCCCTCCACTCAAGGATCTTCAGTTGGCAAGACAGAAAGGGGAAGAAGGTAGGAACATAGGCTATACCTGGAGCTGGAGTCTGAGTTCAGAGTGGTCCCCCTCTTACCGAATGCAACATTTTAGAGAGCCTATCAAATTCACCTCATTGGATTACGTTCAACTCTGTGTGTTCTGAATTAATCCCTCACATTCTAGCTCTTGTAAGTAAGTGAACAGGTAAGGGAGTAGGAGAGACTGCCTTAACTCACCCTGTTATCCCAGACAGAAAGGAGGTCATTACAAAACTACACAGAAATGCACTAACTCATAAAGTTAATCAATAATCTTAAGCACATGGCTTTATTCATTCCCTCTAGGTAAAAAGATCTGCTAGGTTTCTCAGATTCTGCTCCCCCTGTACCTATTCTCCATGACCATGTCTGCCAGTGGAAAAGGGGTCCTGGAACCTGGGCAGTGTCCTCTGATTTCTCTGACCTCAGAGTGGACATCCTGCTGCTTTTGCAGCTAAAGCTAGTCCCTGGTGTAACTTGTGATGTGGTCCAGGTGGCCCTGCAAGGTCCTGGGGATGCTCCATTGATGACTTGGTCCCCCTCACTGTTCACTGGGAGTACACTTCTTGAGGATAACCACATCATTTATGGTACCATTGGGACGCTTTTAAGAGTGACAGAGGGCATTAACTGGAGAGGATACTGGGATGCAGGTGAAAACAGGGTTGTCCTGGACAAACAGGAGCGTACAATCGCCCTGTACGTAAGTCTCTGCCACATACTCTGCCAGACATTAGCCACGCCTTACCTCCAGCCTTTGCTGGTGGTCACTTTGCATCTTCACATTAAACAGACACATCCAAGCTTCTGAAAATACAGAAGCTTGGAGAGCAGACCGGAAACTCCCTGCCTGGCCATGCCAGTCTGACCAATTTAATTATCTAGACTGCATACTTTACCTCCAGATCTGCCTGTCTTAGTGGTTACCCCAACTTATTAAGGTATTTCTAATATCTCCTTTTCAAAATTTGACCTCCAGGCAGAATTTGGTGTTGAGAAGGGAAAACATAAAACAGTGTCTCTACTTCCCTCCTCTTTTCTCTTAATTCTTTTTGCAGCAACACTCTGGACAAAAGAGCATGAGGCTTTCTCCCCTTCCTTCTTCTAAGGCTTGTGACAAAGCTGTCACAGCTGGAAGGAGTCTCTTCTCGACAGGAGAAATCCATGAGCTGAATTCCTTAGCTCCCATTATGTTAAAAAGGAAGCTAGAAAAATGTACACAATCCCCTCAAGAGAACAGTCGGACTCTAGAAGGGTGTTCTTATCTTATAGGAAGTATCCTATTTTGAATGTCAAAGTTGAATATAAATGTTAAAATTTTCTCCAGTAACAGTCCTCCTAAACAGATGGATACCCTGGATCAGGAGGGGGGACCGCAACCTACTCAAAAGGAAAGAAATCCTTTTTACCCAAAAAATACCTCTTTCACTTTAGCTTTTAAATCATTGATAATCCTATTATTATTATTGCTTTTTATCTTTGCATTAGCTCATCTGAATATAAACATGATAACAACCCGAACATGTATAAACCTATAAGACAAACCACATGAGGCAAAACTGATAGAATGCAAGGAGAAAGAGATTAATCCACTATTTTAGTTGCAGACTTCAACAGTTCTCTATCAGAAATGGACAAATCCATCAAGCAGAAAATCAGTAATGAGATAGTTGAACTCAACAATACCATCAATCAACTGGATATAATTGACATCTACACACTACTTCATCCAATAACAAGAGAAAACACATTATTCTCAAGCTCACATGAAACATTCATCATGAAAGACCACATTCTGGTCATAAAACACACTTGAACAAATTTATAAGACTAGAAATCATACAATGTTTGCTCTTAGACCACAATGGCATTAAACTAGAAATCAAGAACAGAAAAGTAAGTGGAAAATCCCAAATATATGGAGATTAAACATCACATTTCTAAATAACACAAGTTGAAGAAGAAACCTCAAGAAAATATTTTGAACTAAATAAAAATTAAAACACAACTTATGAAAATTTATGAAACAGAGATAAAGCTGTTCTTAAAGGTATATTTATAGCATTGAATGTATATATCAGAAAAGAAAAAAAGATCTAAAATCAATAACCCAAGTCTCCACCTTAGGAAACTAGAAAAAGAAGAGCAAATGAACTCCAAAGTAAGCAGAAGAAATGAAATTAAAAGAATTAGAGCAGAAATCAATGGCACTGAAAATAGGAAATCAGTAAGAAAAATCAATGAAACCAAAAGTTGGTTCTTGGAAAAGATCAATAGAATCAGTAAGCCTCTTGCCAAGCTAAGGAAAAAGAGAAAGGGCACAACTTATTGATATATGAAATGAAAAAGGGGCTATCACTATAGGTCTCATGGACATCAAAATGATAACAAAGGAATACTATCAACATAAAAATATTATGTTAACTGTCATTATTTATTGACCATCTACCATGCTTCAGGCAATATGTTGTGCATTTTACATGAATTCTCTTTAAAAATAAAAAATAAACCCTTATCGTTGATATCATTGGCAAATATGTTCTCCCATGCAGTGGGCTTTCTTGTTGTTTTATTGATTGTCTCCTTTGCTGTGCAAAAGCTTTTTATTTTGATGTAATCCCATTTGTTTATTTTCTCTTTAACTTCCATTGCCCTAGGAGCAGTATCAGTGAAGAAACTGCTTCGGCATATGTCAGAGATTTTTCTGGCTGTGGATTCCTCTAGTATTTTTATGGTTTCTCGTCGTATGTTTAAATCCTGTATCCATTTTGAGTTTATTTTTGTGTATGGTGTAAGTAGGTGGTCTAGTTTCATTTTTTTGCATGTATTTGTCCAATTTTCCTAACACCATTTATTGAGGAGACTGTCTTGACTACATTGTATGTTCATGCCTCCTTTGTCAAATATTAATTGAGCATACTGATTTGGTCAATTTCTGGGTTCTCTATTCTGTTCCATTGATCTATATATATGTCTGTTCTTGTGCCAGTACCAGGCAGTTTTGAGAACAGTGGCTTTGTAATACAGCTTGAAATCTGGTATTGAGATCCCACCTACTTTGTTCTTCTTTCTCAGAATTGTTGTGGCTATTCGGGGTCTTTTTTTATTCCAGATGAATTTTTGGAGAGTTCTTTCTAGGTCTTTGAAATATGCCGTTGGTATTTTAATGGGGAGTGCACTGAATCTATAGATTGCTTTGGGTAGTATGGACATTTTAATGATGTTGATTCTCCCAATCCATGAACATGGTATGTTCTTCCATCTGTTTACGTCTTCCTCTATCTCTTTTTTCAGTGTCCTGTACGTTTCCACGTATAGGTCTTTTACCTCCTTAGTTAAGTTTATTCCTAGGTATCTTAATTTTTTTTGTGCGATGGTAAATGGGATTGCTTTTTTAGTCTCTCTTTCTGTAAGTTCACTATTGGTGTATAGAAATGCCATAGAATTCTTGGCATTAATTTTGTATCCTGCTACATTGCTGAATTCATTTATTAAGTCTATTAGTATTTTGATGGAGTCTTTCAGATTTTTTATGTACAATATCATGTCATCTGCAAATAAGGACAACTTTACTTCTTCTTTTCCAATTTGGATGCCTTTTATTTCTTCTTCTTGTCTTATTGCAATGGCTAATACTTCCAGTACTATGTCGAACAGGAGTGGTGAGAGTGGGCATCCCTGTCTTGTTCCTGTTCTTAGGGGAAATGGTTTTAGTTTTTGCCCATTGAATATGATGTTAGCTTTGGGTTTATCATATATAGCTTTTATTATATTGAGGTATGATCCTTCTAGTCCCACCTTGTTGAGAGTTTTTATCAAGAAAGGGTGTTGGATTTTGTCAAATGCTTTTTCTGCATCAATTGATATGATTATTAATTGATTTTAATCAATTTTTATCAATTGATTAATTGATATGATGATGTATCACATTTATTGATTTGCGGATATTGTACCATCCTTGCATTCCTGGGATAAATCCTACTTGGTCATGGTGTATGATCTTTCTGATGTAGTGCTGGATCCGATTTGCTAGAATTTTGTTGAGGATTTTGGCATCTATGTTCATGAGGGATATTGAATTCTCTTTCATTGTGTTGTCTTTATCTGATTTTAGTATTAGGGTGATGCTGGCTTCATAGAAGGGTTTAATCTCCAACATTTACAGAGAACTCATGCATCTTAATACAAAGAAGATAAACAACCCAATCAAAAAATGGACAACTGATCTAAACAGACACTTTTCAAAAGAAGACAGAAGGAAGGCCAAGAGACATATGAAAAACTGCTCAAAGTCACTAATCATCAGAGAGATGCAAATCAAAACAACAATGAGATACCATCTCACCAGTCAGAATGGCAACCATCAACAAATCAACAAATGACAAGTGCTGGCAAGAATGCGGAGAAAAAGGGACCCTCGTGCACTGCTGGTGGGAATACAGACTGGTGCAGCCACTGTGGAGAACAGTATGGAGTTTCCTCAAAAAACTAAAAATGGAACTCCCATATGACCCAGTGATCCCACTTCTAGGAATATATCCCAAGAAACTAGAAACACTAATTAGAAAGGATATATGTACCCCTATGTTCATAGCAGCACAATTCACCATAGCTAAGATTTGGAAACAGCCTAAGTGCCCATCAACAGGTAAGTGGATTAAAAAACTGTGGTACATCTACACAATGGAATACTATGCTGTGGTAAAAAAGGTGTTCTTACCGTTTGCAACAACATGGATGAAGATGGAGAGCATTATGCTAAGTGAAATAAGCCAGGCAGAGAAAGATAAATATCATATGGTCTCATTCATTTGTGGAATATAATGAATAACATAAACTGATGAACAAAAACAGATCCAGAGACAGAGAAACATCAATCAGAATGTCAAACCTCAGGGAAGGTAGGGGAGGTTGGGGGTAAGGGGGAGAGATCAACCAAAGGACTTATATGCATGCATATAAGCCTAATCAATGGACACAGACAACAGGGGGGTGGGGGCATGAATGGGAGGTGGAAGGTAATGGGGGAATAAGGACACATATGTAATACCTTAATCAATAAAGAAATTTTTTAAAAACCCTTAAATAAAATTGAATTATTATCCTCACATTAAAAATGAGAAAAGAAGCTTAAAGGGATTAACTAATGATATCACAGATGTAACAAATGGTGGAGATGAAGTCAGCCTTTCTCTTACTGATTCTCAAACTCCAGGTCTTTCCATAACCAGAGTTTCTCAAGTAAATTAGGGGTATATAGTTTGATGATGGTATAGCTCACCCCACCCTCTCCCTACCAAAAATGCCACCATTATCTCTGCAAAATATACATGTAAATGTATAAAATTATACCTGCCTTTGTTCATCAAAAGAGAAATTCTACTGCCAGTCTGAGTATTTAATAATAGTTTGATTAATGTAAAACAACTTTGCTTCTTTCTTCCAAAGAATAATGTGATATAAAATAGAGCATGATGGGGTGATACAAAGAAGAGATATTCTTTCTATAATTGATGACAGAAATGCATGAAACTATTGAAGGAGGAGACAATGATAGAAATGCTGACCAGTAAATAAGTCATAGGAGGTATGGGTATAAGCAACAACAAGAAGACACACTTGATCTTAGTTAGAAAAAAATAATCCAGCTCTTACTTAAGCCTAGAAAATTTTTATCATGTACCAAAACTCACCATCCCCTATACCACCAACACCATTACCAAACACCATTTCATACACTGACTGTGGCCGAGAAAACCAACTACTTGTATGAGCATAATGGTAAGCTAGCACCAAATGCCAATATTACCCTTGAAGAGAGAGCATTGAATAAGGGGATCAGCGCTATAAGATAAGCAAAAGCAGAAGTGACTTGGTTGCCATGAAAAGCAAAAATGCTCATTTCAGCCCTGCCGGTGTGCTCAGTGGTTGAGCATCGACCATGAACCAAGAGGTCACCATTAGATTTCCAGGTTGTGGACCCATTAGGGGGTGTGCAGGAGGCAGCCAATCAATGTTTCTCTCTCATCAATGTTTCTATCTTTCCATCCCTCTCCCTACCTCTCTCTAAAAGCAATAAAAACATTTTTTTTATTGCCTAAAGTTTTACATATGTCTCCTTTTTCCCCAATTGACCCCCCCCAAGACATTCCCACCCCGAGCAAGCCCCCACCGCCCCAGTGCCTGTGTCCATTGGTTTTGCTAATATGCATGCATACAAGTCCTTTGGTTGCTCTCTAACCACCCCCCACCCCTGACCCTGCCATTTGTCTCTGGATCTATTCTTGTTCATCAAATTATGTTGATCATTATATCACACATATGCGTGAGATCATCTGATATTTCTCTTTCTCCGACTGGCTTATTTCACTTAGCATAATGCTCTCCAGTTCCATCCATGCTGTTGTAAGTGATAAAAGTTCCTTCTTTTTTATAGCAGAATAGTATTCCATTGTGTAGATGTACCACAGTTTTTTAATCCACTCATCTGCTAATGGGCACTTAAGCTATTTCCAAATCTTAGCTATTGTAAATTGTGCTGCTATGAACATAGGGGTGCATAAGTCCTTTCTGATTGGTGTTTCTGGTTTCTCGGGATATAGTCCGAGAAGTGGGATTACTGGGTCAAATGGTATCCATGCCTCACATTCTAGCTCTTGTAAGTAAGTGAACAGGTAAGAATCTGGGCACTGCTGGCTGGAGACAGCTGAGACAGATCTCTATCCTCCCGGAATCAGGCTTTAGCTCAGCATCAGCTAAGTAACAAGGATCGTATTCCAAGTGAAGGTCTGTGGTTCTGACACTTTCAGACATTGCCATGCTGTATCAATCCAATGGCCAAGTGCTCCTGAAAGATTAACTTGTGCCCGTGTGGCTGAAAGAACTCTCTAACTGCATAATTCCTGTGAACAAATCATCAGAATTCATACCTGCAATTACAAACAGTTTTCCAATTTTAACATAAAACATCCTTGAAAACTTTGTCACAAGGCAAATGTCCTAAAGAGGATTTTATTTTCCCAAAGGCATCTATACTAAGAAAAGGGTAATATGCTAATTAAAACAGATGTCTTTCAGACGACCTTCAGGATGTCCAGGCCTGGGCGAAGCTTGTCCCGGGCACCAGTGGCTGTGGCTGTGGCTGCAGCTACTGCTGTGGCCTGGGAGAGGTAGAAGCCGGCTGAGGCCTGGGAGAGGGAGAAGCTGCCTGCCCGCGGTCCTGGGCACCTGCGGCTGTGACAAGGGCAAAGCCGGCCACCCATGGTCCCTGCAGCTACGGTTGGCCTGGGCAAAGCTGGCCCAGATCCCGGGTGCCTACAACCAACCAGAGGGAGGGAAGCCAAGGTCCCGGGTGCAGGGCCAAGGCAGAGGCAGTTAGCGGTTATCAGGCCAGCAGGGGAGCAGTCAGGGGCGATCAGGCAGGCAGGCAGAGATGGTTAGGGGCAATCAGGCAGGCAGAGGTGGTTAGAGGCGATCAGGAAGGCAGGCAGAGGGTTTAGGGGCAATCAGGCAGGCAGGCAGGCAGGCAGGCAGGCAGGCGAGCGGTTAGGAGCCAGCAGTCCCAGATTGTGAGAGGCATGTCCAACTGACAGTTTAGGCCCGATCCCTGTAGGGTCCTGGATTGGAGAGGGTGCAGGCCGGGCTGAGGGACCCCCCCCACCTTCGTGCATGGATTTCATGCACTGGGCCTCTAGTATATTATAATTGGTATTCTGTTATCAAAGACTAAGCATCTCATAGCTCACAGGCACACATGGGAAACAACAGGATATAAAACCAACAATACATCTACAAATTCCCATGACAGAACTTAGAGATTTTATATTAAGTCATAAAACATTAGTGGTGGAAGCCACCTAAGAGATCATCTAAGAGCTGTCCCCATTACCCACCCCCCTCACACACACACACACACACACACACACACACACACACACACACACTCTCACACACACTCAGACTGACCACATCATTACTTCCTGGGAAGCTTGATAAAGAGCAGAGCCCCGAACCTTATGTCTAGGGATGTTCATTTGTCATGGGGTGGGACACAAAATGCTGTCTTTTTCTTTTAATTTTTCCAGGTGATTCAGATGTACATTTAGATTGGAGTACCACTACCAATGAAAGACAGTTCCAAGCCATGTTTTGATGTGGCCCCACCAGAGACTTCTCACAGCTATGTTTTCTGATCAACTTGTACTATCTTGTATTTCTTTTCTTCCTTCCTGGCATCACTTCCCTTTTCCCATCACTCCTGCTCTCCCTGGGACTGTGTCCCTAATAAAGCTCTAGTTCTAAGGAACCCTAGCTGAGACAAAGAATGAACTGAATTATCACCAACTATTACCCCACAAAGTAAGGAGATTCTATTAAAACAAACAAACAAACAAAAAAGGGCTGCCCACTCTCAAAAGACTCTTGGGGCGGGTGGGAGGGGTGATCCATATAAATGACACTAGGTATTTTTCTCCTAGATTTACTGATTAAATGCCAATGGCTTCATCAGTAAATGGATGAGTCTGAGGAATCTGTATTTACATCTTTAGCCATTAATGCCTTTGACAGTGAATTATATGACCACCATTTGCACACTAAAATTTTAATCACTACTCTTTACAAGCAACTGAAATATAGAGTTGCCAATGATTTGGATATCAAATTTAGATGTCTATACTCAGGAAAGTGGAATATGCAGATGTCAATAACCTGCAGGATTAAATATTTATATTCCTGTGGAAGCAAAATATCTAGTGATCAATAATTTACTGACATCTTTTCTTCACCCAGCAGGAAGGAAATGAATAGGTGCATTTATGATTTTTATGCATCACAGTTATGGTAAGTTGATTATATGAGGTTGGACAAAGTGTCAGAGAGGCCAAGGAGTTAAATGAATATGCACGTTAATTCTTCTCTTTGGACAGCTGCATCTATGAAAATAGATACCACTAAGACATCAATTCTATCTCCAAATCACATTGCAAATCTACCCATTTCTTTCTTTCTCCATTGTCTCCCTCCCTAATCCAGGGTACATCACTTCCACCTACTTAATAGAAACTGTGACTTGTTTTCACTTTCATATTCCAATTCATTCTCCATGGAGAAGCCAGGGGGGTCTTTTCAAAACTTAAGTCAGAACAGAACATAAATCAGGTCACAGCAACCCTGCTTAAACCTCCTATTTTCCCATTGCACTTAGACTATATCCAAACCTGTTACCTGTCTTATGGAGCCCTTTATCAGCTGGCCCCTATCTGCCATTCAAATCTCATCGCATACTATTTTCCTTTGCACCCCAAGATTTTCTGCCACAGTGACCTTCCTTCTGACCCTATCAAACTGACTGCACTCTCATTTGCATCAGCTGTCCCCCCTGCACAAAATTAATTCCCTCTATCTTCACAGGACTCTCCTCCCACCTTTCAAGTCTCAACCTTAATGTTATATTCTAAGGGAGGCCTCCCTGGTCACTCTGTCTAAACCCAAAATGCTTATTCCTATCTATTACCATCCTACTGACATATTTCATAGGCTCCATGAGGGCAGAGCCTATTGTGTTTACCACTCTAGCTCCAGCAACTAGCATGTGGCTACACATATACCTGCATAAATGAATGCAGCACAGACCCTGATATTAGCAAGAGACACATCCTGAGACATTCTCAGATTCTCTCGAATCACAAATATTATAGCATATGATTTCTTTTCAAAATTGGAGCTATGTGGAATTTCACAATGATCCAAACCACAAGTTCATCCCATTTCCTACTCTATTTATTTATTTTTTAAAATATATCTTATTGATTTTTTACAGAGAGGAAAGGAGAGGGATAGAGAGCTAGAAACATCGATCAGCTGCCTCCTGCACACCTGCTACTGGGTACATGCCCTTGACCAGAATCAAACTTGGGACTCTTCAGTCTGCAGGCCGATGCTCTATCCACTGAGCCAAACCAGTCAGGGACCTACTCTATTTAAAATAATTAGCTATCTTCTGCCTAATAACCATTGTTTCTGAACAATGGCTTTGTCTTCCTTTCCATTACCATTACTAGTAGTTTACTTCCTTTGGAGAGTTTGTTTTTTCCACTAATAAACAAAATGTTTAATATTTCAAGAGATTTCCAGCAGATGCAACAAGTCTATAACACAAAGCCAGTGGAGAGGGGGACAATGGCTGTTCTTGCCAAGAAGGTACATGACTCTCTCTTGCAGCCCCATCTCTCAAAGGCCAGGAGACTCCAACCTGTGCTCCAGAACTAGCCAGATGAGGTGAATACAAAATCTGTTTAAAAAAAAGAAAAAGTCTGCTATACTTACTCTCCACTTTACATTGTTTTCTCTTTTTTTTATTTTTAAGAGCACAGAGAAGCATATCAATTAAAGCTGCATCGTTTTAAAAGATGTGGTTGTCTTGGCTGAAGAATGGAGCTGCCAGCTTGTGTCAAAGGACTGGGTGTTGGAGAGCCTGCCTACAATTGGATTGGTGCCGGCGGGTCCATTGGCCCAGATTGCTGAAACCACAGTAATGAAGCCTGTCACTGCCTCCCGGTGCCAGCCAGAAGGCAAGAGCCTGACCTCTGGCACTGGTCACTCCTGTGCTTCCTCTCAAATTTTTTAATATATTTTTATTGATTTCAGAGAGGAAGGGAGAGGGAGAGAGAAACAGAAACATCAATGATGAGAAAGGATCATTGATCGGCTGCCTCCTGCAAGTCCCACACTGGGGATGGAGCCGGCAACCTGGGTTTGTGCCCTGACCAGGAATCAAACCCATGACCTTCTGGTTCATAGGTTGACGCTCAATCACTGAGCCACACCGGCTGTGCTCTTCTCATATTTTTAAGGTTCACCTGAGAAATGCTTTCAGATTTTCAGCCACTTTTGCTCTTCCTTTAATCTTTATATTATCACATGCCATTGAAGAACAGAGAGGGTTAAAAAGGATGGGAGAAGGTGAGTCAGAAACAAAGCTTATACGAGGGAAAAATGGTAATGGAAAAGAAAAGAAAAAATAAACAAAACTAAGAGAATTCTCAGCCCTGACTGAACAATCCTTAAAACCAAACATTATGAGGCTTACTATAAAGCTTCTGTCCTTATATCAAATTAAATCTAGTAAAATTCAGTTGATTTATTTTTTACCTGGAAAGATTTAAAATCAAGTAATATTAATATGTAATTCATAGACGGAAATGAGCACCTTAGCTAAAAGAAATATTAATGTCTTTGTATAATTAACACTCTCCCAAAAGGGATCTTGATCAAGCAAAGAGGTCTGGAAATTGGATAACTTATTAATAACTGTGCATACTGTCTTTGTACTTAACTATCTCCTCAGACAAAATGTCTTTGTTAATTAAATTGTTACTTATATCATGTTAATACTGCTTGTAGATTGAAAAGTGAAATCATTTTATCTGGCCAACGACACAGGAGAGCAGTGCCCTCCCCACCCACACCCTATCTCTGTATGCCAGAGTCACTTACTCCCATTCCTTCACGTGTTTCTTCTGTACGTGCACTTCAAACATATCTAAATAACATGCTTACCATGCTATTTCTTGGTTTTTCACTGTTAGATAATAGCTATTGTCTTGCTGCTATGGAAGATGTAGATTCAACTCTCCTCTACCACCCTCTCCCCACACGTATTTGTCTTCCCTCCTCATCCACTTTTGATTAAGTGAATAACCAGTACTTTCATTATTACAAGTATAATTATTTACTGCTACACCAAACCAGTGCATTAGAGTTACATTTTATTTCACGAAAATTTATTTTGTTTTGTTTTCATGCCTCTGTGTGTTTATTTCATCCCATCCATCATGCTTATTCAATATATCGGCCATGAATGAATGGATGACTGAATGAACGAACAAATGAAATGTCTAAAATGAATGAGTAAACAAAAGAGTACTAATAAATGCCTGCAAAAAGCCTAGAAGAGGGAGAGATGAGCTATCTATCAGGAGAAAATGGCTGCCGGGGCTTAGATATGACTCAGCACCAGACTTGCTACCACCTCTCCTGGACCGCTGCCTACTCTCCCCAGATTCCACAAGTCCACACCTTCTCCCGCACCTCAGCCACGGGATTTCACCTTCTTTGGTTGTCAGCAGAATCAATTTTTACTTTCTCACTGCAATGTAAATCCCAGTCACATAAAAAGGAAAATCCATCCAGAAATAGCAAAAATCGTGGAAAGTGGTGCGAAGCTCGCTGCACACATCAGCACAGAGAGAGGAGAGAAGCCACTCTTGCCTGACCAGTCTTGGAGCCAAGCCGGGATCATCCAGAGAGCCTTAGGCTTCGGTCACTGAAAAGGAGAGAGAAGAACTACATAACCAGACACCCAGAGAAAAGAGACCATGAGGAGACAAAGAAATAGCCCACATATGAAAGAAAAGCAGGAATCACCAGAAAAGGAAGTAAACAAAATGGAGTCAAGCAACCTGCCAGAGAAAGAATTCAGAGAAATGGTCATAAGGTGGCTGAAAAGAATGGAAGACAAATTCGACAATATGTGTAAGAACCAAGAGGAAATGAAGAAGAACTAAGAAGAAATGAAAAATTACATCGCTGCTGTAAAGAACTCAATAGAAAGCATCAAGAGTAGACTAGAAGAAGCAGAGGACTGCATCAGTGACCTAGAATACAAGATAGGAAAAAATACCCAAGTAGAGCAGCTTCTAGAAAAAAAAATTAAAAAGCAGAAGGAGAGAGAGCCTAAGGGAACTTTGGGACAACACGAAACAAAACAACATCCGCATAATAGGGGTTCCAGAAGGAGAGGAAACGAAGCAATGAATAGAAAACATGTTTGAAGAGATAATGACAGAAAACTTCCCTGATATAGGGAAGAAAAAACCTACACAAATCCAAGAAGCTCACAGAGTCCCAAGCAAAATGAACCCCAAAAGACCGATGCCAAGGCACATTATAATTAAATTGGCAAACACCAATGACAAAGTAAGAATCTTATAAGTGGCCAGAGAGAGACAGAAAGTTACCTACAAAGGAACCCCAAACAGACTAGTGACTGATTTCTCAACAGAAAGTCATCAGGCCAGAAGGGAATGGAATGAAATATACAAAGTCATGCAAAAGAAGGGTCTGAATCCAAGAATACTGTACCCAGCAAGGCTATCAATCAAAATTGAAGGTGAAATACAAGCTTCACAGACAAAAAAGGACTAAGGGAATCTATTACCACCGAACCAGCAATGCAAGAAATGCTAAAGGGTCTGCGGTAAAAAAAAAAAAAAAAAAAGAAAGAAACAGGAAGTGAAGAAGGAACACAGGGGTAAAGAATAAAAATGGTGACAAATAAGCACTTATCAATAATAACTTTAAATGTAAATGGATTAAATGCCCCAATCAAAAGACATAAGGTAACGGGTTGGGTAAGATGACCCATATTTCGGCTCTCTACAAGAAACCCACCTCAGAAAAAAAGATGCACACAGACTGAGGGTGAAGGGATGAAAAAAGGTTTTTCAGGAAAATGGAAATGAAAAAAAAGCTGGGGTAGCAATGATTATATCTGACAAATTAGATCTCAAAGTGAAAAACATAACAAGAGATAAGGAAGGCCACTTCGTAATACTAAAGGGAGCAATCCAACAAGAAGAAATAACTCTGGTAAACTTATACGCACCCAATACAGGAGCACCCAAATACATAAAAAAACTCCTGAAGGATATCAAGGGAGAGACTGACAGCAATACAATCATAATAGGAGACTTTAATACCCCACTATCACCATTGGACAAATCTTCTAAACAAAAAATCAGCAAAGAAGCATCAATCCTAAATGACTCACTAGACCAGATGGAATTAATTGACATCTTCAGAACATTTTACCCCAAAGCCACAGAATATATATTCTTCTCAAGTGCACATGGGTCATTTTCAAAGATAGACCACATGTTGGGTCATAGGCAAAGTCTCTTCAAATTCAAGAAGATAGAAATAATATCAAGCATCTTATCAGATCACAGTGGCATAAAACTGGAAATCAACTACAATAAAAACAATCCAAAAAAATCAAACACATGGAGACTAAACAGCATGCTGTTAAACAATGACTGGGTTACCAGAGAGATCAAAGAAGAAATCAAAACCATCATGGCAAAAAATGACAATAAAAACACAACAATCCAAAATCTATGGGACACAGCGAAAGCAGTCTTGAGAGGGAAGTTCATAGCTCTACAAGCCTACTGCAAAAAAAACAAGAAACAATGGTAATAAATTACCTAACCCTACAACTCAAAGAGTTAGAAAGAGAGCAACAAGAAAATCCCAGTGTAAGCAGAAGGAAGGAAATAATAAAGATCAGAGGGGAGATAAACGACATTGAGACCAAAAAAACAATACAAAAGATCAACAAAACCAAAAGCTGGTTCTTTGAAAGGATAAACAAGATAGATGAACCTCTAGCCAGGCTCACCAAGAAGCAAAGAGAGAGGACTCAAATAAACAAAATAAGAAATGAAAGAGGAGAAATAAAAACAGACCCCACCAAAATACAAAGGATTGTTAAAAAATACTATGGAACAACTCTATTCCAACAAACTGGACAACCTGGAGGAAATGGACATATTCCTAGAAAAATATAACATTCCAAAACTCAATCAGGAAGAATCTAAACATCTCAATAGGCCAATAACTATGGAAAAAATTGAAGCAGTCATCAAAAAGCTTCCAGCAAACAAAAGACCAGGGCCAGAAGGCTTCACAGGGGAGTTTTACCAAACATTCAAGGAAGAACTAAAACCTATCCTCCTCAGACTATTCCAGAAAATTCAGGAGGAAGGAAGACTTCCAAGCTCCCTCTATGAAGCCAGCATCGCGCTAATACCAAAACCAGATAAAGACAACACAATGAAAGAGAATTACAGGCCAATATCCCTCATGAACATAAAGGCCAAAATCCTCAACAAAATTCTAGCAAATCGGATCCAGCACTACATCAGAAAGATCATACACCATGACTAAGTAGGATTTATCCCAGGAATGCAAGGATGGTACAATATCCGCAAATCAATAAACATGATACATTACATAAACAAATTGAGAGATAAAAATCACATAGTCATATCATTTGATGCAGAAAAAGCACTTGACAAAATCCAACACCCTTTCTTGATAAAAACTCTCAACAAGGTGGGAATAGAAGGATCATACCACAACATAATAAAAGCCATATATGATAAACTCACAGCTAACATCATCCTCAATGGGCAAAAACTAAAACCATTTCCCCTAAGAAGAGGAACAAGACAGGAATGCCCACTCTTACCACTCCTGTTCGACATAGTACTGGAAGTATTAGTCATTGCAATATGACAAGAAGAAGAAATAAAAGATATCCAAATTGAAAAAGAAGTAAAGCTGTCCTTATTTGCAGATGACATGATATTGTACATAAAAAACTCAAAAGACTCCATCAAAATACTAATAGACTTAATAAATGAATTTGGCAATGTAGCAGAATACAAAATTAACGCCAAGAAATCTATCTATAGCATTTCTACCCACCAATAGTGAACTTACAGAAAGAGAGATTAAAACAGCAATCCCATTTACCATTGCACAAAAAAAATTAAGATACCTAGGAATAAACTTAACTAAGGAGGTAAAAGACCTATACGCGAAAACGTACAGGACACTGAAAAAAGAGATAGAGGAAGACGTAAACAGATGGAAGAACATACCATGTTCATGGATTGGGAGAATCAACATCATTAAAATGTCCATACTACCCAAAGCAATCTATAGATTCAATGCACTCCCCATTAAAATACCAACGGCATATTTCAAAGACCTAGAAAGAACTCTCCAAAAATTCATCTGGAATAAAAAAAGACCCCGAATAGCCACAGCAATTCTGAGAAAGAAGAACAAAGTAGGTGGGATCTCAATACCAGATTTCAAGCTGTATTACAAAGCCACTGTTCTCAAAACTGCCTGGTACTGGCACAAGAACAGACATACAGATTAATGGAATAGAATAGAGAACCCAGAAATCAACCCAAATCACGATGCTCAATTAATATTTGACAAAGGAGGCATGAACATACAATGGAGTCAAGACGGTCTCTTCAATAAATGGTGTTGGAAAAATTGGACAGATACATGCAAAAAAAATGAAACTAGACCACCAACTTACACCATACACAAAAATAAACTCAAAATGGATACAGGACTTAAACATACGATGAGAAACCATAAAAATACTAGAGGAATCCACAGCCAGAAAAATCTCTGACATATGCTGAAGCAATTTCTTCACTGATACCACTCCTAGGGCAATGGAAGTTAAAGAGAAAATAAACAAATGGGCCGAAACCGGTTTGGCTCAATGGATAGAGCGTCGGCCTGCGGACTGAAGGGTCCCGGTTTCGATTCCGGTCAAGGGCATGTACCTTGGTTGCGGGCATGTCCCGCAACCAAGGGGTGTGCAGGAGGCAGCTGATCAATGTTTCTCTCCCATCGATGTTTCTAGCTCTCTATCCCTCTTCCTTCCTCTCTGTAAAAAAATCAATAAAAATATATTTTTTTAAAAGAAAATAAACAAATGGGACTATATCAAAATAAAAAGCTTTTGCACAGAAAAAGAAACCATCAACCAAACAACAAGAAAGCCCACTGTACGGGAGAAAATATTTGCAAATGTTATCACTGATAAAGGTTTAATCTCCAACATCTACAGGGATGCTCAAAGTCACTAATTATCCGAGAGATGCAAATCAAAATGACAATGCAGTACAATCTCACACCTGTCAGAATGGCAACCATCAACAAATCAACAAACAACAAGTGCTGGCGAGGATGAGGAGAAAAAGGAACCCTTGTGCACTGCTGATGGGAATGCAGACTGGTGCAGCCACTGTGGAGAACAGTATGGAATTTCCTCAAAAAACTAAAAATGGCATTCCCATTTGACCCAGTAATCCCACTTCTAGGAATATATCCCAAGAAATTAGAAACACCAATCAGAAAGAATATATGCACCCCTATGTTCATAGCAGCACAATTCACCATAGCTAAGATTTGGAAACAGCCTTAAGGCCCATCAGCAGATGACTGGATTAGAAAACTATGGTACATCTACACAATGGAATACTACACTGCTATAAAAAAGAAGGAATTCTTACCATTTGCAGCAGCATGGATGGACCTAGAAAGCATTATGTTAAGTGAAATAAGCCAGGCAATGAAAGAAAAATACCACATGATCTCACTCATTTATGGAAAACAAAGAACATTATAACCTGATGAATAAAAAGATAGATACAGAGGCAGTAAAGCACCAAACAGATTGTCATATTACAGCGGGAAGGCTGGGGAGTATTGGGGTGGGAGGGCAATAGATCAACCAAAGGACTTGTATGCATGCATAAAAGCACACCAATGGACACAAGACACTGTGGGGGTAGGATGAGGGCATGCGACAGGGGGCAGGGGAGGCTGGGGGAAGGTAAATGGGGGGGAAAAAGGAGATATATGTACTAATATATGTAATATTTTAAACTAAAATAAAATAAAATAAAATATTTAGAAAAATAAAGAGGGAGAGATGAATGATAATAGGAGTCACTGTTTATCTAGCATCCCCAAAAGATGCAGGCTTATAGCTTCTGGTATAGACAGTGGGATAAAACATTGATAAACAGACCATGGGTTGTAGAATCAGGTTTGGGTGCATGCTCAGGCACTTATTGGCTATGTGACCTTGTACATTCTCTGGGCCTGTTTCCTCATCTCTAAAATACCTAGAGTAATACACAGTATTGTGATTATTTAGATAAGAGAATACATGGAGAGTGTCTCTTTGGTGCCTGGCAGAGTAGGTACTGATAATGACAGTGATCGTTATTGTATTCTGTTGGGGACGGAGGAAGCTAATCAGGCTATCTCCTCCAACCCTCAAGACCATCAAAATATTTACTATAATTAATTCTAAGGTTACTAAGCAACCTTAACGATTCTCACTCCATCTTTTAACCAACTTGGTGTTGGGGAAGAGGTACCCTGAATAATGAACATTAAGACTCCTGCTACTGTGAAGATGCACTAGTAAGTCAGCTTCTTGGTGTAAGCACAAATCTCCTATTTAGATTGACACCATTCAGTTCATTAGTCTGAATAATGCTTGGTGATCTGAGACATTGAGGGGTGAGTATTCCACCAGAGGACTGACCCTTGAGAAGCCCTGTCCGAACAGCTGGGCTCCCACTCCTACATCCCTTTCTTTTTAATTACACATGATCATCCTCAAACACAGAAATCCCCAAGTGTCCTCTGAAACAAAGGAAGTGTCTACTGTGTTTGTTATCACTTTTTCTAAATGTATTTTATTATAAGTCTCTGAGAACTGGTAATCCATAGACAGTATGCATCTTTATCACTCAGCAGACCTTTCAAAACCAGAGTACCTTGTTCATTAACATGTCAGGACAGAGTTTGCTACAATGCTAATTTCTGTTGCTCTGCTCATGACACTTCTGTGTCCACACTCTCCTCTTGTATCCACAACCTCTTTTCTAAAAACCTTCCCCATAACTCATGTCTTTCAAGTAGTCCTCCAGAAAGATACTACCCACTGCTGATTATTTCTTTATGCTAAGACTTCTCCAAGGTTGGAAATATAATTCGGGCTGTGTTATCTCATACTTTTCCATTAAGAGAAATTTCTGGCTCCTACCACCCAAGTAAGTGGCCTAGAACAAGCCCTTTACCTCTATGCCTTAATTTCTTCTTCATCAAAATAGATTTAATTCATAACTATAAGAGCTATTTTGAAAAACAAATCAGATTACATTCAAGAAAGGTCTTGGAAACCAATGGGTAGGGGGAACAAGGAGGCTGCTCTTAGGTATGGAGCTACTAGGACTCCCAAAAATTATGTAGGATCCAGTCGTATGGCTCTGTTTTGTAATTATCCCTTGAGAAAGACCAGCCAATGTCCTTCCTCTTCATGACCTTCACACTTCATCAAGCTGTGCTAACATCTATATTCCTAAGGAAGTAACATATTTCAGTAGCTACTTTTCTTCTTTCTCTCTGTGAGCCTAGCCCAATGATTGGCAAACCACAGCTTGAGAGCCACATGCGGCTCTTTGGCCCCTTGAGTGTGGATCTTCCAAAAAATACCATGGCCTGGGCAGGTCTATTTTGAAGAAGTGGCATTAGAAGAAGTTTAAGTTTAAAAAATTTGGCTCTCGAGAGAAACCAAGATGGCGCCATAGGTGAACACCTAAACTGCTGCTTCGCACAACAATTTCAAAACTACATACAAAAAGACAGAACGGACATCATCCAGAACCACAGGAAAGCTGGCTGAGTGGAAATTCTACAACTAGAAGGAAAGAGAGGGGCACACAGAGACTCAGAGGAGCTGCAAAAGGCTGAGGTACAGAGACACGCACGGAGAAGACGGGTGGCTGAGTGCCTGGCTAGCTTTCTTTAGCAGGAGAGAGACGGAAGCTCCCAACTGCACCGAACGCCAGTTCCAGGTGAGACCCTGGGGTCCCAGACTCATACGGGGGGAGACTGGACTGTCGGGAAAAGAGAGAAGCACACAGAAACTCAGGGAGCCATGAAAGGCAGAGGTCTGGAGGCGCGCGCACGCGAGTGCATGCAGAGAGGACTGACTGCTGATGTGCCGCTGGCTTTCTCTAGCAGGAGGAAGGCGGAAGCTCCCGACTGCACTGAAATCCAGTTCCAGGAGAGAATCTGAGAATCCAGATTCATTGGGGGAGAAACTGGACTGTCTGACAGTGGGCAAAACTCAAGGGTGGCTTTCTCTCAGAGGTGCTTGCAGTGATTACCAAGGGACACTGAGACCCAGGGGCCTCATAGGACAGGGCTAATGAGAAGCCAAGGCTATCTGCTCAGCCCTGAGACTCCGCCCCATCCAAGCTGAGCACAGAGGCTTTTGCAATTTGGCAAGTCTTGTCTCATAAGGTTGTCTCCAGCACAGAAGTTCTCCCATCGTAGACACAGCTGATCCTCACAGCCAATTGGCCTGGAGGTCAATTCCTCCAAGTGATACCAACAACAATCAAGGCTTAACTATAACAAAGCTGTACACACAGTCCACAAAGGGGTGCACCAAGAGTGTCCACCTCAGGTAACTGGGGAGACTGAGCCACTAGGCCATATAGGACACCTAGCACACAAAGCTACTCTACCAATTTAGGGAAACAGCCAAAATATGGAGACAAAGAAACAGATCACAAAAGAAAGAAAGGGAGGAAAGCAAATGACTGGATACAGAGTGCAAAACCATGTTTATAAGGTTTTTCAAGAATTTCCTAGAAAAGGCCGATAAATTTAGTGAGACCCTTGAGGATATGAAAAAGGACCAACTAGAAATTAAACATACACTGACTGAAATAAAAAATATTATACAGAGACCTAACAGCAGACTAGAGGAACACAAGAATTAAGTCAAAGATTTGAAATACAAAGAAGCAAAAAACACTCAACCGGAAAAGAAAAAAGAATAAAAAAATATGAAGATAGTGTAAGGAGCCTCTGGGACAACTTCAAGCATACCAACATCAGAATTATGGGGGTGCCAGACGAAGAGAGAGAGCAAGATATTGAAAACCTATTTGAAGAAATAATGACTGAAAACTTCCACCACCTGGTGAAAGAAATAGACTTACAAGTTCAGGAAGTGCACAGAACGCCAAAGAAAATGAATCCAAAGAAGACCACACCAAGACACATCATAATTAAAATGCCAAGAGCAAAAGACAAAGAGGGAATATTAAAAGCAGCAAGAGAAAAACAGTTAATTACCTACAAGGGAGCACCCATATCATTGTCAGCTGATTTCTCAACAGAAACTATGCAGGCCAGACGGGAGTGGCAAGAAATATTCAAAGTGATGAATAGCAAGAACCTACAGCCAAGATTACTCTACCCAGCAAAGCTATCATTCAGAATTGAAGGGCAGATAAAGAGCTTCACAGATAAGAAAAAGCTAAAGGAGTTCATCAACACCAAACCAGTATTATATGAAATGCTGAAAGGTACTCTTTAAGAAGAGGAAGAAGAAGAAAAAGGTAAAGAAAAAAATTATGAACAACAAATACATATCTATCAACAAGTGAATCTAAAAACCAAGTGAATAAAAAATCTGATGAACAGAATAAACTGGTAAATATAATAGAATCAGGGACATAGAAAGGGAGTGGACTGACAATCCTCTGGGGGAAAGGGGTGTGGGGGGTCCAGGAAGAGACTGGACAAAAATCGTACACCTATGGATGAGGACAGTGAGGGGGGAGAGGGATATGGGCAGAGGGTGGGGTGGGAACCGGGTGGAGGGGAGCTATGGGGGAAAAAAGAGGAACAATTGTAATAATCTGAACAATAAAGAGTTATTAAATTGGAAAAAAAATTAAAAATTTGGCTCTCAAAAGAAATTTCTATCATTGTACTGTTGATATTTGGCTCTGTTGACTAATGAGTTTGCCAACCACTGGCCTAGCCTATATAATAAAAGCCTAACATGCAAATTGACCAAGCGGCAGAATGACCAGTGGAATGACTCACTGCTATGACATGCACTGACCACCAGGGGGCAGATGCTCAATGCAGAAGCTGCCCCAGCCCACAGGCCCCAGGCCAGTCAAGGTGGGTGCGAGTGGGGGCCCCTGCCCCCTCAATCACCCCTTCAGTCACCGTGCAGATCGGCCCTGATCACCGGCCAGGCCTAAGGACCCTACCCATGCATGAATTTCATGCACTGGGCCTCTAGTATTTACTAAAATTCTTAATTAGAACCTCACCTAAAACATAAGCAATTCCTGCCCTAACTACTCATTTTCATTAAGGGTACTCCATCCCCTCCATGGTGCACACATTTCAAGAGAACTGTTTAAAAACAGAGTTGTGTTTTGAAATCACAACAGTGACAGTGTCTAACACTAAATTTGGTAACTCTATGGATTTTTGGTTTAAAACATAATTTATTCACTTGTGACTGCTTAATTTTTGTTTGAGAGAATTGTTAATGTAGGTAAAGCCTTGCATTTCACAAATGGCTCAAACCAGACTCAGCATTCATCATATTTCACTGGTGAAAGTCCTTATGACCTCCAGGTGTGTTTCTATTAAGTAAATGAATCATCTCTAGGAAGAAGGAAAAGAAAGTAGGCTGTAAAGAAAAAAACAAACTAAAAAAATATTTTGGTTTACAAAAGCTTCGAGGTCAAATAATCCTTTGGGGTTTCCGTTTCCCTCAATTAGGTCAGCTTTTGACATCTGAATCATTTTCCCTGCCTTTTCTTTTTCAATCCTGCGGCACCAAAGTCCCATTTGCAGTTTTAAGTGACCTACTTAATTAGAATTTGGAACCCTCAGCCAGAAAAGTGTGTTGTCTTCATTTTGTTTTGCTCAACAGATCTTATTAATGAACTGAATCTCTAATTCAGTTTGTTGTTTTTTTTAAAATCCATACACCTTAAGCAATTTCAAAATCCAAACGTCCAGTTTTAATTATACTCATGAGTGTACATCCAAATATAGATCAGGTGTCAGGGAACCTTGGTTCTCTGTGCAACTCTGCTGCTAACTCCTACGTAGTCCGGGCACATCCCTAATCTTCCTGAGCCTTGGATTTCTCACCTTTACAAAGAGGAGTTTAGAGTCTCTCAGGTCCTTTATGGCTCTAAGTCTCTATGAATACTTCCTGAGTGTCTGCCCTGTACAAGGCACTATGCTAGATATAGGAAGCAGGGAGGTACTAAGATGAATTGATGTTGCCCTACCTTCAAGAACTTTTTTTTTTTTCCTTCAAGAACTTTTTATGCTACTGGGGAAGAAAAGGTTATACAGGGCAAAACCAAATGCCGTAGTTACCTTATTTGTGATTGGCACTGTGCTTGGCATATTGTAGCTGCTCAATTTAATGACATAAGAGAGATATAAAATACTCTATGGCCATTTAGAGAAGAGAGGCTGCATTTAATGGAGGAGAATCAGGATGGTTCACAGATGTTATTTTGAATTTTAAAAAGGCCATTCAACTTTCTGTGGCTCCCTGATACCATCCACTAATTTGATACAAAATCTTAAACCAACATTTGAGGTTTCCCATGCTGTGGCCCCAATATATCCTTCAATCTTTATATCTCTCTATTATACAAAACTACGCTATAGCCTTACTGTATCTTACATATCAACCATAAATTTCCACCCTCATGCCCCCATTCATGCTCTTCTTCATACTGAAATGTCCTCCAATCCCAATGTAATCCAATTCCATTATTCCTCAAGGCCCACTGCAAATTTCCTTTATTATGAAGGAGGTCTTGGGAAGCCTTTCTCTACCACTCACCACAGAGGAGCCCTGTGTTCCTAAAGGCTGGTGGCATCTTACTAACTCCACCTAGCTGAGTGTGGTTGCCCTTCAATCCCAGCATGACATATAATCAGCCTAAGGAGGGATGAACACCAACTTGCTCTTGAAATCTAATGCTGAGCGACCTTTTTATTTTATTTCTGATTAATCTGACTAATGAAATAAAGAAAATTGAGCTTGGCTTATGCCTAATTAAACATCTGTTACACTCATCAAAATCTCTTGGCAATTATCATGTGACATTCTGAATTGCTATTAGCAATACTATCCACCCAATTCCCTAAATAGTAAATTCAGTAAGCATAGCACTCAAGTGTGAAAGGTGAGAAAATCTCTTCTCCTCCATAAATACCTGAAGCCCAGCCAACCACTTCCACATAGGTCAAGCTTATCGTAGGTAATAAAACAGTAATATGCAAATTGACTGGACCTCCACTACACCCACAAGCCATGCCCACCAGCCAATCAGGAGAGAGTATGCAAATCAACCCAACCAAGATGGCTGTGGCCACGGAGAGAGCAGGATGCTTGGGTTTCCCTGGTAGTGGAAGAAGCCAAGCTTTCTGCATATCCTGGCTGGCCTAGGCCTCCACTCAAGGCAACAAAATTTTAATTATAGAAGATAAATAAATCCCAACAAAAATGGCTGCAGCCACAGAGCAAGCAGCAGGCTTGGCTCTGCTCAAAGCTACAAAGTTTCAATTATAGAAGATAAATAAATCCCAGATACCAGGGCCTCCGCTTGGGTTGCTGGGGGGCATGGCAGTCTGCAAACCACCACAGGACCCTTGACCAGGATGCCCCATGGCCCAAGGGAACCCCCACCCTGATCCCGGACATCCTTCAGGGCAAACCAGCTGGCCCCCACGTGTGCACCAAGGCCACTATCCTATCTAATAAAAGAGTAATATGCAAATTGACCATCACTCCAACATACAAGATGGCTGCCCCCATGTGGACACAAATGGCCACCACAAGATGGTCAGCAGGGGAGGGCAGTTGGGAGGAACCAGGACTACAAGGGAGGGCAGTTGTGGGCGATCAAGCCTGCAGAGGAGAACAGATAGGGATAACCAGGCCGGCAGAGGAGGGAAGTTAGGGGCAAACAGGCTGGCAGGGGAGCAGTTAGGCATCAATCATCCTGGCAGGGGAGTGGTTAGGGAGTGATCAGGCTGGCAGGCAGAAGCAGTTAGGGGCAATCTGGAAGGCAGGCAGGTAAGCAGTTGGGAACCAGCAGTCCTGGATTGTGAGAGGGATGTCCGACTGCCTGTTTAGGCCCAATCCTACTGGGATCCTACGGGGATTGGGCCTAAACGGGCAGTCGGACATCCCTTGAGGGGTTCCAGATTGGAGAGGGTGCAGGCTGGGTTGAGGGACACACCTCCCCATGCACGAATTTCATGCATCGGGCCTCTAGTTTATTTATCATATTTGCTAAATGCACAGGCCTTCCACAGAGCAAATGCAAAGGAAATCAGGCACACTGAAGTGTTTTCTAGGAGATTCCACCATCTCTTCTTTGGAATGTAAGCAGTAGTGCAGCTTTAGATAAACAAACAAAGGCAGAAAGGCAAAAGCCCCACTTACCATAGAAGAGGAATGCTCTGGTCATGGGATGATGTAGATAGGTCCGGTTGATGGTGAAGAAACAAGCCTCTTCTCCGCATTGGCCCACCCTGCCGGTTTCCCCAGTCAGTGGGGACCACCAGAGCATGATGGGGTAGCTATCCGTTTCCAACGTTTTTTTCCTATTCAGGATCAGAGCGTCTTTCTTAGGGAAAGGGTAGAGATGTGTAGGCTCTTCCTCCATTTTTGCATGCCCATCTCGCAAATTGGAACTTTTAAACTTCTTCCTTTCAAATTTTCCCAGCTCAACTACTACCTAAAAGAGAAGACAATTATTACCAGAGTTAGACCATTTAATTTCCTTTTGCACGTCTCTCATCCATCTTGATGATTTAGACCAGGGGTCTTCAAACTACGGCCCACGGGTCACAGCCAGCCCACCGAGTGCCGCTGCCTATCCTGCTTAGCAGTCGACTCATCCCGGGCCCGCAGTGCACATAGGAATTTGTTCATAGGTTGTTTTTTTTTAAACTATAGTCTGGCCCTCCAACGGTCTGAGGGACAGTGAACTGGCCTCCTGTTTAAAAAATTTGAGGACCTCTGATTTAGACTCTTTTTTTAAATCTTTATTGTTCAGATTATTACAGTTGTTCCTCTTTTTTTCCCCCATAGCTCCCCTCTACCCGGTTCCCACCCCACCCTCTGCCCTTACCCTCCCCCCCGCACTGCCCTCATCCATAGGTGTACGATTTTTATACAGTCTCTTCCGGCAACCCCCACACCCCTTTCCCCCAGAGGATTGTCAGCCCACTCTCTTTCTATGCCCCTGATTCTATTATATTCACCAGTTTGTTCTGTTCATCAGATTTTTTATTCACTTGATTTTAGATTCACTTGTTGATATGTATTTGTTGTTCATAATTTTTATCTTTACCTTTTTCTTCTTCTTCCTCTTCTTAAAGAGTACCTTTCAGCATTTCATATAATACTGGTTTGGCGGTGATGAACTCCTTTAGCTTTTTCTTGTCTGTGAAGCTCCTTATCTGCCCTTCAATTCTGAATGATAGCTTTGCTGGGTAGAGTAATCTTGGTTGTAGGTTCTTGCTATTCATCACTTTGAAAATTTCTTGCCACTCCCATCTGGCTTGCATAGTTTCTGTTGCGAAATCAGCTGACAATCATATGGGTGCTCCCTTGTAAGTAACTAACTGTTTTTCTCTTGCTGCTTTTAATATTCTGTCTTTGTCTTTTGGCCTTGGCATTTTAGTTATGATGTGTCTTGGTGTGGTCCTCTTTGGATTCCTTTTGTTTGGGTTTCTCTGCACTTCCTGGACTTGTAAGTCTATTTCTTTCACCATGTGGGGGAAGTTTTCTGTCATTATTTCTTTGAATAGGTTTTTAGTATCTTGCGCTCTCTCTTCTTCTGGCACCCCCATAATTCAGATGGGTACGCTTGAAGTTGTCCCACAGGCTCTTTACACTATTATCATATTTTTGGATTGTTTTTTCTTTTCCTGTTGGGTGTTTTTTGCTTCTTTGTATTTCAAATCTTTGACTTGATTCTTGCGTTCCTCTAGTCTGCTGTTGGATATCTGTATATTATTCTTTACTTCAGTCAGTGTATGCTTAAGTTCTAGTTGGTCCTTTTTCATATCCTCAAGGATCTCACTAAATTTATCAGCGATTTCTAGAAAATTCTTGAAAAACCTTATAACCATGGTTTTGAACTCTATATCTAGTCATTTGCTTTCCTCCATTTCTTTCTTTTGTGACCTGTTTCTTTGTCTCCATATTTTGGCTGCTTCCCTGAGTTGATAGAGTGGTTTTGTGTGCTAGGTGTCCTATAGGGCCCAGTGGCCTAGCCTCCCCAGTTACCTGAGGTGGACACTCTTGGTGCACCCCTTTGTGGACTGTGTGTACAGCTTTGTTATAGTTAAGCCTTGATTGTTGCTGGCATCACTTGGAGGAATTGACCTCCACGCCAACTGGCTGTGAGGATCAGCTGTGTCTATGATGGGAGAACTTCTGTGCTGGAGACACCCTTATGAGGCAAGACTTGCTCCAGTGGGGCTTTGGTGCTCACTGAGTCTGCCCCCTGAGTGTGTCCCTTATGGATCTGGATGGTCCTACTCTGACCCTTGGGTACACTGGCTCTTGGATCTCCAGGGAGGTACTAATTTAGCCTCTGCCTGAGGCCACCCAGAAGGAGCTATGGAGAGATCTGCAGATTCCTCTTCTTTGTTAGGGTTTTGGAGATGCCCAGATGAAGCCCAGCTGTGAAGTAATGCAAACTGCTGTGGGGCCTTGGGCCTTCCTTTGGATGTTCTGGGTCCCTCTGGCTCAGTTGCAGTTTGATAGGTAAGTTTATATTTCAAAGGACCAGGCCATTCATATGCAAAAGCCACTGCACACAGCTTGGATGGGGCAGAGTCTCAGGGCGGAGCAAACAGCAATGACTGACCTTCAGCCCTGCCCTAAGAGGCCCCTGGGTCTCAGTGTCTCTTGGTAATCGCTGCAATCACCTCTAAGAGAAAGCTGTCCTCGAGTTCCGCCTGCTGCCAGACAGTCCAGTTTCTCCCCGTACGAGTCTGGGTCCTCAGAGTCTCGCCCAGAACTGAGTTTGCAGCAGTTGGGATCTTGTGTCTCCCTGCAGATTGAAAAAGACAGCCACAGACTCAGTTGCCAGCCCTTTCCACGTGCGCCTCCATACCTCTGCCTTTACTTCTGCAGCTCCTCTGAATCTGTGTGCTTTTCTCTTCCCTTCTAGTTGTAGAATTTCCACTTAGCCAGCCTTCCTGTGGTTCTGGATGATGTCTGTTTTGTCTTTTAGTTATAGTTTTGAAGTGGTTGTGCAAGGTGGCAAGTTCAGGTGTTTACCTATACCGCCATCTTGGTTTCTCTGCCTTGATGATTTAGACTCTTAACAATGCACATTAATTATCATGTTGTTCTGGAGGTCAGAAGTCTGAAACCAGTCTCACTGGGTTAACCAAGGCATCAGCAATGCTACGATGTTCCTTTCTAAGAACTCGAGAGAAGGGATCCATTTTTCTGGGTTTTCTGTCTTTTAGAGCCACTCACAATTCTGAGTTCACAGCCCCCTTTCTCCACCTTCAGTGCCAGTAATGTTGCATCTCTCTGGCACTCCTTCTGTTGTCACATCTTTCTCTGAGCACAGCCAAGCAAGTTTCTCATTGGGCCCACACAGATATTTCAAGATAATCTCCTCCTCTCAAGGTGTGTCACCTTAATCCCATTACAAAGTCCACTTTGCCCTGAAAGGTAACATATTCACAGGTTCCAAGGATTAGGGCAAGGACCTAGGCTCCAAGATATCCACTATGGCATTGGGATGGTGAAGTAGACCATGAATACTGGGCGCCCTCCTATGTAAAAACAAGTTTGTATTTGTTTCAGGATAGTCTGGATCATGGGACAGCTAGGCCATCAGTAACAGTAATGTGAAGGGCAGGTGGGCAGAGTGAAATTAGAGGGATAGTTGCTCTCTAAAAGTGCTGTCATTTCATCAAACTTTAAGGTGTGATATTGATAGAGCATTATAAACATACTAGTGGCCCGATGCATGAAATTCATGCATGGGGCTTGGCCCCCACTGTCGCAGCTTCATCAGGAAAGTTGTCCAGTCTAATTAGCATATTATGCTTTTATTATTATAGATATCAGAGAGAACAGAATCTGTGTTGCCCTCTCACACTCAGCAGCAAGGGTGACACCTTTATGCCTACAAATGTGATATAGAGAGGGAGAATCCAAGATGGCGGCATAGGTAAACACCTAAACTTCTGCCTCCCACAACAATTTAAACTGCAACTAAAAGACAAAACATCTATCACCCAGAACCACAGGAAAGCTGGCTGAGTGGAAGTTCTACAACTAGAAGGAAAGAGAAAAGAGCTTTGAGACGTGCACGAGCGCTGAAAAGCTGAGGTACAGAGGCGCGTGATCCGGGCTGGCTGCGGGCGACTGGGTGCGTTGCTTTTTTCAACCCGAATGGAGACAATCCCCCAATTACTCTGAAATCCAGTCTCTGGGGAGACGCGTGGGACCCAAACTCCTACGGGGAGAAGCTGGACTGTCTGCCAGTGAGGGTGGCTTGCTTGCAGAGCTGCACGCAGGAATAATTGTTTACTGCACTGGGGCACGGGACTAGCGGTTGCCTTTGGGGACACAGAGCCGGCTAACTAGCAGCCATTGCTGTTTGCCACGCCCTAACCTAGTGACACCCTGAGGCCCCGCCCTGCACAACCTACAAACCCACCCAAGCTCCAAGCAACCGAGTTAGCATAAGAAAAGCCTGCCCTATCGCAGCTTAACCTAGCAAACTTGCAGCCCGGGTCAGACAGTTCCAAAACCTCCAAACCCCAAGCAAAGAGGAGAAAACTGCAGCTCTCACTGTAGCTCCTGCTGAGTGGCCTCAGACAGTAGCTGACCTGCACCCCATTGGAGATCCAGAAGCCAGTGTACCTAGTGGTCAGTGTGAGACACCAGATTTCAACTCCTCACATCCATAAGTGACACATTCAAGAGGCAAACTCAGTGAGCACCGAAGCCCCACTGAAACAAGTCCTGCGTGTCTTCAGCACAGCAGTTCTTCCATTATAGACACAGGGAGTGCTCACAGCTAATTGGCCTGGAGGTCAACTCCTCCCAGCGTACCAACAGCAATTCAGGCTTAACTACACCAAGACTTTGCACTCAGCACACAAAGGGGTGTACCAAGAGCATCCACATCAGGTGATTGGGGAGGCTGAGCTACTGCCCCCTATAGGTCACCTACCACACAAAGCCACTCCATCAACACAGGGAAGCAGCCAAAATGCAGAAACAAAGAAACATGTCACGAATGAAAGAAACGGAGGAAAGCAAACTACTGGATGACATAGAGTTCAGAACCACATGTATAAGGTTACTCAAAAATCTTCTAAAAACCGCTGAGAAACTTGATGACACTTCTGAGGAGCTTAGTAAGACCTTCAAGGACCTTAATGAGAATGCCAAAAAAATGGAAAAGGATCAGTCAGAAATGAAGCATACACTGTCTGAAATAAAAAATATACAGAAACTCAACTGTACATCAACGTACCCCAAGAATCAAACCAAAGATCTGAAATATGTGGAAACAAAAAACATCCAACCAGAAAAACAAAAAGAAAAAAGAATCCAAAAATATGAAGATAGTGTAAGGAGCCTCTGGGACAACTTCAAGCGAACCAACATCCGAATTTTTGGGGTGCCAGAAGAAGGGAGAGAGCAAAATATTGAAAACTTATTAGGAGAAATAATGACAGAAAACTTTCCCTACCTGGTGAAAGAAATAGACTTACAAGTTCAGGAAGCACACAGAACCCCATACAAGAGGAACCCAAAGAGGACCACACCAAGACACATCATAATTAAAATGCCAAGGGTAAAAGACAAAGAGAGAATATTAAAAGCATCAAGACAAAAACAGTTAATTACCTACAAGGGAGTACCCATACGACTGTCAGCTGATTTCTCAACAGAAACTATGCAGGCCAGATGGGAGTGGCAAGAAATATTCAAAGTGATGAACAGCAAGAACCTACAACCAAGATTACTCTACCCAGCAAAGCTATCATTCAGAGTTGAAGGTCAGATAAAGAGCTTCACAGACAAGAAAAAGCTAAAGGAGTTCATCGCCACCAAACCAGGATTACATGAAATGCTGAAGGGTATTCTTTAAGAAGAGGAAGAAGAAGAAAAAAATAAAGATAAAAATTATGAACAACAAAATGACATCAAATACATACTTACCAACAAGTGAATCTAAAAATCAAGTGAATAAAAAATCTGAAGAACAGAATGGACTGGTGAATATAATAGAATCAGGGACATAGAAAGGGAGTGGACTGACGATTCTCAGGGGAAGCAAGTGTGAGGGGTGCGGGAAGAGATTGGACAAAAATCTTACTCCTATGGATGAAGACAGTGGCGGGGGGTAAGGGCATGGGGTGGGGTGGGGAATCAGGTGGAGGGGAGCTATGGGGGGGGGAGAAGTGGAACACCTGTAATAATCTGAACAATAAAGATTTATAAGAAAAAATAAAAAAAAAATGTGATATAGAGTTTGTAACTCCCTGGTGAGGGTCCATAACTTGCACTGGATTCTCTGAGGAATACAATAACCAAAGAAATGTTAAGAGCCACTGTGTGAACACCAAGTAGTGTTCAGTAGAAGTAGTATTCCAAAAGGAGAAAAAAATGATATTGACTTTAATAAATCATGGGTCACCTGTGACACCAAAGTCAGCATTAGAACAGTAAAAGCATCACTGAAAACTCAAGTCTAACCAGCCCTTGTATATACCTTTCTCAGCATTCCTACTATATATATACATATATATATAATATATATATATATATCCCTAATATGCATATAGACCAAACGGTAGAACAACCGAACTATATATATCCCTAATATGCATACAGACCAAACGGTAGAACAACCGAACAACTGGTCACTATGACATGCACTGACCACCGGGGGAGGGGGGACGCATGGAATATGGTGTGGGCATCAGCTGTGGTAGGATGATGGAGCAGATGAGCAAGGGTGCCAGACCAAGGTGGGGTGCTGGTTGCTGTCATCAGGGTGAGCCTCTGATGGTTACTGAAAATTCTTTGCTCCCACACACCACGGTCCCTCCAGACCCTTGCACCTGCTGCCGGTGCCGGCCCCGGCCCCACTCGCACCTACTGCCAGCACCAGAGCCTCCATTTGCACCTGCTGCCTCCACCCAGTGCTGGCCTGATTACTGAGTGCCGTCAACAAGTGTGAGCGGTGGCTACCAGCCCTGATTGACCCTCAGGGATTCTCCACCTCCCCCTGCTCCTGAGGGGTGATCGGGGCAGCAGCAGCAGCTTACACCCACTGCCGGTGCCAGCCCCAATTGCTCCGTGTCAGCACATGGGAGCAGCGGTGGGAGCAGGGCTGATGGCAGACAGGGGACCAGGAGCCGTGGTGGGAGGGGCTGGGCGAGAACATGGAGGATGGGCTGAAACCCACCCCTGTGCCCACCGCAGCCTCTTGGCCCACAGTTCCTTTCAAGGTGCATGAATTTGTGCACTGGGCCCCTAGTAACATAATAATGCGCCTCTTCCCCAGGAACTTGATGGAGCACAGTTGACTCATAGCCAAAAACTGTATTTTCACCCAACCTTCCCTTTGAATGTACAACCAGCAACTTAACAACTTATAGAAAGCCATGAATACAGCTCCTAAGACAAATTTTTCTCTGTTTCTCATCAGTGTCTATAATGTAACGTATAAGTTCATTTTCATATAATAACGATTGATTTAAGGAGAGATTTTTCTGCCAAACAGCTTTTATCACTATCAGGTGGTAGAAAATATGGGGGATAGAGGAAACCATGAGAATAAAATCAGCCAAATACAAAATCTGGGAAATTCAAAAGGACAAAAGACACAATTCCTTCAACAAATCCATGACATGGAATCAAAGGTGGATCAAAAGAAACTTTTTAAAAAAATAAATCTTTATTGTTCAGATTATTACAGATGTTCCTCTTTTTCCCCCCATAGCTCCCCTCCACCTGATTCCCCCCGCCCCATGCCCTTATCCCCTGCCTCTGTCCTCATCCATAGGTGTAAGATTTTTGTCCAGTCGCTTCCCACACCCTTTACACCCCTTTCCCCCCAAGAATTGTCAATCCACTCCCTTTCTATGCCCCTGATTCTATTATATTCACCAGTTTATTTTGTTCATCAGATTTTTTATTCACTTAATTTTTATATTCACTTGTTGATAGATATGTATTTGTTGTCACTTTGTTGTTCATAATTTTTATCTTTACCTTTTTCTTCTTCTCCCTCTTCTTAAAGAATACCCTTCAGCATTTCATGTAATCCTGGTTTGGTGGTGATGAACTCCTTTAGCTTTTTCTTGTCTGTGAAGCTCTTTATCTGACCTTCAACTCTGAATGATAGCTTTGCTGGGTAGAGTAATCTTGGTTGTAGGCTCTTGCTGTTCATCACTTTGAATATTTCTTGCCACTCCCATCTGGCCTGCATAGTTTCTGCTGAGAAATCAGCTGAGAGTCATATGGGTTCTCCCTTGTAGGTAACTAACTGTTTTTCTCTTGCTGCTTTCAAGATTCTGTCTTTGTCTTTTGGCCTTGGCATTTTAATTATGATGTGTCTTGGTGTGGTCCTCTTTGGATTCCTTTTGTTTGGGTTTCTCTGCACTTCCTGGACTTGTAAGTCTATTTCTTTCACCATGTGGGGGAAGTTTTCTGTCATTATTTCTTCAAATAGGTTTTTAGTATCTTGCTCTCTCTCTTCTTCTGGCACCCCCATAATTCAGATGTTGGTACGCTTGAAGTTGTCCCAGAGGCTCCTTACACTACCTTCATAATTTTTTATTCCTTTTTCTTTTTGGTTTTCTGGTTAGGTGTTTTTTTGCTTCCTCATATTTCAAATCTTTGGTTTGATTCTTGGGGTCCTCTGGATTTCTGTTACATTATTCTTTAATTCAGACAGTGTATGCTTAATTTCTGACTGGTCCTTTTTCATTTTTTTGGCATTCTCATTAAGATCCCAGAAGGTCTCACTAAGTTCCTCGGATGTCTCACTAAGTTTCTCTGCAGTTTTTAGAAGATTCTTGAGAAACCTTATAACTGTGGTTTTGAACTCTATATCCAGCAGTTTGCTTTCCTCCATTTCTTTCATTCATGACATGTTTCTTTGTCTCCACATTTTGGCTGCTTCTCTTAGGTGATAGAGTGGCTTTGTGTGGTAGGTGACCTAGTGAACTCAGTTGCTCAGCCTCCCCAATCACCTGAGGTGGACACTCCTGGTGCACCTCTTTGTAGGCTGGGTGCACAATTTTGTTGTAGTTAAGCCTTGATTGATGTTGGTACACTGGGAGGAATTGACCTCCAGGCCAATTGGCTGTGAGGATCAGCTGTGTCTATAATGGAAGAACTGCTGTGCTGGAGACACCCTTATGGGGCAGGACTTGCTTCAGTGGGGCTTTGGTGCTCACTGAGTCTGCCTCTTGAGTGTGTCACTTATGGATGTGAAGAGTTGAAATCTGGTGTCGTCTCACACTGACCACTAGGTACACTGGCTCCTGGATCTTCAAGGAGGTGCAAGTCAGCTACTGTCTGAGGCCACCCAGCAGGAACTACAATGAGATATGCAAATTTCTCCTCTTTGTTTGGGATTTGGAAGTTTTGGAGCTCACCCAGCTGCACATTTGTTAGGTTAAGCTACAAAAGGGAAGGCCATTCATATGCAAAAGCCGCTGCGCACAGCTCTGGTGGGTCTGTAAACTGGGTGGGGCAGGGTCTCAGGGAATCACTAGGGCATGGCAAACAGCGATGGCTGCCAGTCAGCTTTCTCTGCATCTCCTCGTTTCAATGACCCTGGGTCCCGAGGCCCAACACAGTAAACAATGATTCCTGTGTGCACCTCTTCGAGAAAGCCACCCTCACTTCCCAACCCGATGCCAGACTGTCCAGTTTCTCCCTGTAGGAGTCTGGGTCCCCAGAGTCTCGCTGGAAACTGGAGTTCAGAGTAGTCAGGAGCTTGTGTCTCCCTCCCACTTGAAAAAGACAGCCACGTACTCAGTTGCCAGCCCTCTCCATGCGCCGCCGTACCTCTGCTTTTCAGCGGCTCTGCAGGTCCTACATAGTCTCAATGTGCTTTTTTCTTTCCTTCTAGTTATAGAACTTCCACTCAGCCAGCTTTCCCATGGTTCTGGGTGATGCTCGTTTTGTCTTTTAGTTGCAGTTTTCGTGTGATTGTGAGAGGCAGGACGTACAGGTGTATACCTTATGCCGCCATCTTGGTTTCCTCTCCCAAAAGAAACTTTTATAGAAAAAAAAATATGCACAAAACTTGTTGACTCACCAACTAAATGCCATGTGTGGCATTTGTTTACCTCACATTCAAACTAACCCATTACAAAAAAAAACCACACTTTTTTGAGATAATAGGGAAAGATTTAACACAACATAGGATAAATATGGTACTGAGTAATTATTGTTAATTTTTGTTAGGTATGACAACAGTCATATGGTTATTCTGAATTTTTAAAAGTTCCCATCATTAGAGAATCATACTAAAATAAATCCAGGGGAAATGATATGATGTCCTAGATTCACTTCAAAATGCTCCAATTGTATTCAATAATTTTTTCTTCAATTAAAAATTAAGTAAAATAAATAAAAATAAAGATTTTATATATATATATACACATATATATATGATATCCCCAAAAATGTATACGCACTTTAAATGATTATAAAGTCAACTAGAGGCTTTATAATGTATTTTTTAAAATTCATGCTCTGAAGGGGGGTCTCTCAGCCCGGCCTACACCCTCTCACAGTCCGGGAGCCCTCAGGGGTGGGAGGTGAACCAATGATCAGAGGAAGACAACGCCTCCATCACACCTCTGCTGCTGCCACTGCTGGCAGTGCAAGCCTCGGCCGGCCCTGGTTACCTGTGCCTCGAGCAGCCCTGGGTGGCTAGGCAGCCGCCATCCGAGGCTTGCCTGCACCTCAGGCCAGCCCTCGTTAGCTGGGGGGGCTAAAGGGACTAGGGGACTCCAGAGGCAGGCATGCAGAGCACCCGGACCCACCTGGGGGCCACCATCTTGTGGCTGTGGGTGCTGCCATCTTTGAGAGTGTGACAGTCAATTAGTATATGCCCTCTTTATTGGCTGTGGGCACCGCCATCTTTGTGAGGGTGTGAGGGTCAATTAGCATATTCCCTCTTTATTGGATAGAATGTTTATTAACATACAGTTCATTTTCAAAATTTAAAAGAATCTACAGAAATGAATAACTATTTTTTTTCAATGCCTGTTTTCAAACTGATAACCATTCTGATCCAGGCGCTGCTGATAACATGAAGCCATGGAATCTCAAACATCAAGAATCATTTTGTTCAGTATTTGTGCATCCTCAATTTGTCAACTGTTGCTGTTTTGTAGCATAAATTTTATCTTTTATGTAATGCCCATTAAAAAAAAGTCTAGTGGCACTTTAGGATAAATTTTCTTTGTTCAAAGCTTAGACTGACTTCACCCATTATTTCAAATCAGCTAAACCTAAAAAGGAGTGAACATTGAGTTATCAGCTGTTAAAGTGTGTATACATTTTGGGGATATATATATATATATATATACACACACACACACATATATGTACACAAAGAATTTACAGGTAGTATACACAAAATATAGTTAAATGTGAGTGGAAAACAATGTCTCAAGTGAATGATCTCCTCCAGAGAACCACAATGGTTTAGCTTAACTATAGGTCAGCACAACATTTACATGTTTAGATAATTTGTTAATTATGTTATGGATCTGTTATGGGCTGAACTGTACCCCTCCCAAAATCCATATGTTGAAGCAGTAACCCCCATGCTTAAACCTTAAGAGATAGGTTTGTTAAAGAGGTAACGAAGTTACAACAAGGTCATCAGGGTGGGCCCTAATCCAATACGACTGGTGTCCTTGTAAAAAGAGATGAGGACACAGACAAGGACGGCGGGAAGGTCATGTGAAGCACAGGGGGAAGTGGCCAATCACAACCAGAGAGGCCTCGGAAGAAACAACCCTGCTTGCTGACACCTTGATCTTGGACTGCTACCCTCCACAGTGAGAAAGAAATTTCTGTTGGTTAAACCACAGGGTGATACTTTATGATGGCAGCCCTAGCAAACTAATACAGAATCCACAACATGATTTTTTTTTTTAATGTATCCTTCTTCTACCCTACTTACATAGCAAATTATTTCATCTGCCTAGCCTACAAACCAGTAACGTCAGAAATGGTCCTAAATACACAGGCATTATATTTATTCATTTTTAGTGTTTAAAAAAAAAATAGCAAAGCAGTCAATGTGTCAAGGAGGACTGGGAAACAGCCCAAAGCACACTGTCAGTGGCAAACTGAAACCAAGATCCAGATGAAGGTTTAGCTCCAGTAACTGTACCTCCTGTCAGATTCCAGAAGCTTAGACCTATGAACCAGAAGGTCATGATTCTCAGTCAGGGCACATGCCCAGGTTTCAGGCTCGATCCCCAGTAGGGGAAGAACAGGAAGCAGCCGATCAATGATCTCTCTCATCATTAATGTTTGCAACTCTCTCTCCTCCTCTCTTTGTCTCTGAAACCAATAGAAGTATTTTTTAAGTCACTTTGGAGCAAAAAGCGTAGATAATTACTTTTTTGTTTGTTTGTTTTGGTAAATCAGTCAAAATTATACCTTTTCTTCAGATAGGAAAAACATACATTTTTTGGTGTGCCATAGAATTTTAGTAACTGGTTTATTGTGCCAAGTGATTTAAAAAAAGTTGAATGTCTTTGGTCTGGTAAATACGTCAAGAATGACAGTTATTGATGCAGATATCTGTGTTCTGCAGAACAGCTATCTTGTTCTCAAAATAGCCACTTGCCATCTTTCAGACATGATCACAATAGGGGACTTTGAGGAAGCCATCCAATTTGACCCAATAAGACAGACTGAGTTCTACTTTCCTCTAAAACTATACCCTACAACAGTCACAAACTGATCCCTAGTCACTGATTTTGTTTCCACCTGACATCCATTCACTAAACCTCACCTTTTTTTGGTTAAAAAAGAATTTCCAGTGTCTTAGACAGGAAACCCTGATCCTGAGAGATAAAGCAAAAAGTAAAGTACTTGGAGAGAACAGGGTGGGGCAGGAATGGTGGTGAAGGTCCAAGAATCAACACTGCACAACCCAAATTCTGGGTACCTGGAGTGTGACAAGCAGAAAGATGGTAGCTGTGATGCACAGGCAGGACGCCAAAAGCTTCCTCCTCTGAATCCGCACCATGCTGCCCTGCCCTGGGTGACTGACAGAGGGCGAGCCTGGTTACCAGGTGTTCTCTCATCGGCCCACAGCCTGAGACCCTTTCACATGGAGGAACCATCTGGGTGTCGATTTCCTCCCGGGCCATTCCTGCTGGGACCTGGTCTCCATGACAGACTGAGATCAGAGGTTCCGAGTGGGCCTGGCTTGGCATTGAGAGGGAGCAGCATGCAGTCTTCTTAAGCTATCATCAGAGCAGCTGGAGATTCTTCAGACCAGAAGGCAGCAAAAAAACTCTGTAATAAACGAATCATCTTTTAGCCATAGTGCAGACTTAATAAATGTACTCTTTCAGGGTTATCATGTAAAAACCCAAAACTTTAAAACTAAAAGGACCCTTTGAAATCATGAAGTCCTCACTCATAGATAAGGAGACCAAAACCAGAGAGGTGAAGTGACTTGCTCAAGGTCATACAGCCCATTGAAGCAGTGACAGGCATACAACCAGGTCTCGAGTCTGAAATTCTGTTTCCACTTAATTTTTTCTGCCTCCAGAAGGTTGAATTCCAGAAGTCATTTACATGTAATCCCTTCCTTCTATCTAGGTTTCAAAGGAGTAGAAAGTGGAGTAGAAATTATCAGTCCTAAGGACTATCCACCCACTCCTGTAAAAATTAGGAAGAAAAAATAAATAATAAATTAGGAAGAAAAAAAAAAAGATAATGATCCATTGGCCCCCAACTCCTCCCAAGGAAAATAACTTCACCCACAACATAAAGAATTACGATTATTGATTGATGTGTTTCATCTTTAATGGTACAGGTAATAAAGCAGTGGGTTATGCGGGCAGTGTGATTCTCTGCAAGTTCTGAAATAAGATTTTCATCTATCTGAAATGGATAATCTTTTCAAAAGTTTTAGAACTGAACTGAGTCCCACAGAACACCTTTTATGCCCAGGGCTCTATAAGTCAGATGCCTTGGGCAAGTGACACTGTGGAGTTCAGAACAGCAAGGGTCCCTCTTCCTCTAGACCAGTGGTCGGCAAACTCCTTAGTCAGCAGAGCCAAATATCAACAGCACAACGATGGAAATTTCTTTTGAGAGGCACATTTTTTAAACTTAAACTTCTTCTAACGCCACTTCTTCAAAATAGACTCGCCCAGGCCGTGGTATTTTGTGGAAGAGCCACACTCAAGGGGACAAAGAGCCGCATGTGGCTCATGAGCCGCAGTTTGCCGGCCACAGCTCTAGACTATGGAGTATTGTTTTTTAAAAAAAAAGTCTGATTCTAAGGTCTGATTGTATATTTCTCAGCTATAGAATTAAACATATAATTAGGAACCTACAAATGATAGAATTCAGGTCAAAAACTTTGGTCTTAAAGGTATGCTCTCCTCTCGTGGATCTACCTTGATTTACTTTTAAGTCCAGTATTTTTTTTTTTCCTCTTGCAACAAAATGACTTAGTCTAAGAAACTGTGAAAAGTACATTTCCTTCTTTCATCCATGGAATTCCTGCGACCCACAGTGACTAAGAAAATGAACTTGAGAGTCAGTCTGTGGGGATTCAAATCTCAACTCCCCAGCCAGTTTAACCTAGCCTCTCCATGACTGAATTTACAAATGTAGTTAATAATGCTACCTAATCCAAGAGTTACTGTGCCAATTTTATATAAGACTGTTTCACAGTCTGGTACACAAATGTCCAATAACTCTTTGCTACCTTATTTTTTAATATTATTATAATTTTTATTATTATATCTTTAAGTGGATGTTGGAGCCAGCAGCAAGAGCACTGTATGGCTCTGCTGGTCTGACTGGCTCTGACTCCACGTATTCTTCTCAATTCTCCTATCCGACTATGCCAGGGCAGGTCCTTCTCGAACCCTGCCCACTGTACAACTGTTGGGAACTTAGTCCAAGTTCCTCCTTTATCTTCTGCTCACTAGACACAGGTCAATTCTCGGCAGCAGGGCAGACGGAGAAGCTATGATTGGTTGTGGGTATATAAGAATGAGTCTTTATTGCAGAAGTCAGTGGTCACATAGCCACCAGACACGAACAATCCTTATAGCAAAGTCCATACAGGCAGACAGCCAGACACCGGCTGGTAAGTACATATCTTTCCCATAAAGCAACATCAGTCTCTGTACCCATAGCTATTATCTGAGCAGCTGCACGGTGTCTCTTGACTCACCACCTTACATCATAGCAGTACTGAGCTCTCTGGCTCAGCAGCTTCTCCCGTCTCTCCTGCCCAGCTGCTCTCTCTAGCAGACTTCCTCACACACTCCCTCCTAGTAGCTGTCTCTCTATACTCCAGCCTACTAGCTGGTCAGTAACCTGCTTTTACACTATTTAGACAAAGAAGGCTTCGTGCCAATAGTTACATCAACCACATTGGCTACTGAAGAGCACAGTGTACCATGTGTTGCACCCGCTCACGGTGTCTCGGCCTGATTAGGATTCCCAGGCTCAGAGTCCTCGGACACTCCGATTAGGCTCATGCCCAGAGCGGCCTCTGGCCATTCTCATGTATTGATAACAAGGCCTCTGTGCTCCCCTTGGCCTTGACCATCCGGGGACCCTGGCATGGTTCCCACAGTGGAAAATGAAGTTGTATTCATATAAAACATGTTGCTGCCCAATCAATAGGAACATCAAAGGAGAAACACTCACTTTGCCAAGGAAGAGAGTGACCTATTATGAGTAAGGCTCTTCCTAGATACCCAGCATGGGTGAGCTCATTCAATCCTCTCAACTCCATGAGGAAGCAATGACTTTCCTCACTTTCAAGGGTGAGAAATGGAATTTGAAGGAAGTAAAGTAACTTGCCCAAGACTAACTTTTATAAGTACGACAACCAGAAATCAGTCAGACTCTGAGGTCCTCAACACGAAGACTATAAAATTCCTACCAGATAATGCCAAGACTCACAGATGATTATCTGCCTGAATCACAGAGGAAAAACAAACAACAAACAAACAAACAATCTATGTAGAATAGCTCTGTCAGTTGGTATACCAGAGAAAAAAGTAATAAAAATCTGTAAGAACCTGAAAAGCACCTCTCCTTTTACTCAGCAGTCCTTACTAGCTATTAACTACATAGAACATGTTACTACATAGAACATGTAGTTAATAGCTAGTAAGGAGATTGGAACCTTTGGGTTCCAATCCTGGCTCTATCATTTTACGTAATATAAATTTGGACATGCTACTAAATCTTTCCAAGCCTCTGTTTCTTCAGAGCTGTCATTTTTTTCCCTTGCATAGCAGAAATATCAAATCATTTTTTATGCAAAAGCAGCTTATTATAGCTGCAATTAATGTAACCTAGGTTAGGTAATGAAATAATATTACCACCTTAAACGAGTATAAAACTATATCATTTTAAAAAGGTTTTTAGATATATCACTCCCCTCAACCTTACTGATCGTCGTCTTATAAAGCAGGCAAGGTGGGTATATTCTCAGTTCCCACAAATAAGGACACCACGTCTCGACGAGTTTAAGTGATTTGTCCAAGATCATAGCTTTTAAAGGTTGAAGTGGTTCTAGAAATCAGGTCACCTGACTGCAAGATCAATGGAAAAGAAAGAGGAAAAACAGTGTCAGTCTGTTAAGAGTATACAAGAGTCAGGAATACGGGAAAACAAAAGATGGAGAGAAAATGTGAGGAGGTAGCTTGGGATATTTTTATAGCTACCACACAGCTCAGGCCTAGCCTAGGGGCTTTTAAAGTCTTTACATGGCTGGATGGTCTGTGACAGAAGAATTTAAGGTTACAAATTCCCTTCCACCCAAAGACCCTCAATTGCAGTTATATACCCAAAGCCGAAAACACAGTGGGGTCTCAGGAACCAAGCTGTGGTTAAACACCCACTTCTAAAGAAGAGAGCCAGCTAGTGTAGATGGTATTGTGATTGACAGCATGCAGCCATGAACCAGGCCTTGAGGCGTACCAATCTAATATATGGTATTAATTACCCAGGAGCTTGTCATCAAGTCAGCAACCCCCCAACTGGTGAGACAGATGGGCCTGCAGAGAGCACCGTGAAGGCCAGCAAGCTCCAACACAATGGGACTCCGAGAGGAGAGCTCCCTTCTGTCTCCTCACTGCACGCGGGGTGAATCTGAGTCCACCAAGAGGGTACCCCGGAGCACTCCTTTCCGGATGGAGCAATGTGTGTTTGCTCAGACAGCCATCCATGGTAGACAACATGTGAATGGTTCTCTCACCAAACCCTCTGGACCTGGAGCTAAGCTCCTGACATGCACTGTGCAGCTGGTGTGCACTGCCTGGGGCTGGACATCTGCTGCCCAGACAGGGCTCTGGAGCTGAGTGGGACTGCACCTATCTTACAAGTGCTATTCCATCCAAACCAGCAACACTTTCACCTGAACATAATTCTCCACTTCTCCACCTTATTTGGAGTTAAAATGCATAGAAGAGAGAGACTGAATATCTTAAAGTGAATTAGCAACCTGAGGATGCCAGCTTCAAATTTTAGCCATGTGGGCTAGTCCAAGGTGTGGATTAAGGGTCTCAGAATGGGATTGAGAGACGATTTCTGTCCTGCACCCCTGGGCGTAAGATGAGAAACCGCCCCCAGGTGATGCAAAGGGCTTTCCTGCCCTGGCAGTTTCTGTGTCTGGCAGGGGAAAGAGCTGGGGCAGGAGGCAGAGCTCTGAGGAGGCTCCTTTGATCTCCCTCCTCTACTAACTGCTGAGTCAGTTGGGGTAATAAGAGACTGTCTTACCTGAGCATTCGATTCTACCAAGTTGTCTTTAGAAGGGATGTATCTAACTACCAGACTTAAATTATTCACACTAAAGTATAATTTCTTAAGTAGGTTTGACTCTCCCAAAATATGTTTTCACTTATGATGCATAAATCCTCAGAGCACCCCTCGGATGGTGGCTGTTGCGGAGACAGATGATGTGGTAGGCTTGATGGAAAGGTCTAAGGGTCTTTGGACAACTCTCCAGGCACTTTTTAACTACTGCCCTTCAACTCTGCTTGCCATCATTAACACTCCTCATTTATTCCTACTCGGTTACTCCAAAGGCCTGGTAACTTACGTTCCCACCACTGACCCCTTGCACTCTCCATTTAACTGGAGTTGGTTATGGAAAGTAGATTGACTATCTCTCCTTTGATTAAAATCCTCAATGGCTTCCCAAAGATTTCAAGATACATCTTGAATAAATCTCATTAGTTTAGGAAATAACATCTGCAAGCTCCTTACCCAGCAGACCTTTCCCTGCCCCCTCTTCTTCCCCAGGCTCCTTACCTTTACCTTTCTCTCTCCTAAGCCCCAAGGGCCCCTGCTTTTGCCTCTGTGAGTTTCTAAGTAAACTTTCCCTTGTAGTTTGAAACAAAGACAAGAAAACAACACTACCTGGACCTCTCTTCCCTTCTCTAGCTTCCTTTCCTTTCTCCACCACACATGCCCTTGCTTCCTGCTATTCTTAAAATAGAGCTTCCTATTGTGTGCTCTGGTCCCTACCTACTAGTACATCCATCCCTCTTTCACCACCTAGCCATTCCCCAAGACTTTCAAGGCTGCACATTTTGGGAAGCCTTACTCCTCCCCAATAACAAGTCCGGGAGATCTAGACCCATATCCTCGTGTGCTTGAGACCACTACAGCAGTAGACAGATGCAAGACGCTGGGGGGATGCAGGACGCTTTCTAAAGCAGCTTCGTTGCTTGCCTACCAGATAACCGTTGAACATCAAAAAGAGGACTTTGTTCATTTGCAGACTTCCTTGGTGCTGCAGCTGTCCCTTGGGCACCTGACAAACGCGTCATCACGTTTGTCATTCCACCAGCTTCAACTTTCACCCCATTTTCTTTATTACCATTTATTTGTGTTCATGTGTTCCTCACTCTTTTTTAATGGACTTCATATTTTGCTGAGCACTTATTTTTATATCCGCTTCAAGCCAAGGACACATTTCAGGCAAGACAAAATAGAGAATAGAGAACTCATATTCAGGAATGATAGCAAACGCTTATTGCAGAATGCTGTTAATTGAATTAGGTATTGCATTTCTTGCTGAAATCAACTCTTCACATTTCAAATTTAGGAAGCATCTAAATATGTGTTAAAATTGCATGCATATCAGTACCATTATATTGTTTCCCCAACTTTTTTTTAATTTTCTAAATTTAACCAGTTTGAATAATTTTCAAAAATGTTCTGTTTGTAAGATAAAACTTGAAAACATACTACTTTTTAAAATTGAAGACTAAAAGATGAGCCATAATAATATTAACAATTGAGATTGTATATTTAATTCACTATTAGACACTGCCATCTAGCAGGAAGCCAGCAAATGAAGAGTTACTACAGCAATTTCAGACGCTAGAGAGACCTGAATGATGGCTTGCAGAGGGGAAAGTTGTAAAACTGAGGCAGGGGTGCTGGCTAAATGGTGGCTCTACCACTCTGGGGTGCAAGTCCCTGGGCTGCTTATTCAATGCAGATGGCCAGGCCCCACCTGAAGTCCCCCCCCACCCCCCCTGTCTGAGAGACCACGGAGAAACAACACCCTACTTGTGGTGTGAGGTCACTAGCAAGCCCAAGATGGGTCATCAGCTTCAGGGGTGTCTCAACTTGAAAGAAGGAAGGACGTATAAGGGAATGAGGTCCTGAAGACCAATTTGCCATATACAAAACTGTGCCCAGCCCTAGGGTATTGAGTGCATTCCACAAATGAAATTAACAATCCAAGCCACAACTCATAGAACATTCTTCCCAAGTATTTTGGGGAGCTGGGGCAGTGAGTAGGGAGCGGCCTGTTGAAGCCGTGGTGTTAAGAAAAAGTCCTTTTGCGTGGTGTTTGCTATATATTAAAGACTCATTAAAAGATCCCCAGAAACTGTCTTAAAATCGCACCAATGTGATTCCTCTATCTTACACAAAACGAGGTCTGTTCTAAGGACACTAACCGCATACAAAAATACCCCGGAAATGGCTTAGGTATAGGTACCCAAAGCCTGCTGTGCTTTGTCTCTCCCTGGGCATTTTCTCCCTTAAATGCACTGTGCTCTGCACCGCCGGGAGGTCGGAATTGCTGACCTCAGCACACACTCCTAGCAACAAGTGATTCTCAGTGAAGACCCGGGAGAGGGAGGAGCAATGCACCGTACACACTGGCAGAGTTAGGTTCTGGAGCTGGTGGGACTGGGACGATCCTGGCAGACGGAAGGTACCAGAAAACCTTCATTGCCAGGAGTTGGAACCATTTGCCCCCCAGGGCTCCGGCGGGGCTCCTGCGTGTCACCTGCCTCCCACCCGGACTTTTTCAGCAGACACGGAGGTTTCCATCTCAGGCAGGGTCCCTGGAAAGCGCTGCCCAAGGTTTCCAAAACCAGCACACAACTCCGTCTTCCTCTTACAAAGAGGTTTCCTTTTGCCGTGAGTCCCGCGGGCTGCGTCTCAGCCTCCGTGGGCACCAGAAAGGCCTTTGTTGGTCGGCACCAAGACCCTGCCCCCGCCAGGCTATCACAGGAGCCAGAGTGATGCACACACTCACCTCTCCGTGCAGGAGGCTCGCCCTGCGCTCTGCAGCCCGGGTTTTCCACTTTCCGTTTGCACCCCTGGAGCTGTGGCGAAGACTCGGAAAGGAGGTTTGGGAAAGGCGGGACACCTCTCAGCGCGGTCAGGCCCAGCAATCCTGGATCCAGGTTTTCACTGACGCCTCCTATTTAAAAGCCAGTGGGACCTTGGTTCCAGGCCGGCCATTCCGCACAGACAGCCCTTCCTGAACGTTCCTGGGAGGCTCCGGAGCCCCTCTTCGAAAGCAAGGCCGGGGCACTTTCTGCTTCTGGAACTCGAGGAAGCCTGGAGCGTATTCCAAGTCACCTACTAAGCAAAGCAGAGGCCTGAGTACCGTTAGTCAGGGACCAGTGTTTGGTAGCCGGAGTACATGATCATTTGGGTATTTTTTTTTTTTAACTGGGGAAGTAAAACTGACTTCCAGCTACTGAGTTCCAAATCCAGATAACCCAATTACAGTTACATTGCCCTGGTCTAGATAGGGGTGACAAAGCGAGGGAAGCAATTCAAGACCAGGGCAGGGCTGGGACTCCACTCAGGGCAAGTGAGGTTCGCAGGGCTCCTGCCTCACGCTGGCCCTGGGCCCTCAGAGCTCTGATGCCAAGTTCCTCAATTGTCCTCTCTGTAAAAATGGGTTGATCGTCAGGGTAGCAACTTCCAGAAAACCCCAAACACGAAGGACAACATTAATAAATTGGATGTTTGCAATATATTTGTCTAACAAAGAATTCGTATCCAGAATACATCAAGGAGTCCTACAATGCAATAGAAGAAGCCAATGAGAAGGGGGACGGAAGGGACCAAAGACTTATACAGCACTGCACAAAAAAGGAAAGTGAAGAGCCAATAAGTATGTGAAAAGATGCTTAACTTCTTTTTTTAAAATATGATTTTATTGATTTCAGAGGGGGAGAGGGAGAGAGCGAGCGATAGAAACCTCAATGATGAGAGAGAACCATTGATTGGCTGCCTCCTGCATGCCTCCGACTGGGGATGGAGCCCGCAACCCAGGAATCCAACCTGGACTCCTGGTCGAAGCTCAACCACTGAGCTATGTGGGCGGGGCACAACTTTTTTAATGAATCAGTGTAAACTATAGGTTTAACACATAACCCCATTAATCACATGAAAAAGTTTGATAAAGGTTAAGTGACTTGCCCAAAGATTTTTAGTTAATGCCAGTTGATTTCTGTAAACTCAGGCTCCCAAAATCAGTGTTGAAACAATGCTTTCTAACAGGGTGGTCCTAATTCATAGGTTTCACCTGCCTGCAGCACAATTACTTATAATACATTGAATTATTTTGTGTGATATGCAAAGCAGGGGCCCATTCTTATTCTGAGATTGTGCCTTTCTTACTCTTTTGGTGTTAAAATCGCCTTTCTTTTGAAAAACGCTATGAAGTAGTAAAGGTGTTCACCCTCCCCGCCTCCGTCAAAATATAAAGCTGAAAAAAGTTGTTAGTCCTTCAACAATATTTTTGAATTTCTAAAACCTGGACCCCATGCCGCACCAAACACGTGTCTGCGGGGTAAGAGGGGAGGGGAAGTGCGGGCGCGAGGGTCTTTAGTTACAAAGGACCGAGTTAGAGATCCACTCATTGGGCGAAGGAGTAAAAGCAAAGTAGCCCTGACCCGACAGCAGGGCCCGGCACCCAGGAGGCTGGGAACAAGGGCGCGCCGGACACTCTCGGCTCCGCGCTCCTGAACTCGGTTCCTTCTCCGCGGGCTGCTCCGCGCCGCGAGCCGGGGCGAGCCGCGTCTACGCCCTCGGCGAGCCGGGGCAAGCCCCACGTCGCGCGGTGACGTGCGGATCGAGCGGGAGTCGGGAAGGCGCGCGCGCGCCCCCCACCGCCAGGCGGCGCTGTGTGCGAGTCTGAGACAGCGGAGCTCTCGCGGTAGGTGAGACTAGGCATTCCGGAAGTGAGTCGCCGGAAGAAGTATGGTTGCTTCCGGGATCTGGCCAGCTTCGCACGCTGAATTGCCGGCATCATGCAGTCGGATGATGTGAGTCTCCTGTGCTCTGCCACCCGGGGTTTACGCAAGGTGTCTCGCCGTCTTTAGGCGACTCAGAGGCGCATACTCAGCTCGTCTACTGCCTCGTGTGGCTCTGGAAGCGAGGCTTCCGGTTTCCGGGCGTGGGGCTCTCATGTGTCTGCCCTGGATCTCCAGCCCAGGGCCCCAGTGGGGTCCGGGGGCCAGAACACCGGCCCTCAATCCAAAGGGTGGGCGGGTCCAGTCCCTGTGCCCAGCAATGATGGGCTATGCGTTTGCGCCTTGGGGACTTGGGGGGCAGGTGGGGGCTGGGGGCGAGATGGCGAAGATTCGGCGTCAACTTTAAGGATCCTTTTCATGCATGTGCACCTTAACTTTTCAGTCTGCTTTTGCTGGGTGTGGGTTTTTCTTTACATTTGTTCCAGTGTCTGCCCAAGTTATAATTTTGGAAGCATCCTAGATTCATTCATTGAGTAATTTGCAGGAGAAATATCTGCGTGCTTGCAGTGTGCCAGGCATTGTGATAATTCCTAGAGATGTGGTTGTTACTAAGCCAGGCAAAAGAGCTGCTTCCCTGGAGCCCTCTGTGGGGGAGACAAGTGAACAAATAAGGACAATTGCGGTGCAAAACAGTACTTTGAAAGACCAGAGGTGATGAAGTAGAGAGCAATTGGGAGAGACCACTTCAGATAGGCCTGATCAGGGCAGGTTTCTCTGAATAGAAGACGTTTGAGCTGAGATCTAAAGGATGAGAATGACCCGACACTGAGGGGCTGAGCTAAAAGCAATCCACCTAGGCAGCAGGAGCGTAAAGTACAAAGATCTGGAGGTAAGAAAGAAGGAATATATTCAAGGACACCAAGAGCATGTAATGTCTTGTAAGAAGTGTTTTTAGGGGTTTTCATGGAAAATGACATCTGGTTTACAATTGTGTAAAGTTCTCTAGTGTGAAAGGTTTTTGAGGAGAGAAAGTATGAAAGCAAGGAGACTAGAATATCATGAAGGAAGCTTCAATTAAGGTAGTCATGGTGGATATGAAAATAAATGAATAAATGTGAGATGTTAATAGAAAAGACTTGGCGATGGGTTAAATGAAAAAAAGAGAGACCAAGGATATTTTGATTTGAACGAATAATTGAGTGATGGTTTTATTTCTGGAGAGGGGAAGACTAAGGGAGGAGCACAGTATTCTTTGGAGAGGGGGTTGTCGAGAGCTCCATTTGGACATGTTAATGTGTAGGATGCCCTTTAGACAACCAAGCCGAGATGTCAAGTAGCAGCTGGAAGTATACACAAGTCTGGTACTCAGGAGAGAAGTTTGACCAGGAAATAAAAATGTAGTAGTCATAATTTAGAGATATTTAAAGCCACCAGCCTGATTGAGCTACTTCTCCAGTTTCATTTCCTCTAACCTGTTTCCTTCCATCCCCTGCCAAACACATCCTACAAAATTCCAGAAACGTTTGCTGCCTACTTTTATATTTGTGTCTTTCCCTTTAGCTACTTTATAAAAGCCTTTCCCAGTTCCTCAAGGCAGCTTGCTCAGAGGCTCTCATACAACATACACCTCTTTGGTACTTAGACTGCTGCTTTGTGTATGTATCTTCCTCCCTAACTAGATAGATAACTATTTAAGGACTAGACCTTCCTTCATTCCACAAGCCCTTGCGTGCCTCCTGTTTGTCAGGCTTTGGGGATGTCGGTGCCTTACATAAATTAAGTACACAGTAAATGCTGAACGAATAAAGAAGACATTAGCGCAGGCCAGGTAGCTTGGTTGTTGCAGCGGTCACCAATGTTTCGGACCTCATGGACCACTGGTTGGCGACCGCTGGGTTAGAGCATCGTCCTGATATTCCACGGTTGCCAGTTCAATCCCCGGTCAGAGCACAGATAAGAATCAACCAATGAGTATATCAGTAAGTGGAACAACGAATTGATTTTCTCTCTAAAAATCAGTAAAAAAAATATATAAAGTATCAAAACAAACAAACAAACAAAACACACATTAGCGAAGAATAGCAATATAATATTTTTCTTGCCCTCAATGAAAAATTGTATGATTTCCAAAAGTCTAGTACTGTGCAGCCTTTTACACTGGATATTGAACATTTTAAGTAGAAAAGGAAAGTTACAAAATATATAATATGATCTCATTTTGTTGAAAACATACATATAGGCATACTAGTTCTTGGAATGTATACATATATAGAAAAACTTGAAAATATTTACAAAATAATAATGAAATATATCTGGGTAATGGGTTATGGTTATTGCTTATTTGTGTTTACTTTTTCTATAAGAATCTGTTATGTGTGTAAAGAAAAGAAGTCAGACTATTTTACAAAGCATTTTTTCCTCGTTCCTCAAAGAGTTCTCTCCTTAATAAAGCAGGCTACTGCCCTAGAGCACTGTTTCTTGGATCAATATGCCACCTATTGGGTCAGAGCAGTTGAAATGGGTTTCTACTTTGTCTTTCAGGTTATCTGGGATACACTAGGAAACAAGCAATTTTGTTCCTTCAAGATAAGGTGAGCCTAGATTTGCAACTTGGACAAAGATTCCTTTAGTTTCCCTCTTGGTAACCCATCTTGTAATGCTTGCTGTTCCTCGCATTCTAGAACCAAGACACAGAGCTTTTGCAGAAATGAATACAGCCTGACTGGCCTGTGTAACCGGTCGTCCTGTCCCCTGGCAAACAGTCAGTATGCCACTATCAAAGAAGAGAAAGGTAAGGCCCCATTTCACCTTTCATGAGAACTACTCAACAGCTTTTCAAAGGATGTTCTTTAGTCTCTACATAATGTTAAAGGTATTTACTTTATCCCGCAGGACAGTGCTTCCTGTATATGAAGGTGATAGAACGAGCAGCTTTTCCTAGGCGGCTCTGGGAACGGGTAAGACTTGGAACATAATTTTACAATGACCATTGCTCAAGAGCAAAAATGCCACATTTTTCCCTCTTCTGTGATCATATCTAGATTAAACTTTGAAGCCATCCTTATTAGGTCCCATAGTGCTGTTAACAGTGAAGACCTAATCATTTGTCCTTGCCCTTCGAGCTTCCTTTTTCTTTTTCTTTTTAAATATATTTTTATTGATTTCAGGAAGAGGAAGAAAGATAGAAACATCAATGATGAGAGAGAATCTTTGATTGCTGCCTCCTGCACACCCCCCTACTGGGGATCCAGCCACAACTAGGAGTCAAACCATGATCTAGTTCATAGGTTGATGCTCAACCATTGAGCCACACCAGCTGGGCTCAAGCTTCCTTTATCTGTTTGATAGGTCCGGCTTCATAAAAACTATGAGAAAGCACTGGAGCAAATAGATGAGAATCTAATTTACTGGCCCCGTTTCATTCGACACAAGTGTAAGCAGAGATTCACCAAGATCACCCAGTACCTAATTCGAATTCGAAAACTTACACTAAAGCGACAGTAAGTATTTAGATCATTTATTTATTTTTACATCTATTTTTTAATGGATAGTACAGTAGGTCCTCGGGTTACGTCGGAGATCCGTTCCTATGGCGCAACATACGCGATTTTCTTTTCTTTTTTTTTTAATATTATTTTTATTGATTTTAGAGAAGAGAGAGGAAGAGAACTATAGAAACATCAATGATGAGAGAGAATCATTGATCAGCTGCCTCCTGCATATCCCCTACTGGGGATCGAGCCTGCAACCCAGGCATGTGCCCTTGACTGGAATCGAACCTGGGACCCCTCAGTCTGCAGGCCGACACTCAATCCACTGAACCAAACCAGCTAGGGCCATAATGTGATTTTCACCATAAGTCGGAACCCACCTAAATAAGCACCTATGTCACTCACATGGAGCACATACACAGCAGTAATGAAGTGAAACAGTAAAAAAAATTTAAAAGAAAGATAATTCCTGACCTTTACTTGTGGTAAATAAATAATGAAAAACATAAAGCACATATGTACATACGGCAAAATGACGGAACTTTTTATTTTTTATAAATAAATGGGAGGTGGTGACATAACCATGAAACGACGTACATTGAGTCCGACATAACCCAAGGACTGCTTGTATTATGAAACAGTGTTGTGAAACCTCTAGTAATACTTTCTATAAAATTCAACTTGGGGTAACCTTTTGTGGTATGCTAAGAATAAGCTTCACCTCAGGTTAAAGGCATGCCCTTCGATTTTGCAGGAAGTTAAAAAAAGTATAGTATAATTTGATTATCCCCTCCCTGTCTGAAAACCAGCTTCAGAACATTCTGTTTATAACTCCCTGCAGGAACCTTAAAATGGGGGGGGGGAGGAGGGAGGTTAAAATGATCTAAAAATGTGAATAAACGGGAATGTAAGAACTTTACTCTGAGCACAGTGCAAACTAATTTTTAAGTGACATGAAATCCAGACTCAATGGACTTGTGACCTGTGGAGAATACTAAAGCTGTCAGTCTTTTGTTTTTTAAAGCTGTCAGTCTTCTACAACAAAGTCCTTTTAGTTCACTGAAGCATTGTTGGCATAGTGAATGTCCTTACAAGTCTCAGAATGCCTAAGAAAACAAAAACAGCCACATTAAAATAGATACAAAAATGTTTGATTTTTTTATAGCATTAGATTTATCTAGAAAATTTTAAGTATATAATCTTGCTGTATTGATCTGAATCCTACAAAATGAATTCCAATCCTTCTCATTTTTTAAGCACATGTACTTGGGTTTTCTGATAACGTGCTTTATTTCTTGTAGGAGGAAACTTGTTCCTTTGAGTAAGAAGGTGGAGCGGAGAGAAAAAAGAAGAGAGGTAACTTATTGTTCTGATATTCATAGTGTCTGTATTTTCATTGAGGGTAGGGCTATGTAGGTAGAAAAAGATTCAGTCACCATTGTCTGTGAACTTTTCAAGCCCTGGGTTAACAGTAATAGTTGCATAAGATACCTGATATTCTATATTTTAAGATTATGACTTTCAGGGCAGGTTAAAATGTGGGCACTTGGGGATATATGTCATGGGGAAGACATATAGAATCCCTGGAGAGCCACAATCCTTGCCTGAAATTCTGGAGGTCAGATGTTTCAGAATTCAGAATTTTGGTATGTCTCTAACCTTACATATTGACCTCAGCAGGGTTTGAGCATTCTAATCCAACACACTAGTAATTTTGCAGTGAAATATAAGAATGCTCATTCACATCAGATGGAATTTTTTAAATCTCTTTAATTAGACTCCTGTGACATCAAATCATATTAGGCCACTAAATTGAGGTGTTTTTCATTATTATTTTGAAGTTGTTAGTAAGGAACTGACTGGAATTATTTCTTTGAAGTAAACTGAGCAGCTTTGTTACTAAAGTAATGACTAGCGATGTTAGTAGTCTGCTGTCCATGGAAAATCCAGTCGGGAAACTCCAGCTGTCACAGAGAGCAGTCAGCCTGAATTTTCTTATGCTTTTCAAGACCCAGGAATTAGCTTTTCCCGACAAGTCCAACCATTCATCCTAGGTGTTTGCTTTGCTTACTTCCTTTCTAGCAATAGACATTCACCTGATTATTTCTCAAATTCTGTCAAGAAATAACTTTAATAATCTTGATGCTTTTGTTTCCATTAATCCATGGAGTTCTGTATCTCAAATCCATTTTATCATTGGTCTTCAAGCTTTTTTGATCACTTACCCCATCAATAAAATTTTTAACATATGCTCCCCATTATATCATTTATAAGTGTTATACATGCATACTTGCACTCATAGGTATAAGTAATTGTTTGTGATGGCCTGGTTCTTAGCTGAGTATAAATTTGTTCTTATGGGCTCTCATAATTGATAGGTATGGCAGGGATGCTTAGAGAAGTGCATTGTGGATTGTTCGCTCTTTTTCATTCTCCACCACCAATTGTTAAGCAGGTGTTCATGCAAATCTTTCATTAGAAATTACATTTTTCCATTTATACTGAATAATTTTGAAGCTCTCTGGAAAATGCAGATTTTTTAATGGTTTGGGAAATTATGTCTCCAGACATTTTCAGCAATATCACATAGATGTAATTCTTTTCTTTTTAAGATGGTCTATCCACAATTTTTTTTTCTTTAAACTCACTGGTAAAATATTCCCTTTCTCTTGAAAGACCAGATAAATGTATTTACTTTTTAAAACTCCTGCTACATTATATAACACAGACAGCCATTTGTCTATTTTCTTCCTACATCTCACTGGATCTGAGGTGTAAGCACCTACTTTAGAGGATAATGTAGAACACAGTAGACTTTTAACTGACCCATGTGCCCCGTTCTTCTGCATTGTGATTTATTTGACACTGTTCATCATGCCAACACAGCTGCAGTGTGTAACACTTTGAAATCCTCTATGATTTCCACTAATTAATGCACAATCTTAGGCTAGAAAGGCAGGTTGAGGTTAAATTTGTATGTTTTGGTTGTGAGTGGTACAGGTTGATGCCATGTATCATTTTCTATGAGCGATCATTGAAGGAAGAGGTTTTTTTTCTTTTTTGTATCACAGGTCTGCTGTGGTGGTAGAAAACGTAAATGAATGAGGGTCTCTGTTCCCTTTTCTGTGACTCTGCTTCAGGATTGCTTATTTTCTAAGACACTTAAATGTATGTAGACCTACCTGCTTTGTATATCTATAAAAGGCTTTTTTAGAATTTAATTTAAAATGCTATTTATAAACTCCAGGAATTTTTTACATTGAAAGGTTACCAAGAAGGGATGAGAGGTAAAGAAAGAATTTTATCTGGTTGGAGAGGCAGAAACCCCCATAATAGCAAGAGGGAGAAGTGATTACATCTTAATTATAGAAACTCGATAGTTTCCTGTACTTCCTCAGACTGGAAAATGAATACTAGTGAGGTAAACGGGTTTGCTCTTTTTCTCTTACAGGAAAAGGCATTAATAGCGGCTCAGCTGGATAATGCCATTGAAAAGGAATTGCTGGAGAGACTTAAACAAGATACGGTGAGAAAGCTAGGAGCTTGGGGTACGGGTTTGTTTTAGGTGGTACTATCATGCTAGGCAATGTGGGACTACTGGGAAATGGGTCTTATTTTTAAATGTGCTAGGAGTTCACCGTGATTTTATTCCTGGAACAATAACATACGGGTCCTGGCTTCTCCATTTAAGTTCATTGATGCAAGCACATCAGATGCTTTGGTTGTTCTTGATACTCCATTTGGTACGAGACCTCTCTCTCTTGCCATTATTGCCAACTCCTGTTCCCAAAGGCAGCAATTCCAAATCTCTGTGCAAAAACCATATAATTCTGATTCTCCTGTCTATTGTCTTCTTTTAAGGCTCTTTAAAATGAACTTTTATTCTCTAAGATTTAATGTCATTTATAGAGACAATATGAATAAAAAAATTTTTTTTTCTTTATTCCCCTTTATCAGCACAATTTTCATTTGTCCTGCTTCCTGGGTTTTATAGACTACTACGTTTTAAGTGATTTTTCTTCCATCCTTCATAGAAGTTACCAGTTTGGTATTAACCACTGATTATTTAAATGTTAAAATGGGCTTTTTAAAGACACTGCCAGCTCTAGACTTGAAAACAAGATAGAAATATTACTCATCAAATTAAATATTCTCATTTCACCGAGGAAAAAATACGCTTGTTGGACAGTGGACTTTAAGTATGAGACTCAAATATAATTAAAGCCAATCTGTGTGTTCTTCAGTATGGCGACATCTACAACTTCCCCATTCATGCCTTCGACAAGGCCCTGGAACAGCAGGAGGCAGGGAGTGACTCTTCAGATGCTGAGGAAAAAGAAGATGAAGATGAGGAGGAAGTAAGCCTTTTATATTTTTGTTTTGTCCAGCAGTAATCTACAGAACTAGCTCTATTTTGAGAGACAGGATGTCATTTTCAGTCTCTTAACCAAAAGTAATGAAATGATCTTATTTTTCTATCATGAGGTTAATTCTGGTTCAGCAGTGGCTGCTGTGTTCTCCATGTTCAGCTAACCAAATATGGGTTGACAATTTTAATCTTACTGATGGGCTTTCTAACCTGTGAAAGACAAAGGAAGAACCTTTCATTAGCTGTAAGAACACACCATTAAGGAACCTACTGAAATTTACAAGGATTTAATCTTACTATTAACATAGTATTTTTAGGAGAAGGGCAGGTTTAGCAAGAAGATGTTTAACCATACAGTATACTCACTCACATAGGCACAGAGGCATACTTTGCCTATTACTAAACTAGTTTTTGGTTATTTGAAATTAATAATTTTAGTTGAATGTTTGTAAATCTTAAATACTCATTTCAGAAGTATTAAACTTGGAAATAGGTAGACTTGGGTTGCCTAGCAAGTAAATTCTGATTCTGGTTGTTATTTATGCATTTACATATCAAAGACTATAAAACTACTTGTCTAAGTTGAATTTTCATCATGTATTTTGACCTAATATGTTTTATTTTAGGATGTGGGAAAAAGAGAGTTTGTGGAAGCTGATGAGGTGGATGAGAGTGACATAAGTGACTTTGAGGTGAGATTTATGGGTGACAGGAAGAAGGGTTTCCAAACACACAAAGGCAGATAAATCCTCTAGTTCTAAATTGAGAGGACAGTGGAGTTTGGGGAATGAGTCCACTAGCGTCTTCCCTCCTCTTATTTCTTTCCCTCCCCATGTTAGGATATGGACAAACTGGATGCCAGCAGTGATGAAGATGAGGGAGAGAAATCCTCCAGTGAGGAAGAAGAAAAGGCCCTTAACGCCAAACACAAAGGCAAAACACCCTTGAAAGGCCCTCTGTGGAGAAAACGAGCCTATGTGGAGATTGAATATGAGCAGGAGACAGAGCCTGTGGCCAAAGCCAAAACCACGTGAACTCCATTCAGACATTTGTAATGGGACTGAACATTTTGAACTTTACCCTATCCTCATCACATACATACCTCCAGATTTTACTCTTTATTTTGTATGTAACACAATATTTGTGTTTTTTTATATTTATGCCACTTCTGTAGAGCGAGAAATCTGGGGGATAGTGGAGGAAATCCTTAAAGTTGTAAACAATATTTTTATAGCTTTGGCATGTGTTGAGGTGGTATCTTGACAGATGAGTTTATGATTATAAATATTTACAAGTGGTAGCCACCCCCCCCCCCGCCAAACTTTAATCAGAAATGTCCAGACTTCAATTTTTTTTCTTGTTCTTTCCCTACTTCTATTAGGAGTAAAAGACAAGAAGGAAAAAGATCTGAATTATATTATCCAGTATAAAAATACCTTTTTCTTTAAATAATTCCATTTATACAAAAAGAAAATCCTCTTCTCTTTAGGAAAAGTTTTTAAGTTCCACCGTAGGGAGCACCTTCAGAAACCTGCTGCACCTTTCTGACACACTCCACCACCTTGCTGTCTTCGCAGCTTTGGGGAATTTTTACCAGGAGACCCTGAAACATGAAACCAAACAAGCTTTGATTTTTTTTTTTTTTTGTAATTTTTTTTTTTACCTTGGTTCTTCTTTCTTGGCTTCATACTCAAAGAAGGAAAGAATAGATGAAACTAGGGGACAGTTCACAGAACACGTGTAACTATAAGAATTGTTGGCATGCTTGGAAATGGCTCATGAAGAAGCAGCTTAATACCAGCTGAAATGAATTAGACTGGATCTACCACTTGAAACCTGCCTGAAATTAAAGAGCAAACATGAAGTTTAATTTGAATAAACTAATAAGACAAACTATGTTAACTCTAAATATTTTTAGGATATGAATTTTTCATGCTGTCTTACACCTTTTCCAATGAAGACTTCTAAATGGGATAAGAAATGAGGCAATAGTTTATTAACTATATATAAGCAAACACATAGCTATTATATGCTACTAGTGACCCAGTGCATGGATTTGTGCACATTGAGAGGAAATTAATTAGAAGGTGGCCAGTGAGGCAGGACTGAGCAAGATGGGCTAGACACACCCTGGAGCCAACCTCCTGCGGTGGCTCAAAGGGCGTCTGAAGAATGAGTGGGATCCCTCGGCCTGGCCTGTGGGGATCAGGCTGAAACAGTCTCTCTGACATCCCCTGAGGGGTCCCGGAGTGTGAGAGGGCACTCCAAAGTTGCTGTCATACAGGGTGTCATACAGGTTGCTGTCATACAGGGTGAACGCAAACGCAAATGTGCAGTAAACCAGATTCAGGGCCAACAGTGACCCAGCAATAACATAACCCATGGCTGAAGGTGGAATTGCGCAGCCCTGTGAGGAATCGGGCTCCCTCTCTGGTTTCAGGTTGCGTCTTGCAATCCAGGACCCCTTGGGGGATGTTGGAGAGCCAGTTTCAGCCTGATCCCCTCAGGCCAGGTCAAGAGACCCCACTGGTGCACGAATCTGCACTGGGCCTCTAGTATGCATATAAGATCTTCAGTTAATCTCTTCCCACCTTCCATCCCCTTCCCTCTGAGATTCATCAGTCTGTTCCATATTTCCATGCCTGTGATTTCCACTCCTACTTTGAGCGTCTGCCCCCTGGTGGTCAGTGCATGTCATAGCTACCACACGGTCAGCCAGTCACTTAGGCTTTTCTATAGATAGATGGCTTTGAGAAGTTATCTTTTGTAGAATATGAGACCAAGGAAAGAATTCCCATGTGGATAAATAAGAATATGAAAAAAACGTATGGAAACATTTCTAAATTACCCACCTATATTACTCCTTGGTAGCTTATAGCACATTATTTCACCTGTTTTTTAGTATATTTTTATTGATTTCAGAGAAGAAGGGAGAGGGAGAGAGAAACATCAATGATGAGAGAATCATTGATTGGCTGCCTCCTACTGCCCCCTACTGATGACTGAGCCCACAACCCAGGCATATGCCCTGACCAGGAATCGAACTGGTGACCTCTTGGCTCCTGGGTCAATGCTCATCTGCTGAGCCACACCTGGCTGGGCCTGTTTTTTTTAACTGGAACAGAATTTACAAACACTTGATCATGATTCTCTTGCCCATTTTCTGTCCAGAAATATTTTCTTTTTTCTGGGCAGGGAGCGAGGGGAATATGTTCACTAATGCTAGGGACAATGAAAACAAGGAAGAAATTAGGATAGAAGGAACACCACTTAGTGCTCTGCTTTGGCTCTCTAGAAATGCTATAGGAAAAAAGACCCCAGAGATATTTTCTAGTCCTGCCTTTTGACCTGAACAGTTCTGAATACCTTTGCTCAAAGTCTATAGAAGGTTAGAGGGCTCCAGAAGTGAACACCTGAACCCTCCACATTCATACACAGACTTGGTCAGACACATAAATAGTAAATAGGACTTGAGGATAATGAGGCCTAACTGAAACCACGTGGCATACTGTCCCTTACCTTCACTTGTCCTTGAGAGCAGCAGTCCAGGAGAAGCAGGCAGGCTGTGGCCTCCTCTAACAAGGCGCTCTTAACAGGCTCAGGGGTAAGGCTTGAATCCCTTGCTACATCACATATCAGTTTCAAGAGAGCCTTCAATAAGACCACAAGTCTACAGGACACTCTGGAATCAAGAAAAACTGTTCACACTCTAAATCAGGATGTTAAACTGGAGACTTCACAAATGAAGGAACTAAAGTCAAATGACAGAGCTGGAAGCAGCACCAGAGACCAGACTCGATTTCTTCGGGCCCCACTGTTTTCTGAGCACTGCCCATACACGCACACCGGCCTGCCTGAGAACACCTTGTTCCCCTTTGGAAACCTGGTTCCACTCAAAGGCAACAGCCCCTCCTGAGAAGGGAGAACTGGGATTTCCCTTTACCAGGGTCCTACACTTTTGGCCAGAGAACAGGAAAGAGCCCATTGTCCTTTAACTTTTATGCAGTCTCAGGCTGGAAAGTTAAAAAGAGGAAATAAGTTTGGCTTCTGGGACTTAAGTGTCGATCTGAATTTTCTACCAGTTAAACCCACCCTATTCAGTTATGCTTATTAGCCTTTCTAAGAAAACGGTGATGTTTACACAAAATTGCAAATGTACCTAATGACCTGTACATTTTAAAATAGTAAATGTTTGTGTGTATGTTTTTTACCACAATAAAAACTAAAAAGCTTTCATGGCAGCTGGAAAGTAATTTTAACATATAGTGTGAAAATAAGCACAATAAACTCTATTTCTGGACAGAAATATGATGGAAAAGTTTGCATCCCCTGCCTTAGTCTAAAAAATTAAATCTTTTCCTAAAATCTGTGTATTGCTTAGTCTTCTACCTGTCATCATTCAATGTATAATTTGCTGTTTCCCAAGCCCTACCCCTCCACAATACATCACATTCACCTTCTAACCCTTACACTTGTTTGCCAATCTCTCTACTTTCAATCTTAGTCTCTGCCCTTTAAAGGCCTGATAATATTAATATGATTCAGTTTCATTTTTCCATCTGTTGTATTCTTTAAATATTTGTGCACCTATTACCAGGTATTGAGTAAACTCTGGTACGCTCAGTATACCAAAGTGGTCTTCATCCTCCTGGAGCTTATAATTCAGTAGGGAGAACGAGTAAACAAATGCAACCTGATTACCAATGTAACTTAGGGAAACACTTGGGTACATCATAAAGAAACTAGAGGCCCAATGCACGAATTTCCTGCAAGAGTAGGCCTGCCTTCCTCCGGCTGCCGGCACCAGCTTCCCTCTGGCACCCGGGACCCAGGCTTCCCTCGCAGCCCCCACTTCGTCCAGAAGGACATCCAGTCTAATTAGCATATTACGCTTTTAATATTATAGATGAGATAATATGGTTCAGAATAGATATGTATTTAGTTAAGACACTGGATTCTAGATTAATTAAACCTTATTCCATGCAAGAAAGCCTTTTGTTGCCCTGGCTCAGTTGGAGTGTTGTCCCATACACCAAAAAAGTTGTGGGTTCGATTTCCGGTCAGGCACACACCTAGATTTTGGGTTCAATCCCCAGTCCGGACCCATACAGGAGGCAACTGATCCATGTTTCTCTCTCACATGGATGTTTCTCTTTCTCTCAAATCAATAAAAACATATTCTTAGGCGAGGATTAAAAAAAAAGAAAGGCTTTTGTTGACTTAACGTGTTTGGATACCAGTTCACTGTTCCCGATACCTACTTCAAGCCAGAGTTGCAATGCTTTCTAAGCAATCAGATTCTAACCTGGTATTCTCCTGATCACTGTTCAGTATTGTGCTATGAAGTGCTCTGTTCTCAACTGGATGTAAAAAAACATTAGGATGAACAAAGCTAGGCCTGTCTTTATTGAAGCACTTCTACATGACCTTTTAAATTGAATGTGCCTTATTAATCTAGAGAGGTACACCTGAAGCAACAATGGGTACAGTTTATCTTTTAAATGACATTTTCTCAATTCAATAAGTATGGGAGGTATACGTGGCATAGCCTTAACACTCTGCACTGCATGTACAGCTGGGCAAGTTCTGAAGAGAAAATCTGAGTTTCGCCCCCTCACCACACGTCTGCTGGCTGTTATACCTGGGCCAAGTATACTGCATGAGAAGTTTTAGGGTTTCCAACATCTTCAATCTAGCCTCCTCCTCTGGCCCATCATAAACCTCCAGATAACCAAGGATGACTCGCTCTAGCCTCTTCAAGTGCCGGACGGTCAGAATCCCCAACCTACAAACGAAAGAGAAAATGTGACAGCAAAGGAATGAAGTCAAGGAGTATGGCCACTAGCAGCCCGAGCACTCACCTCTTCACAAAAGCTGGAAGATTTCTCGCGTAGGTCCTGCGTAAGAGAATGCGGTGCTCTGGCTCCATGTGGGTCAGGATCAGCTGCAGGACCTCATCACAGTGTGTGGTGGGTCGAGCTGCACCTCCCTTCCAGTGCAGGCCTTTCTCCAGGACTGGAAACAGATCCAGCAGACACAGCAGCACAGCCTAGCAGAGAGTAATGGACAGGAGCTGTAGCCATCTATCCGCATTCACAACACGCTCTGAGGTCTCGAACAACGTTAATAATCTATTAATGTAATGTCATAAAATTCTAAAACATACTAGTTATAATACATTAAGTGTATATTACTTCATATTTTTTAATCTTTTTTTCTTTTTTACATTATCTCTATCTGACAGTCCCAAATAAGTTAATACTTTGTCCTTAGGACTGTTCTTTGCTAAGCTCTAAAATGGCAAGGCAGAGCTGGGACTTTAACCCAAATTTTAGGAGTCCGAGTCTATTGTCACTGTGTTACTAAGTCTAAGTGATACTTACATGTACTTACAACAAAACTGCTCCTAAGTGGAATCTAAGATGGTCCTCATTTGTGTCCAACTGGACCGCCCTGTCTGAAGTTCCAGTGTCTAGGCAATCCCTCCTAGCTCTCCTGGGCTCTTCAGTTTTCTTGAAGTTTTTGGTAGTGTTTTTTCCCTCTTCAACACCATCTCCGGAGTCCTAACCTTTCTAACTGTTAAGTACCTGGATTGTCAATGCCTAAAATAACATTTTTAAAAAGAAAGGTGGCAAAATGAGGGGTAAGTGTGGGGAGGCATAAAATAAGAAACATGGTGCCAGCCTGTGTGGCTCAGCGTTTCAGCGTTGACCCAGGAACCAAGAGGTCAGCAGTTCAATTCCCCATCAGCGTACATGCCCTGGTGTGGGCTCAATCCCCAGTAGGTGGCATGCGGGAGGCAGTGGATCGATGATGTTTCCTCTCATTGATGTTTCTATATCTCCATCCCTCTCCCTTCCTCTCTCTCTAAAAATCAATTAAACATATTTTTTAAAAAACGAAACATGGTTATTTCTACCCCTAATTTTATGTAACTTGTTTATAACTTGTTTCTTCTGTCGTGAGAATATTCTCCTCCTCCTCCCTGTCAAAATTCCTATTTATCCTTCATAAGCAAATACCACCTCCTCTGGAATCCTCCTAAAACCACCACCAACCCTGCTTAGTTGCCTGCTGCTGGACATCCACTGCACTTTATACAAACCTCTTTTAATAGATTTATCACTTTATACTGTAGACATATGTATAAACATTCATTTATTCATATAAACATCTCCCAAAGGTCTTTGGCTTTAAGAAATTCTGTCTGATTCATTCACTCTTGGAACTTACAATAGTTACTGACACACAGTAGGTATTCAATGTCTATCGGATGAAAGAATAAATGACACTAACACATGCAACATACAAGGGATTTCAAGTGTGTGTGTGTTTATTGTAAGTCAACACAAAGACACTTAAATTAATAAAAATAGAACTTTTTCAGACATAAACTTGCCCCCAAGTGATATGTAATTGACCCAGATGAAGACAAAACACTGGCTTTTCTGTGGCTACTCAAGAATGTGGATGGTGGCTTGGTATGGAGATATTTTCACCAGTCACTGCTACCTCCAAATTTTCAGCTTGGCAATGGCGTTTAGTCATCATCCTCACTCTCCAAGAAAATGTCTCTCAACTAGTCTTATTCACATAATACCACCTTCCACTCAAATTTGAGAACTCAGACTCAGTTACCAACAAATCTCACAATTACCTGAATGAGCTGGTGCTCTGGTGTGTACAGATGGTTGAAAAGGGCATGGTATAGGACCTGGGCCCTGTTATACTGGAGCAAATCAGCAGCTGGCTGCAATCAAACAAACCACCCAATTAAAAGAAAAGTTAGCCAAGGTAGGCAAATGTTGATAATTTTAAAAATTGAATTATGGGTATATGGGATCCATTATACCACTCTCTACTTCTGTGTACATTTTAAAAGCTCTATGACACACAGTTAAGAAAGAAATATACAAACTTCCTCAAGTAATAGCTTGCACATTTGGATATAACCCCTGTCAGTTTGATTTTTTTGATCTTTGAACATCAATTGTTAATTACTCAAATCTTTCAGTTTGAAAGTGGCCTATGTTTTATGTGCATAATAATAGCCCATGTTTCTTATATATATTACCTATGAGATATAACCTCTAGTAGGTTGGCAGATGGAATGAATATAAACAGAAAAAATACATATAAGCGAACTTAGTCACATAACGGCATTAATAGAAGCTAGTTAATAAAAGATACGAACATCCTAGTAGGCAAAACAAACTAGTGCCATCATGGATGGGGAACAGCCATATGACTCAGTCTGTCCCATCAGAGCAGGGGTTGCTTACCACATTAAGCACAATGTGATGGAGGCAATGGACACCCAGGACTTTGTTCTCAGTTTGATAGTCATCTGAGATGAGCAATGATGGGGGAAGTATTCTTTCTAGATGTTGGTTCAGCCAGGGTCTAGTGACCTGTTGCAGAGTCCAGGAGAAAACATGTTTGGTGGCAGGGTTATTCTTCCAGGATTCCCTAAGTGGGAATGTGAAACCAAATTAAGTACAGTGACATGGTGTAACTAGCAAAGAAAATTAAGCTAAACAGAGTATGTCCTTGTCATTGAAAAAAATACATCCCACAAAAGGTAACTCCTGACATTAATAACGTACATTTTAAGATTTAAATAAAAATAACTTACAGAACTTACACTACATACATTTAACATTTACCCAGAGCTCTGAGTCTAAAGCTAATCCAATGAGAAGAGCCATTCATAAGCACAACAATGTAAAGGATCTGTGGCAATGGTGGAAGTGGCGACAGTGAGGACATGTTGAGAAGGGAGAGATAACTAATAAAAATGTCTTCAGATTTCTTGTTGTTGCTGTTATTATTATTATTATTATAAGGGAATCAATATTTGAACAGCAATTTGTAAATCTGAACAACAACTAATGAGTTTACACACATTACTTAACTAATCTTCAAAATAAGTGTAACAGGCAATATTACCTTTATGTTACAAATAATGAAACTGAGGATCCAAGAGATTATTTGACCTGGTCCTACTCAGAAGCAATAAAAGGAAGCACCACCAGCCTCAAAACTAAGCCTTTTAATTCCAAGTTCCTAGTAAAATGACAGCTATGCACACATTTTTTTCTATTACTACTATAGTGCTACAGGGACCTTTGCAGCACATTTGGTCCAAACACCCATCAGTATCTTTGGTCTATGCCCAACAGCCCCTGACATTTGGTCCTGTCAACAATGTCCGCACTTAGGAAATGTCCCTTGGCCCAAAGAACCCACGTTTATTTATACTCCTGGTTTGCAGGATTAATACATAAAATATTATCACATTTTATTGGTCCAATCATTGTGTTGTGCCTGTATTGCCAATAATAACCCTTCTCCACTAGACAGCCTTGCTGGTCCTAACACATGGGGTAGGGAGATGGGCTAGCATGGACCAAATGTCTTGCGGACGTTTTGGACAAGACCAAATTCCAAGGACCTTTTGGCTAAATCAAGTGTCTCCACAGTCATCTTGGACAGGAACAAATGTCCACTAATCACAAATACTAACACACAAAGTAGCAAGTGGAAACTCACAACTTAATACTTTATCTAGCCTAACCGGTTTGGCTCAATGGACAGAGCATCGGCCGTGGACTGAAGGATCCCGGGTTCGAGTCCAGTCTAGGGCATGTACCTTGGTTGCAGGCTTGATTCCCAGTTGGGGGCGTGCAGGAGGCAGCTGATGGAGGTTTCTCTCTCATTGTTTACAATTCTCTATCCCTCTCCCTTCCTCTCTATAAAAATCAATAAAATATATATATAAAAGAAACAAAAACAAGTGTTTTTAAAAAAGATAAAGATTTTTAAAAAAATACTGTATCTAATAGCAATCTAAAGCTCATATTTTTCATCCCAAACACTGTTTCCATATCTAATAACTATCCCTCCCTATCTACTAGTGATGACTTTCAAGATCCCTAAGTTCAAACTACAAGTTTAAATCCTCTCCAAGCTCCCATCCCCATCTCATTTCAGGAAGTTAAATCTAAAAAAATGAGACAGAACTTCCCATTTCCAGGGAAGTCGTCATGAGGACCGACAAGAACACTAGAAAATGGAGTCTGAAGACTTGTAGGCTAATGTCAAATTTACCACTAGTACTTATGTCATTTATAGAGTCCCAACTTTTCTGGGCCTTAAGAGATCTGCTCTAACAGCCTTCGAGTTCTAACATTCTAGAACAGCCTGAAGGTCAATTCGTTGGTCCTTTCTGCAGGGGTACTTACTTATTCAAATCGGGCTGGAGAAGCCCCATTATCTCGGCAAATCTCCCTTTCTCATCTTCATTTTCTCCGTGGAGGAATCCTGCCACAGAACCACACTCAGCAACGTGAAGCAGTAAGGTGAGCACCTCTCTAGCAACGTCCTGAGATCTTGGCCTGGTCCATGGTTGCTGCACACTGTGTGTGATGGCAAACGTATAGATGGGTCCTGCCAAGTGACGCAGGCCTCTCTTCCATGCAAGGCAAACCAGGGACTTCTTGGCAGACTCCACTTTCCTCAGTAGCTTAATGAATAGCAACCCAACTGCTGCCGCTTTCTCGGCCACTGTAGAGTAACCATCCCCTCTACCTTCCTCCTCCTTGGGTGGGGCTGCATACTTCTCCAGGGCGGTTGTCACCTTCCCCAGCATCCCGGGCACTCCGCCGAGCGATGTGTCACTCCCCCCAAATAACTGAGCACACTCTGTGGCTTCTAGGAGAGCACTGAGGTCTTGAAGAGCTGCATTTCTGGCTTTGCCCCGTCGGGACTCCTGGCCGGTAAGATGGTGCAGAATCTGGGACAAGGCCTGTCCGAGGTCAGAAGGGCACTCTCCAGGCATAGAAGAGCCCTCCCGCGGTGGAGATTCCGGAGAGCCATCACCCTCCATTCCTGACCCCGGCAAGCGAGGGGCCGGACTCCCCGGAGGACCAAGATGGAGGTGAGAGGAGATCCGCTCAGGAGGCACCGGAAGCTGGAATTCTCCCAAAGAACAGAACTAAAACCAAATCAAACGACGAGACATCTAGGCGAAGGGAGGGCGAGTCTAACCAGCCTAAGCGTCTAGTGTGCGTAAAGGAAAAGACGCAGGAAAGGGAAAGTGACCTCTCCGGGGGCATTAACAGAATCTCGGACTCACAACCGTCAAGTGGAGAAATTACTCTCTCCTTCCTGAAGACTCAAAAACAAATAAAAACAAACCCTAAAGCTTGCTACGAAAACGGATGCCGGTACCTGCAGCCCTTCCACACCTGCTGCCCTCCCTACACCTCTAGAGCCTACCCGGACACGAACCTACCTGAAGTCGTTGCCGTAAAGCACAAGGCTAGCTTCCGCCAATGCTACGTCAATTCTCCGTTGTTTCACGACAAATTGTCGTAAAGCAATACAGAGTCGCGTTTTATAAAGGGTGGAGCTATTGAGAAAAATTTGCATAGAGAATGATCCGCTCGCTAATTTTGTTCCGTTTTCACTTATTAAGGTAGAAACAAAAGAAAAAAATCACAGGATATCGGCTGTATTTTAAAAATATACGTGATCTTGTGTGTCTAGACTGAATACATGCGGACTATGTATGTCACCCTCTCTGTAAACTCAGTGGGCTATATCCGAGAATCCTTAACCACACTTACAAGCCGATCCTTTCGGAGTTCATAAGCGTGATGATTGGGTGTTCACGCTGCTGTGTGAGATGTGCCTCCCATGAACCTTGTTACGCCTTTGGCACATGACCCGTCTGACGTGAACTTGAAGGATCCTTCTAATCTAGTGTTGTTTCCAAAGTAGCTCTTTTTACCGTCACTTGTTCTGTGCCGCCCAAAGAAATCCTCAGTGTGAGCCGTGACCTTCTGGTTGCAGTTGTTAGTGGGGTTGTCCCCCAGGATTGAGGCGTATGGGGGCCGGGGCCGGGCGGCGAGCGGCAGGCGGCAGGCGGCAGGCGGCGCCTGTTGCAAGATGGAGAGAGAGCGAGCGAGCGAGCAGCTGCGCCCCGCTGCTAGTCTCAAACCGGTTTTGAATGAGAAAGGGAGCTGCGACCCTTTCGTCCCAGCCGGTCTCACACTGCGTCTGCAGTGCTTCTTTCCCCTGCTATGGGTTTTCTGAAAGTAGAAAGCTGGTCCCGGTACCTGAACCCCGTACGTGACTTCACATATATTTTATAGGAGGAGCCCGGGATACAAACTTCATTGGTGCCAAGGCCTGGGCACGAGCGCAGAGAGATGGGCGTCGGACACCGGGAGGGGTCGGAGAGCCGGCTCGTGGGGTTGGGGGATGAGGGGGGCAGCCGCCTCTCAGACGCGCGGGCCGGCTCAGCCTCGGCGGTGCACCCAGAAGGTCGCCTCCTGGCTTTGGGATTCCTCCAGCCTCCGAGCCCCCAAAAGTGCACAGAAAGCCCCCAAAGGATTTTCCTGTGGAGAGCGGGGGGAAGGAAGAGGGTTGGAGGGAGATGTCACGAGTAGGTTCTTCTTCCCAGGGGGTGGGTAGGCTGCGGAGAGATTCGCAGCACCCTTGGAGAGGGTACTGTTTGCAAGTATTCAATGTTTCCTTCTTAGTCCCTCCCTCTCGCGCTGTGTGACCTTGGGCAAAAGTTCGCTAACCTCTCTTTGCCTTAATTTCTTTAATTGTAAAATACGGGTAAATAATAGTCACTACTTCTTTCTTTATTTTATTTTATTGCATTGCATTGATTTTTTTAGCAGTTTCTTTATTGTTGAAAGTATTACAGATGTCCCCTTCTTTTCTTTTTTTTTAATTATTATTTAGTCCCTACTTAACCTTGTTATGAGAAATAAAGGAGTTAAATAAATATGCAAACTGCTTAAAGCCCTCTGTTCAGTGTTAAGTTATATACAGATGTTAGCGCTTGTAGCTAAACCACGGCTTCTGTATTATGTTACATCTCTTTTTCGGGGGAGTCTTGAGGTTAGGGCCCTTCTCTGCCTCTTTCATTTGGTCGTGCCTTTTCTGACCAATTGGTGGCGCTCATGATGTTCGAAGCAATTTCAAACTGAGATAAAAATCATTTCCTCCCAAGGGGGTTCTCCCATACTAAGGACCGTGTGCCAGCAAAATGCCAATCCACAGACAGTTATTGTATCCGTCCTGTGTGGGAGCCTGTCTTCCCTGTTCCAGGGGTTCCTTGTGCTAAGTGGAGCCAGGATCTCACTCCCTTGTGAGGAAAGTACTTGTACTGCAGAGGTCTCCCCCTACACTCACAGTTTCCTGAGGCCAGAGACCCTGCACTTACCCTCAGTGCCTGGCACAATTTAAATCATGCAGTAAATGTTTGTTAACCCCCACATGTCGATCCACAGAGGACTGGGTGAACCGACCAACGTACATCCACACAATGCAGCTCTGTGCAGCTGTACAAAGGAATGAAGACCATCTCTGTGGAAGGCCATGGAACTCTAGTACAAATTAAGTGAAAAAGCAAGACTGAGACCATGTATATGTTGCCTTTCTCCTTAGAAAGATGTGTGCATTTGCTTACATTTTAAAGAAGAAGCAAGGAAAGCATAAATTACAAACTCGTAAAAATGGTTACACATGAGAGAACAGGGTGAACGAAATGGGAATGGAAGGTGGACTTTATATACTGTGTTTTATAGTTTGACTTTGGAATCATGTGCATGTTTTACATAATTTTTTAAAAGAAACTAACAAAGCATTTTCAAAAAGAAAAAAAAAAGCCATTAATCGAAGTACAGAGAGGGGCAAAAGTGGGTTTACAGTTGTTTGTATGAAAAATAATACAATAATAAATAAGAATATAAGAATAAAATCTGTGTTTTTCAGACTCACAGCTGTAAACTTACCTTTTTCCACCCTGTATTCATGGGGTTACTCCTATAACTGCACAGAACAATAAGAAGCTGACTTTAAAACTCATTATTTTCTTTTATTTTTTCCAAAGTTTTATTTTTAAAAAGGAATACATGGTTTAAAATGTCAAAGTTTACAAATGGATGTAATGATGTCAAGGGGCATTCCCTTCCACCCAATGCCCCAGACCAGCTTCAACAGGGCACTGGTTATCAGGATGTTGGTGTGTCTTTCCGGGAATTTTGTATGCCTACAAAAGTGTCATCACATAGCCCCCTCTTTAAACACACACTCACACACAGCAGCATGCCCTGTACAGTATTCTGTGCTTGGTTCCCCCCTATGGTATTTCCTACGGTTTCCCCACTTACTATCATCTTGAAATCAGGCCTCTGGTACAATTAGTGGAGCATTGTTTAATTAGCTTTCCCCCCTTAATATTAAATAAAGTTGTGGTGCATCTCATGGTCAGGAGTGATTTGGGTTATAATGAGATATGGTGATATATTTGGGATTAGGTTCGGGCTTTTAAGCTGCAGTTATCCAAGTCTGAGCCTGTGATAGCTGGGTGGAGAAAACATTCCAAAGCTTTGAAGATGATTGGCATCCATTTCCTTTTGGAAACTGACCAAAAGCCTATAGCCCAGTGAACTCTGGTTCCCAGAGAGCCAGTTTACACTCATTATTTTCTTTATATATCCTTATGGTGACATATCCTAAGGACAAAAAAGAATAGCAAACAGACCAAACTGCATGTAGATATAATATTTCTTAGTAATAATGCTAGTATTGTTATTTAGATGGTTTCTTTATACATTATGTACACTTTACATACATGTATATAAAATAGCAAATAAATATCGATATTGTTGGGAACCAAGGTCTTCAGTAAGAGATAAAAGAGATACAAATATCAAATCAGTATAGTTAGTTATAAATTCTGTAATCAAAAATTTGAATTGGCAATTATAGTATGAATTTATGATTAAATTTTATCTTTCTACAAAATACATATATCCTAGTTGTGTTCACTGAAAAAGCCAAGAAGCAATGACAATCTAATGATTGTGAGCAACCCTTGTGTTTAAATTTATAATCTAAATGCTATTGTCCACTAAGAGGAACCAGGACTTCTTAAGGAAACTATTGATTTCAGGACTGGGGCAGGGATGGTGCGGTATTTTATTATACCAGAAAGCCAGGTAGCTATCAAATACTACTGAGGTTATGTCAAAAGACCCCAAGATCAAAGATGATGGGGCACCATTTGGCCAAAGGTGGAACAATTTGGATTTTAAAAAGAATAATGACTAGTGGATAGTAATATATCAACTATAGCCTGGCCAGCATGGCTCAGTGGTTGAGCATCAACCTATGAACCAGGAGGTCACAGTCCAATTCCTGGTCAGGGTACATGCTCAGGTTTTGGGCTTAATCCCCAGTATGCAGGAGGCAGGGATGTGCAGGAGGCAGCCAATCAATAATTCTCTCTCATCATTGATGTTTTTATCTCTGTCTCCCTCTCTGAAATCAATAAAAAATATATTTTTTAAAAAGAAGTAAATCAACTATAGGCAAATCCATGAGTTCATAGTAATACTTTAAAAAAATCCCTCATCATTCACCTTTGGATCAGCTAAGTACCAACTCTTTATATTAAAAATTGGTAAATTAGAGGGGGGAAATCAAGCATTTATTTCTGCTATATATTTCAAGATGCCCAGATTGTTTATAAAGGTAACAAATGCAACAGGTCTGATAGAATTGGAAAGTCAGTAATCAGAACTCCTAATGAAGCACTGAGAGTAGGCAAAAATCATCTATAGTTGTTAAAATTATGAGGTAGAATGTTGATGGAAACTTTTATGCTGGCTGCATTGAGGTAACAAAACCTGAACCTGCTTATTTATCTTAACATCACAAAAGGTGAGACAACCAGATACCATGGGCCTCCTAATGCAATGCAATAGGAAGTACACACCATCTATGAAATATTCTTGCAGAAATTTGAACCTAAATCTAATCAAACATCTAGTTCTAATTACCAAATGGGAAAAAATATGGAGGACAAAGAAACAAATTAAATGATACCAAGAAAGTATAATCAGCCAAGGTAAGGATGTGGGAAATTCCACAAATTACGCAGTTTCATCAATAAATAACTAGCATAAAAGAAATGGAGGAAGAACTGATTTAGATTAAAAGCTTTAGAAGACACCTCACTCAAACAAATGCAATGTTGGATCTTGTTTTCAATAAATGAATTGTAAAAAGAGTATTTACTACCCCTTCTGAAGGAGGTCTCCTGCCCCCATGGCTGCTTCGCGCTTCCCACACCCAGCTCAGATCGGGACCCAGGCAAGAGAAAGAGACTTGGCCCAGCTCCCATCAAGATACAGGTGACAGACAGAGACTTGGCCCAGCTCACATCGGGACCCAGGTAACAGACAAGAGACTTGGCCGACAGCAGCTGCCCTATATCTAAATTCAGCCTAGCATCTGGAATGCTCAGGACCCACTCAAGAATGCAAATAATCCTTCCCACTAATATTTACAGGGTAAATTAAGATTGTTGGTAGAGTATTAAATTTGACAGTAAAATAGTAATCAAGGTTTCAGATTAATTTAAATAGGCTAATTGAAATAAGTGAATATTCAAGTAAAGTTAATTGTACTGAACAAAAAGCTGTTCTTAAAGTAATAACTAAAATTTTTATTGGTAGTTAATCTCATGGTAAAATTCCTGAAAATGCAATAAACCTAAAGCAGTCATATGTGTGGGCAAAAAAAAAAAAAAAAATTAAATTTAAAGTTATCAAGACTGCATTATAAAATTTACAAAAACCTCCATTAATAAAAAAAAAAAAAAAGAGGGGGGGATAGTAGGGCAATATCACGTAAGAAAAAATATCCTATAAGTAAATTACATCTAGAAAATTTTTACTTTACAAAATTAATTTTCATTTGTAATGCTAACAGCAAGACGGCCATGAAAAACACACATGGTATCTAAATAAGACAAAGGAAAATCGTTTGAACAAAAATAAAAAGGATCCCAAATCAATTATATAGAAAAGATTCCTTTATTAACTTGTGGTCGAGAATATGTTTGTATATTTTCAGAAAACAACCCCAAGACCAGATAGATTCCTGCAACAGAGAGGAATTGACAGGTGTGCTCCAACCACGAAGACAAGAGGAAAAAACAGTCCAGAGATGGAAGACACTGACAACGCCTTGCCACGCGAGCAGTCAGCAGCTGTACACCCCTGCAGGTTACCTAGGACCAAACCAGAGAGGGTCGGACCTGCATTGCCACCATGTGCCCACCATCCAGATATCATTGCTGACATGTACACATAAGGAACTGTTAGACATTGAAATGGGGACTCAGAACTGTTGGATATTGAAATTGGGACTCAAACATTTTTTTGTTTTGTTTTGTTTTGTTATTATATGTTTATTTCTAGTCTGCAAAGGCAAAACTTTTTAAAGGAAAGAAATGGTGGGAAAAAGATACAGAGGCAAAGAAGCATTGAACAGACTGTCAAACTACATTGGGAAGACAGGGGAGGTTGGGCGAGGGGGGCTGTAAGAGACCAACCGAAGGACTTGTACCCATGCATATAAGCACAACCAATGGATACAAGACACTGGGGCCGGGGGGGAGGGCGGGCAGGTGAAGGCATGTAATGGGGGGTAGGGGAGGTCGGGGGGAGGTCAATGGGGGGGGGAGGAGACATATGTACTACTATTTGTAATACTTAAAACAATAAAAAAAATTTAAAAAAAGAATATTTACTTCAATTGGGGATATCTGAACATAGATTCATAACTAAGGTGTTTATATAATTTGTCATCTAAACAGGGAATATTGAGAGTTAAAAGAGACACTGTGAATAATTGTGCTGGTACAAAGGTGGAAATTGGATCTGTCCCAGGCAAACTTGATTACCCTGATATTGCACAACGTTGTGGGGTTATTGTTGGTTATTATGTTTAAATTTTTTTTGCATTATATTAGTTTCAAATGTGCAACATAATGATGCAATATATATGTTTATTGCAAAATGTTCACCACAGTAAGTCTAGTTAATATCCATCAACACACAGTTGCAAATTTCTTTTTCTTGTGATAAGAACTTTTAAGAGCTACTCTCAGAAACTTTTAAAAATACAATACAATATTATTAACTATATTCACCAGGCTGTACATTATATGCCCAAGACATATTTGTTTTATAATTGGACATTTGTACCTTTTTATTATCTTCACCATTTTGCCTGTCCAACACCCCTACCTCTGGCAACCACCAATCTGTCCTCTGTATCTATGAACTTGGAGTGTGTGTGTTTTTTTAAATGTTTTCTTAAATGTTTTTAAAGCTATTTGTTAGAAAAACAACTCTCAAACATTTTAGTCTCAGAATCTTTAACACTCTTAAAAATTACTGAATCATACTCACAAGGACGACTAGAATCAAGAACACTGAAAATAAATTTTGGCAGGGATGTGGAGAAATTGGAATGCTTACACATTGGTGGTTCAAGTGTAAAATGGCGCAGCTGTTGTGGAAAACAGTTTGACAGTTTCTCAAAAAGTTAAAAATAGAATAACATAGAGTTAAACATATGACCCAGCAATTCTATTCCTAGGGACATAACCGAGAGAACTAAAAACATGTATTCAGACAAAAACTTGGGCACAAATGTTCATAGCAGCATTATTCATAAAAACCCACAGTGGAAACCACATAAAAGTCTATCAGCTAATGAATGGATAAACAAAATGGACCATATAGGTACAATGGACTAGTATTCATCCATAAAAAGGAAGAAGGTCCTGATGTAGTTATAATATGGCTAAACTTTAAAGACATTAGGGTAAATGAAATAAGCCAGACACAAAAGATCCCATTTATATGAAATGTCCAAAATAGACAAATCAGTAGTCAGAAGTAGATTAGCGGTTGGCAGGGTATGTGGACAAAGGAGAATTGTCAGCTGGTAGGTATGGACTTTCCATTTAGGGTGACAAGTGTTCTGGTATTAACTGCTGGTGATGGCTACTCAAGCTTGTAAATATGCTAAACCTGATGAATTTTGTACTTTAAAATGGTGAATCCTATGGTATATGAATTAAATCTCAAATTAAAAACTATTTTAAGAAAGTATTGAGGACTTCAAAGAACTTTGCTTTATGTGAGCTATTCGGATATTTTCTATATTAAAACTGACAAACTTTTAAAATATTGATTTAATTATTTGAAAAATACCAACAAGGCCTGACTGGCGTGGCTCAGTGGTTGAGCATCAACGCACGAACCAGGAGGTCACGGTTTGATTGCCAGGTCAGGGCACATGCCCGGGTAGCAGGCTTGATCCCCAGTGTGAGGCGTGCAGGAGGCAGCCGATCAACGATTCTCTCTCATCATTGATGTTTCTATCTCTCTCTTCCTCTCCCTTTCTCTCTGAAATCAATAAAAATGTATTTCTAAAAAAGAAAGAAAAATATCTACAATAAAGCCATCACAGGTTAAGTAGTTATTTTTATGAAAAATAACTATCTCTTCCCAGACCCCGTGAAAGTCCCCCTCCACAGAGGCCCAGGAGTGACCTAAGGGAGTCCACAGTTTGTAGGAGAAGAACTAATGATAATGACAGCTCAGCTGGTCTTTACCCTGCACGTTCCCCTCATTCAATCTACACAATTTAGATACAGGGAGAAAGCATTTTATCCTTTCTCTCCTTGACTTTCTCTTCCTCCGGTTTTTGGAAAGCACTAGGACAACATCTTTTAAAAGAATGAATGAACTTATTGGCTACTGTACTCCTGAGAACTGATCAACTATGAATAACCATAGTTAAGGATACGGGTTCAAGTCCACCAGGATAAACAAGAAGGTTCACTGTGTCACTGTTCATAGGGCAAGAACCTAAACCAAGGGAAGGCTCATCCTTGGCACACCACACTGGGAAATTCTCCAGCCATTTATTAAAAGAAGTGGAAGGAAACACGAGGACTAGGAGGGTTTTCCACAAGGGCTGTTCCCTGATGAATGGCTTCCAAGGGAGGCTATGGCCCCTGTTTATAAGACAACGCTCTGAAACAACGAATGCCTGCATGTGTAGTAGATACATACATATGTGCAGGTCTAAAGGTCCTTACGTCGGGAGAAAATACAGGGGGCTATCCCAGGTCCTCAGTGTAATTGACCTTGTGTGCTGAGGCAGAGAAAAGGAGGAGGAGGAAGATGGAAGGGCCAAGCCAAACAAAAGGAATGGGAAGACAAGAATGACCACACCTCTTTACCAAGCATATATTCGAGTGTGTAAATGTACTTCAGTAAAATTATGTCTGGGTGGGATTATGTATAACAAGATTAAATTGTAAAGTATTTCCTTGACAGAGAAATGGAAGGATGCAATACATTCCAGAGATTTTTGTGGCTAAACCTTTAGCCATGCCTCTCTATTTCCCGAAGACCATATGATTAATGATTTAGGCTGAAAACCTCTTCGTCAGGAAAAGTAAAAGTGAGAGGAAGTAAAAAAAGAAGTGCTTTGCTCTAGCTGGTTTGGCTCAGTGGTTAGAGCATCAGCCTGCGGATAGAAGAGTCCCAGGGTTGATTCTGGTCAAGAGCGTGAACCTCAGTTGCAGGCTCAACCCCTGGCCCAGGTTGGGGCAGGTGCGAGAGGCTACCAATGGAAGTGTCCCTCTCACATCGATATTTCTCTCTCTGTGTTCTCTCCCCCTCCCTTCCACTGTCTAAAAATCTATGGAAAAATATCCTTGGGTGAGGGTTAACAACAGGAAAAAGAAAAAAACTTTAAAAAAGAGAAGTGCTTGCTCTCCTTCATCCTAATAAGAATAACAACTGATGTGATTACAGCATGACAGCATGCCAACTAGTCTTTCAAGGTTCAGATGGTCTAAATGTGGTTAATAATAGGATTTTGAAACACACTGTAAGATAATTACTGCTTGCAGCAGAGCTACTTTCCTGATTACAGGCCAAATGGAAAAATGATAGTACAATATTTACAGCCCTTAAATGCTTGTGGTGAATGAGGCAACCACTATATTCGTTTGCATATGAAACAGCAACATTTTAAACATTGATCATGAAGACTGGTTTCGGCTAAAGAGTACACTAATTTATTTGGAAGGTTCACATGTTTATAAGATGTGTAGAACAGCACCAATGGTCCTTAATGACCCCAAATCATTTGAAACGGTGTAAAGAGAGCTATAAACAAAAGAACGGCACAAACTTACAGTATCTATCAAAATAAAAGATGTCATAGCAACTGAGAAAGACAAATATCACATGATCTCACTTATTTGTGGAGTCTAATGAACAAAAATGAATTGACCAACAAAATAAGACCCAAAGCAGGGAGGCATGGAACAGACTGACATACCTCAATGTGGGGTTGGGGTATGAGAAGAGATAAACCAAAGGACTTATATACTTACTAGAGGTGGGGTCCCTTGGCCTGGTCTGCGGGGATCAGGCTAAAACTGGCTCTCCAACATTCCCCAAGGGGTCCCAGATTGTGAAAGGGCTCAGGCCAGGCCAAGGGACCCCACCAGTGCATGAATTCGTGCACTGGGCCTCTAATATGCATATAAGATCTTCGGTTAACCTCTTCCCGCCCGCCCCACTCCCCACTTCCCTCTGAGATACATCAATTTGTCCCAAGTTTCCATGCCAGTGGTTTTCGCTCCTGCGTCGAGCATCTGCCCCCTGGTGCTCAGTGCGCATCATAGCTACCAGTCAGACAGTTGAACAGTCAGCCAGTCGCTTAGGCTTTTATATATATAGATATGCATAGCCCAGGGACACAGGCAATAGGATAATGAAGACCTGGGGAGGAGGGAGAGGTTGGGGAGAGAGAGGAAAGGGGGGTTGGGGGGGGGTAATGGGAGATATCTGTAATACTATCAACAATAAAATATATATTTAAAAATTTTTTTTAAGTCATAGCAAGTTTGACTGTAATGAATTGGCCTTCTCTGTGGCATTTAGTCCACTGCATTGCCAATATACCTTTCTCTCTCTCTCCTAAAATTCTAAGCTCGCTTAGTTTCCTTTTCATGTCTGTGCCATGAGCTTAATTTACCACAAGTATTTTTTTTTATTAAGGTAGTATAGGAGTGAAGTACATCTTCTCCCAAAACTGTTCCTTCCACAGGGAGTGTGGATCCTGCTCCTGGGTTTTGCCTTGGGGACCTCATTCCAATGGCATTCCCCTTTTATGCTCTCTACTCAATTATCCCCATTAGTGCCCCAAAACACTCATGTGTTCCATCATTAAAATGTTCCTTCTGATGCCATATTCCTTCCCAAGAACCACCCTATTTCTCTGCTCACCAAAGTGTTTCCAAACGAAAAACAAAACAATGAACCCGCATATGGTGTCCTCAGTTCCCAACCTGTCATTCACTTAGCTGTTGTTTTTTATTATGGAAAGTTGGCACCCGGTTATATCTCGTAAGTTTTTAAAACTTTATAAGAGCCCCTCCATCCCTTTTTCTTTAATGCCATTGAAGAAACAAGGCTGTTTGTGCTGCAAAAGGACTGAAACTCTGGATTTGGCAGAATGCTTCTTTGTGATGTCACTGAATTTGTTCCTCTATCTGCCCCATTTTCTGTAAATAGCTGTTTAGATCTGGAGGCGGTATTAAATTCAGGACCCATCTTGCATAGGGGTGGGGCTGTGTACTTTTGACTGTATCACAGGAGGCACGGAATGTCCCACTTTTATTGATGGTAAGAGGGTTATCTGATATAAACTTACCCATCAATTTTCCCCCGGTGACTTCGCAGCCATAGGTGATTATTGCTTAATCCTTGTAGTTCATGAAGGGTTACGAAATGGCAATTTTGTAATTCTGTTATTTTCCTATGCATGTTTTACCTGGAACTCTGCTTTAAATAGAACCTTCCCTCAACAACTAGTTATTTGATCACCCTGAAATACTTTTTATAGGAAAAGCAGGATAATTCCTTGATCCTTCCCCTCACCAAGTTTTAGAATAATGTGTTCAGTGCCCTAGCAGCCTTCAATGAATACCTATTTTTTTCTTGTTGTTCTTAGATCTCAAAAATTTTTATAGTTTCTGAGAAAGACAAATATCACATTATCTCACTTATTTGTGGAATCTAATGAACAAAATGAATTGACCAACAAAATAAGACCCAAAGAACAGACTGACATGTGGGGTTGTGGGGGGGGGGGGGGGGTGGTGAGAAGAGATGGCCCATGGACATGGGAAAGAGGGTAGTGAAGACCTGGGGGATGGGTAGGGGCTAGGAGGAGGGGGAAGTGGGGGGGGGATGGGAGATATCTGTAATACTATCCTATATAATAAAAGGCTAATATGCAAATTGTCCCCTCAACCAGGAGTTCAACCAGGGGGCGGGGCTGGCCAGCCAACCTCCTGCATCTCCTCCCCCCCCTCCCCCGCTGGCCCAGTCCGGTTGGCCCTGATCAGGGAAGGCTGGCTGGACCCCACTTGTGCACAAATTTGTGCACCAGGCCTCTAGTCTATACATATAAAAGTCCAGCGACCAGAATGGTGGAACAACCAGAATGACCAGTGGCTATGATGTGCACTACAGCAGCCAACCAGCCTGATCTGGGCCCCAATAGCCCCCCACCCCAGCCAGCCCGGCCCCCAATTGGCCCCCACCACCTCTATGAGGGTCAGGGCCGACCAATCACCCATGGCCTCTCCCCCCACTGGCCCGGCCTGATGGGCCCCAACAGGGCAGGCGGGCCAGACCCCATCTGTGCACAAATTCGAGCAACCCAGCCCCTAGACAACAATAAAAAATACATTTTAAGATGAAAAGAAGAATTTTATAGTTCTGATGACTTTTATTTCATTGTCATTATTCTATTCATATTCAAATTGTCCTATCTTTTGCCAGAGGGAGTCTAAAAAATATGTTTTTTAATACACTTTATTTTTTAAGTATGTTTTTATTGATTTCAAAGAAAGGAAGGGAGAGGGAGAGAGAGAGAGAAATATCAGTGATGAGAGAGAATCATTGATTGGATGCCTCCTGCACAGCCCCTATTTGGGATCGAGCCTGCATGTGCCCAGACTAGGAATCAAACCATGATCTCCTGGTTCATGGGTTGATGCTCAACCACTGAGCCACACCAGCTGGGCGTACGTTTTATTTTTTAGAGTTGTTTTCTATGTCCAGCAAAATTTAGTGGAAGGGCCCTAACCTGTTTGGCTCAGTGGATAGAGTGTCGGCCTGCAGACTGAAGGGTCCCAGGTTTGATTCTGGTCAAGGGCATGTACCTTGGTTGTAGGCACATCCACAGTAGGGGGTGTGCAGGAGGCAGCTGATCAATGGCTCTCTCTCATCGATGTTTCTAACTCTCTATCCCTCTCCCTTCCTCTCTGTAAAAAAAAATCAATAAAATATTTTTTAAAAATTAGTGGAAGGTACAGAGATTTTTCATATATTCCTTGCCCTCACACATGCACAGCTCAATGGGAGTCTTTTCATTTTGGCTCCTGTATAATTTTATTTCCACATTTTTTATTTTTATTAAAAATATTTTTATTGTCTGAAGTTTTACATATGTCTCCTTTTTCCCCAGTTGACACCCCGCCCCCCAGCCATTCCCACCCCGGGCAAGCCCCCACTGCCCCAGTGTCTGTGTCCATTGGTTATGCTAATATGCATGCATATAAGTCCTTGGTTGCTCACTAACCCTCCCACTTCACCTGCCATTTGTCTCTGGATCTATTTTTGTTCATCAGTTTATGTTGATCATTATATCCCACATCTGAGTAAGATCATGTGATATTTATCTTTCTCCAACTGGCTTATTTTGCTTAGCGTAATGCTCTCCAGGTCCATCCATGCTGTTGCAGCATAGTATTCCATTGTGTAGATGTACCACAGTTTTTTAATCCACTCATCTGCTGATGGGCACTTAGGCTGTTTCCAAATTTTAGCTATGGTGAATTGTGCTGCTATGAACATAGGGGTGCATATATATTTTCTGATTGGTGTTTCTGGTTTCTTGGGATATAGCCCTAGAAGTGGGATTACTGGGTCAAATGGGAGTTCCATTTTTAACTTTTTGAGGAAACTCCATACTGTCTTTCACAATGGGTGCACCAGTCTGCATTCCCACCAGCAGTGCATGAGGGTTCCTTTTTCTCCACATCCTCGCCACAACTGTCATTTGTTGATTTGTTGGTGATAGCCATTCTGACAGGTGTGAGATGGTACCACATTGTTGTTTTGATTTGCATCTCTCGGATGATTAGTGACTTTGAGCATGTTTTCATATATCTCTCGGCCTTCTATATGTTCTCTTTCGAAAAGTGTCTATTTCAGGGGTCCTGAAACTACGGCCCGCGGGCCACATGCGGCCCGCCGAGGACATTTATCCAGCCCGCCGGGTGCCCCTGCCTGTCCTGCTTAGCAGCCAACTCGTCCCGGGCCTGCAGTGCACATGGGAATTTGTTCATAGTTTTTTTTTTTAAACTATAGTCCGGCCCTCCAATGGTCTGAGGGACAGTGAACTGGCCCCCTGTTTAAAAAGTTTGAGGACCCCTGATAAGTCCTTTGCCCATATTTTGACTGGATTGTTTATCTTCCTTTTGTTAAGTTGTATGAGTTCTCTGTAAATTTTGGAGATTAAACGCTTATCTGAAATGGCATTGGTAAATATGTTCTGCCACGCAGGGGGCTTTCTTGTTGTTTTGTTGATGGCTTCTTTTGCTGTGCAGAAGCTTTTTATTTTGATGTAATCCCATTTGTTTATTTTCTCCTTAGTCTCCATTGCCCTAGGAGCTGTGTCAGTAAAGATATTGCTACGACATATGCCTGTGGAGTCTTGTAGGATTTTTATAGTTTCCTATCTTACGTTTAAGTCCTTTAGCCATTTTGAGTTTGTTTTTGTGTATGGTGTAAGTTGGTGATCTAGTTTCATTTGGCTCCTGTATCATTTTGACATGACTCAGTAGTCTGGATTTCTTCCTTGCTTTCTAGAATGACAAAATTGAATCAACGTTTTTCCAAAGAGCCCTAGTTCCTTCTAAGGGAAAATGCTATTTAAAGGCTACAATCCAAACCGTGGGATGCCATTGCTCCAGAATTTTTATTACTTTTAGGCTTCTGAGCTCAGCAGACACATCTAGGAAATACGTTATTTAGAAAGAGAAAATAAATCATGAATTCATATTCATGGAAGATTTCAGGCTTTCACTTTTTAAATATGAGACATGTATCTCTTCTTTTTCACTGAAAATATTATTTTCTAATAATATTAATATTATTAGTTATTTGCTTTGTCCTAAATATACACATAAAGGTATTAAGATAAAAACAACTTAAGATTTCTTGGCTGTTCTTTTTTATCTTTAGGATATATCTGGTAAATAATTACAATCAAATACTATGTTTCAAGTCACTTGAAAAAAAAACTTTTTATGGCTATGTGGTCAAGTTCATACAGAGTTAGATTCATTTATTTTTGTTTCCTTTGAGTCTTTTAGGGATGGCTTATTTCTTTTTTCTCATTCCCTTTTCTTTTAAAAATATATATTTTTTTATTGATTTCAGAGAGAGGAAGGAAGAGAGAGTAACATCAGTGATGAGAGAGAAACATTAATCATTTGCCTCCTGCATGCCCCCCTCCCCCTCACTTGGGATTGAGCCCAAAAACAGGGCATGTGCCCTGACTGGGAATTGAATCCTAACTTCCTGATTCATGGGCCCATACCACCAGGCTCTCATTCCATTTTCAACACACTCAACTCTGCCTCCACCCCACCAATCAGCAAAACTGCTCTTGTGCAGACCGCCAATAGCCCCCTCATTGCTAAATTCAGTAGACACTTTCATATCCCTCTTATTGATCTCTAAGGAACATCTGACCCTTGATCTTTCTCTCCCTAAAACCTTCTCCTCTTGCTTGTGGTGAGCTCGCCGCTCCTGATCCTCCTTCGACTTCTCTGTCACTCCTTCTCCTCTGCTATCTCCTGCTCTTGAAAGGTTGTAGTCCCTCAGGACTTGCCATCGACCCTTTTCTTATTGCCAGCCTTGACTCTGGGGATGCTCTCATGCTCCCCACAGCCTTTAACGTGTTCAACTCCTGCTGTGGACCTTCTGCCCAGACCCATGGCTGAGCTTCAGAATCACACATTCCAATTCCTATCTAGTGTCTTCTTTTGTATGCCTTGTGAGTAAATTTTATATTTCTGAACTAAAATTTGAATCTTCTGAAAGCTTCCAAAGCTTTTCTTTCTATATCTTCATTCCGTCTACCCACTCATTTTGCCAGAAATCTGACTGTCATTCTTGCTGTTTCCTCCCTCCCCACCTGCAACCTATTAACAAGTTCTATTGACTTTCTCTCTAAAAACTTTAAAAAATATATATATATATTTACTAATTTCAGAGAAGAAGGGAGGAGAGAGAGATAGTAACATCAATGATGAGAGAGAATTATTGATCAGCTGCCTCCTGCACACTCCAAGTTGATCAAGCTCTCAACTGCAACCCGGGCATATGCCCTGACCGGGAATGCAATCATAGGTCGATGGTCAACCACTGAGCCACGCAGCCGGGCTCTAAAAAATATCTTGAATTCATCAATTTTATTTGCTGCCACTATTACCAGCTCACTCCAATTCCTCTTCATTTGACCAAGCCAACAGCCTTCTCTTCTTAACCATCCCATCTCTATTAAAAACTTAACTTGTGCCCTGGTTGGTTTGGCTCAGTTGATAGAGCGTCAGCCTGCTGACTGAAGGGTCCCAGGTTCGATTCCAGTCAAGGGCACATGCCCCGGTTGTGGGCTTGATCCCCAGTAGGGGGCGTGCAGGAGGCAGCCAGTCAATGATTCTCTCTTGTCATTGATGTTTCTGTCTCTCTTCCTCTCTGAAATCAATAAAACTATATTTTTAAAATATAAAAACTTAACTCACATAATGTCATTTCCCTGCTTACATCCCATTATCATAAATTAAAACTCCTTACTGTTGCTACTGGGCTCCACCTGACCCGACCCTTGGGTCCCAACCCCATCTTGCCCCTGTGTCCCTTAGCTCTGGCAGCCCTGGAGTTGCTTTCCAGCCATCCAAGCTCCATGTTGCCTCGAAGTTCTCACATACGCTCTTTTATCTTGTCTTTCCCAAACTCCTGTCCTTCTGGTCTCAGTTTAAATGCCTCTTGCTCAGAAAGACCTTTCTTGCCTACCTCTGCCCCCCTCCCCACCCCCCCCCCACGGTTTAATTTAAGTGGGTACTGCATGCTATTTCCTGGTTGGCTCATGTATACATTATGTTTGTTTAGGATCTCTCTATCCCATCCGACCATAACTATCTTGGGATAGGGAACATCTTGGTTTTTGTTCATTGGCACAGTGGCTATTTGACTGTAAGAGCAATTATCCATATTATCCATATCAGACTTCCATACCAATGGCATATTCAGGGGTTTTCAGCGATGACCAATGAAGCAAAGCAAATCACTTTCTGAGTGCAGCACCTGTGACGATGTATGTTCAATAAAGGATGCTGTATTAGGATGATGAGGGGGAAATACACATGCTTTCTTATCAACTTTTCATTTAGTCCCCTTATTCAGAGGGAGGGGCTAATCCCTATAACTCTAGAAACAAAAATAGCTTATGTTTGAATATCACTTTGAATTTTTTCAAAACATTCTTTGATGGGCTCTTTAACCACACTCTGAAGCAGGCACTATATTTTCATTTTACAGAGGAGAAAAGTGAAGCGGAGAGAGATTAAGGAGCAAGGCAGGGGTCTTCCAGCTAATTAGAGGCAGAGCTGGACTTAAAAGCCATTTTTTGAATTCCAAGCTAGTTTTGTTTATTCCACTACACAAATTAACCTCACAATGAGGAGCAGAAGGGAAAGTACCCATGATTTCCTAAAACAGCCGCAGTTCATCACTGACTGGCCAGTCAACCTGTTCTCAATACTGAACTTTCCCCCTTTTAAAAACAGTAACTATGAACAAAAATCACTCAAAACTGCTCTTTCTTCATCTGTGCTAATGTGATGCATTTCTCTTTTTAAGCCAGACTTCAAAGAAATTACTTCTGTTGATTCTATAGGTACGTCTCACTTTAAGAAACACAAATTTTTTAAAAATATATATTTTATTGTTTTTTTACAGAGAGGAAGGGAGAGGGATAGAAAGTTAGAAACATCGATGAGAGAGAAACATCGATCAGTTGCCTCCTGCACACCCCCCACTGGGGATGTGCCTGCAACCAAGGTACATGCCCTTGATCAGAATCGAACCCAGGACCCTTCAGTCCACAGGCTGACACCCTATCCACTGAGCCAAACCAGTTAGGGCAAGAAACACACATTTTTTAAATAAAAAAGTCCTTATATCTTATTTAAAGACTCAACATAAAATTCTTTTTTATTTTTTAATATCTTGCATTGATTTCAGAGAGGAAGAGAGAGAGAGAGAGAACTATCAATGATGGGAGAGAATCATCGGTTGGCTGCCTCCTGCACATCCCACACTGGGGATCAAGCCCACAACCGGGAATCAAACCATGACCTCCTGGTTCATAGGTCAACACTCAATCACTGAGCCACGCCGGCCAGGCAACAAAATTCTTTTAAATAATGAAACCCGCCTGGCACATTTAAGGCAATTACAGAATTCAGGGCTCACAGTGCCAGATCACACACAGCAGGATGCCTGTTTCTCAACCTGAATATATGTGTTTTTAACTTCACGAACCTGTAATGAATTTGCTGGATTACTGGCTTTGCTATATCCTCAACATATAATAAAGGAAAAATTTGCTTCTTTGCAGAATAATTAAGTCCAGGACATTGCATTCTAGCCACAAAGAAATGCAGATTTCCTTCTGTAGGCATTTTTCCCTTTCAAAAAGGTTGATTAAAGTGTTTTTTAAAAGGTAATTCTAGCTTGCTAAATTTAGGGTGTGGAAAAAGTCCAAAACAGAAATATTCCATGGCTAATTGTGCAAGAAATATTCCATGGTTAATATGTGTAGTAAGGGTAGGTGTCCTACACTGTTGATGATGCACACCCTCCCCCCGCCCCAACACACAACACATAATTTAGCAAAGTGAGAAGTTACCAGAGGCAGAGAAGAACCCTTTAGCACCATCACCACATTTTAAACGTAAAATGATTTCATATCTGAGTTCTTTCTCCCATTCAAATACTAACCAGGTCCAACTGTTTGGCTGACAAGATCACATGAGATAGGATGTCGGAGACAAAGAAACAGATCACAAATGAAAGAAATGGAGGAAAGCAAATGACTGGATATAGAGTTCAAAACCACGGTTATAAGGTTTTTCAAGAATTTTCTAGAAAAGGCCGATAAATTTAGTGAGACCCTTGAGGATATGAAAAAGGACCAACTAGAAATTAAGCATACACTGACTGAAATAAAGAATAATATACAGAGAGCCAACAGCAGACTAGAGGATCGCAAGAATCGAGTCAAAGATTTGAAATACGAAGAAGCAAAAAAACACCCAACCAGATAATAATCTGAACAATAAAGATTTATTTAAAAAATAAAAACATATCCTCAGGTGAGAATAAAAAAAAATTTCATTAAAGCTAGATGGATGATATGGGATAAAATATAACAAAATGTCTAATGTAGAATGCAGGTGGTTCACACTCCAACTCTTCAACCTGAGAAGAATAAAGGTGGCAGGTCCCAAGGTTAATAGGCACCTGCAACTTAGCTCCCAGGTAGCATTCTGAGATGGTAGCAGTGGATACAACTGTGTGAGCCCTGGACAACCTGGGCCCTTGACATCTATACCAGCTTCTCCACACACCAAACTGGGCAGGATGATAGATGCCGAGTTTTGGGGGGCTCAAAGAACAGGCAGCTCAGTGGTTAAAGTGTATACAGAAGGAAGGGTTGATCTGTGTCACGGAGACTCATGAATTATTTGGAGAGGAAAGAGCACTGCAGATGAGGAGAAAGTGGGTGGCTCAAAGGTCAAGGGTAATTTAAAGTTTAGAAACCAATACATTTCTGGAAGTCTGAGTTTGTAGTGGAGATTCATGCTTACAACATAATATTAAAGACCACCACCAAGTTCTTGGTCCTTATCATCCAGATTTAAAATACTCCAGGAAGTTTTTATAGCTTGTCTATTTTTCTGCAAACAAGACCCATCAAAATATATTCTTGTGCCTCCTGGAGCTGTGGAGTTTCCCTTCATCTCAGAGCACATGCCCTGAGTTTGTTGTTGAGACTATCACAGAGAGACAGAATCTGAAGCCATGCCAAGGCCCAAAGGTGACCTTGGTCATGTCCTGTCTATATAGTATGCCAGCTTATCACAGGAGGAATCAAATGGGCATGTTTTTTTAAAAAATAGAGAGGATCCAATGCTGTTATGGTCTGAGACATGGTAAACAAGTTTAACTTGTTTTCATGAGTGACATTTGTGGTATAAGCCTGCACGACTGGTCATCAGTTTGTCTTAGTTTTAACAGAAGATTCACCTGTGAGTGAGGGATCTGATCAAGGTTATCAGAGATACTATGACACCCAAACAGAAGAGGGTGGTAGAATGGAGGGCAGAGGTTGGGTTCAGCTTAGGGGGTAAATCATTGCAAAGTTGGGGAGGCCTAAGAGGCCCTAGCGAGAATGGAAAAAGCCCAGATGAGAAATGGGTGACTTTGAATTGAAATGGAAAAATTGATGGAGGGAGAGAAGGGGGAACAGAAGGGCCAATTCTTCAAGACACCCATTGTCCCAATCTATCAAAGGCTGTGATTTGCAAATTCTGCTTTGAGCTTCTCACCTTCACTTACCAACTTTGTAAATGGTTGATCCATTTAAGTTTCTTTAAAAGTCACAATCCACTGTGGAGTTAAAAAAAAAAAATCCATGGTCCTAGATAATGGGAAGCAAAAAAATCATTTGACCATTATCTGGGGCTTTGTCCTTTATGACTGAATCAGCCCAGGACTTAGAACCTGCTACTTTATCTTCAAGGAACACAACCTGCCTCCAAAGCTATTGTGTATCGAAGCCAAAACCGAACTCAGATCTATACAATCTGGGTTTGTGCCTTGGTGCTGATGCTTATCTGTGTAATTATGAGTAAGCCATTCGTTTGCTTTTGTCTACACTCTATCTCCAACTCAGAGGGGTGCACACAGAAAGGAAAGCAAATTGTATTTTGTGAAAGAACTTGGTGGCTAGGTGCTCATTATCTGGTACACATGATTATCAGCTAGCTTCCTTCAGTTCTGTTCTCCTTGGAAACACGTTTACAATGCAAACGTCCTTTTCAGTAATGGGAGCAGTACTAGGTATAGTGTAGATGCCCATGAACATTTCGTGCAAGGAAAAATATAGGCTTAGTTCCCAGATCTTTTAGAAGACTGATCTAAAAGAAACTTGAGTCTCCATCTATCAAGTCCAGGTTCCTGGCAGCACACAGGACACCCAGCACAACTCCACACTTAATTGTTTACACTCTCTGGCACACAACAGGCCGGTGAATCCTGGGGCACTTTTGTCCGTATCACTCTCAAGACTCAGCTCAGGTATCCTCTTCCTGCAGAAATCCCTACTGCCCTGGATTTCCACACCAACTGAGCTAAGGGGTCTCTCTACCACAAGCTTGCTGACCCAAAACACTGTGATTGCACCATTTCCCAAGGTAAGGATTGTTCCCTCACAGTGCCTGGCACAGATGGCAGCAGCCCCAGGAATGCTGACCTGAGTAACAAGACCATACTGACTCTGAATTTGGGACTTGTGATTGGCTACTAACAATTCACCTCTGACCAGGCAAAACATCTCTAGTTTCCCCCTCTCTGCAGTCCCATCCTGCCTAGCTGTATTGAAGCACTGAAAGTAATACAGGGCACTTTTACACTGTCATTTTGATTCCGGGACAATGCTATTTAAATTCGCAGACAGACATTTTAGTGCCAACATTTTAATGTCAACATGCCAAACCTGGATTTCCCTTGAGAGGAAGGGGAAATGGTGAGGGAGGAGCATGTAGAGGAAGCCAGCCTGCAGACCACTGGTTTCCCTGCCTATAGCAGGAGCTAGAGGGAGGGCTTTGCTTTAGGAAATGCATTTTATTCTTACACTAAAGCAAGCTGGCAGGCTAGAGGGAGAAGTGGTGCCCCAGTGAAGGAAAGACCAGGCCGCATAGGGTTGGCAGCAGCAGACAGGGGATATAGAGGCATTAAGGAAAATAGAATTACCCCTGAAAGTGTGAAACGGCAAAAACAGGCACATCCTCAGGCAAAGGTCCCCCACTAAGATGCCCCAGCTGCACCTCAGATGTGTCCAGCATGAGCACCGACTATGCCGAGCCTCCACAGTACAATTGCAGGGGTGAGGGTGTCACCTAACCCTGGGCCTGGCTCCTCTGGGTGCATAGGCATCGCTTGCATGCCAGCGACCCACCACTCTACCAGATGCTTCTCCTGTGCAGTACCCAGGGCTTGCCCCCTGGAATGACTATTGGCACTAACCTCTTTCACCAAGCAGGGTGAAAGAGCCCCGTTGTTCCTGCCACTCTCAACCCATCTTGCATATCCATTATTGACACATCATCCCCTTGGGACACAGAGAGCGAAGTTGCAAGATATGGGGTCTAAGATCTGAGTGCACACAGGGGCGTTCAATGTTCAGTCTTATTTCTAGATGGGGCACGGGGTAAGGAGGTCAGTGATTGTCAGCTAATAGGTAAGCAAAAAGTATAAGGGAAAGAGCTCAAGCCTCCATGGTAGCAACCTAGACCTTTTTGGTTGTGTTAAGAGCACAGCTTTAAAAATATCCTAGAAATCCAATGAGCCCGGCTTATTCAGGTAACAAAGTACATTGACATTAGTCCCAACCTGTGCTATACAGGCAGCGATCTACCACCAATTTTTCTTTTTAAGGATTAGGAAACGTGTGTACGTGTGTGTGTGTGTGTGTGTTTGATTTGAATGTGGGGAAGTGAGAAGCAGCAGTTACAAGGAATTTTGTTTTTTGTTGGTGGAAAAGAGCCAACAGACACAGGCCACAACCACAGGCAAAAGGTTAGAGAAACTTGTTATTAAATTTAATTTTCTTTAAATACATACCTTCTCCCACCCTCACCCACTCTGGGGAGGAACGGAAACCCCCACCCCCTCCATTCCATATATAAATCCTGAGATGGTGAGGATGAAGTATAAAAATACTATTTACAACGGGGAAGAAGGTGTCACTATCTTCACCTTCAGACACCCCCTTCCCCAGGCCCCTTTTGCTCCTTTAGAAAAAGCCCCTGGAAATCCATTTGAGCGTAGAACAAGCCGTTCCTCTGGAGGGGCATTCAGACTCTGATGTGGACTAGGAAGCTCCGAGATTGATGGAGGAAGAGAGCGAGTGGATAGCACCTCAGACCCTAGCAGGGGGAGGGATGGCCCTCCTTACCCTGTAGCCAGGCTGGCCAGCCAGCCTTTGTTTTCATAGGTCCCATGTAAACATTGACTTTGCTTTTATATGTCCCTGCTCTTCCTAATTTCCTACAGAGCCTCCCTCACTTCCACTGGAAGCACTTGGTTCCTTGATCTTTTCTTCCTTCCTTTCCTTCTAACCTTCTGATGGAAGGAGTGGGGGGCAGGGGAGGACAGAGCCCATCTCATCTCTTCTTCTAGGGCTTTGTGGTCATACGGTCTCTATCTCTACTGTGTGCTCCAAGGGCGATTCTTCCCCTGGAGCAGGGACAGGCAGGGAAATCATCCAGTACCAGGATACATTGGTCTTAATGAGCGATGCTTTCAGTACTGAGTAGCAGGGAAGAAGGCTTCAGGAGGCAGGAAGGAGGGGCAAGTCTGGCCTCTCGGTGGGAGACCAGCCCTATACTACCTCCCCTTCAGGTAGGCATTATTATCACCCAATAGTCTTGTTCATTGCAGCTATGCAGAGGGACCAGGTACCCATGAGGCAAGACGTCTTCTCCAGGCCTGATGTAAAGGCAGCCCTCACACCAGCTCATCCAATAGGATTCCGATGCTCTGAGTGGCCTCGGAGGGACCAGTGATGGGCTTGTTACACATGGGGCAGACGCAGCGCACTTCTAGCCACTTCACCAGACACCTGTGGGCAACAGAAGATGTGAGATACCCCACCTGCTCTGGCTGGCTATCATTCAGAGCCCAGCTGTTTCTCAGACACAGACCATCCCATCCTATCCTTACTGCAATCGAACCCCTCCCCCTTTTGCTTGCTGTCCAGACAGGTTGCAGGACGTCACTGACAAGGAGTAGGTGGGAGGAGGTAGAAATCATAGGTTCTAGAAGACGCTTCCTGCTTATTTCTTTTAAAAGGCACCCCAGGCACACCCCCCCACCGTGAACACTTACTTCCGATGAAAAGCATGTTGGCAGGGGAGCACACCCAGCTCATCCTTCCCCTTGAAGTCTTCCAGACAGACTGCACAGGTCTGCTGCAGAGAGCAAGCGGGCAGGGGCGGTGTGAGAGGACATCGGCAAGAACCCCACTCACCATCCTGAACACACACTATGGCCACCCCAGTTTCACAGGTTCCCTTTGTGCAGTGCTATTCCAGAAGAATGGTTTTTAATGCTTTCTAGCCTAGCACATTTGGCAAGGGGAGATGTTTCAATAATGAGAGGTGAGGATGAGGGTATGTGGTCTGTTACCTTCTTTAAATCCAGCCTTCTGTTCATACATATGAACCCCCTCAATCTCAACTGAATTACTCTTCTAGAAGAGGGCTTGGGAAACATCTGAACTTGGTGAGATATAAAAAACAAGGGCAGCCCTAGTTGGTTTGGCTCAGTGGATAGAGCGTCGACCTTCGGATTCGATCCTGGTCAAGGGCAGGCTCAATCCCCAGGAGGGGGCGTGCAGGAGGCAGCTGATCAAAGATTCTCTCTCATCATTAATACTTCCATCTCTCTCTCCCTTTCCCTTCCTCTGAAATCCATAAAATATATTTAAAAACAGGAACAAAATAGGGCCATTTCTCAGTAGTCTTGTGTCTAGTGATATCTGTGATGCTCCCTACTCCAGACAACCACAAACACTGTGTGTAGGCGGTCCTGGTTATGGACAGAAGCTTTGGGCAGTGAGTTAGGTGACCTCCAGGGACAGGTGGGAAAGGAGTAGGAATGGCCTATTCCTAAAGGGTCAGTGTGGGGGGAACCCAGGATTTGTTGGGTGTGAGCAGAGTGATGGGGGGGACAGGGAGGAACCACAGGCATGGACACATTAGTTAGTTCCATAGTGTGCTAGGGCAGAGGGACTATACAGGGTAAAAGGACCTTCTTTTCAGAGGTTCCCGAATGGGCCCAGGCTTGAAAGCTGAGGGTGCCCTGTGCTTTACCGATGCCCCCCCCTTCCCCCACATGCCGTCCCAACACACTCACCCCATATAATTGTGACTTCTTGGCATCCCCTTTAAGCACCACCTGGGAAGAAAGGAGGCAGCATGGTGTCCAAAGAAGCCAACCATGGGGCCAGGTGGTATCAACCAATGAGGGAAGTCCCCAGCTCTGCACAGGATCCCCCTTCCCTCCTCCTCCCTCCCTCCCTTGCTTCCTTTTCATCAAGTGGGGGCTCTGGGCAATGCCTAAGCCAACCAGACGTGAGGAAAGTGAAAGAATTGAACCCTGGAGAAGGCCAGAGTGGAGGCTGAGGGGGATTCCAGGCCAGGACAGCTCAAGTGTCTTCTCCTCTTGTCTCTAGCAGGACAAGGAGCAGAGGAAGTCTCAGGGAAAGATGTGGTGCTTTACCTCCTTATATCCGTATCGTTCGCTCTGCGCCTGGTTCCGCAGTTTGCTGGGGGAGAAATAAGAAGGGGAAAGAAGCGGTCACCATGGCACCAACAGAGCCATTCTAAGTAGGAGAGGCAGGCGGGCAGGCTGGCTGCCTGGCTTCTTCTGGGGGGTGGGGACGGGTGCTCCTCACCCTATAGAGGCCATGGGGTAAGGTTTGGACCTAAGTGGGTCACCCAGAGTGAATTAATGACTCAGGCTCAACAGCCTCAAAATTTTCTGCAGTTCCCACAGACTGGGGGATTCACTCTTCCTGCATTTCTCAGGAGGTAAATTCCTGCAGGCTCCCAGACCCTGCAGATCAACAATTACCGAGTGTAGAGAAGTTAGATATTCTTAAAAGAGCTATGTCTGTTAAGCTAGGGGAGCAGGATAAAGAAGTGTCTGTTGACCCTGGGGGACGTTCTGCGCGGAGAACACAATATTCTGGAAACAGAGCACTGTCCCCTCACGGTGCCAGGAAAACACAGGCGAGCCCTTCTTTGTTTGCTCCTTTTTGTTTCCAGCTGGTGGCCTGCATGCTGCCTCCCTCTCAAGAGCCAAATCCTGGCACGTGTTACTAAAGGCCACAGCACACCATTACTGAGGACTTGCTGTGCACCGATCCCCGCACTAACACATTCATGTGCATGCTCATCGGCTCCAAACAGCTTTAGAGGGAGAGGCTTCCCTCTCCACAGAGGAGGGGAAAAGGAAGTCAGGAGAAGTAACTTGCTCAAACTTCAGAGCCGGTTGGCAGCATCTGAATGAAAGTCTCTCTGATTACAGAGCCCGAGCTCTTTAGCACAACATGCCGCCTGTTTTACCAATTAGGGGAACACGCCATAGTCGGGGGCCTGGCCAGGCCATGTGCACCTGGATCCTCTAAAGAACGAACTCCAGTCCAAGTGGCTCCTGCCACGAGGCTGAGGCCTGGGCAGCACATCCCTGCCCCCTTTCTCTTCCCTTTGGAGGGTTTCTAAAGTGGAGGGTTGGGTTAAAGGCCTCCTCAGGGCTCCCATTGCCCCATCCTTCACTTTGTACTTTCATATATTCACAGGCATCTCTGTCCCCACTTCCCAGTGAGAAGGGCAGGAAGAATGCATCCAAAGCTTACATAACTGTTAGCCGACAGACGCTGGGGAAAGAAGAAGTGTTCCGTGGGGTGTGCTTACAGACAACTTCTGAGGGAGACAGCCACTCTTAGCAGGTCTGTGCAGAGTGACTAAGGAAGCGGTGAGGAGCCTGCTTCTTCACCAGAGAATTAGGGGATGCCGCACAGAACTGTGAGCCTCAATGCAACATGGCTATTACGTTGTGTGCGCCGCGCTGTATCGGCAGATGCCTGGGGTGCCCTCCTTTTAATGGTCTTATCCGAGAGACTCCAGAAGCCTGCCTCTCGGAGCCCAGGATGCTCAGAACACTGAGGGGCTTAAAGCTGCACCTGCACCCTGCATGTAGATTTCTGGATCAGGCAGATTTAGATTGTGATGAAATGGGGCCAAACAGGTTGCAAAAGGAAACAAAACAAAACAAAACAAAAAAACAAAGACGCTGGGCCATCCCAGCAGGGGATATGGTGCCAACAACATTGGACAGGTGGCCTTTTCAGCTGTTGGGTGAGCAAAGTAGCTAAAAATACCCTGATTTCAATGACACCATTTCCAGCCACTGCCAGTGAGCTCTCCCTTTGCTTCTTTTCCCTTTTGGAACAAACAATGCAGCCAGATCCTGAAAATAATGGTTCCTTTCCTGCCTATGTGTACTTCACTGGCCCCTCCATCCTGTGCAGGGCAGAGATCAGCCCTTGGGGGGCTGGGGGAGAATGAGTGTGGGGAAGCTGGGAGTGGAGGCTGGTTTTGGCCAATGAGCTCACCAGGTCATGAGCAGGGGCCATGGGCCTATTTTGGCTGAGGAGGAAACCAAGAAGCAGGGAGAGGAAGTGGCTTCTGCACTCGTGTGTCTTTCTATATATAGACGCCCACAAGCTGCCACACACCAGTGAGCCTCTGGAACCGTGAGACTGCAGGCTGGGCCAGCTCGGAGCAGGCTGCAGAGCAGAGTGGGGAGGTGCAGGAGCCGATGACTGCAGGAGGGACAGGGTGTGCGGAGCAGCCCTGCCACGGGAAAGCTTTTGGCATTGTGTGGTTCTGTTGCTCTGTTCCTTCAGGCCAGCCAACCAAAAATTAATCAGCCACCCCCAGTTCCCAGCCTCTCCTTCCGCAGACACCCAGTCTTTAACTGTAAAGGGGTGGCCATGGCCACAGCTCCCCTCACTTCACAGTCAAGTAGTAAGAATCAGCATTTATAAAGTGGACTCATACCTAAACGGCAGGGGTGTTCTGAGGATTGAGTGAGCTAAATATTTTACAAAATGCTAACCATGCTGTCTGGCATGCAGGTGGCACTTGGTAAAGAATAGCTAAAAATCTAAGGTTACACCCATTGGTGGCAGAATTAGGAAATGAACCCTGGTGGTCATCTACTTAGTGGCCCAGAGTGATTTTCTAGGATTTCTTCACTTGATCACCTTTGCAGCTTGGCATATGTGAGCTCGTGTGTCTGTGTGTGTGTGTGTATGTGTAAAGGGACCAAGTGGAGTTGGCTTTACAGACTCCTCCCAGCATCATACACAAATCTTTGGTATTGGGATGTGTCCACCTTCAGTCTCTGGGGAACTGCACAAATTGCTTGATATGAGATGGGAGTGGCTGATGGTCAGACAGACGGAAGAGTTTAAGGAACAAAACTCAGGCTTGGGGAAAGAGGAGAGTGTGGGGCAATACCGGAAACCTACCCTCACCCCCCACTTCATAGTGAGATGCAAATTCTAGACACAGTTGTACAAGAGGAAAAAAATAAAAGTATTTACAGAAGATAGTGGCTTCAGTGGAAAATTCTAGTCGTAGGGACTTTTTAAAGTTCTGAGAAAGAACCGAGAGCACTGGGGAGCAGGCCTGCGGGCACTTCCTCCTCTTAGAGAGAGATCTTCCAGCCTGAAGAATAGGACAAGCACCTTCTCCAGCCTCCTTCTGGGTGAAGGACTCAAATCCACCAGGACTCCTCAGTGAGGAACCAGATCTCCTGCCTCCTCCATCCTAATTTCATCTTCTTAGATGATTTGATCAGACTCTAGCCTAGACTCCAGCGGACATCTACTCAGGCATTCGTGGGGGTTAGTTATCACAATGGTTCTAGCCAGGTTCTGCTAGTCAGAGGCGTTCAGCACTCCCCAATATCCAGTGAAGAATTATTAACACCAAACGCGTGCTCTTGTTATCAACTACTCTAATTTCCAGTCTAAATTCCAGTTATGCCCCACATTTTTGGTAGGAAATAGCCACAGTTCCCATGTCTTATCAACAGGAGAAGAAACAGTTCCTGGAGCAACTCCAGTCCTTCCCTGGGTCCCTGTGCAATAAGGGAGGCTTTTAGTTTTTTCACTCTCAGAAAATAAGAGCTTCCAAGGCAGAATAAACAAGCAGATCTCCAGACACCAGCTTGCTAATATTAGCATCTGCTGGACATAGAAAGATTTCCCAGGAGGGCAGAGGTACGTGCCACTGGTGTAACTCATGCCTACTTATCCCCGGCTACCCAGCGGGTGTGAGTGGGAAGAGAGACAGTTAAAGGACCATCAGTGACATTACTTTGTCAGACAGTAATTCTAAGGCAACCTTAGCTTGACTGGCCAAGAGGCAGGATGCAGCCCAACCCATAGTGACCTTACATGCTTGGGATAACTTGATAGGCTGATGTAAACAGAAATACTAGGCCTCGAGGGCTCAATAAAGGACTGGCTACGTCCTGTCTTTCAAGCAGGACACCCGCTGGAAGCTAGTGACCATTGTGAGCCTCACTCAATTCACTCTACCCCTGGCTGCCTCCTCCCTGACTCCCCATTCCAGGTCAGCTAGTGAATCACTCACCTGATGAAGTAACAGCAGAAGATGAGGCTGAGCATGAAGACAAAGATGCCTGTACCAAAGATGACCATGTAGATGTTCAGAGGAAGGTCTTGGAAACTGATAGGTGGCATCGAGCAGGACTTGTTAGTACTAACCAGTCCCAGGCCACAGAAACACCCTGCAGAGAAAGGGGGAGGAAAAACAGTATTATTCTAGTTGGAAATGTACCTCTAGGGCTGATGTACTCTGTGTCAACAAGGATGGAGAGAGAACTGGCAGGCTCTGGCCTCCTAAACCTCTGATTCCGGGGCTTAAGTTCATGTCCTAGTTCTAATACTTACTAGCTATGTGATCATGGGTCAAGTAACCAATCTACGAAATGGACTACTACACACAGTACTTAAAGCTGCATCCCCATCTTGGCAGGGGCAGAGGGGGCGAAAATCAAGATTTCAGGCAATGGGCAGAAAAATAGAAATACTTCCTTCAGTTAGAGCCCATATGGTGCAAAATGAACCTTAGGTGAAGAAAGGTATATTTGGGGTCCAAATTCCGTCTCTCCCCCCTAGCCATGTGACCTTTTACAAGGTTACTTCACTAAGATTCACTCTGTTATGTGAAAACAAGGAATATACAGAGAGGACCAAAACAAAAAAAAAACAGAGAACCAGCATTAAGAAATATGCTTTGTAGCCCTAGCTGGCTTGGCTCAGTGGATAGAGCATCGGCCAGAGGACTGAAGGGTAGCGGGTTTGATTCCGGTCAAGGGCATATGCCTGGGTTGTGGGCTCGATCCCCAGTGTGGGGGGGGGGGGGGAACGGCGTGCAGGAGGCAGCTGATCAATGATTCTCATCATTGATGATTTTATCTCTCTCTCCCTCTCCCCTCCTCTCTGAAATCAATAAAAATATATTAAAAAAAAGAAATATGCTTTGTAAATTGCAAAGTGCAACCCCAAAGGTCATTTGTCATTATGAAGCCACCTGCTGCGGGAGACAAGCTGCAATAGGACCAGAATAGAAATTATTCATTCCAAGGCTGAGTTCCAGAAAGTGGGGGTGGGGATTACAGTTTACTCTTACTGTCTACTGTCCCGGTTTCTACTCAAAGCCTCACTGTGCAGTCTCATGGTAGCGATGATATTCCCTGGTGCTTATTTGAAATGCAGAGTCCTGGGCCCACCCCAGAAAATGAATCAGAATCTGCACATTAACAAGGTCCTCAGCCCTATACATTCAGCGTGGGAAGCCCTGGCTAGCCACTCGTTGCTTCCCTTCTCACATGACTTTAGGGGTATCCTGCTTGGTCTACCAACTGTAGTCGCCTTCCCCTTGCCAGGGTTTTGTGCTGAGGTAGGTGTGTGACAGGATTCTGGCCAATGAAACACAGAGAAATGTCTGCTGAAGAAGGGAAGCCTTTTCTTTTTTTCTTTTTTCTTTTTGGTCATGTCTGCTCAAAACACCTGTCATGGTGGCAGCCAAGTTATATTGGAAAGAGAGCTGGTCAATATAGAGCCTGTGGCAGGGGAAACAAAGAGGAGGAAAGATTGTATCAGTTGAGTTGCTAGACTAGCCAGTCCTGGAGCCATTCTCTATCTTGGGACTACTGGTTCTGACAGTACATTTTCTGTCATGTTTAACCATAAGGAAAAGGGAAAAAAAGATAGGATATAAGCAATAAGCTGGTTGAGTGTTTATTCATGCTTGCAGGCAAAAATACAATAGTGATCCAAAAGATAAGCATAACATTCTTGTTTCAGAATGTGGTGAGACAAGAAAACTAGAATTCAACATATACCTGCTACATCCCAAGCACATTCTCATGCTACCAGTTTAATTTTAAAAAGACTCAATCATTGAACTGTCTGTATTCCAACCGTTAACAAGGCCTGGCTCCAAAGGCCTCTGTACTTGAGCCCTCAACATGGGTTTTATAGGAACTTTCCTGACATCTTGGTTAAGAGCCAGAACCCATTAATATATACTTCAGAATTCTGCATTATAATTACCAGAGCTACAATTCAGCAGAAGTCTCGCTTGAAAGATGAAGTCATCTTTGATGTACTTCTCCTACCTCTTTTCTTCCCCTAGATCAATCCAGTGACCATATAATGAGCCTCCCTCCAAACCTCTTTCATATTTTGTGCCCAATTCTATTGCCAAGTCCCTATTCCAAACAGACGTTAGGCCCAATTCTATTCCAAGTCCCTATCCAGTTGCCTAATTGATGTCTAGTCCTTCCTCTAATTTAGCCCACATGTCTCTAATATCCTCCTACTCTGTTCCTATCATGTATTTCCCAAACTCATGACTAACTTAAAGTCCTCCTAAACATGTGTGCACTGGGTCCCCCCTTAGCCTTCCCGCCAATGTCCTCCAGCACCACCCCATGTGGGCCTGTCTTCTGACTACTTCTTGCCCAACTTTGTACTCACTGCCTCCATATCTTTGTTCACCAGCTTTCCCCGCCTGAAACTCCCCACTTACCGAAAGTCCACCAAGCCTGGTCTTTGTGATATTCCAGTGACCCTCTCTTCCCAGAATTCTATGTGCTCATAGCTCTATCACATGTTCTGTCTCTTGAATACTTAGCAATTATCTTACATTGCCCAGTTTTTCCTAGCATCAACTTAACTCAAACATACATTAAGCATTGATTATATGACAGGTACCATGATAGACACTGAAGATAAAACCAGGAAAAAAAATGAGTAGATCGTTTTACCTTCCCGGGAAGAAGACACAAAGGTGTTTTTTGTTTTGTTTTTGTTAATCCTCATGCAAGGAGATATGTTTCCCATTGATTTTTTTTTTTTTTAAGAGAGATACAGTGGAAGGGAGAGAGACAGAGAGAAACACTGATTGGTTGCCTCCCTGCAACCAAGGTATGTGTCCTTGACTGGGAATCAAACCCGAGATCCTTCAGTCTGAGAGACAACACTCTAAACACTGAGCCAAACGAGCAAGGGCCAGACACAAAGGTTTTCACCATACAAAGTGAAGCACAGTAGAGGAGCAACTATAATCCTAAGATCAGAGATGAAAGTCCTTAACAACCTGAATGCTCTGAGGTCTGAGGAAAGCAATTTGGATATTTACCAGTGCCTCGTCTAGTGTTTGGCTTGTTCTCAAAAACCAGCTAACAGATAAATAACTCCTAATTTTCTCAAAACCCGGCACCCTTGGCAGAAACTCACACTCCAAAGTAAGTAGGAAAGTAAGTAGCCTGATGCTTGGGAAAATTGCCTAGAAACTGCCCTCAGCTGAATGGATGACCAGTCAATGAACAAGTACTGTTGAAGGCCTGATTTATGCAATGACCTACACATTGTGGGTAAACAAAAAGTAAAAGAAGTAATTCTTATCTTGAAAGATTTTTTTATTAAGCTGAAAACAATGAAATAATTAGCTACTAAACTGTGCTATACCCAACAATAAGCCCTTGCTTCTAGCCTCTAGCAGGATTTAGAAAGTTTTCACCACCTCTCCACTCAAATATTTGCTCCATGGGCCAAAAGAAATCAAATTTTCTTGAAGACATCATGGTGGACTGAGTCTATTCTGGAAAAGGGTCTTAGGACTTCCCTTCAAGAATCTGTGCCCACAATATCAGTGAGGCCTTCCTCCCAACAAGAGCAACTCCATCCCTCCCTGCCCCCAGCACTATGTGATGCTGCAAGAAGACCTAACCTCCAATCTGTCTGGACTCTCTATGCATTCTTTTACAGATTGGATCCTGGTATCTTTAGGGTTCCAAAGAACCTCATTTGGTTTCCTATTCTGGGAGCTTGCAGGGGGGTGACAGTAGCTATTGTAGAGGGTTTGTGTATGCACTCTGCAGGTACTTTGGCCTCAGCAGTCCATCTTCTCTTGTCTGATGACCCAGGATGGAGTCACTGAGCTTAGGACTCTTACGTGATAGGGGTGTAGGTGAGAACAGCTCCATAGCCAAAAGATGGTCCATTTGCTTGGATGGTAAAGTTTTCCTCCAAAAGGTGGACAGAACACCAAGACCAGGAAAGAGGGGATTCAGAGATTTTTCACAAAATGGTGGGGAGAGGGATCGCTTCCTCATGGAGTCAAAGAACAGGATCTCTCAGTCACTAAGAAGTGAACAGAGAAAGCAGCATGTTCTCTGCTGGCCGAAGAACCTCTCTGAAAGAGGGCTGCCCAGAAGAAAGGCCAGTGTGACTGACAACCTCACGGTTCTTCTCCTCAAGTCTCTTCTCCATTGTCTCAGCCGACCTATGCAAGCCCTGACATCAGAATGTTTCATCTCCATGAGTGGGCTGGGAGTGGGAATGACGTCAAGAGAAGGGCTGGCCAAGAAAGACCAGAGACTCTGGGAAATGCCTCTCCTTCCCAGCCAAGGGAATCTTTCCCAGATGCTGGGATACTCAGTTCTGCCTCATCCCGTCTTCCACCCCCTCTCCTGCAATGCCCGCCTATCACACAGCTTGGTTCATTGTCAGGAAATTGGATACTACTAGCAAGAGGAAGGGGGTGGGGGAGGGCATTCTTACACATGCTGCCCAAACCTTGCCTTAAAACAAAAGCCTCTTGAAATAATTAATCCAAGACCTGGCAAGAGAGAGTCTGCTTTCAGAATGAATTTTTCCTCTAACTAGCCAGTTTGCCACACTCAGAGATAAGACTAGCTGTTTCCCTGTCCCAGCTCTACCAGCGTTAGAACTAGGTGGTCAAGATCCTAGGACCATTAGAGAGTATTAGTATTCAAGGTTTTGAACTGATCCCTGAGAAAGGGCCCCAGTTCAATTAGCTTGGGTGGGGAATCAGACCCACGCCCAACATGTTACCACCTGAACCACAAAAGAAGCCTCAGATGAGATAAATTTAGCATCCCCCGGGGGGTTGGGAGGGTGGCTAGTGAACAGGGTGGTCGGGTCTTGGAGGTGAGGCTCCACCATTGAGGCTCTGGGGAGCAGATTAGCCTGCGCCCCGGGGGTAACCGAGCTCCGAGATACGTCTCTGCAAAACGTTATCAGTTCAAAAAAGCCATGCTCTTTAATCTGGCGTCTTCCACGGGCACAGAGCCCCATAGCAGGCAGTGCGAAGCCAACAAAGACACAGGGGAAGCCACCCCCGGCCGGGCCCACACGCAGCATTGTGTGCACATTTCAAATAGCCTGCAAAGTTTCAGACCGGGAACTTGAGCTCCCTCTAGTCTAGAGATCCTAGCCCGAGCGCGGATTTCAGGCTCCTCCGACAATCACAACAAAGAACAGAGTTGGAGCGCACAAAGGCAGGGGAAGGGGTAGGAGAGCGAAGCCGCCACACAAGGGCCGAGAACCCCTCGGCTCCCACGCCCCCGCCGCCGCCGCCCCTTCGGAGACCCTTCCCCGCCCGCCAGTGAAATCTGGGCTTTGCGTTGGTTGGTTTGTTTGTTTGTTTTTCCATTTCCGCGCTGTGCAGAATAGAGTTGGGCTCCAGGACGCCTTCTCACCCGCCCCATTTCAAGAGAAACTTGGCTCGAGAGACAGAACAAGCCTCAGGTCTTAAGTCTTGCGCCCCCTCCTCGTCCCCGGCGAGCCCAGCGCCCGCTCGTCCCCGGACTCACCGTTACACCACTGGAATGGGTGCATCAATGAACTCGTGGCGGGCTTCACACGGCAAACGAACGCAGGCGGCGGGAGAGGCAGGTGGGTGAGCGCACCGGCTCGCTGGCGCTCGCTGATCCGCAGGTGGGGCCGGTGTAGTCCGCCGAAGCCACCTTTCTCCAGAAGTCGAACTCCCTTCGGAGTGGAGGGGCTTCGGAGAGGCCGGTTTTAGAGCAACAAAGAGGAAAGAGCAGAAAACAAGTAGAAAGTCCCCCGAATCAACGCACCGCCGAGGAAATGCAGGAAAGGCCCGGGGGGTGGGGTAGATGTGGGGCGCCACAGAGTAGGAGGGGGGTACCCAGGCGGCAGAGGCTTTCGGCCCGCTGCGGGAAAAGAAAAGCCTTAAGGGAGACGGCGCAGGTCACACCACGCGGAGGAGGAGAGCCGCCAGAGACTCCGAAATTGACACAGGTTGTGCACACCCCCTCCCATATATACCCCCAGGAATCCCCGCCCCCTTCCGTCATCCGTCCTCCGGCCAATGGGAGTCTTCCTCTGGGCGCCGGGTATTATTTGCAGGCCCGCCCCCTTCTAGGGCGGAGAGTCTTCGCAAGGTGGGGCGCCCACCCCTCACCTTCCCAGCCCTGGGAAAACTTCAGTGGAAAGAGGAGCGTGCACCGCCGCGAGTTGGCCCAGAGCTGGCGGAACCAGCCTCCTCCGCCAGGGACCTGGGAGAAACCGAACAGTTAGTGCCACATTGTTTTCCGCCTCCAGATCTATTACGGTTTCTATCGCTCTTTCAGAAACCAGTTCTTTGAGGAGTGGTTACATTTCTGCTCCGAGGGCAAGGATTTGGCGGCTAGCATGTTCCTTTGTTCACTGTAGAAGGGGGGAACTGAAGCCAGAAGATAAAGGAGATGAATGACAAACGTGAAATCTGGAATCATCTCATTTTTGGCCAGTCCCTCATTTTACGAAGGAATTAAGGCTTGAAGTTTAAGCTTAATGTTGTCCACGTAAGAAATGTACAAACCTGTAGGGAATCTTCATAAGAGTGTATTTCAGCCTAAACTGACGACAACTGCCAGGAAGCCAGATTTAAACTGCTGCAGAGAATAACAGTTTTACAGTGTTCTTTTGTGCATTTGACATTGAGGTGACATAAGGAAGGTAACATGAAGGTGGAAGAAGGCAAGGTGTGTGTGGGGTGGGGGTGGGGTGGTGGGGTGGGGGCGTGGTGGATTAAGATTATGTGCTCTCTCCAGGGAACTTGTATCTTGAAGGAGGGGTCTGAACATAAGCATTTCAAAGATTTGTTAACCTAAATCCACAGAAACAATGGGCAGGGTAAACCAAGATAAACCTTTTACTAAAAAGTTATATGCCTGGGTCTTGACCACCCACCAAGATCCAGCTAGGAATTTATGATCTACCACAGCACCCCTTTTTTCATCTACAGTGTAAACTTGTCAGGGCTCCATAATCTTGAGTAGCGGGATCAAACCCTGGAATTGACATTGGCAATGCATTCGGGGTAAAATCTTCAGCATCCAGCCCCATGAAGGAGTGTTGAATGAATAGTAAGTACTGCATGGAAAAAGACGGAATCGCCTAATTCCCTGTCCAATGTGCTTTCTTTTACCAGACATTGCAGCGTTTCCTACGTCTTCTTTTTGTCGTTTTTTCGGAACGTATTTACTTTTACTTTGAATCGGCACCGTTGCACCAGAGACCCACCAGTGTCAACAAGGTTTCTATTCACCTGGGAATTACAGGTGAGAGGAGACAGTAAATAAGCAAGCAAACCAATAAGAATGGTTTAATCTAACCCTCCTGCAACCCCTTAGTTGAAAGTGATAAATACTTTATCTCTTGGGAATTTGTGACACACCAATACGATTTGCATATCAGTGCTTTGTCATATAGATGCCTGATGTCAAGGTATCAAATGACTTGGCCAAGATAACATAGCAGTCTGCAACAAATGTTTAGCACTTAATTATATAATTGCCTTGAAAAATTTACTAGTTACTCTGGAAGGGCATCCTGTACAGATCTCCCTAATTTCATCTTTGAATTGGACAATTGTGAAACCTTTCTAAGTGGCCTCTATGACTCTATGGCTTAGACTTGTAGGGCCCGTGATATTAAGATGTTATATATGCAGGCTCCCAGGCCTGGAGCCCAGAGATTTTGATTCAGTATTTAAACGGTGAACCCCAGAATTATTTATTTACTATCCCTTGACCCCCAAACTTCTCACACAGTTTTGCTGAGAGAAATTAATGCTGTGATCTTACTCTGAAATCCATCCTCTCTGCTGGCCGAAGAGTTACCTTTCTAAAACATATATCTAATCATTTATTTCTTGAGCTTAATAACTTTTATTGGTCCCTGGTGTCTACAGGATACAGTTGAACTCTAGACTATGGCATTCAAATCATTTCAGTCTGGCATTGCCTATTTCCTGGCGCTCTCCTTTCCCACACGGTATTCATCAGCCATGAAGCTTTTGCTGTTATTCCTCAAATACAGTATATTCTTTCTTGACTGATTTTGTACATGGCATGGCTTATGTTTGGAATGTGCTCTTTTTCTTTCTGTGCTTGACATTTTGTAAGATTCAGCTAAAAATTCATCTCTACGTGGCCCACCATTCTCATCTTTTCCTGTCTCCAACTCTTTCAGCACTTTTCATGTACAATGTAGTATGTTATAGGATTTTAAGGATAATGATGTGAATTCCTGAATTTGATCCCTTCACGAGCCTTCCTTATAACAGAATTTTCAAAGGCATGAATCATTTTTGTGGTGGTTCCAGTGTCTGGTTCAATAAATATTTTTGGAATGAATGTATGTATGTGCATGCATGTATATAAATCAGCATTTAATTTAAGCCATGTTCTAGGTGCAGTATAAGCAATTAAAAAACGTCATTGTTACTTATCCAACAGTTCTTTATATTCATTGACTCAGGGGAAAGGTGTCTATAGGTGAGCCTAATTGCTAGGTGCATCTAGGAAGGAAAATTATCATGAGTGTGGAATGTCTCCCCCCACTTAGACTAAGGAGCTGGTGTGGGAAGATGAAGGAGGGAACCATGCGAGTTCTCATGCAGACCGAGCTGGTCATGCAGGACAGTGAATATCCCAGTGGCACTTGCATGAGTGTGGTCATCAGAATGTTCTACAACAATTCATGTGTGGGGTTTTTTCCAAACTATAAGAGAACATCCTATCTAATAAAAGAAATATGCAAATTAACCATCGCTCTGCTATGCCCACAAGCCACACCCATTAGCCAATCAGGAGCAAGTATGCAAATTAACTTCACCCAAGATGGCTGCGGCCTCAGAGAGAGCAGGAGGGAGGCTTGGGTTTCCCCAGCAATGGAGGAAGCCAAGCTTTCTGCACACCCTGGCTTTAGGCCTCCGCTTAAAGCTACAAAGTTTCAATTATAGAAGATAAATAAATCCCAACAGAAATGGCTACCGCCACAGAGGGAGCAGAAGGCTTGGCTCTGCTCCAGACTACAAAGTTTCAATTATAGAAAATAAAAAAATACCAGATACCAGAGCCTCTGCTTGGGTTACCGGGGCGCGTGGTCAGCCTGAAAACCACCACAGGTCCCTTGCCCAGGCCGCCCCACGCCCCAAGGGAACCCCCACCCTGATCAGGGACACCCTTCAGGGCAAACCAGCTGGCCCTCACCTGTGCACCAGGCCTCTATCCTATCTAATAAAAGGGTAACATGTAGACAGCGCCTGGGAAGGCACATGGGCATTTCTTTAATTATTGGCAGAGCCACACCCTGGGAACATGCTTCCCCAAAAGGGCTGGACATGTTATCAGCTTGGCCTTCATTTCAGCCCAGGTGTCGGGAACAGGCTTTGATATGTAAATCCAGGCAAGCACCAGGAATGGTAGGGACTACTCAAGAATGTAAAGAAGCTCCTTTGATCCTAAGTTTTGGTGATACTTCCTGGTATTTGGGGGTATAAAATAAATGTGCTGCGTAGGCTCGGGCTCCCTGCCTCTCCATCAGAGGTGGCAGCAGTTCCACCCAGCTCCCAGCTTTTCCTTCTATCTTCGTGTCTGTTCTCTTTCTTTCTTTTATTTCTCAATCCCTGGCCGCCTCCACTTAGAACCGGCTCATTCATCTCTCATTCCATGCTGGACGCGGAAAAGGGAGATCCCTGCCATATCTGGCCCCCGCCGCATCTGGCCCCCACAGTAATATGCAGATTGACCATCACTCCAACACACAAGATGGCTGCCCCCATGTGGTCAAAGATCCTGCCTCCATGTGGACACAGGATGGCCACCACAAGATGGCCAGCAGGGGAGGGCAGTTGGGAGGGACCAGGCCTGCAAGGGAGGGCAGTTGGTGGCTATCAAGCATTCAGGGGAGGGCAATTAGGGGTGACCAGGCCAGCAGAGGAGGCAAGTTCAGGGCAAACAGGCTGGCAGGGGAGCAGTTAGACATTAATCAGGCTGGCAGGGGAATGGTTAGGGGGTGATCAGGCTGGCAGGCAGAAGCGGTTAGGGGCAATCAGGAATGCAGGCAGGCGAGCAGTTGGGAGCCAGCAGTCCTGGATTGTGAGAGGGATGTCCGACTGCCCGTTTAGGCCCGATCCCAGGTCTGGGATCGGGCCTAAACGGGCAGTCGGACATTCCTCGAGGGGTCCCAGATTGGAGAGGGTGCAGGCTGGGCTGAGGGACACCCCTTCCCCGCCCCCCCCCCCCACAAGAATTTCATGCACCGGGCCTCTAGTCTATATATATAAAAGCCTAAGCAACCAACAGACTGTCCAACCAGTAGCTATGATGTGCAATGACCACCAGGGGGCAGACACTCAACATGGGAGCTGCCGAGGTGCAGTGACTTGGCAACTGTGGTTCTCGGGTGACAATCCCAAAACCCAAGAGGAGGGAGCCCGATTCTGGGGTGTGTCACCCAAGAACTGCCCTCTCCCAATCCGGCACCCCTCGGGGGATGGCGGAGAGCTGGTTTTAGCCCGATCCCCACGGGCCAGCCCGAGAGACCCCGTGGGTGCATGTGCACCAGTCCTCTAGTTTATTTATAAAATCACAGAGGAAGAAGTAATGTGTAGAAGAAATGGCCTTAGGAAACAAGTTAGAGGTAAAGGAAGGGCCCTTGGAGCTTGGGAGTTAGGAAGATAATAGTAACATGCCTGGGGGTAAAGGAAGAGAGAAGGGAAAGGTGTGGGCATGCTTCCAGGAGGGAGAGCCCCTATAACAATTCATGTCTGAAGCCTGACATTATAAGCTTTCAGTAAGGTCTTCTGAGACTTTTAAGAACTCTAATTTAGAAAACCTGATGCATACCTTTCCAATCTCCCACTCCCAATCCTTCTGGTTATTGTGGCCATGAGGCAATGCCTCATGACAGCTTAGACTGGGAGATATAGGTTGAAGGAAGGGCTTTGATCTTGGCATTTTTGAAAAGGTTGGTTTGGTCCCTGCATTTTTCTAGATTGAAAGTCCCTATCAAAAAACAAGTTGGTTTCTCACATCATGTCAATGCAACTTAGATAACTAACCCTACCCCCACCCCAACCAGGTGATGCTTCGTAAGCCAGCTTCTTGTGAATCAGGAAGACACATCTGGTCATCTTATGAGGAAGAAACGGAAACAGTAAAGAAGATGATGAATTCTATTCAAAGCCACTTGAGAAGTCTGAAGTAGAACTGTGTTTCTAACTCTTCCATGGAAAACTTCTAAGAAGTCAGGGATTCTCTTCTTTCCCACGGCCCCATCCCAACGTTCTCTTATTCAGCCCGTAAACTCCCTCATTTAAGGCCCTGTAAGCACTAGAGAAACACTTTGGGGAGAGATGGCTAATTCTGTGGAGGAGCATAGAAATCGTAAGCACACCATTTCACCTTTATAAGAGACTCTCTTCTCTCTCTCATGGCCTCCAAACGCAGCCCTAAAATACAGAAGAGCATGCTTAATCATGGTCAGTTGTAAAAAGTGATAATTAAATGCAGATAAACATGCCATACTTCAAAGTTAGACAAATTGTCACAACATTTTCCAAAACAGTGCTATTTCTTAAGAAAACAGTTTTCATGAGAGGAACACACAATTCTTTGAAGGAGTTTAGGGTTGTTTATTTGTATATTTGAGCAAATGAGGCCCTTCACTCATTTCACTCTTAAAAGATCTGGTCTTCCTCTGTCCGGATACATTAGAGGTCTCAGTACCAGGATGCTTTTGGGGGATTGATGCCACTCTTGGCTAAAAGTATTCATAACCTACCCAGGAATGTCTCCCAGATTCTGGTCTGTGGTTCTCCAGGAAAGTGAAGTAACGATTTCCCCACCCCTTCCCCAGCTTCCACCCACATTGAGGTCCAACAGGAGAAAAAAGTGCTGGTGTGACTGAGGAGGCCGATCCTCCTTTCTCTCTCCAGAGGCTGAGTCAGTTTTGGAATGAGGCCTGGGCTTTCCCCAAGTCTCTCAAGCAGCCCCAGAAGCTCCTCCTACAAACCGAGGAGGTTGTGAAGCAACAGAAGCCATGGGGTTCAGGCTAACCTGGTTCCGGGAATTCTGCATAGACCTGCTATATTTTTGCATTGGTGGAATGAAGTCATTACACTAGGCCAGGTCTGAATCATCTCAAGTATGAGAGTGGAGATTCAAGAATAAAGCAGAGGAGAGGAAGGAACCCTCTTTAATTGGACCCTCATTGCATGCCAACACCTGTGCTTCAAACATTTTCGTTTATGCCTCACCACAACCCTCAGGCTATTATTATTTTCTTAATCCCAAGAAGGTTAAGTCTTACTAAAAATCATGAAATTCAAGTGACTGAATTCCAACCACACTTCGTATATCTCCACAAAACATGCTCTTTTCCCAACACGAGTGCAGTGGTTGAGAGTGAGGCCTCTGGGATCTGACATGGTCTTACTATGTTAACCCTCAGTTTCCTTACCTAAAAATTAGGGCCAGTAGATTCTACCACTGAGGGTCATACAATGAACAAAGTGTTTGAAACATATTTGGCATGTGCCTGACACATAAAAAGTCCCCGATAAATGCTCATTATTATTGTTACTAAACTGCAGCACGAAGCATCATGGCTCTGACGCAGCACTTAACCAGAGCCAGTGCATCTAGTGTTTTAATTAGGATGCAGGCTAAGATCATGTTGGTGGATTTGAAAATAAGTCCACAAATTCTTTGATACTCCCTTCTAGAGGTGGAGCCTGGTTCCCCTTCCTTTGAGATTGGGCTGGACTTGGGGACTCTTCAACTAACAGAATGAAGTAGAAGTGTTAGTGCTTGACTTTGGAGACTGGGTCAAAAAAATGTCCTGCACTTTCCTTCTTGGCCACTCTCTCTCTCCAATTGTTACTGATTGGGGTTACTGGCTGGGACCTCATTTTTTCTAATCAATGCAGAAAAGATTTTAAGGTCAACAAAAATGAAAGTAAAGCAACATGGGATTTATTAAAGATATACTCCAAGCAAAGAGGCCAGTTGAGAGAGACAATGGCCCCAAACTCATCTATAATAATAAAAGCATACTATGCTAATTAGACCAGACAGCCAAACGACCTTCTGGATGAACTTCCAGATGAAGCCACGGCTGCAAGGGCCGAGGCAAACCACTGAGGCTGCGAGGGCCAAGCCCCTTGCACAAATTTCATGCATCGGGCCTCTAGTGGGTTATATGGTTTAAACCGAAAAGATGTTACCAGGGAGAGGAGGAGATGAGGAGACTTCCATTCTTATCTTCTTGAAGGAAAAATTTCAATCAAGAGTCAAAGTGTAGAGAAGCAAGCAAGAATTTATTGACCCCAGCAAAAACATACTTCAGGCAATGAAACAAGGAAGGGCCTAGAGAAAGCAGCTTTGACTCTGGAAGTCAGAGAAAAGAAAAGCGCGGCTTGTTCAGGGGGTTAGCCCAGGAGGAGCTGCTGCTGCCATTGCTCCCCTGGTTGCAAGCCTTAGAGGTTGGTGGGTATGTGGAGCAGGGGTGGGAAGGGAATGGCACAGGCAAGCTTCCTGGAGGAGAGCATGCTGGGACATTCATTTTCAGGGGTTTTAAAGGCTGGGTGTTTAGGGGAGGTCTTAGGGGGCAGATCAATAGAATACTCATTAGCTTTATGCTGATGTACCAAAGTGAGATTTATTCTCTTAATTTGTCTGTCCTTGTGTATGGTTGGCAAACGGCACTTAATTGGATTTCTGATATCTGTCTCCCTGAGTAGGGTGATTTAAGCTATTTATCCTTTATTTGGGGAGGAGAAGTGCAAACCATTTACTCTTAATTGTCCTTGGGGAGATTCCAAAATGGTGGCAGAGTAAGTGGAAGCTACACTGATACTCTCCCAGGACCAAACTGGAAATACAACTAAAATACAGGAAAAAAAAAAAAAAAAACACCCTGAAAAATCAACTGAAGACTAGCTGGAGATAACCCTGATAACCAAGGAGGGAAAGTGGAGACCACATAGAGACTGGTAGGAAGGGCAGAGGTGGGAAAGGGCTGGTGGGCTCCCACAGACAGCAACTAAAGTTATGGAGGGTTGTGGGGGGTTGCCACTGAGAACTCTGGCATCTAATCTCCAAGCTGGGCCCCCCAGCAGAGAGCACCAGAAGTGAAAAAGGTGCCCATAGAACATCTGGTTGTGAAAAGCAGCAGGGTTACTGTCTGCCAGCAAGAAATGGCTGGAAATGCAGGTACCCTCTTAAAGGGCCAACACAGTTTTGTGTGCGGCCACTCACCTTGAGCTCCGGCAGAGTGGACTGGAGCTCTGTGAGCAGAAGCCAGGTTTAGGGGCTCTGGGGTTTCCTGTGCTGAGTCATTCCCTCACACTGTAGAGAACATCTTTCTCCAGTAAACCTTGGTTATCCAGCTTTTTCCTGGGAGGAAGGCAGTTGCCCCACCCTGTTGGAAAACCTCTCACCCCATCCTGTGGTCGATAGGCTGAGGCTAATAAAATCTGAGTGTCAATGGGACTGCAGGCAGAAGTGGGTCTCTGGAGGCTTTGAGCCTTTGCCTGATCTAATCTGGTCTGGGGCTAGGAAAAGCAGACCATGGTGCACATTTTAGTCCTTTCCAAAGGCACCCAGCCCCAGCAGAAGGAGCCACTATGAATTGCTGAGAGCTCCAAACAGGGTGCTCAGGGCCAATCACAAACACACAGTTGAGCTGTTCCTGAATTCCTGATCACAGAAATTCTGAAACAACAAAATGTTTGTTGTTTTAAGCTACTGAGTTTTGGGGTAATTTACTACTTAGCAATAGATAATGATAACAACTACGATAACAAAGAGACATAGAAGTACAGAGACTCGGGCAATCTAGTTTGTTTCCGTGTCATGAATTTTCCAAAGAAAGGAGGTGGTTCTGCTTGATGAAGACACCAGAGACCTGGCTGCTTTTTTCTTTCTGCTTGTCCCCGTGCTAAGATGTGTTTCTTATTTATACAGAAGAAGCTGGCTTACCAGATCTATATCTATGTTCTGACCCCAAGGGAGGGTATGAAGAAGTGGGGGCCGCATTATATTGGTAAGAATTTGAGCATTACTTTTGTCCCCGTTCCATTGGTGAGGGCTTCGTCGCATGGCACATCTATCTGCAAAGGGGACTGGGGGGGCGAGGTCTCCGGCTGGACAGTCGTGAGCCTCGCTGAAGCTCAGGGCAGCTTGATGAATAACAGGAAGAAGTGGAGAACGAAATCTGGCGGACTCCGAGGCAGCTCCCCATGACCGAGCCCTGGTGTTGGCACCTTCTCTGTGACCTCCAGTTATTCACCTCTTTGGCGGCTCAGTTTTCTCACTTGTAAAGTGAATGACTAGATAAGATTGGTGGTTTTCAAACCTTTTTCTCTTTTTTTGGGGGGGAAAGGGGGCAGAATCTGATTTATTAAATAATATTGAAGCACAGAAGCCGCATGTATAAAAGACGTAAAAATAGAGCTGCTCTGTTTGAATCCCATGGCGGTGGCGTTTCTCTCCCTGTTCCCCTGCACATCAGTGGCCCCAGGGAAAGTTATTTTGCAATACTGGAGCCCCGTGAAGCACGATCAGAAAATCACCCCATGAGAAGTTCTCCTGGATTCCTTCCAGCCCAGGCATTTTGGAGGCTGTGATCATTCACCTGTGTGCTCTGAGCTGGGCTGGTCACCTTCTCATCTTGCTTGGCAGCTGGGAGCTGTGGTTCCTGGCGTGCATTGGCAGGAAAATGGAGTGAGCCTGGATGTCATGCCTCACCTCACTTCCTTTCACCCCTTTCCTGGTCTTGTGACATACGGCTCCTTTTTCCTAATTCAAGTGAGGGTCCCCGCCCCATCCCTGGACTGGGGCTGCAGTGCCACTATGGAGGCAAAGAAGGAGTATTTTAAAAAATATATATTTTTATTGATTTCAGAGAGAAAGGGAGAAGGAGAAAGAGATAGAAACATCGATGATGAGAGGGAATCACTGATTGGCTGCCTCCTGCACGCCCCCTACTGGGGTTAGAGCCTGCAACCTGGTCATGTGCCCTTGACCCGAATTGAACCTGGGATCCTTCAGTCCACAGGCCGAGGCTCTATCCACTGAGCCAAACCAGCCAGGGCAAGAAGGAGTATTTTTGAGTTGCCAGTACAACTTAGCCTAGTGCTCTGGCCCTCGGGTGGGGGGACGTGGATGTTCTTGGATCACACCCTGTCTCCCTCTTCAGGTTTATATTTTTATAATCCCTCTTGCCTTGACCTCTTCAGGGCTGCTGTTGTCCTCACCTGGGATCAAGAGCTCAGGGTCAGTCATGGTTATAGATGAAGAATGTGGACTAGCCCAGCCCTGACCTAGTTTGAATGAACTCCAGGGACCAGAAAGGAGAGACCTGTCCCCTTCGATTTTCTCTTCCCCAGTTAATCTCAGAATTCTAATAAGTGCAAACTGCCCCAGGCTAAGCTGCCTAGGGCCGTGGTCAGCAAACTGCGGCTTGTGAGCCACATGCAGCTCTTTGGCCCCTTGAGTGTGGCTCTTCCACAAAAGACCACAGCCTGGGCAAGTCTATTTAGAAGAAGTGGCGTCAGAAGAAGTTTAAGTTTAAAAAATTTGGCTCTCAAAAGAAATTTCAATCGTTGTGCTGTTGTTATTTGGCTCTGTTGACTAATGAGTTTGGTGACCACTGGCCTAGGGGGAAAGGAGCTCCTTTCTTCCAGTCTGCAGACCATCAGAAGCCAGCTTGCAGGATTCCCGCCCCGCTTCCTGAGGATGAGGCTGGGCCTCTTTCCACTCGCCTCTGAGGTTCTTTCCTCGGAGAACAGCTGTACCAGCCACCTTCACTCCGGCTCCAGAGGCGAATGGGGATCTGGCAGACGACTGAAGTCTACTCAATCAGAGGAACAATCCCAGGCAATTTGTAAGGCCAGTGACCACTGCCCACAAACAGAACATTCCAGAATGTCTAGGAGCAGGTAAGACATTAGGACACAATGGTAGGGGGTGACTTACCCCTAAGGGTTGTAGCAAATGATCTTAAGAAGTAAAGCAGGTTCCATGTAAGAAAACAGATAGCGATGGGTAGTGATGAGCAGAGAGCAGGCTTCCCCTCCTCCGAATGGGACAGCCCGTACTGACACTGTCACGTGCAACTGCGGGCTCCCTGTACCTTTCAGCTTTGTAAGGGGACCTGGAAACCCACATTTCGGGTAACATTTCCCAGTTACTGAGAAATTGCACAGAACATGAAACACCCTCGGCTGGTGGCGTTTGCTGCCAGGTGCTAGTTTTTTTTTTTTTTTCTTAATTAAATCTTTATTGTTCAGATTATTACAGGTGTTCCACTTTTTTTCCCCCCATAGCTCCCCTCCACCTGATTCCCCACCCCACCCCATGCCCTTACCCCCCGCCACTGTCTTCATCCATAGGAGTAAGATTTTTGTCCAATCTCTTCCCGCAACCCTCACACTTGCTTCCCCTGAGAATCGTCAGTCCACTCCCTTTCTATGTCCCTGATTCTATTATATTCACCAGTCCATTCTGTTCTTCAGATTTTTTATTCACTTGATTTTTAGATTCACTTGTTGGTAGGTATGTATTTGATGTCATTTTGTTGTTCATAATTTTTATCTTTACCTTTTTCTTCTTCTTCTTCTTCTTAAAGAATACCCTTCAGCATTTCATGTAATCCTGGTTTGGTGGCGATGAACTCCTTTAGCTTTTTCTTGTCTGTGAAGCTCTTTATCTGACCTTCAACTCTGAATGATAGCTTTGCTGGGTAGAGTAATCTTGGTTGTAGGTTCTTGCTGTTCATCACTTTGAATATTTCTTGCCACTCCCTTCTGGCCTGCATAGTTTCTGCCGAGAAATCAGCTGACAGTCGTATGGGTACTCCCTTGTAGGTAATTAACTGTTTTTCTCTTGCTGCTTTTAATATTCTCTCTTTGTCTTTTGCCCTTGGCATTTTAATTATGATGTGTCTTGGTGTGGTCCTCTTTGGGTTCCTCTTGTATGGGGTTCTGTGCGCTTCCTGAACTTGTAAGTCTATTTCTTTCACCAGGTAGGGAAAGTTTTCTGTCATTATTTCTTCTAATAGGTTTTCAATATTTTGCTCTCTCCCTTCTTCTGGCACCCCAAAAATTCGGATGTTGTTTCGCTTAAAGTTGTCCCAGAGGCTCCTTACATTATCTTCATATTTTTGGATTCTTTTTTCTTTTTGTTTTTCTGGTTGGATGTTTTTTGTTTCCACATATTTCAGATCTTTGGTTTGATTCTTGGGGTATGTTGATCTACAGTTGAGTTTCTGTATATTCTTTATTTCAGACAGTGTATGCTTCATTTCTGACTGGTCCTTTTCCATTTTCTTGGCATTCTCATTAAGGTCCTTGAAGGTCTCACTAAGCTCCTCAGAAGTGTCATCAAGTTTCTCGGCAGTTTTTAGAAGATTCTTGAGTAACCTTATAAATGTGATTCTGAACTCTATGTCATCCAGTAGTTTGCTTTCCTCCGTTTCTTTCATTCGTGACATGTTTCTTTGTTTCTGCATTTTGGCTTCTTCCCTGTGTTGATGGAGTGGCTTTGTGTGGTAGGTGACCTACAGGGGGCAGTAGCTCAGCCTCCCCAATCACCTGATGTGGATGCTCTTGGTACACCCCTTTGTGGGCTGAGTGCAAAGTCTTGGTGTAGTTAAGCCTGAATTGCTGTTGGTACGCTGGGAGGAATTGACCTCCAGGCCAATTAGCTGTGAGCACTCCCTGTGTCTATAATGGAAGAAGTGCTGCGCTTATGGGGCAGGACTTGTTTCAGTGGGGCTTTGGTGCTCACTGAGTCTGCCTCTTGAATGTGTCACTTATGGATGTGAGGAGTTGAAATCTGTTGTCTCACACTGACCACTAGGTACACTGGCTTCTGGATCTCCAATGGGGTGCAGGTCAGCTACTGTCTGAGGCCACTCAGCAGGAGCTACAGTGAGAGCTGCAGTTTTCTCCTCTTTGCTTGGGGTTTGGAGGTTTTGGAGCTGTCTGACCCGGGCTGCAAGTTTTCTAGGTTAAGCTGCAATAGGGCAGGCTTTCTTATGCTAATTGAGCTGCTTGGAGCTTGGGTGGGTTTGTAGGTTGTATGGGGCGGGGTCTCAGGGCGTCACTAGGTTAGGGCGTGGCAAACAGCAATGGCTGCTAGTAAGCCCGCTCTGTGTCCCGACCGTGTCCTGGAATCCTGTGCCCCAGTGCCGTAGACAATTATTCCTGCGCGCAGCTCTGCTCGCAAGCCACTCTCACTGGCAGACAGTCCAGCTTCTCCCCGTAGGAGTTTGGGTCCCCCGCGTCTCCCCAGAGACTGGATTTCAGAGTAATCGGGGGCTTGTCTCCCTTCGGGTTGAAAAAAGCAACGCACCCAGTCGCCCGCCGCCAGCCCGGATCCCGCGCCTCCGTACCTCAGCTTTTCAGCGCTCGTGCACGTCTCAATGCTCTTTTCTCTTTCCTTCTAGTTGTAGAACTTCCACTCAGCCAGCTTTCCCGTGGTGCTGGGTGATAGACGTTTTATCTTTTAGTTGCAGTTTAAATTGTTGTTGGAGGCAGCAGTTTAGGTGTTTACCTATGCCGCCATCTTGGATTCCCCTCCTCCAGGTGCTAGTTTTAACCCTTGTTGAACAGCCTTCCTCCCTGTGTGTGCCAGAGATTATTAGTTCCTGCATTTTTAACCAGTGACTGGATGTTCCCGGGGAAAAATCTTCATCAGAGTCAAGGGGAGGCTCTGAGTTTCCTGTTGCAGTGTAACTGGACAACCAATGGGTCCAGGCTGCCTGTCACTACTTGAGCCAATTAAGCAGAGACAGGGTTGACTCATATATGAGCATTTACTCCAAGAATGCTGGCAGTATGGGAGAGCAGCAGGTCATCCAGGAAAATCTGCTCTGCAACCCCCATAAGCCAACTGCTTATAGGGGGTAGGACCAAGATTCCCTGGGGAAGTAGGCAAAAGGAATAAGAATGGGTATACAGTCCTAGCTGTTTGGCTCAGAGGTTGGAGCATCAAAGGTTTAATTCCGATCAAGGGCAGGCTGGATCTGCCCCCTCCCCGTCCCCCATGGGTTGGGGCGAGGAGGCAACCAATCGGTGTGCCTCTCTCACATCCATGTTTCTGTCTCTCCCCATCCCTTCCACTCTGTCTAAAAATCAATGGAAAAAATATCTTTGAGTGAGGATTAACAAAACAAACAAACAAAAGAATGGGTATACAACATGGGTAATACAGGCCTGGGGAAGTGGGCAAAAGGAATAAAAATGAGTGTAATGGTTACAGATCACAGGCAGTATGGGCTGGGGCGGGACTCCATTGTTTGGGCAACAAAGCTGTTAATGTTTCCCTGGTAATAGGTAGCTCTCCGATGTGGAGGATGGTCAGCATTTCCAGGATAGCTCTCAGGTCCTGGAGCATACAACTCACAGCAGGTTAAAACATGCTTTCTTGAATGAGCACAAAACAATCACGGTGAACAGAGCATGATTAATATTTCTTGTAACTAATAGCTAGTCCCTAATATTCTATTTCTGTCCCTAATATTCTATTTCTGCCCCTTACGGTAACAGATCATCACACACTTAATGGCTTATCCAGTGCACGTTGATTGTCCTGCAGTTTCGTAGATCAGAGGCCTGGCGAGGTTCTCACTGGGCTACCATCAGCCCTGTCAGCAGGGTTGCCTTCCTTTCTGGAGGGTCCAGGAAGAGTCCAGTTTCTTGTCTTTCCCAGCTTCGAAAGGCCACCCGCATTCCTCAGTCGGTGGCCCCTTCCTTCAAAGCCAGCAGTGGGGTCCATCCTCATGTCAGATGTCAGATCCGTCCCCACAATTTGAAGTTTCTCTGCATTAAAGGATTCCCATGATCGCACCCACCTTCTAATTCAGGGTGATCTCTCCATCGTAAGGTTGTAATTTACTCACACACGCAAACCCCCTTTTACCACCTGGGGCCACGTCTTGACCAATTCCAGGGTTGAGGGTGTGAGCAGGACTCTTTCCTGAGTCCTTGGCTCTTTTCTCCTTCTATCAGAGGACAGAGACCTCTGATAAAGGGTTTATCCTTCCTGATCACCTGGCCCACTGCTCCTCTGGTCAGTCTTCCTTTCCTTTCAGGGTTGAGGAACCTTTTTTCTGCCAAGGGCCATTGGATATTTATCACATCACTAGAGGCCTGGTGCATGAAAATTCATGCACTGGAGGGGGGCAACCAATTCAGCCCGGCCAGCCCCCTCTCACAGTCCAGGAGCCCTCAGGGGTGGGAGGCGAGCCAGCAATCAGGGGAAGGTGATGCCCCCATCACACCTCCACTGCTGCTACTGCTGGCAGCACAAGCCTTGGCTGGTCCTGGTTACCTGAGCCTCAGGCTGGCCCTGGGCAGCTGGGGGGCTGAGGGGACTGGGGGACTCCAGAGGCAGGTGCATGGAGCAGCTGGACCTGCCTGGGGGTGGGCCCAGCTGTGCCATGTGCCTGCTGCCCCAGCGGGGCTGAGGGGACTGTGTGCCACCATCTTTGAGGGCATGGCAATCAATTAGCATATTCCCTCCTTATAGGCTGTGGGTGCCACCATCTTTGTGAGGGCGTGATGGTCAATTAGCATATTCCCTCTTTATTAGATAGGATTTGAGGGCCATACAAGATCATCAACTTAAAAATTAGCCTGCTGTATTTGGTCAGACATGGCCATAAGCCACGTGGGAGCAGGGGAATGCATACCCTGCCACAGAAGCATCAGGAACCCGTTCTGCACACGGAGGTGGGTGGGTGAGAGGGGGGAGAGAGAGGAAGCACATGCTTTTTGTGTGGGGGTGGATACATAGCTTGCTAGCTCCTAATTGGTCCTTTCAAAGCATTCTGCCTTGGTAACATCCTTGGGAGTGGTTATAAGCCTCACTGCCTTGTGATTGGTTATATGTAAGATTCCTATCTTAGTAGCATCTATATATTTTAAAGTTCACATCTACTACGGGGGCCCTTCTTTCCCCACCCAGCTGGGTTCCTTCGTCTACTTTCTTCCCCTCCATGCCCCCTCCCCCATGATCCTATCCCTGGCTACCTAGCTTTCTTCTGTCTCCTCACCTAGACGGCCAGACTAAATGATTTAGTGGGCCTTATCCAGCCCATGGGCCAGACCTTCCTCACCCTTGTTTTAAGGGATGGTTTATAGCGGGGGTGGGGAGGGGACGTGAAGGGGGCCCTGGGTGCAACCTTGCCCAGCGCTCTCTCTTGCCAGCACATACTTAGCTGCCTCTCTGGTTCCAGTGTGATCTCTCCATCATAAGGTTGTTCCCTGTGGAACTTCTCATTCATTGCAGACTGACCTAAGGCAAAGCTTCCTCCCTCTCCCCAGAGGCAGCAAAGGCTCCCGAGGGCCTGCCACAGGGTCTGAAGCTGAGGCTGGAGGCCCCAGAGGAGGGCAGGGCAGGATGACAACCTTGACACGGGACACAGCTCTCGAAGGGCAAGGATCAGCTTGTTGGAAACAGGCCGAATCCAAGAGCACGTTTATTTCTGTCCATTGCCAAGTCCTCTGCTTTGGTTTAAGCCAGTGATCGGCAAACTGCGGCTCGCGAGAGTCTAGATCAGTGGTTGGCAAACTCATTAGTCAACAGAGTGGCAAACCGCATATGGCTCGCGAGCCGTAGTTTGCCGATCACTGGTTTAAGCAGTCCACTACCCTCCAGAACAGGATGAGGAAGATGGGACATTTGACCTCGGTTTTGGCAGGCCGAGTGAGACCCACCTGTGACAGGTGTCACCATCAGCCCCCTGGGAGGATAAGACTGATTCTGTGAGATGATTAGGCTATGGACCCTTCTTCTGTCCCTTGAACCACATATGTCACCAACACACACACTCACACACACACACACACACAACCTTAAATGGTGGAGTTAGAGGGAGGCAGGCCATTGCAGCGTGACGCAGTCACATACACTGTTGCGGAGCCAGAGCACCCAGACTTGCGTCCCAGCTCTTCCACTGACTGTGTGTGTGTCCTGGGGAAAATGACGTCACCTCAATTTCTCTGCTCTGAAGCAATGACCGTGACACCGACCTCACATGGTTTTTATAACGATTCAATGAGTTAGCTCCTGTAAAGGCAGAAGAGTACCTGGGCACAGCCACAGTATGGCCTTGTAAGCAGTAAACACGGATCATCTGCTCTGTGAGGAGAATCTGGAAGCTTGTCTTCTGGTCAAATGTACTTTAGTAGCCACACTACTAACTCCTGCTAGAAGTTAGAATTGGCTTAAGATCATATCCAGTTCTCAAGGGGTTCCACCGGAAGGAAACCAAGGGGATGAGCTGAGGCACAATCAGACTGCACAAACAGGGTTGCGATTACTGCAGTTTGCATGAAGAGTAACATACCTACTAAACTAGAACAAAGGAGGTTTGTCATCTGTACTAGCCAGATCATGGTAAAAGTCCCTCTAAGAGCCTGAGTTCCTTTGGGGTTCTTTTTGGTTATACTTAAGTCCTCTTAACTCCTGGTCTGGACAGGGAACCAACGCATTTTAATTAGCATCAACATTCTGAACGAAGGCCTCGCTCTATCCCTTGCTAAATTTGTCCCTCAAGAGTAACCAGCATTTGAGGCCCAGCTGGCCTCCTATAGGTCTAGCTTGAAGCATTGCAACCATGTCTGTTTGCCACAATCAGAAAGAACTGCCAATATGGGCAAGCTGAGGAGGAACCTTGAGACTTGTCAAGACTCTCGGAAACAAACAGAGCCATTAGGTTGGAAGTGGGGGGACACAGGAGAGCCAGGAGAGCTGGCGTCACCCCACAGAAGGGTTGACGGGAGAGACAGAGTGAGAGGAAGAACACGTATTAAATGCTGACTGTGCGTGGGGCGTCCTAAATACCAGTAGCAACCCCGTGGAGGTAGACGGAACTGCTACCTGTAACCAGGTAGGGAAGAGTTGTGACACGCGCAGGCCCCATCGGCCTCGTGCTCCAGCCGGGAGCTCTCAGGTCCTCCGGCTTCCGACTGTGACGCAGGTGTTGTATTAGCGCTTCCTAATGTTCAGATGATGTGGAAATTATGTGGCTGTTCCTTGCCGTCGGAGACATCCAAACAAATGCCGGATAGCTATCATCAAAGACATTGAAAAGACGATTTCTGTCTGTCTCATTGGAGAGTGGAAATGGAACCACTATGAAGGCACCAACCCACTTTGAGTTTCTCCACTTTGGGGTAGGATATACACTTTAGATATATTGTGATGGTTTTTGCTATATTTTCCCCTTTCCTCTCCCATCCCATCCCTTTCTTCCATTAGGCAGACATTCTGTGCTGGGAACAAGCCTTTTTTAAAAGGAGGGAGGTGGTAGCTGGCAGTTTGGCCCTTGGCATAACAGGGAGACCATACTTTTCTCCCTGGTTGTCGAGCCAAATGATTAAGTTTACTAAGGAGCCGGTGTTAACACTTCTCTTAGGCAAACCTAGAAAGATTAGAAGAGGAAGCAATTACATCACATCTCCTCCCTCCTCCTCCTGTTCCTTGGCCACAGGAAAACAAAAAATCTGAAGGAAGGATTTAGGCTGGGATTGGTTTAAGATCATATTCTGCTATCCTATCATAGTGGGGACCTGCTATAGAAACCAGGTTGCCTTTTGAGAATAAAGTTATATTTCCTACACACTCGAGCTTGTGAACAGTATTTTAAACTTAGGAGATGAAGAGGGTGCGTGCGCACGCGGCTATGTAAAAATGGTCGCATACCTGAAGTTTTTGGTCCTCTGCTGCCCCTGTGTGGACACCGCTGGAAATAACAACCCAAAATCTCACTAAACTGAAGCATGAAATTGGACTTGGGAGAAACCTCCCCTAAGAACTGGGGGTGGAGGCTTAAAGGCTAGGGGGGGTCTTGTGACCAATGTGAGGGAGTCAAGAACTGTTGCTGCCCCAGCAAGGCTGGGTTCTCAGGGAAGAGGCACAGAATTCAAACAAGCTGTCAATGACTTCAGGAGGCTCTTTTCTTGTCCATCTTTATTTTTCCTCCAGACACTTGCGAGCTATCACCTAAAGGCTCCCAGTCATGCACCTCTGTGGTTTTGGGCCACAGTCAGCACCCGTGGGCACAGTGCCAACCCTCCCACACCTCCTCTTCCTGTGCTTGGAGTAACAAGTCTGTGGGTTTTCCCCTCGGGTTTCACAGTTTTTCATGCCACCCCTTCACCGGCTGTCTCCACACTATCATCTCCACGAAGCCCTGAGCCATCACATTCAGATTCCCTGCACCAGCGCGGGACAGAGAGGACCCTTTTGTTTTGACAAGCGAGAAAGGGGAACACCTGGGCACAAAGAGGGGAAGGGGCTCTGAGTCACCGGGGGCGCCCTGGCTGGAATCCAACGGGGTCTGAATCCCAGGACTGACTTCTGCCTACAGCCTAGCTGCTTCCTTCCCTGGTCAGCTCCCTCCTGGGTGTCCATCACACCCTGACCCTCACTCCCCATCCCATCAAGACAAACAGTAATGGTGGGACCACGCTCCAGCCCCCTCACTCTCCTGCCTATAGGAGAGGATGGGTTCTCTGGGCCTCCCCATACACCTGTCACTGGGCCTCCTCTCTCCAGCTGGGAGCCAGGGACCCACGCACCTGGCCCGAACTCCCTTCCCCACCCCTCAGGCCTCCAGACCCTGCCGCAGCCTGCGGTCCAGGGCCAGGAGCTGTCTCAAGAAGCCCCGGTTGGGGATGATGCCTCGGTGGTCCTTGACTTTCTTGATGGCTTCCACAAGGGTGAGGTGGTGGTACAGCATGAGGTAGGCCAGCACCAGCGTGGCGGATCGGCTCACTCCCACGGCACAGTGCACCAGGATCTTCCCTGTGAGGATAGACACAGGCGGCTGTGGCACTGTTTGTGGGGGGTTGGAGGAGGCTAGGGAGAGGGCTATGCAGAGCGTGAGGTGTGTGGAGACAGGGTGAGGTGCAGATGAGTGGTGGTAAGAATGCAGATCCTGCCTGGCCAGTGTGGCCCAGTGGTTAAGCATCAACCTACAAACCAGGAGGTCACAGTTCGATTCCCACTCAGGGCACATGCCCGGGTTTTGGGCTCAATCCCCAGTGGGAGGCATGCAGAAGGCAGCTGATGGATGATTCTCTCTCATCATTGATGTTTCTCTCTCTCTGTCCCTCTCCCTTCCTCTCTGAAATCAACAAAAACATATTTTAAAAAAAGAATGCAGATTCCCCAGCAAATTCTCTAGATTGAATGATACGGAGAACAGGCAGCAGGTCAGCATCCATAAACCCAGAGAGGGCTCAAGGGAGGGACTCTCATAAATAATGCAAACCCGAGCCCTGTGCAGAGTGGGGCCTCAGCTGATATTTGCTGAGCTCATCATGGGAAACACCCTGAGTCTGACCTGGTCGCTCCTCCGTCTCCCCCACCTTCCATCTTGCTGTTTCTATCAACCATTTTTTGTGTGGGGGGTGTTTAATATATTTTTATTTATATACACTTTTTTTTTGTCTGATCACTAAAGCAAGACATGCTCAAAGTAGAAATAATTGGAAAGTTTAGAAATATATAAAGGAACAAAAGATGGAAATATATCACCCATAATCCTACCACCCAGGTGCAACTTGCCACTCTCTGAACATTTTGGATTCATTCCTTCTCCTTTTATACGTCTTTGCATTATTTCATGTATTTTTTATTTTATTATTATTATTTTAAATATGGAACGCTTCACGGATTTGCCTGTCATCCTTGCGCAGGGGCCATGCTAATCTTCTCTGTATCTTCCAATTTTAGTATATGTGCTGCCGAAGCGAACACCATGTATTTTTAATTTTATTTTTTAAAAATACGTATTTTATTGATTGCAGAAAGGGAGAGGGAGAGAGAGGTAGAAATATCAATGATGAGAGAGAATCATTGATCAGCTGCCTCCTGCACACCCCCTACTGGGGATCGAGCCTGCAACCCAGGGATGTGCCCTTGGCTGGAATCGAACCTGGGACCCTTCAGTCTGCAGGCAGACGCTCTATCCACTGAGCCAAACCGGCTAGGGCAGCCATGTATTTTTTTCTTAAATGGCTGCCAGCATGTTTTCCTTCATATCATATCCTGGGAATTTTGTCATGTCATTAAAATCTCTCTCTCCCCACACCAGGACCCTTGGGCTTTTCCCCAACTCAACGTCCAGTGTCCCTTCCCTCCCTGCTCTCCCTCCTACCTCCAGGCAGGCTCAGCGCCCGGTGGATGAAGTCGGCAGCTGTCTGGAAGTGGATGCTCATGTCAAAGGCTGGCGAGTCATGGGCCTCGACACCCAGGTAGCGGATGCCCAGCCCCTGGTAGGCCTCATGTGTGCCTCGCCACCTGCTGTGTGAGGCATTGAGGATGTGGGTGATGCCCAGGCGCCGCAGCTCACGGTGGTTGTTAGCTATGTCCCTGCATTGAGTAGAGGTTAGAGGAAGGGTGGGGAAGCGAGGCTGTGGGGCCAGAGTCCCTTGTCTGTGCCCAACTTGGAGCTAATGTCATTGGCCCGAGGCCTCCACTCTGCTTACTGATGGCCCAGAAGGGAGGAACCAAGATAAGCAATGACCTGGAGTCTTGCCCTAGGGAAGTTTTGACTGGAGGAGACTAAGGGGGTGGGTAAACAATAGCCATAATAAAACATTGAGGAGAGCTTTGAGCATGGGGGGATTTTACTTGATCTGGAGGAAGGATTTACTGGATCTGAACTCCATGCAAGAAGTCCGTATGAACAGTGGAATCAAGCTGAAGGAAGATGCAAGGACCCTGGGAGAGAGTAATTCTCCTGTCACCGGGCTATTGAAGCCGAGAGAGGAGGTCAGTGTGTGGGCGTGGATGCAACAGAGGGGATTGGGACATCAGATGGGCCATCAGTTTGGACCAGCTCCCTTTTAACATCCCCCCTAACCTTGAGATGACATGACTCCGACCCTTGCTCCCGCACCTGGCTCCCCTGTTACTTTATTTTCTCTTTGACAACCAGAATCTTCTTTTGCCAATTATTTCATGCTCACATTTACCCTGCTTTATGACATCACCTTTAGGTGTTCATGTGGCCCATACCCCTCCGCTTAGTGGCAGACGCCTCTCAGGCAACATGGCCACATCTTAGGGCAGATGCCCCGTCCAGTGCAAACTCCTCAAGTAGAAAGAGCACTGAACTTACACCTCCAAGTCCTGGCTCTGCTACTTACGACCTGTGTGACCTTGGGCCAGTCACAACTTCTCTGAGCTTCAGTTTCCTCATCTGTAACCTGGGGATAGTGGTACCTACCTCACAAGCTGTTGTGAAGATTAAGAGAGAAAATGCATGTGAAAAACTCCTTGTATACTACAGAGCCCTGGAGAGAGAGAAGCGGACTACTTGTCCTCTGATGCTCTTCCCTCCACAGCCCCACGTTGCAGCATAATAGATGGAAGGTAGATAAATCATCTGTTATATCCAGTATAGAGCCTTCAATAATAAATCTTGCACCCTGGCCAGCATGGCTTAGTGGTAGAGCATTGGCCTGTGCACCAGAGGGTCACAGGTTCCGTTCTGGTCAAGGGCACTATCTGGGTTGTGTAGGCCCAATCCCCACTCTTGGGTTGCGGCATGTGTGGGAGGCAACCAATCCATGTGCCTCTCTCACATTGATGTTTCTCTCTCTCTCCCCCTCGTCCCTTCTTTCCACTCTCTCTAAAAAAAATCAATGGAGCCCAGCCGGCATGGCTCAGTGGTTGAGCATCGACCTATGAACCAGGAAGTTATGGTTCGATTCCTGGTCAGGGAACATGCTCAGGTTGTGAGCTCGATCCCTAGTGTGGGGCGTGCAGGAAGCAACCAATCAATGATTCTCTCTCATCATTGATGTTTCTATTTCTCTATCCCTCTCCCTTCCTCTCTAACTTTCTTCTCTGAAATCAATAAAAACATATTTTTTAAAAAATCAGTGGAAAAGATATCCTCACTACTAGGATAAGGATTAAAAACAAAAACAAACAAACAAAAGAGTAAAAATTTTCTAAATATGAGTCTTTCTGACCAGAGTTGGGTAGATCAATAATCCTGCCCACCCCCAAACCCTGGAGCCTCCATTCCGGGTCCATACATTCCCACCCCTTGAACCTCAATCTGGAACCCACAATGCAATCACTGCCTGTCTGCCACCTTTCTCCTTTCTTCCTACACACACACACACACACACACACACACACACACACGGCCCTGGCCCCGGTTTGCTGGGTACATACTGGTCTCCGAGGTAGAGGCCAGGCCAGACCTCGTCGGCGTGGTTACAGGCTGTCTTGCCTGTGTAGAGAAGCCTCTCTAACTCGAAGACATTGAGGAAAGGATGTTGAACAGTGGGCATCTCCTCCAAGGCTCCTCTGGTGCGGACAGGAGACCGGGAGCTACTCCGGGAGAAGCGGGCCATAAACGTCATGGAGGCCCAGAGCCAGTTCCCGGGACACATCCTTGAGGCGGCAGAAACCGCAGCGCTGCCCAGGCCGGTGCCGCGCTGCCTGCTCAGTGTCCAGGTAGCTGTTGCTGGAAGAGGAAGGGATGTGAAACACACCTGAGTGAGTCCAGAGCAGCTGCTTCCCTTCCTGCCAACAGGGCTGGGCCCTGGGGAGCGGATTCTCCAGGGAGGGGAGGGAAGTCTGGCCCCGGCTGGGCTCCGGGATTTTCTTCTCCTTCGGCTGCTGCGGCAGCTCTGATCTCTCTGCTCTTTTGGTTCTGCCACACAAGGAGGTGGGAGAGTCACATGTCCTTGTTTACAGGGAGAGGGAGCTGCCCAGCTGTCCGTTTCTGCTCCAGCGCCCCACCCCCACTGCCCCTCCCCCCCACAAACATGTGGTGTTTGGGTGGCAGTGCCCACGCTTGAGCTCTTGCCAGCCCGAATCCGGGTTCATCTGCTTGGGGCTACAGCCAGAGAGGCTGGGATGGGAGGTGAGCGTGGCTCTCTCCAGCCAGGGAGAATCAGGGGGAAGACGGTGGCAGCTGGGACCCTGACATATGTCAGGCCTCCTCCTCCTCCCGTGCCCAGAGATGGGCTGCTTTAACCCATGCCCACCCTACCACTGACTCAGAGATAAGCCTGCATGGGAAGTGCATGTTGGGGGCATGGGGTGAGTGGGAATAGCAATAAAGGGGAGTGTAAGTTTGAAGAATACCTGCTGAATGCACCAGCCGACAGGAGAAGGCGCCAATCTATGTGCACAACAGTCAAACCACCCTCCTTTGATCAGCGTACAAGATTAAACCTCATCTCTAACGTGAGAATTTCTGAGCTGAAGCCGGACTAGAGTATTGTGTGTGGAGGGGGGGAGGGGGGGATGAGGGTGGGGTGGGAGACTGGAGAAGGGGGAGGAAAGGGGAGAATGAGGGATCCTGCTGGGCAGGGGGGTGGGGAGAGGGGCCCCGAGGCTGGAATGACCTCCCAGGGCGCAAGGGCCCTGCCTCTGACTCGCTGTGGACAGCTGGCCTTTGAAAGGGGGACCATGTGCTGAGCTGCAGCGCTGGGCAGGGCCAGCCTTGGAGACTTGGGACCTTCAGGCAGAGGGGGGGCTGTGGCAGGAGCCCTCCCCACCCCTCCTTTCCCACGGTGGCCCTGCGAGTGTGTCTGAAAAGGCAGGAAGGTGGGTGTGAAGGCCCCCTCTCCCACCGTCTTTCTGTCTTTAGCCCCAGAGCAGGAGGTCCTGCAGCCACCTGGTCCTGCCCACGCGCTCTCATCTTTCTCCTGGGCCAGCGGAGAACACGCACTTCCAGGGCGGAAGAAGCGGGGGTTTGAGGATAAGGAGTGGTGAGGGGCGACTGGATTTGGGGTGTGCAGGGAGACATTTTTCCAGTGTCTGAGTCAGAGCACCAAAACACAGCCCTATAGCCGCCGCCCTTGCCGCTGCCACCACCACCACCACCACCATCATCACTATCCACTGTCTCCTCAGGCCTAAGGATCCCATGTCTTTACTCCAAACCCTCCCTGGAAGCAGACCCTGCTGCCCGCGGGATGCTGCAAGGTAACAAGAAGCCCCTCCAGGGGACTCTCTTTCTCCTGGGGGTGGGGGCCAGAGAAGACCCATCCTGTCTCGGGGTACAGCCCTCTGCATTCTGCAATCCCATCTGCAGGCTTCCAGGGACCTTGCCTGCGCCATCCCCCTCCCCATCCCCCCAGCTCCCGCTGGCTGTTGTAACAGGTTCATGGCTGTCGCCCAGCCCTAGCAACCCAGCCAGCCTGGCGCAGAGGGTGCGGGAGGGAGCCCGGGAGGGCGCCCCCACCCTCCCCCACAGCCCCGCTGGGAAGGCTACACTCCCCCTCCCCAGCAGGAGCCCTTTTACCTATCTGCGCCGCGGGGGTCTCAGTCCCGGAGGCGGATCGCAGGCGCCCGCAGCGCCTGGGCCATGACTCTCCTGTTGTTGCCGTCGCCTCGGCCGCCTCGGCACGACCGCTGGACCGCCGAGCAGCTATTTTTAAGCCGACACGCGCGTCGAAGCAGGGCTCACACCCGTGTGCGCTGGTGACACACAGGGACGCAGTCGCACGCCCCAGCGGTCGGAGTGGGACACGCAGCGCGGGCTGGCCCGCAGCCCCCACCCCGCCCGCACCCCCACCCGCGCGCTCGTGTTTACAGACCCACCCGGACCACGCAGCGAGCAGCTCCGCCCCGCATGCCTGCTCGCCCGCGTGCATGTGTGTTTTCCGAGCTGCGCCAATTACAAGGCATTTCGCTTAAAGATGACATTATGCAAGTCGTCCCAGACCGTGTCTTAAACACACACGCTCCTGCCCAGGCGGTATTCATTCATCACATAGACACTCACCTGGACCTCCCCGTTCTGAGAACACGCCGCTCATAAATCACCGTCAGGAGCGCATCCGTGTGCACTACCCCCCGCGTGTTTCACAAATCCCAGCTCCTTTTATGCTCGCCACAGGTCTATCAGGTGCCCCCATTTTAGGGAGGAGGAGGCGGAGGCTCCGAGAGGCTTAGGAATTTGCCCAAGTCACACCCCAGTCCTGGCCAGAGCTGAGCTTCAGATCCTGGCAGCCTGGCTCCCGGTTCAAGTCCTCAGCGGCTTTCTAAAGCCTCCTAAGCCGGTGCCGCAGCTCGGTGCGCAGCGGGGTTCCCAGGGCCGTCTCCCCAGCTCAGCTAGCAGTGAGCTCCTCCCGGGCCTCACCTGGGCTGCTTCTTCGTGATGTTAACCTCTTACCTTCACGCCCCCTTCTGCTCTAAACACCTGTCAGCTCCGAGACTGTTGTCTTGTTTATATATGCTCTTCAACTTTATTGTGGCGATGTCCCCTTCTTCCCCCCATCCCTCCCTCCACCCGGTTCCCACCCACCCCAGGCTTTCATCTCACTGTTGTCTGTGTCCATCGATTCCGCGTATACCAGCTCTGAGCCGGGAGACACTTCAGGGCAAAGACTGTACTGCCTTCCCCCGGGCCTAGCGCGTGTGATGGTGGAGGTGGGACGACAATGAGTGTGATCAGATGAGGCTGCTGAGAGCCAAGCAGATCAGTCTGGCAGGAGGAAGGCAGGACGTAGACAGATAGGGTCAGGCGGCACCTGGTTTCGGATGAGAAAACGGTATCCGCTGCAGCTGACATCAGAACAGACTACATTCCGCCGCAGGGCAGGCAGATCAGGCTTGATCTTTGGGTCAGAGAAGATACTGGCCAAAGTGACAGGATCCCCAGGTAATTCTGTGCTAAAGAAGAGGTTCCAGCAGGGGCTTCATTTCCCTCCTCCTAGAGGACATGACCCCCCAAAGGCAGGACAGAGAGTGAGTGCTGGAGGTGGGGAGATGCAGTGCCTTGGGGTGTCCCTGCTGCTTTCTAATCCTCCCCCACACCCCCAGGAAAGGGGCGCAGAAGGAGTGATCGCCCTCAAAGTAGGGACAGGTTTGTCTTTCCCGCGCTGCTCCACCCTGTATGCCCTCGCAGGGTTAAACAGCTCTTTCACCTCAAGGATCAAGTAGCAGAGGCCCAACAGGTGTGACTTTATTTCGCGACGGGAGTGTGGTGAGGGAAGGCGGGCAGAGCAAGACACAGTGTCCCCCAGTCCCTGTCCTCCTTTAGCTTCTGTCTTGACCCCTATTTAGCACTTCTGCTCCCTAGGTCCCGGCTAGTGTTTTGGGTGCTGTCTTCTCAGGTGTTGGGCTGGTGTTAATGGGGATCCCTGCCCCCCCCCCCCCCCCCCCCCCCCCCGCCCCTCTTGCTTGGGGACGAAGGCAAGTGGGTCCTTTGCTTCCAGTGAGAATCTGGTCTTTGCTTTAAGCCAGGATAATACCTTTCTTCTCCACAATGCATTCAGTAGCCACTTTCTCCCTGATTTACCTGGGGGTGAACACATTTTACCACGGTGATGATTAATTTTCTTCCTAGAAGCACACATTATGGCAGGTAGCAGATATTCTTCCCATTAGCCTGGCTTTGTAATGCAAATAAATTCTAGAGAGAGTGTACCTATAGGGGAAATAAGCCAAAATCATTATTTGCAAATAAAACAGGATACAAAGGAATATACTATAAAATTCAGTATTATTTTTTTAAATAAAGGAAAGAAAAAGCATATAAATACACATTTTGAAAAAGACTTAAGGAAATATGTCAAATATTAAAAGTGTAAACTCTGGTCAGGGTGGGACTGCATATGGTTTTTATCTTGTGCTTTAAACTGTCCACATTTCCCAAATTTTCTCCAATCAGTATGAAGTAATTATAAATGTCAGCTCTATAAAACTGGCTCAGATTTCCCTAGTGGCTTCTAATGTGGCCAATTTTAGGAATTGCCTCACACATGCTTGAAGAGAATATTCAATCTCCATTTTGGGATGCAAATTTCTATCTTTATTTCTCTTCTATGCAAGGCTTTAAAGTATTCTAAATTCTTAATTTTTGGTCTTGTTTTACCAGCTTTTGCGAGAGGAATTAAAATCTTTCACATGTTTGTGGGCTTGTTAAATTCTCCATCTAATTCAGTAAATTTTTGTTTGGGATACCAAGCTCTATTATTAGATACACAAAATTCACAGGTTTCTGTTTTTCTGTTTTTAATTGTTATTAACATTTAAAATTTTTTTTATTGATTTCCGAACAGAAGGGAGAGGGAGAGAGAAGTAGAAACATCAATGATGAGAGAGAATCATTGATCATCTGTCCCCTGCACACCCCACACTGGGGGATCAAACTTGCAAACCTGACCTGGAATCGAACCGTGACTTCCTGGTTCATAGGTCGACATTCAACCACTGAGCCATGCTGGCCGGGCTTCTCAGTATCATTTTTCCCATAAATTTTTTGGGGAGCTTTCTGCCTGATTCCCATCTGGACTGGTGGGTCTCTAGGCTAATGTAGAGCTGTTACCCTCCAGTGTTCTTTTACCCTCATGCTGGGAATTCCCTTTACCTTTGGAAGCCCTGTTCCCTGGGCATTTTCCGTTTTTAGTAGGTTAGCACCATGTTCAAATATGCTTGCTATCCCCCAGTCAAGAGACTCTCTGTTTTATTTCTTCAGAGAATAAGCCTTGGAGCTTATGCTGGGGAGGGAAGGAGCAGGTGCAGTGACAGGAGGTCTGTGGAGTTTCAGTTAAACAGACTTCCAATCAAGTCTATGTTTTCAGCTCATCTTCACACTTCCAGAGATACCTACTGTTGCCAGTTCCCTGGCCTTCTGGGTGCTCTGTGGTACAAATCAGATTGATCGTCAACATTTGTCAACATTTTGTTGCTACTGAAATATTTCCTATCCTTTCATTCTGGTAGGTTTAATGTTTTAAAAAACATCTTTGGACTGTCATTTTTGTGGGGTTGCAGAAGGAAGCAGAATTGCATGCTTTTTTAAAATATGCTATCTTTAACTGGAGTGCCAGCTGGTTTTTGAAAACACACAAAAATAATTGATATTTTAAGTTTTTAAAAACACTCAATATTTATTTAGACATATCAGTATATTTTAACAATTTTTTTTTTGTGTACTCTGGATTCTTTATCCTGTTCTTTCCTTCCACGTTCATTTATTTAGTAGTTCTTTTTGTGAGGGACTATTAGTATGACATATCTAAGTGCTTGCATGTCTAAAAGTTTCCAATTTTCCCTGTCTTGGAAGTGATATTTTTGCCTGACTTAAAAAATGTAGGTTCCCAAGGATGTTTCCTCGGTGTATCAAAGATATTAGCTCATTGTCTTCCAGCATTTATTTTTGTTGATGAGAAGGTTTTTTTTTATAGTTCTTGCCATTATTTTATTGTAATCTGCCTTTTTTCTTTATTGTCTTTATTATTTTCTCTTTGTCCTTGTAGATTGCTTGCTTCTCAAATACTACCCAAGTAACCTCTTGGTAACACAAAACTGAGTTTATTGTTCACACATAGCATCTCAGAGAAAAAAACAGCAAAGCCTGAATTATTGTGATTTTGAAGTCTGGTTTAAGGTGAGTCTTTCAATGCAAGGACTTGATTGGAATTGGGTAATTATTATGATATAAGAATTTAGGATTTGTGGAAACAGCAAAGTGGGGTGTCTAAAACATCATGGAATATAAACTCTTATACTGATGCTTTCCTGAGTTCCTGGGTCTTTTGATAAGTTCCTAGGATGAACTATAAAGTTATTTGCAACTTTTATCTTCTGGAGGAGAGTCTTCTGGGATAGCAAAATTATGGAATAGGAAAGCCATGCTAATGAAGACAGCAAACTGTGTTTTCATCTTCCTCCCTTGTGGCCCTTTTTCATCCTGGCCTGAAGATAAGACCTTAGTTATTGGGTGTGTGATCAGTGTGATCTTCACAACTATTTGAGACATCACATCCTGTATCCAGTTTCTGGGAATGATTGGTTCAGCCTTCAAGATACTGAAGGCGTTTGCTTCAATCTCCACAAAATCAGACATTCCTGCTCTTTTGGTGTGATAATTATTTGTTGAATTATTTGAAGGGACAGCTGTTGTTCTTTAGCATTTAGGACTCTGGAGACCACCCATCTGCAACACTGCAACATAGACAAATATACTAAGAGAAGGATCATGTTCAGAGTTTGTCGTTCTCTTCTCACTGACAGCCAAGAGTGCCCACATAAATCAAGACCCTAGCTGGTTTGGCTCAGTGGATAGAGCATCAGCCTGTGGACTGAAGGTCCCAGGTTCAATTCCGGTCAGGGGCATGTACCTTGGTTGCGGGCACATCCCCAGTGGGGGGCATGTAGGAAGCAGGCGATTAATGATTTTCTCTCTTCATTGATGTTTCTATCTTTCTCTCCTCTCCCTTTCTCTCTGAAATCAATAAAAATATACTTATAAAAAAAAGACAATAGGTCGGATCACTAAGGTGAAGATTCCTTCCAAATCAGATTTGGTGTCATTGGACAAATTACCTAATTTTCTGATTTTTTTATTTGCTTCTTAGATCGTTTTAGTAACATTAAAGATTCCAGAGAGGTCTGTAGAGATGTAAGCACAATATTCTTCCCCTAAAAGAGTACCTTTTCCCTTCAGAGACCAATATCAGGTCTAAGCCAGCTCCTATTCTGTACCACTACCAGGATAATTTCATGAACCAGAAGTAGTTATCTCATCATCATTAAAGCCAATGGCAATACTTGAGGCCATGGAAGTTTGAGAGTCTCCAATAATTTTGCTAATTTTAGTCTTAGAATTTCCTTTTTTCTCTCCATCTTTCCTGAATGTTGGGTGACATGGACAGTGAAGTAGCGGAGTGTGGTAGGACTTTGCAAAGCTCTTTAATAACAGACTAATAACAGGCCCAGTAAAACAAATGCCTCATCACTTGAGAGATGCGGTGAAATTCTCCAGGTTGTAAACACCTCCTATCAAGTAATTTTTTTCTCCCTCAGCAAATTTGTCTATCCTGTGTGTAGGCTTTCTATGGTTTTGGACAATGGCTCTTAGAGTAAGATAAGAGCTTAAAATCAACCAAAAGAACATTTCCTTGTTTAAAGAGAAGTTTAATTTCAAGGGGTAATTGAGCTTTGAGGGTTTCTGGCCAGCTAGGAGGGAAGGAGAACAGATCAGAGAATGAGATAGAGGAAAGTTGAAGAACACAATTTGGGAAGAGGAATTTCAGGATAAAGGCTGTAAGGTTTGGAGTTATGATTTCTTGGGATCTAAAAAAAAAAAGATTATTTTAAGTTGTTCACATTTTCTTTTTGCCTTGGCCTAGGAATCTCTTAAGAATGCAATTTTGCTTCCTTTGGAGATGTATTTTAATTAATTAATTTTTTAAAAATAAATAAGCAAGTTCTAAACCCCTTACAAAAAAAAGCAAGAAAGCAATTTGGTATCTGAATTTCTTTCATACAAATAAAAAAAGTGGAGCTTGATTCTTTAAATTGTAATGCGCCTCTTAAATAATCAATTTTGTTTACATCAAATGTTCCACAGAGGAGCCATTGTAATTCTAAATGATCTTTTTTGAAATTACGTCATTTTAAAAGAGAAGTACTCAAATCTGAGTTATAGCACATATGCATGAAAGCAGCAGAACTCTGGCCCAGAGGGAGTGCAGACTTAGTTTTAGACCAAGACAGGCCCAGCAGAGTCCAGGGGCAGTAGGTCTATGATGTTGCATTTGTAACTTACATTTTGAGGTGACAACCCAACAATGCTGTCATCCAGTTATAAACCCCAACAAGGTCTATAGTGCCAGTAAAGCAGAGAAGTTTTGGAGAGGAAATCTCTTCCAGAATTAGACTCTCATGTGCAAAACAAGACAAGACTGAGGAAAGTTCTCAAAAGGGCTTGATGAGTGACTCAAGACAACGTTTGTCCACAGATTACTGAACAGCTATGTCTCCAGGGCTAGTTTGATAAGTGACTTTACTTGGGGCCTATGCCCATCCTTTCCCTGTGAGGTTTCCTGTGAAAGATGCAAACAAAATAATGACAGAGACAAATACTAGTGTTGTAAGTAACAAAGCAGATTTCCACCAAAAGAAAAGTTTTTAAAAATTTAATCACGTGACCAAAGGATTCCTTAAAATGGTTTCTTACTCTCAGGAGACAAAATAAACTGAGCATGTTGGATGCTTGAAAAAAGAACTCAGCCCTGGCTGGTTTGGCTCAGTGGATAGAGTGTTGGGCTGAGGACTAAAGGGTCCCGGGTTCGATTCCAGTCAGGGCACATGCCTGGATTGTGGGCTCAAGCCCCAGTGTGGGGTGTGCAGGAGGAAGCCAATCAATGATTCTCTCTCATCATTGATGTTTCTCTCTCTCTCTCCCTCTCCCTTCCTCTCTGAAATCAATATATATATATATATATATTTAAAAAAAAGAACAAAAGAACTCAGAGTTGTACCCAATGTGAGACCTACTTACCCCACCATCTCAGTCAGCAAGCCGTTCAGCAGGAGGCTCCAGGGATGTGCTGATTCCAAGTCCAGGATCTGGGACTTTGGTGGAAGGTGGAAGGAATGCCTTGGTCTCAAGTAGATCTCCATGGAGACTTCAATACTCAACTGCCAGGTTATAAGTATCACCAGAACAACCTGTAGTTAGGTTGAGGTTTGATTTATTGCTTAACTGTAATAAGGGAGCATGCTACTGGATGGGGTCTCAAGGGGAAGGGGGAGGTCAGATGAATGGAGGTTCAAGGTGAATCTTTCAGTTTGGGGCCTTCAGTTGAGTTTAGTCCAGTGCTGGGATGCGTGAAAGAAAGTATCGTCTACAGTCCAGCCCATGTGGCTCAGTGGCTGAGCATTGACCTAGAACCAGGGGGTCACAGTTCAATTCCACAGTTCATTTGTGGGCTTGATTCCCAGTGTGGGGAGTGCAGGAGGCAGCCGATTGATGTTTTTATCTTTCAATCCCTCTCACTTCCCCTCTGAAATCAATAAAAATATATATTAAAAAAAAAAAAAAAAAGCGTGGTCTACAGAGACCAGGAGGAAGAACATTTTGACTCTTTTCTCACTAAACACTCCCCATTTAATTCAAGTTAGCCTGGTATTTAATTCAGATTTAGCTTAAACACTGAAAGTCTATTGTGTGCAAGACACAGTCCTTACCTGTCTCTTCTTTTTCATTTTAGTAATACAAACTCTAGAGATTAAAAAATATGATCACTGGGAAAAAGCTTAAATGATCTATAACGTGGCTGGATAATGAAAGATTGGCAATTTGTTAGTTTACCAAAATATTGTCCATCTGGATGAGGTCAGATGTGCTTTTATATTAGAGGGTAAGAATAGATAAAATATTTCTAACAGTGTTGCATTGGTTACAAAATGTTCTTAGCAATAAAGATTTGCAATGAATGAATAAAAACTACAGCATCAAGCAAGGATTAATTTTCTTCAATCTGAAATGGTTTAACTTCTTTAGTACATCAAATCAACAGCTCAGTAATGTTTTTAGGGCTTTTTTTGTGTACTTTTTATTTATTTATTTTTTATTTTTTAGCTTCACCTGAAGATGGAGGGATATATATGGTCACAAAAATAATGTATATACACACACTTTGAATAATTGTAAAGGCAGTGTTTATTAAAATACATTTTATTTTCAAAATTGAGTTATCAGTTGTTAAAGTATGTATACATTTATACAGTTTTGGGGGATACCGTGTGTGTGTGTGTGTGTGTGTGTGTGTGTGTGTGTGTGTATTTATTTCGTTTTTTAAGAGACAGGAATAGAGAGAAACATTGATGTGAGAGAGAAACATTGATGGGCTGCCTCCTGCCTGCCCCCTATTGGGGAATCAAGCCAGAAAACCTGGCAATGTGCACTGACCAGGAATCCAACCAGCAACCTTGTGGTGCATGAGACAATGCCCCACCCACTGAACAACACCAGCCAGAGCCAGAAGATATGCTTTTATTGATTTTGAGAGAGAGAGCGAGAGAGAGAGAGAGAGAGAGAGAGAGAGAGAGAAATTGGTTGCCTCCCGTATGTGCCTCAACCGGGAGTGGAACCCGAAACCTAGGTAGTGCCCTGACTGGGAATTGAATGGACAGCATTTTGGTGCATGGGATGCTCCAACCAACTGAACCACCTAGACAGGGAGGGCTTTTCCATATTTCTGATTACAGGTTCAATATAGGTAACAAAAATTAATTTATCAAATCTTAATTATCATTAGGAGGAGGAATGATTAGGAGATTGAATGTGTGACAGATTAAATGATAGTTCTTTACTAGTGATCCTGAGAAATTATATCCTATGACCTCACTGGGATACTTCCAACTACAGTTAGTGAAAAGTTGGTAGAGGGTATATGGAATTTTCTTATACTATTCTTGCAACTTTTCTGTAAATTTGAAATTATTTCAACATAAAACATTAAAAATAAAGGTCTGGTACCTAAAATGAATGAAAATAAATATATTGACTCTATTTCTATCTGGGTACCACATGCACATTGTAAATATATTTTACTTATATACCCTTATCAAAGCATATTCAGCTTTCTCTATATACTATTCCAACATGATTGGTTTATCCTTCTAAACCTGTAAGAAATTAAAGGAAGCAAATAAAATTTGACAGTGGTGATATTTAACAACGTAATAGCAATGGGAGGTACAGGAAAAGGGAAAAATCCATGCACTAAAACATGTAGAGGCAAGTAGCCCCCAAATACTTCAATAGCCCCTTGGGCATGGCTGTTTTGGAGCATTGTAAAATTGTTGAATAAATGAGTTTATATTGATGAAGGAATTCATATATGTGAAGCAATTAGAACAGTGCCTGGCACCTGGTGAACACTAAATCAATATAGCTATTAGGTTTATCATGATATTCTTGTGTTGTCACACACAGGGTAAGTTCAGCTCTTTTCTTCCTAGGAAGACAAGAAACTTTGCAATATATTGTGCTGGATGAACTATTGAAGGAACTTAGTGAAACCTTGGTGCCTCCCTTGTGCTCTTGAGAACATGGACCCAATTTTTCCTCTACCTCTCCTCCACCAGTTCTCTGTAACTTCTGTAGTATGCTTTGCTAGGGCACTTGCCCCAGCAGCAATAGTAGCTGTGTGTCTAGAGAGGATGCTCTGTAGCTCATATTCAAAAACAGCCATATATAGACTATCTCAGCTGGTTTGAAAGCAACTGAGAGGGGCAGAAGCGAGGAAGGGGGTTGAAGGGAAGAGGAAGGAGTGGAAATGGGTGATAAGAAAGCCAGCCCTTTGCTATCTAGAAAACTCAGCTATTCACAATGAGTCATTTCCTTCAAGTTCAGCTGGCATCTAGGACTTCTTCCCAATGATGGAACGAAAGGCTTGTCTACTGAGGGAACTTCAGGACACAGGGAAGCAGGAGTAAATAAAGGAACACAGACCCTCCCACCTCCCAGCCCCCAGCACACCCATGCCTTTCTTCCCTCTCAGGAGTTCATCTCCTAAACTCTAAGAGTCCCTACGAGACTTGCGACCAGGGGAGCAATGGCCAGTGGCAGCTGGTCCTGGGCTTACCCCCTAAAAGCAGCTCCACCTTGTCTCACTTCTGTCACTGTGACTTTTACTTCTCAGTGAGTCTGTGGGAGGCAGTTAGACAGACAAGTTCAGATAAGGACCCTATGCAAGGCACGGAAGGTCACCAGGGTAAAACTGGGGACACAAGGACCTTGACCCAAGGGTAACCTTTCCTCCTCTAGCACATTTCTGGTCATGTGGCATGGACCCTCCCCTGACCATTCCTCCCCTGGAATGTAGCTGGTCATGCAGTATACCCCCTTAGAGGAGGAACGAGGGGCCAGGGAGTGTCCTCATGCTACTACCATACAAGCCATTAAACATAATCCCCAGGGATAACATCTAGGCCTCAGTTGTCTTTCAGCTCCAGGCCCAGAAAAGCAGCAAAACCAGACAAGCAATGCCAAGCTGACTTCAGGACCAACTGCATTGACTAATGCCCACCTGATGAAAGAACATACCTGGAAAGCTGATGAATGTTTTATTGAGATCCTCCCCTAAAATCCCACCTCTTAAAAGCCTGTAGGACAAAGGACCCAGTGCATGCTCTCTTCTGGGAACAAACCTGAGCCTTTCCCATCTCCATCCCCCTCTCCTTTCCCCTAGGCATGTTTTCCCTATCTCTATCTCTATCTCTATCTATCTCTATCTCTATCTCTATCTCTAATCTCTCCTCTCCTAAGCTCCAAGAGCACTCTTTTGCCTCTGTAACTTGTTTCCTGAGCTCATTTCTTCTATCACTCACTTCTTCTACCTCTGTGACTTTCTAAATAAACTTTCTCTTATAGTTTGAGTCTTACCTCTGTATTCTTTCCTAGCCAGAACTCAGGTATGTACTGAGGTTGCTAAACCAAGGTCTACTGTAACTCCATTGGTCTAACACCTGGTGATATTCTTGTGGCCACCAACAAGTCTACACAGCCCAGTGTGGCTGCTTACTTTCTTGTAACACTAGAGGCCCAGTGCATGAAATTTGTGCATGGGGTTCCTCAGCCTGGCCTGCACCCTCTCCAATCCAGGACCCCTTGATGGATGTCTGACTGCTGGCAGTCTGACATCCCTTTCACAATCTGGGACCGCTGGCTCCTAATTGCTCATCTGCCTGCCTGCCTGATTGCCCCTAACTGCCTCTTGCCTACCTGTCTGATCGCCCCTAACCACCTTTGCCCGCCTGCCTGATTGCTTCTAACCCCTCTGCCTGCCTGCCTGATTGCCTCTAACCACCTCTGGCTGCCTGCCTGATTGCTTCTAACCCCTCTGCTTGCCAGCCTGATTGCCCCTAACTGCTCTCCCCTGCTGGCCTGATCACCCTTAACTGCCTCTGCCTGCTGGCCTAATCGCGCCTAACCACCTCTGCCTACTGGCCTGATTGCCCCTAATTGCTCTGCCCTGCCAGCCTCATCACACTCAACCACTCTCCCCTGCCAGCCTGATAGCCCCTAACCGCCTCTGCCTCGGCCCTGCCACCATGGCTTTGTCTAGGAGGACGTCTGGAAGACGTCTGGTCTATCCAGTCTAGTTAGCATATTACCCTTTTATTAGTATAGATGTCTAGAGAGCCCAACGCAGGCCCACCTAGGCTCTTTCCCATTGCTTCTTCTATCCTAAGCCCTTTCTTGTTTCACTGTCCCCAGCTTTAATAAACGTACTCTCAAAAAATAAAATAAAATAAAATAAAATAAAATAAAGGAACACAGTGTTTGAGTATTGGCTTTAGACTTATTATAAAATATATATATTTTATTGTTTTTTTACAGAGAGGAAGGGAGAGGGATAGAGAGTTAGAAACATCGATCAGACAGGGGAGGTTGTGCGAGAGGGGCTGTAAGAGACCAATCGAAGGACTTGTACGCATGCATATAAGCACAACCAATGGATACAAGACACTGGGGCAGGGGCGAGGACGGGCAGGTGAAGGCATGTACTGGGGGGTAGGGGAGGTCGGGGGGGAGGTCAATGGGGGGGGAAAGGAGACATATGTACTACTATTTGTAATACTTAAAATAATAAAAAAAATAAAAATAAAGCTGGAAAAAAAAAAAAAAAGAAACATCAATGTTTCTAACTCTCCTGCACACTCCCTACTGGGGATGTGCCCACAACCAAGGTACATGCCCTTGACCAGAATCGAACCTGGGACCCTTTAGTCCACAGGCTAATGCTCTATCCACTGAGCCAAACCGATTAGGGCTTAAACCTTTTTTTCAGTGCCTACAGCAAATCAGTCTCATTGGGCCTTAGTTGCTCACCTGAAGCCGGGAAATGAGTATCTCCACCAGGCCCTATTGATGTCCCAGGGCTGTTGTGAGGCTCATAGACAACAAACGCATACCCTTTAAAAGTGCAGTGCAAATTGAAGGGGTGATTTTCAAGTGGAATGGTGAAACACAGAAAGCCTTTTACAGACTCCCGGCTTTCTCCCTGAGTGATCTGGACAAGTTATTTAAAGTCCTTAAATCTCATTCTGCTCATCAATTCTGTGATTTGATTTGCCGTGAAGATTGGATGAGATAAAAGCATGTGAGTCACTTACACAGCATCAGTTCCAAGTAAGCTCTCAGCAAATAGCCATTGTTATTCCTCCACAGTGTGTAGGGTATCCACTAACCCCTCCTATTTGTTCACTCCTGCCTTTATTTTTGTTCATATTTATATGTGGGTTTATAATGTCCTATTTGACATATAAGGAGGCACAAAGAAAGTGAGAGAAATATAAGGGATAATTTGAGGAGGTCATCTATGGTGACCACATTTTCTGGCCCAAGAATCAGAATGCATGACAAAAACCTGAGTACATGTTAGGGGATCATGGAACAGGATACTTGAAATTGGGTTGCCTCAGACAATCTGGGTTTTGCTGTCAGGGTAAATGAAGTGGGAGAAAAGAGAAAAAAGAAAAGGTTTGGGGTTGGGAGGAAGAAATAGAAGCCTAGGAGGAATTCACCTCTCCAGCCACTGGAGGATGCTCTGGCTTTTCTTATAAGTAGCTCCTTGCAGCCAACATGCTTTGCCAGCCAGGCAATCTCGCCCTGAACACTGCAGAGCCAGAATATAAGAAAATGTGGTGAAAGGAGAAAACCATAACCACAGAGCCATCCGTAGAGGGACAGATCAGGAAGAGAGGATCTCCTCTGAGTGGGGCAGTAGCTGGGCTAAGCCACAAGACACCTGAACTTTACAGAACTCAGACTTCTCCTCATTAGAGAGCATAATGGAAACCTAAATACCTCTGAGGGTGAGGTGTCAAATTCACACCGAGGTGCAAATGACTAACAGGAGGTGTTTTCCTGACAGCTTACTTTCCTGAGACACAGAACGGAAATAAATCTATTTCCTTCTAAAACCCTGTTTCTAATTAGAAACAGTTCCACTCTGGGAAAAATGCAAAACAAAACAAAAAATATGTAAAAATACCAGGTTACTCTTATTACCACAATCCATAGATTACTTCTGATGATTTGGTGAATTTACTTTCAGTTTTAAGATTTGCCACTGCAGGTATAGAATAAGTTTATAAGACAAAACATTTGAGAACAATATTAATTTTTAAGCTGTAGTAGATTAAATATTAATTGTTTTCAATTTGGCAAATGCATTAAGACACAATAAGGAAATAAAAAATTATTCCAAAATCTCAACGCTCAGAGATAGAATGATATTTTGCTGTTTTACCTTCCATTTTTTTCCCTCTGTGTAAAGATTCTCACATGTTTTTATGAAAATTAGAGTCATATTGTACGTTCTACTTTGTAATCTGCTCTTTTTAATTTAGGAATATTTCATAACTATTTCCCCATTCATTAAATATTTGTAAATACAAATCATTTTAAATGTTGCAAGTATTTCATTATGTGAATGAATCATTGGGTAACCAATTAGAAAAGGGACATTTAAAAGATATGCAGGAAAAGACGTTTTCTAGTATCTCTAAACATTTGGAAATTACCACTTCAATCCAAACAACTATAAAGTATGTTTACAAAAGAAGATTTGGTAAGGCAGTTCAAATAGGAGACAGTAAAAATAAAAACTAAACACAGCTAAAATCATAATAAGAAGAAAATAAACAAAAGCAATACAAACATTTTTTCACGAAGGTTATAATTTAGTTTTCTTTTAACAAATTAGTCTGTGTCCAGTGAGCCCCACCAATGAAGGGATTTAGTATTAGTTCCAGTATTTATCCTAGAAGCACTCAAACCCAATGCTCTCCAAACCAACCTGATTTCTTTCTTATCTCTAGTGCTATTGTAATAACCTGGCTTTCTATATTATAACTAGAGGCCCAGTGCACAAAATTCATGCACGGATGTGTGTGTGTGTGTGTGTGTGTGTGTGTGTGTGTGTGTGTGTGTTTGTCCCTCAGCCCAGCCTGCACCCTCTCCAATCTGGGACCCCTTGAGGGATGTCTGACTGCCCGGTAGGATTGGGCCTAAACGTGCAGTTGGACATCCCTCTCACAATCCAGGACTGCTGGCTCCCAACTGCTTGCCTGCCTGCCTTCCTGATTGCCCCTAACTGCTCCCCTGCCAGCCTGTTTGCCCCTAACTGCCTTCCCCTGCAGGCATGGTCACCCCCAACTGCCCTAACCTGCAGGCCCGGTCACCCCCAACTTCCCTCCTCTGCCAGCCTGGTCACTCCTAACTGCCCTCCCCTGCAGGCTTGATTGCCCCCAACTGCCCTCCCCTGCTGGCCATCTTGTGGTGGCCATCTTGTGTCCACATGGGGGCAGCCATCTTTGACCTCATGGGGGCAGCCATCTTGTGTGTTGGAGTGATGGTCAATTTGCATATTACTCTTTTATTAGATAGGATAGAGGCCTGGTGCATGGGTGGGGGCCAGCTGGTTTGCCCTGAAGGGTGTCCTGGATCAGGGTGGGGGTTCCTGTGGGGTGTGGGGCAGCCTGTGCGAGGGGCCTGTGGTGGTTTGCAGGCCAGCCACACCCCCCGTTGACCCAAGCGGAGGCCCTGGTATCTGGGATTTACTTATGTTCTATAATTGAAACTTTGTAGCCTTGAGTGGAGGTCTGGGCTGGCCAGGGTGTGGGGGAAGTTTGGCTTCCTCCATTGCCTGGGAAATCCAAGCCTCCTGCTCACTTTGTGGCCACAGCCATCTTGATTGGGTTAATTTGCATACTTGCTCCTGATTGGCTGGTGAGCATGGCTTGTGGGGGTAGTGGATGTATGGTCAATTTGCATATTACTCTTTTATTAGATAGGAAAGGCCTGTGGCCCTAATGCCTGCCTTAATGACCAAAGACCAGCATGGGTCGACAGGGCTGCAAGCACTGCAAGGCCTTGCGGGTGGGTGGGGCTGTGCTATTTCATGTGCTGGGCTTCTAGTTATTTAATAGGAAAGAAGGAAAGGGAAGACTAGACAATATAGGCATACCATTTTTACAGCTTTGCTAATTTAACACTCTCCAAGTCAGTTCCTGCTGATCAATGGGGGAAGGGACTGGACAAAGGCAGTTTAGACACATGCCCAGTGAGGTCTGAGTGACCTGGAAAGGTACCTATTTGTCTGTCACACTTGGGAACAAATTAGTGATGGGCATGGCCACTGCAAGAGTGAAACCTGAATATGTAAACTTCCAAACAAAGGAAGTTCTCTCTCTCTCTCTCTCTCTCTCTCTCTCTCTCTCTCTGTCTCACACACGCGCGCGTGCGCACACACACACACACACACACACACACACAGCCCTCTTTGGACTCCTGTTGTAGGGGGGTACTCTCCCTGCATCCACGTGACCATGTGGGGCTCCCACAATGGACTAATGGACTTTAATTAGCTTGGATGCTGAACTACACCCAGTTGCAACATGGAACAGAAGCTCTGGACACTGGCCTTGCTTTTGGCTTTCCTGGAACCCCAACTTTACCTTTTTCAGGACTGGCTTAAGGGGAGATGGGACTTGGAACCCAAGAAATGTAACTCCACGCAACTTCCCACGGGGGCTTCTGAAAATTCTTATTTCAGCGGTACGCCCATGAGTGAGGGAGGAATTTGATTCTCTGGTAACATCCCACACCTGCTCTGCTTTCTGTCTCATTAGGGATGTTGCTCCCTTTCTGCAAGTTGCCTAATCCTGAAGCCTAAACTCCTCAGTCTCCCTTGGCTCCTTTCCTTCTTTAACCTGAAACTGAGACAGGCCAGTAAGCCAGGACAAGTGGAGTGGGGAAACTGAGGCAGATACCCGAATAAGCTGACAGAGAAGACCACCTGCCTAGAAACAACATCTAGGCCTCAGTTATATTTCAGCTCTAGACCAAGAAGAGCAGCAAAAGCAGGAGGGCAACACCAGGATCAGCTGCAGTGACTAAGGACCCCCTGCCCTGACACTGACCAGTCAGTGAAGACCACGATCCTGAAGGAGCACACCTAGAAAACTGATGACTATTCTGCTGAAACCCTCCCTTGAGACCTCCCCTAATCCCACCAGCAAGAGAGAGATAAAAGCCTCAAGAGTAAGAACCCAGTGCATGCTCTCCTTCCCAGGAGCACACCCGTGCTTCCCCTTTTCTTTCCCTACAGGCATGCATCTAAGGGACCTCATGAGGCTTGCAACCAGGGCAGCAAAGGGCAGCAGCAGTTCACCCCAGACAAACCCTCTGACCTGTCCCAAAGGCCCCCTTTTCTTTGACCTCTTAGTGAGTCAAAGCCTAGGCTCATTTACCCAGCCCTTTCTGGTTTTACTGTCCCCTGTATGAATAAATGTTCTCTAAAATTCAGCTAGACTTGTATTGTGAAATCTTTCCTGCATGAAGTCAAGAACTCATATAGTATGGGCCCAGCTCTAGGCAGACCTGCCAAAGACCCAGTCCCCTTTCCAGTAAAATTACAACAGGTCAACAAATTGAGTTCAGTCACCAATAGCCACCAATGATTTAATCAACCATGCCTCTGTAATGAAGCCTCAAAAAACCCCCCAGATGTTCCGGGTTTAGAGAGTTTTTGGGTTGGTGAGCATGTGGTGGCATAGGTAGAGTGGAAGACCCAGAGAAGCATGGAAGTCCTGCTCCCCTCCCCACATGCCTCATCTTATATATCTCTTTTTCCTCCTGCTGATTCATATCCTTTATTATCTTCTGTAATTACTGGGAAGTGGAAACCTCTGATTTATTGCCAGATGGTCAGAAGCACAGGTGACTACCCAGAATGTGATTGGCATCTGAGGTGGGCATGGCCTTGTGGGACCAAGCCCTTGCCCTGTGGGATCTGATGCCATCTCCAGGCAGATAGTGTCTGAATTGAGTTGAGTGGTAGGACACCCAACTGGTGTCAGAGAAGTGCTTGGTGTGGGAAAAGAACCCAAACGTCAGAACTGGTGTCAGAATCGTAGTGAAGATGCTCCAGCAACCCTACAGAGATACCCAAATGGCAAAGATCTGAGGCTGCCTGCCATAAGCCAGTAAGGAGCTGAGGCCTTCCAACAGCCAGGTGAAGTGAGTAAGCAACCTACGAAGTACATCTTCCAGCTCCCGTTGAATCTAGGAGTGAAACTGCCGAATCAGATGATAATTCTACTTCAGCTTTTTGAGGAACTGTCAAAGTGTTTTCCACAGTGGCTGCACGATTTTACATTCTCATCAGCAATGCACAAAGGTCCCAGCATTCTCACATCCTCCCCAACATTTGTTATTTATTTTGATAATAGCCTTTCTAATGAGTGTCCAGTGGTATCTCAGTGTGATTTTGATTTGCACAGGACTAAGGATGAGTGATGTTGAGCATCTCAGGCCTTAAGATTTCACATACATTATCTCACTTAGTTACCCAAACAATTATCAATAATCTCATCGTTTTGTGGCTATTGAAACAGGCTCTTACACTCTTACATGTTGTGACTTGACCAAAGGTTCACAGTTTTAAGAGTTGGACCCAGGATGGAAATTGAAGACTTCTGACTTCAATGTCCCTTCTTAGTTTCTAAATTGTTAAGCACCTAAATGCTACTTTATCATGGCTAGGTGTAAGTCTAGATTTTGGGCAAGCCTTCTGTTTCAAGCATGAGTATTTCAGATTCATAAGAGCAGTAAACTTTTTAAAAAATATGTTTTTATTGATTTCAGAGAGATAGGAAGAGAGAGGGAGAGGTAGAAACATCAATGATGAGAATCATTGATTGGCTGCCTCCTGCATGCCCCCTACTAGGGATTGAGCTCACAACCTGGGCATGTGCCCTTGTCCAGAATTGAACTCAGGATCCCTCAGTCTGCAGGCCGATGCACTACCCAATGAGCCAAACCGGCTAGGACAAGAGCGGTAAACTTTTACCTTTTAGAGTCGACAGCAGTTCCCTCCACCCACACTTAAGGACATGAAGAAAACAGGTGACTTATCACTGAAAAGCCTAACAGCCACTTATTTATTTATATTTATTTTTAGGAAGATGACTTCTTTTTTTATTTTTTAAAAATTGTTTAAAGTATTACATATAGTAGTACATATATCTCCTTTTTTCCCACATTGACCTTCCCCAGCCTCCCCTACCCCTAACCCCTTATTTATTTTTTATTCAACTTATTGGGGTGACACTGGTTAATAAAATTATATAGGTTTCAAGTATACAATTCTATACCACATCATCTGTATATTATATTGTGTGTTCACCACCCCAAGTCAAGTCTCCTTCCATCACTATTTATCCCCACTTTACCTTCTCCTCCATCCTTCCACCCCCGTTCCCTCTGGTAATCACCATTAACAGCCAGTTATTGATCAGGAAGGGTCTGGGAGCATCTCTGCTTTCCATTCAACAGTGACAGTTCCAGAGAGAAAATAGAAGGCAGAAGTCTGGCCAAAAACATACTTCCGTAATACTGGACCTGAGTTCGATTTCCCTCTTCTTGGGCTTAGCCTCACATTCCTGGAAAGCAAAGTTTCTATATGATTTGGAAGGAAATACAAGTCACTTATGCAAAATCATTTTTGATTTTTTTTTTTTTAAAAGCTCAGCACACGTCACCTGGTGGAGAGCATCTGAAAGCACAAGGCTGCATTTTCTCTAACTTGACATTTGCGGGCACTTGCTCAAAGTCCCTTGATTGCTGTCTTCTTGCATGTGCAGTATCCTAACATGGCAGAAATCAGTGTTTTGGGTTATTTGTTGATTTTTTCTTTTCTTTTCTTTTTCTTAAAATATGGAACGCTTCACGAATTTGCATGTCATCCTTGTGCAGGGGCCATGCTAATCTCCTCTGTGCCGTTCCAATTTTAGTATATGTGCTGCTGAAGTGAGCACAATTTTTTTTATTTTGATTTTCATGACATTTGGGTTCGGGGAAAGGAAGGAGTTATGAGTATATGGAACTGCCATATCCCCTTGTCTTTCAAATGGAATCTTGAGATGAGGAGATCATCCTGGCTGATCTGGGTTGGTCCTAAATGCAGTTACAGGTGTTTTCAGAAGAGGGAGGCCAAGGGAGATCGGACACAGGCAGAAGAGGATGGGTAATGACCATGTGGGCAGAGACTCAAGTGACATAGCTACAGGTCAGGAATGCTGGGAGTCACCAGAAACTGGGAGAGGTAAGGAGCACAGGCCCCCTAGAACTTCTGGAGGGAGTGGGGCCCTGCAGACACCTTGATTTGGGCCCAGGGATGCTGATTTCAGTCTTCAGAACTGTGAGAGATAAATATGTGTTGTTTTAAGATACTAAGTTTGTGGTACTTTGTTACAGTAGCATAGGAGAATAATATAACCCTGAAACTTAGGTTTTTATTATGTTTTTTTTTGAAGCTTGCGTTTTATTAGCTTCACACCAAATCCAACTATTTTTATGTTTTAGGTTGTTAGACAGAAGATTGGTGAAGTGAGAGATTGAAGAGGGTGGGAGAACCTGTCTTCACACAGGTATTTTGGAGTTTGCACATATCTGCTGAAGGAGGCAGATTATGACTGTGGGGACTTCAGGGGCTCGTTGAGCCTTAGCTGTTTGGCCATTTTTGTCACTGCTCTGCTTACACTCTTGCATTGCAAGAATAGGAGAAGGGCTTGTGTATGTGTGTTTGTTGTTGTTTTTTATAACTGTAAAGAAGGAGCTAGAAGAGTACAAAAATCTTTTACACAGTAAGTTGGGAGAAGCAGGGAGTATAACCCTATTAAATAAAATCGAGCTGACTGTTTTGAAGAGGGATTGGGAAAATAAAAAGATGGTAAGTCCATCTCTGTATCTATGAATCTGTTTCTGTGGGGTTTTTTTTGTTCATTTATTCTGCTCCTTAGATTTCCCATATAAGTGAAATCATATAGCATTTGTCTTTCTCTGCATGACTTGCTTCACTTAACACAATACCCTCTAGGTCCTTTCATGGTAAGATTTCCTTTTTTTCATGGCTGAGTAATATTCTATTGAATGTATATGTACTTCAGCTTTCTTAAAAAAATTCTCACCCAGTGATATGTTTTTATTAATTTTTAGAGAGAGAGGACTGGAGAGAGAAAGAGAGAAACATTGATGTGCACGAGAACCATTGATCAGTTGCCTCCTGCAGAATGTCCCCTACTGGGGATTGAGCCAGAAACCTGGGCGTTTGCCCTGATTGGGAATTGAACCATGACCTCCTGGTTCATAGGTTGGTGCTCAACCACTGAGCCACGCTAGCCAGGCTGTACTGCAGCTTTTTCCCCCCCACTCTTCTATGTATGGTGTCAGGTGGGTATTTGAAATATCAGAGGGATCACTTTGTAAAGCACACGATTGTATAATCACTATGCTACCACCTGAAACCAATACAAAATAATATGAATGTCAACTATAATTGAAAAGAAAAAGATGTAAGTCCTTGGGGCTTAACACACAAGAAATGGGAAAACTGGAGCTACTGCTTATTCAGACATGGTTGTCGATGGACTCTGCCTTATCACATGACACAGCCAAACATGGACTTAGTTTCTTTCTTCTTTTAAAAAAAATCTTTATTGTCAAGATTATTATAGATGTCCCTTTTTTTTCTCTCCCATTGTCCCTCTCCACCTGGTTCCCACCCCACCCCAGGCCTTTACTACCCTATTGTCTGTGTTCATGGGTAATGCATATATGCATATAAGATCTTTGTTTAATCTCTTCCTACCCCCACCCCCTTTCCTCTGATAATCGTCAGTCTGTTCCATGTCCATGCCTCTGATTCTATTTTATTCACCAGTTTATTCTGTTCATTAGATTTCTTATTCATTTATTTTGATTTTTAGGTTCAATTGTTGATAGGTATGTATTTGTTGCCATTTTGTTGTTCATATTTTCTTTTTATCTTTTTCTTCTTCCTCTTCTTAAAGAATACCCTTCAACATTTCATATAATAGTGGTTTGGTGGTGATGAACTCTTTTAGCTTTTTCTTGTCTGTGAAGCTCTTTATCTGACCTTCAATTCTAAATAATAACTTTGCTGGGTAGAGTAATCTTGGTTGTAAGTTCCACTATTCATCGCTTTGAATATTTCTTCCCACTCCCTCCAGCCTGCATAGTTTCTGTTGAGAAATCAGCTGGGATTCCCTTGTAGGTAACTAACTGATTTTCTCTTACTGCTTTTAAGATTCTCTCTTTGTCGTTAGCCCTTAGCATTTTAATTATGATGTATCTTGGTGTGGTCCTCTTTGGGTTCCTCTTGTTTGGGACTCTCTGTGTTTCCTGGATTTATAAGTCTATTTCTTTCATAAGGTAGGGGAAGTTTTCTGTCATTATTTCTTCAAATAGGTTTTTAATATCTTGCTCTCTTTCATCGTCTGGCACCCGTAATGCAAATGTTGTTATGCTTGAAGTTGTCTCCTTACCCTATCTTCATATTTTTGGATTCTTGTTTCTTTTTGCTCTTCTGGTTGGGTGTTTTTGCTTCTTCATATTTCAAATCATTGATTTGATTCACAAAATCCTCTACTCTACTGTTGAATCTCTGTATATTATTCTTTATTTCAGTCAGTGTATGCTTGGTCTTTTTCCATTTTTTTGGAGGTTTCTAGCAGATTCTTGAGTAACCTTATAACTGTGGGTTTGAACTTTATATCCCGTAGTTTGATTTCTTCCATTTCTTTCATTTGTGACATGTTTCTTTGTCTCTGCATTTTGGCTGCTTCCCTGTGTTTGTTTCTATGTATTGGATAGCTCTAAGTCTCCTTGAGTTGATAGAGTGGCCTTGTGTAATAGGTGTCCTATAGGGCCCAGTGGCTCAGCCTTCCCAGTCACTTGAGCTGGGAGCTCTATATGCACCCCTTTGTGGGCTGTGAGCACAGTCTTGTTGTAGTTGAGACTTGATTGCTGTTGTGTCACTGGGAGGAATTGATCTCCAGGCCAATTGGCTGTGAGGACCAGCTGCAACTACAGTGGGAGAACTGCTGTGTAGGAGACATCCTTATGGAGCAGGACTTGCTTCAGTGGGGCTTTGGTGCTCACTGAGTCTGCCCCTTGAGTGTGTCACTTATGGATGTGTAGAGTTAACTGGTATGGTCTAACACTGACCACAGAGTACACTGGCTCTTGGGTCTCCAGAGCAGTGCAAAGTCAGCCACTGCCTGGGGCCACCCAGCAGGAGCTACAGAGAGATCTGCAGATTTCTCCTGTTTGTATTGGGTTTGGAAGTTCCCAGATGAGGCCCAGCTATGAAGCAAGGCCTGCTGTTGCTGATGCCTGATCTTGGGCCTTTTATTGATAGGTTTAGGGCTTCCTGACCCACCTAAAGCTCGTTTGACAGATTTTAGCCTGAGCAAGGACAGGGCATTCATATGCAAAAGCTGCTTCACACAACTTGGGTGGGGTTGTAAATTGGATGAGGTGGGGGGTCTTAGGGAATCACCAGGGTGGAGCAAATAGAAATGGCTGCCAGTCAGTCCTAGCATAGGAACAATGATCCCTATGGCTGGGAGCACCTCTGGCTGAGAGAAAGCTCCCCTGAGTTCCTGCCCTGATGCCAGACAATCCAGTTCCTCTTCATATGTGTCTCTATTCCCCAGACCCTCACCCCGGCATTGGAGCTCAGAGGAATCAGGACCTTGTAAGTTAAGTTCATGGTACTGGCTTTTTAAGTGCAATAGCTGGGTCTCCAGCAGCCTCTGTGTCACTGAGCCCCAATCTGCACTAGTTTTTATAGCCCATAGTTCCTTCTGCCTGTAGGGACTTCTCTTTCCAGCTCAGGGACCCTGAGCTGGAGGTCTGGTGTAGGGCTGGGACCCCTTGCTCCTTCAGGCGGCCTCTGCAGAGATCATCTCCCTCCTGCTTAAAAAAGCGGCCATGTGGGTGCCGGACCAGCCCATTCCACACCTCTGCACCTCCTACCAGTCTCAGTGTGCTTTCTTCTTTACCTCTCTAGTTGTAGGACTCCCATTCAGCCAGCTTTCCAGTGATTTAGGATGATGGTTGTTCTATATTTTAGCTGTAATTTTGATGTGGTTGTGGGAGGAGGTGAGTACAGGTGTTTACCTATGCTGCTGCCTTCCTAGAGTTATCCAGACTTAATTTCTATTAGTGAAGATTGAAGAGGAAAACCAGTTGCTTGTAGCAGATGGCATTATTGTTCCTGATTATTTTCTCTCTCCTTCCTTGCAAGAGGAGACATCTCTGCCTGTTGTCAGGAGATTTACCGTGCCTGCCTTCTGAGGAGTGTACTTCCCCAGTTCACCCATACCAGGCTTAGCCCAATGAATTGATTTGGCCAATATGATGGGAAAGGGCAGTGCGCCAGTTCCCAGTGGGAGCATTAGGAGCCATCAGAATGTTTCTTCAGTTCTCTTGTTTCTCTTTCTGTCAAGGGACTGTTCCTTTGACCTAGACCCTAGAGACAAAGATCAAAGCTACGGCTGACCCGTCACTGACGAGCAGGAAGAACAATTTCTGTGGTTTTCAGCCTTTGAGATTCTGGGTCTGGTTGTTCCCACATCGCTCTGTAATTAAGTAGGGGTGAGTGGAAGGTGAGAAAGGAGGCACCCCCACTCCTTAAATGTTAAGGTAAGAATTAGAGTGGTGTTGTTAATGAATTTTCAGAAAATGAAGCATGTCTGGGGGTGGAGTAAAGGCACTCATTTTTGTCTCGGAGGTTCCTGGGAAGAATGAACTTGGAACTTTTAGAAGGATATGAAGGTATTACCTAAGTGGAAAAGCAGGGGGAACATCTCAGCAGGGAGTGGGGGACACATCCCAGCAAAGGGAGAGACGTACACAAGAGAATGGTATCTGCAAAAAAGCAAGGATGGATGCCTGTGCTGAGGTGTGTGGGGTGCTGTATATTTCTTGTAAAGGGATTTGGATTTCATCTTCAAATCTCTGGGGAGCTCATGAAAGGTTTTAAGCAGGAGCAATAGTATCACATTTATATTTTAGAATGGATGGAATGGATGATCTCTTAGGAGATGGGGTGTGCTCAAAACACTTACTGAATGGCTGAAAGGGAACAGTGAGAGGTACCACCTACTAAATGTTCCCAGGTGCTTGGTTTACAAAGGTGTTCCAGGCTGAACGCATCACGAAAGGCAACAGCAGCAGATTTCAATTACTATGAACACGCAGATACAATATTTTTGCCCTTTAAGAAGGGAACAACGTGAGATCTAAGTGTTTTGAATGAGTGGCTTGTGATTCTCCCACTTGGAAGAGGGGTCACCACTCAGCTGATACCAGTACCTACCATAGTAATCTCTATACACTTTTAATTTTTACTTTCTATCAATTATTACTTAATATACAGTATCCCTATAATGGGTCATTGGTTGAAGAAAGGAAGTGTAAGGAACACAGATTTTAAATGTGACAACTTAATAGAATTGAAACTATTTCTGCAAATTCTCTTCAAGTAGGTCTTTATCAGTTTAAGTCATCTTCTGCTCATCAAATGTTTTAGCGACACATTGATGTCTCCAGCCTAAAATGTAGGTTAAAAAGAGGAAATAGAGTGGCAGTTATATGCTGGTTTTCCTCTTCATTAAATGGGAATAAATGCTATCCATGCCCAAAACGTGTTATTTGCAGAGAAGTGCTCTCAAATGTCCTCTTCTCTCCTCTTGTCAATTAAAAACAAAAAATCCACATGTTAAACCCTTTCATATATTAATTCAAAATAAATTAATTCAGGTTTAAGTAGTAAAGACATTTTTTTGCCTAACTTTGACGGCTTAACATAGGGCTTATTTGAATACATGTTTTGATATAAATTCAGTCTTCAATGATATGATGTCAGTTTAGAATTTTTGACAACAAAGGTATTTTTATCATAAATAGTTTAACATACATTAAACAATGTATCACTTGCTAACTGACCACAAAATGTGCCTTTTTGAATTAGCACCGTAACTAGCAAACATCAGGGCCTCAATTCGTATTTATTGGCTATATATATTAGACATATTAAAATAAACTTTCTAATACCATCTTTAAGATACATAGAGCTAAAATAATATTCTTTGTATATAAAATTACTTAAATATCATAGATTGAGTAAAATGTGTCCCTACAGAACTTGTCCATTTGAATAGCATTCAGTGCACTGGTCTTAGCAGTGGCCAGGGTTGTCAGTTCCTGGGTCAGTGTGCTAAGGGGGACTCGGTTTATAGCTCTCCTTCGTAAACTGCTAAAATCCGTTACTTGGAGTTTCTTTCTAAACAGGTAAGGCTGTAGGTTCGGAGAGCAACTTTCTAATTCCTTGCAGTTTCTTGAAAACAAGCCAGGTCTTTAAAGCATTTTATTGTTTTCTCTTATGAGTTGAATTATGTTCCCCTAAATCCATATATTGAAGTACCACCTCTAATACCTCAGAATGTGACCTTATTTGAAAATGGGGTTGTTGCAGATATACTTAGTTAAGATGTTGTCATATTGGAGTAGAGTGGTCACTTCCTTTTTGTTGTTAATCCTCACCTGAGGATATTTTCTCATTGATTTTTTTAAGAGAGAATGGAAGGGAGGCGGAGAGACAGCAAGAGAGAAACATGTATGTGAGAGAGACACATCGATTGGTTGCCTCTTGCACTCTCCCCCCCCTTACCCGCCCCCTGCCCAACTGTGGAAAGGGATCGAGCCTACAGCCCAGTATGTTCCCTTGATTTGACTTGAACCCAGGACCCTTCAGCCAATGCTCTATCCACTGAACCAGGATTTTTTTTTTGAGTGGTCACCTTTTATTAAGTCCTTAATAAAAAGGAATTTGGACAGACATGCATGCAGGGAGAAGGCCATGTAAAAATGAGGTGTCTGGCCATCTATGAGCCAAGGAGAGAGGCCAGAGCAGGTCCTTCCCTCAGTCTTCAGAAGAAACCAACCCTGCTGACACCTTGATTTTGAACTTATAGCCTCCTGAAGTGTGAGATGATGCATTTGTGTTTAAGCCAGCCAGGTTTTGGCACTTGGTTACAGTAGCTAAAGCAAACCAATACACTGATTATTGTCGGAACCGATCAGAGATAACAATTGTGTGGATGCTACAAAAGTAATTAAGTTGCCAGAGTCTGAAAAAAAAACACCACTTTACCCTCTTGGTGAGGGGCAGGTTACCTTCTGAGTGTCCTCTGACTTTTGCTTTCTATTAGAGCTTCATCCTGAACAGCTCTGAGTCATTATAATAGATAATAGAATGTATTATTTGTTCAAATGATCTATTCTCTCCCCATCCTGTTTGTGTTTCCCTGAGCAGAGTTCACATGCCCACTTGATTGGCTTTGGTTTTGCCCTTCTGACCTGAGTTGGCCAGTGGTGTGGGTGGATGAAATGCACAGAGAGAAGCTGTAACTGTGGTTGCTTTCAGTGTGATTGCCTCACACTCTGCTCTCTGCCATGAGCATCTAGGGTGTCTCAGGAACTTCTCACTGACTTGGGTATGGAAATGAGAACACACGTGGAGTCTAGTCTAGCCCAAGAGAAATGAGCAAAGCAACAACGACCAAGAAACAAATGATCTAGGGTTTACTTATTGATATGACAAAATCTGACAAATACGAAAATGAGCAATAATATGTTTCATCAGTGTGTCGGATTCTGCATTAGGAATTTCCATGTGCTACATTTCACATGGATAGAGTCTCCATGGCTCTGTTGTATTTCTATCCCCATGTGGAGGAAATAGGCCTAGAGAGATTAAATATATTTATTTTTTTAAAAAATATTCTTATTGATTTCAGAGAGGAAGGAAAAGGGAGAGAGATAGAAACATCAATGATGAATATCATTCATCTGCTGCCTTCTGCACGCCCCACATTGAGGATTGAGCCTGTAACCTGGGCATGGGCTCTGATCTCAGAATTGAACTGTGACCTCCTGGTTCATAGGTCAACCACTGAGCCATGCTGGCCAGGCACGTACATTTCTTAAACTCCCACGGCTAGCAGTGACAGAGCCCGGAAATGAATCCAATCCCTAAACCATGTTCACTTTTAGGTATGGCTCCCTTCAGACTCTTCTTCATGGTGAGTGATCACCAAGTGGTCTCTCACCTGCAAATGTGCCTCTGCGTGTTCCTGATTAACTCCTTCTGTGGTTTCCTGTGTCACTCACAGTAAACCCCAAAGCCCTGAGCTGTCACATCATCCAAATCCATCTTCCCCTGACAGTTCCCCACACTGTACTGAAGGCTAACTTTCTTGGCATGCACCATATTGTCTCTGAGCTTCAGCATCCACTCTTCCCTCTGCCTGGCACACTTTCCCAGTCCCTCACTCCCACCCCGCCCCCACTTCATCTGGACTCAGTTCATACTTCATTTCTTCCAAGAAATACCTCCGGACTGTCTCGTTTAGGCTAATTTCCCTCTCTCTGAGCTCCCTTGGCAGCCTGTATGGACTTCAAAACTAGAGGACAGTAAGCGCACTCTTTTGTAGCTGGTGATTGCTCTGTTTTCTGCAGTGGTCTCCAAGCTCCGTGAGGGAATGAGCCATGCTTTAATTATCTTTACATCTTTAGGACCAAGCAGAACTCCTGGCTCTTAGTAAATGGTTGTGGAATTACTGAATGCATGTCCAGAATAAAGTAGATCCTAAATGAGTATCTATTTCTCTCTGATTAAATCACATTTGCATCAACATTCCTAAAATTTAAAAAGATGTAGTGGAGAATGGGCATGGTGTCAGGTCTTTATTGTAAAGCGAATGCAACACCCAGGTCTGTGGTGCACTTGAAGGGAAGATAGGTGCTCTTACCCAGCACTGATGGGTATGGATTTTCAAATTGAATGGAAGTGATTTACTTTTTTAAATTTTTTGTTAATCCTCATCTGAGGATATTTTCCCATTGATTTTTAGAGAGAGTAGAAGGGAAGGGGAGAGACACACACAGAGGAAAACATCAATGTGAGAGAGACACATAGATTGGTTGCCTCAATCAGGGCTGGGGGTCGAGCCTGGAACCGTGGTATGAGGTATGTACCCTTGACTGGAATCGAACCGGGGACCTTTTAGTCTGTGGGCTGACACACTATCCACACACAAACCAGATAAGGTAATGGAAGTGTTTTAATTCTAGCTCTCCCACCTATAAGTCTTATAACCTTGGAAAAATTCTTAACCTCTTTGAATTTTGGAATCCTTATCAGTAAATATAGTCAATCATGGCTACCTTTTAGATTGTTGTAACGAGTAAGATAAAATATAACATGAGAGGTCTGGTTTAATGTCTGCCACATGGAAGAAAACCAACAAATTATGCTATTCTTAATTCTTCCTCCCTTCCCCTTCTTTCTATCTCCTTCCTTCCTTCCTTCCTTCCTTCCTTCCTTCCTTCCTTCCTTCCTTCCTTCCTTCCTTCCTTCCTTCCTTCCTCCTTCCTTCCTTCCTTCCTTCCTTCCTTCCTTCCTTCCTTCCTTCCTTCCTTCCTTCCTTCCTTCCTTCCTCCCTTCCTCCCTTCCTCCCTTCCTCCCTTCCTCCCTTCCTCCCTTCCTCCCTTCCTCCCTTCCTCCCTCCCTTCCTCCTTCCCTTCCATCTCTTTCCCACCCCAGACAGACATCATGTTAATGGAATATAGAACTCTGGGTATAAAGATAGGAGTTTGCATCTTAGTCCTGCTACTGACTTAGAATCAAGCTGTGTAAGCTGTTTTCACATTGCTCCTTGAGTTACATTTCTTTGTTTCACTCCCAGCCTCTACCATAGTGCTATGCACAGAGTTTATTCAGTAACGTTTATTTACTCAAGAAGTATCAACTGGGTGCCTATGGTTTTTAGCTAGAGAGTGGCTGCTGGAAGATTTTCGTGATGGGAAGGGAGGATGAGTTCCGGGGTTGAGGCTGCAGCTGCTGACCTGGCCGGTCAGGACCGGCTTGGAGCCATCTGCTTGGCCAGCACTTGATTGGTTGGACATAGAAAGGAATGAAAACCAATCAAGAAAGATGACCTTTTGCTGAATTAAACCATTTGCAAGCAGCTGCAGAGATCCTGGGACCCCAGTTAGAGCAAGCAGATTTGCCTGGCTTTTATGTTGGACTGACATCAAACTCGTTAATGTCAGTAAGAAAGAAATTGAACTTGTCTTTGTTGTGAGCCTAATGAAGCCTTTGCTGGTTGCATGGAATTCTCCCCTTTGATTTCCCTCTCTTTGTCTTTTTCTGTTTCCTTTTCTTTAATGTCCTTCTTGGCAGAGGCTCTTTTACTCTTGATTTTCAAAAAAGGGAGGGGAGAAAGAGAACAGGAAGAGAAGTTTAAAATCCAAGAAAAGAAATAACTTAAAAATGAATGGTTAGCTTTTCTCCAAGGTGAAGGGCTTAGATCCTCCCAAATCCAAATCTGGGAAAACTCTGCCTTAGACCCATGCATGGTGAGTGAAGGTGGGGTACGGTGATGTGATAGGTCAGAATGCACAGCAGGAGAGGGCTGAGTCCCCCCTCGCTGCTCAGTCATTCTCAATATGAAGTATCCTGTTTGGAAAGATTGGTAAATCACGCCTCTTACTTGATTCTTTTTTTAAAATACGTTTCTTTATTGATTTTTTTAGAGAGAGAGAGGAAGGGATGGAGAGATAGAAACATTGATGAGAGAGGAACATTATCTATCAACTAACTCCTGCATGCCCCCTACTGGGAATCGAGCCAGCAACCTGGGCATATGCCTTGACCGGGAATCAAACCCGTGACCTCCTCGATGCTCAACTACGGAGCCACACTGGCGAGGCTCCAACTTGATTCTAAGTGGTAGGTTAGGTTGTAGATAACATAGAACCCATCTCAAACCGACTCAGACCGAAGGGAGACTTTATTAGCTCAAGTGGCTGAAAAATCCAGGGTAAAGCTGGGGTTGGGCAATGCCCTCCATCTCCTAGCTTGATAGCCTCTCCATCAGCAGGCTTCGTGTGGGAGTGTGCACCCACTTCCCAGTGACATTCAGATCGCTTTTCACTCCGGATCCACGACTGTTTGCAATTTACTGCCTGCTCTGAAATAACGAATATGGGCCCTCGTAAGAGTTTTCTTTCCCAGCTGACACAATGCTAAGCTTTGTCAGCAGAGGAAGACAGAGAGACATTTCGGGGTAGAGGGGTTTCTTTCCTGGCTCTGATGTGATCTGTCATCAGGCTTCTGGGCACAGGCAGCTTCTCTAATGCTGGGTCCCTGCAGTTAGCACATGGCAGTGAGCAGCACCAGAGGCCAGCAGCTTCCCAGGACTGCCTGCTACCGTCGGGTAGTTTTATATATTTATTTATTTATTTAAATAAATCTTTATTGTTCAGATTATTACAGGTGTTCCTCTTTTTTTTCCCCCCCATAGCTCCCCTCCACCTGATTCCCCACCCCACCCCATGCCCTTACCCCCCGCCACTGTCTTCACTCACAGGAGTAAGATTTTTGTCCAATCTCTTTCCGCACCCCTCACACCTGCTTCCCCTGAGAATCGTCAGTCCACTCCCTTTCTATGTCCCTGATTCTATTATATTCACCAGTCCATTCTGTTCTTCAGATTTTTTATTCACTTGATTTTTAGATTCACTTGTTGGTAAGTATGTATTTGATGTCATTTTGTTGTTCATAATTTTTATCTTTATTTTTTTCTTCTTCTTCCTCTTCTTAAAGAATACCCTTCAGCATTTCATGTAATCCTGGTTTGGTGGTGATGAACTCCTTTAGCTTTTTCTTGTCTGTGAAGCTCTTTATCTGACCTTCAATTCTGAATGATAGCTTTGCTGGGTAGAGTAATCTTGGTTGTAGGTTCTTGCTGTTCATCACTTTGAATATTTCTTGCCACTCCATTCTGGCCTGCATAGTTTCTGTTGAGAAATCAGCTGACAGTCGTATGGGTACTCCCTCATAGGTAATTAACTGTTTTTCTCTTGCTGCTTTTAATATTCTCTCTTTGTCTTTTGCCCTTGGCATTTTAATTATGATGTGTCTTGGTGTGGTCCTCTTTGGATTCCTCTTGTATGGGGTTCTGTGCGCTTCCTGAACTTGTAAGCCTATTTCTTTCACCAGGTAGGGAAAGTTTTCTGTCATTATTTCTTCTAATAGGTTTTCAATATTTTGCTCTCTCCCTTCTTCTGGCACCCCAAAAATTCGGATGTTGGTTCGCTTGAAGTTGTCCCAGAGGCTCCTTACACTATCTTCATATTTTTGGATTCTCTTTTCTTTCTGTTTTTCTGGTTGGATGTTTTTCATTTCCACATATTTCAGATCTTTGGTTTGATTCTTGGGGTACGTTGATCTACAGTTGAGTTTCTGTATATTCTTTATTTCAAACAGTGTATGCTTCATTTCTGACTGATCCTTTTCCATTTTTTTGGCATTCTCATTAATATCCTTAAAGGTCTCATCAAGTTTCTCAGCAGTTTTAAGGAGATTCTTGAGTAACCTTATAAATGTGGTTCTGAACTCTATGTCATCCAGTAGTTTGCTTTCCTCCGTTTCTTTCATTCGTGACATGTTTCTTTGTCTCCACATTTTGGCTGCTTCCCTGTGTTGATGGAGTAGCTTTGTGTGGTAGGTGATCTATAGGGGGCAGTAGCTCAGCCTCCTCAATCACATGAGGTGGATGTTCTTGGTACACCCCTTTGTGGGCTGAGTGCAAAGTCTTGGTGTAGTTAAGCCTTAATTGCTGTTGGTACACTGGGAGGAATTGACCTCCAGGCCAATTAGCTGTGAGCTCTCGCTGTGTCTATAATGGAAGAACTGCTGCGCTGAAGACACACTTATGGGGCAGGACTTGTTTCAGTGGGGCTTTGGTGCTCACTGAGTCTGCCTCTTGAATGTGTCACTTATGGATGTGAGGAGTTGAAATCTGGTGTCTCACACTGACCACTAGGTACACTGGCTTCTGGATCTCCAATGCGGTGCAGGTCAGCTACTGTCTGAGACCACCCAGCAGGAGCTACAGTGAGAGCTACAGTTTTCTCCTCTTTGCTTGGGGTTTGGAGGTTTTGGAGCTGTCTGACCCGGGCTGCAAGTTTGCTAGGTTAAGCTGCGATAGGGCAGGGCTTTCTTATGCTAAAGCTGCTGCTTGGAGCTTGGGTGGGTTTGTAGGTTGTGCAGGGCGGGGCCTCATGGTGTCACTAGGCTAGGGCGTGGCAAACAGCAATGGCTGCTAGTTAGCCGGCTCTGCGTCCCTGTCGGCATCCCTGAGTCCCATGCCCCAGTGCTGTAAACAATTATTCCTGCATGCAGCTCTGCAAGCAAGCCACCCTCACTGGCAGACAGTCCAGCTTCTCTCCGTAGGAGTTTGGGTCCCCCGCATCTCCCCAGAAACTGTATTTCAGAGTAATCGGGGGCTTGTCTCCCTTTGGGTTGAAAAAAGCAACACCTGCCGCCAGCCCGGATCATGCGCCTCTGTACCTCAGCTTTTCAGCGCTCGTGCACGTCTCAATGCTCTTTTCTCTTTTCTTCTAGTTGTAGGACTTCCACTCAGCCAGCTTTCCCGTGGTTCTGGGTGATAGACGTTTTGTCTTTTAGTTGTAGTTTTGAAATTGTTGCGCGAGGCAGCAGTTTAGGTGTTTACCTACGCCACCATCTTGGATCTCTCTCGTCGGGTAGTTTTATACAGCATGGCTCCTCTCCTGCAGTGCCAACACCCAGCAACACCCACGGAATTCACTAGCACCCCCCCTTAATGCAGTTTTTGGGTGCAGAGTTTCCAGTGAGACACCCCAGCACACTGGGAGGGAGAGTTTCTGGCAAACTCTGGAAGGTGGATTTCCAGCAAGTTACACTGGTGTGGCACCAGAGTGAGCCACAGCCGTGCCCTCTCCAACAAGGTCTAGACCCTAACCCTGGAGGAGGGCAAGACCATCATCCCTTGGGCAATCTATCTCAGTGCCAGGGGCATGGCTACTCTTTATACCCGCTATTCCTGCCTATGCTAGAGTTCTTTTCCTTCTCCCTAACCCAGTGGTCGGCAAACTGCGGCTCTGTTGACTAATGAGTTTGCTGACCACTGCCCTAACCAATACCACCTTACTCCAATACCCTGTTATAACTGAACCTTCTTTTTAAAAAATATATATTTTTATTGTTGATAGTATTACAGATATTGCTCATTCCTCCCCCCCACCCCCCCAGTTTATCCCCCTTCTCCTCTTCCCTATTCCTGTCCCCAGGTCTTCACCACCCTATTGCACATGTCCATGGGTAACATATCCTTCCTTATATTCCATTCTTACTCAAATTATTGCATGGTTTCTCTCTCTTGATTGTACCCCAATTGATATGCTACCTTCCTAAACAACAGCGCAAAAAAGTCCTAATACATATCCCCTTATGGACTTGAAATTTTATTTGGGTATATATTTCACCCCAAAATACTTGCTAGATCATAGGATAAATATTTAACCTAACAAAGTACCTCCTAACTGTTCATTCAAATAGCTACCCCAGTCTATGCTTTCACTAGCAGGGCATACTGCTACTTGCATCCCACATGACCACCAACCTGTGCCTCCCCAGCATTCAGGTTTTCATTTGTCTAATGATGGCAAAGTGGCACATTACTTTTCTAGATTGCATGTCTCTGACTGTTAATGTCTCTTCATACACTGGTTGGCCTTTCAGAGTTTCCTATTTTTTTTAAAAAAATATATTTTTGTTGATTTCAGAGGGAGAAGAAGGGAGAGGGAGAGAAACATCAATGGTGAGAGAGAATCAATGATGGGCTGCCTCCTGCACGCCCTCTACTGGGGATCAAGCCCACAACCTGGGCATGTGCCCTGACTGGAATCCAGCCCTGACCGGGCCAGAGTTTCCTCTTTGTGAACTGCCTTTTCCTACTTGCCTATGGGTTTTTATTAGTGTTTAGGATGTTTTCTTGTTGAGTCATAGTTCTTTGTATATCCTAGAAAATATTCCCTGTCAGCTTTAGACATTGCAAATACCTTCCCCCAATCTTTTTTCTATCTGCAAACTTTGTCCGCGATATACTTTATTGAAAATCAACTCTCTTTTTGGCAAAATAAAATTACTTAGATGCTGTTCTTACCCCAAAACATTCTGCCATATATTTTCTATCTAATACATATAGTTTTACTTTCATAGTTAGGTTTCAAATGCCCCTAATACACCTTTGATTATGGTGTTAGAAGTGACTCAGATTTTTTTCTTCTAACTTTAAGCCCAAAATGACTATTTTACTATATGTGCTGCCAAAGCAAGCTCCAAAAAACCAATATTTTAAAGGAGAGGAGAATATGATTATCCGTTTTTGTGAGGGATAAAAAATTAGTGTATGACAAAGTTTAAAGTAAAAATGAATTGTTAAGACTAATATACATAAAATGAGACCATGTGTCATAAAGTAATCTATTCTATATGATTATGGTAATTACTAAAATGGTGATTATGATAATTACTGGAATAAAACATTAAGCCCAGAAACTTCATGGTGATTGTCAAACTGTGGCTTTGAATGGCATTATTCAACTTCAGAGAAATTTTATCTTTATACCCACAACCCAATTTTAGTGGATAATTGTTTAGTTGGTTTAGATGCTTTCATCGCCTCCCACCTTTAAAAAAATGACAATAATATCTTAAAATTTTCTTTTCTATTTTCAGGAGTACAAACCTTTAGTCTCAGGCCACATGGTTTGGGTTGGACCCACCCCACATTAGGAGTAGAATGTGTATGCGCAGTCCCTGATCCAGTGATTGGTCAGTGAGAATATATGACGTAGGTGTGGCCAATTGGCAAACTTTACTCCCTGGCCACAGTGATTGGCTCAATGATCTCAAATCGGTCAAATTATAGTTAATCCCAGGATTTATACAGGAACTATAGAAAAAAATACTTTTTTTCCCCCTTTGGTTGACCTTAGATTTAGGTAGACATTATCCTGCAGTTACCAGAGATTACCACCTGAAACCTGTGGATGGAGCAGGCTATAAAGCTAAGAGAAGGAGAGGAACTATTTTCTGATGACATTAATTACATCCCGCTTTACCCTGGGATTTTTTGGCTAGGTGGGCAGAAGACCAAACACTCACTTTAAAGTTTTGCTTGTTTTTTAAGTATATGATATATATAAAGGAGATTTTACACACACACACACACACACACACACACACACACACACAGTCCCAAAAAACATATACATACTTTAACAGTTGATAGCGCAATTGATGTTTCTTTTCAGATTTAAATCATTGGGATTAATAATTATTCAAAGTGTGTACACATTTTTTTGGGGGGGACACCCTGTATATACATAGCAACATGGATAGAATTTAAAATCAGGTGCTGAGCCTGGCCACATGGCTCAGTTGGTTGAGCACTATCCCATACACCAGAAGGTTGTGGGTTCGATCCCTGGTCGGGGTGGGTGGGGTGGGTACGGGAGGCACTGATTGATGTTTCTCTCATACATTGATGTCTCTCTCTCTCTTCTACTTCTTTTCTCTAAAAAAATCAATGAAAATATCCTTGAGTGAATATTAAAACAAAACAAAACAAAACAAACTAAAAAACCCCAACAACAGCCAGATGCTGAATGAAGAAAGGAAAAGCATTGGGACCTGACACACAATGCTATCTCTAAAAATACACACACAACAGTATGTTTTTACTAGGTTACATTCAGACAGAAGGTACATATCAAGTACTTTAGAATGTTTGCTAAGTGGGGATGAAATTAAAAGTAAACGTAATCTAAAAAAGGGTGCCGTGAACTGAAGAGCATGATTCAATTAACTATTGACATGTGGAATATAGAGTTTAAAAATTATTTTTTATCATTACAAATGTTTGGACCCTCTATTTTCAGCGCTCAACAAATACTTCTTGATTTACCCAGTCTTTTAGGTTGAATGATATTTTTTCATTTGTTTGAGGACTAAGGCGAATATTACCAAAGCAGTAATATTGGCCAGGCTGAAAAAAATAATAAAAAAATTAAAAAATAGAAATAATTTGAGTTCTATTTTTGAGATAAAACTTAGAGAATACAAAAGATTTTTTCAAAAGGACTGCAGGGCAAAGAGGCTGAAGGAGAAGACAATGTTTTTTGAGTAACAGGTCATGTCGATTTACTTATATAAATAGAAAAACAGTGAGATCATAGAAATTGAGTAAATTGTCACAAAGTAGGTGGTTCAAATAAGCCTTCTGTGATAAAAGTAAGCTATAATCTTAGTAATCTACCAGTTTATTCCAGCAAACCTTTTAATAAATGTGGTTTCCTATAAGAAACATTCATGAATTGTAAGTCAGCAGTCCTTGGGACTATTAAAACAAATCTTTCAATATCACAGAAAAGTTCTTTGCCATTCTTAGTAAACATTCTTAGACAGAAATTCAACTTTATGCTGACAAGATACAGACTAATATATATTTAACTTAAATTTTATGATATGTTGTATGTAAATGTTCACCAAGCTTGTCCTCAACTCTAACAAGATGGAGTGTCTAGTTGAATACTCTGTCTTCTAAAATCTCCCGTTCAACAGTCTCCCAATTCTTTTCAAGTTTTCTCATTATACTGCTAATTACGTTTTGTAGCCTTTGGCTTCTCTTACATTTTGTAGTCAAGACTGAATTAAAAAATACGGGGCACCCTGAAGGAGAGATGTTATCAGTGGGTAGTGATTTCTCTGGTGGGTGCTCTGTGTCAACCATTTACCATGACTGTGAGGTAGGATTCTGGAATTTTACATTTAGCCTGGTGGGGTCTGGGGAAATAGGTTATCACACCAAGTCTGAGTATTTTGAAGTCAATGTGCCAATGTATAATAAATGCCACACATTGTAAGTGCTCATGTAGGCTCTCCTGCTTGCATTGAGCTCGGCGACAAAACCAAAGGGAGTGTGAACAGCAAGGAAATGTTAACAGATTGTTGCCCAGATCCACCCCTTGGATTTTACATTTTACATTTACATTCTCATGCTGTTGTTGTCTGAATATTTCTGTCTGCCAGTGATGCTCTCTTCTGCAGCACCAGAGACTACATAGCACACAACTTTATTTTAACCACATAGCAAATCTCATAGGGATCCTATCCTTATCTGTCCCAAATTGTTGAGCAAGTGGTTACTTATCAGGGGAAAATATTAAGTGAAAATGCCAATGATATCAGTCTCTGAATGTAGGAAGGCAAATTTTGAAAGGACACACTATGGCAGGAGTTTGATAGGAGATACCATGTAATTGACTTCTCCATAGCTGTGAGGAAAAATCATCCGACAAGGGGTCCTTCTACATAGTTTTCCTATTCAAGTTTGGGTTTCCTTCCAGACAGGAGCTGCTTCAGCAGGTTGGGGTAAGTCGTTTAAAAGGGGCATGTTGACATATTGGGACGACCTGTGGCTTTCTGCATGGAACCTCAGGGAAAAAGTTATGGAACATTAACCCAAAATGATGAAGGCACTCACCTGATATTTCATGCCAACAATGATCTATGTTTCCCCTGAAGTCAGCCCATTTCACTCCCCAAGCCACGGTGTGGGTGTGAGGTGGCTCTGGTGTCATGGAAAGAGCAAGTGAACTCTGCACCTGGACCCTCTTCTCTTCTCTTTTGCGAATGGTGTCCAGAGACCCTTAGGATGATTGTGTGTACAGATAGATTGCATTTTCTCTCCTTGGACCGGGGAGATCTTTGTAGAGGTGTAGAGGTGGAGGTGTGTATCTATATGTGGGTATACAGCAGAAAGAGGTGTGTGTGCATGCACATGAGTGCACGTGTGCATGCATAGGAACCCCTAGATGTAGGCAGAGCAGCTGGCTGCTACCCCAATACTATTATTAAAGGCTGTCACGGAAAGTTTTTCCTCATCTGACCCATCTAACTATTCCCCCTACCTACCCTGTCAATATTCATGGTGCCTAAATTTTTGTCAGTTATTCATGATTTTAATTATGTTATGGGTCACCAGGAGCCTATGTCAACATGCAAACACTTGAGGATAGTTAATATATTAAGTAATTAGCCACAGCAACATGGCTCTTGGTTTATGTGATTTGCCAGAAGTAATTAACCAGAGCACTCAGGAGTAGAAAACCAGAAGAGTAAGTTCATATGGGGTGGTGGTGGGTGGTGGTCAAGGAGGAACCAGGAAAGGTTTTGCATCTGAGAGGTCCCAGGTTTCGCAATATTGTGTCTCCAAAGGAAAACTTGGGCATCTAAGGCTCATCAAAATGTTGTGGTCATAGAAAGCAAGAGAAAAGGGAAAATATATCTCCAGTAGGTGAACAGGATGCTGAAGATCCCACTTTGATTATGTCATGTGTTTTCTGAAATCTGGCTTCATCTCTCTTTTGCTTAATTGTGCTTAGGCCATGATGTGTACACTTGGATGCAGTAAAGTTTGGACATGTTTGTGTTTAGCTAAATCTTTGTGTATGTCTACTTTAAAAAAATGTGCTTCTAGTCAGCATGCCTGGGTGTGTACAGATGTAAGACCTGAGAGGATGTATGTGATGTGTGCATATTTATATTCCTGGTAGAAAAAATTTGCTATGCACTTGTTGTCTTGGTGCCTTGTACACAGGCTATCTTGAGACATGAGGCCACAGGGCTCATTGTTATAAATCCTGACCCTACAGACAGTGTTTTAACAGTAAGTAATTCATCTCGAGTAAATGAAAGAAAACAAAAAGCCAAACTGTTTTATAATGGGGCGAGTTAGTGAATGTAGGGGTGAATTAGCCAACCAGTAGGTGAGTGTAGACAGGTGAAAAAGTAACTTACTTCAATAATGTGCTGAGCCATTGGCATGATAGTTATTTACCTAAACCCAGCAGCACCAATTTGTCATGCCACTGATTTTTAAAATTCTTTCCCTCTGAGATCAATTTCACTTCCATACAGCAGGTGGCAGCATTGTTGGCTGCAATCTTTGTTCAGCTATGGTTGGCTGAGTTTGTGTGATGAATCTGCCAAGGCAGAAATGCTTGTTTGCATTACAGGAGACTGTAGCTCTTTAGAATTTCATTAAGAAGAGAAAGACCACTCTTATTGCTATTACAATAATTTTACATTTTCAATTTATCTCTGGAACAGGCAAATATGGTAGCAGTGTTATAAGTTCCTGGGTGCCTACTAGTATTTCAAAATCAGAGGTAAGGATTTGTTAAATTCTTGCCCAGTGAAAATAAAGCTACTGCTTTTAATTATGTTTACAAAAGAATATTAGTGGCTACATCTTGGTGAGATTATAGTCTGGAAATAGTTATTTTGTTAGGCTATAGCCATTCTGCTAGTTTTCAGCTGTAGAAATTATTCTTTTATATATTTTCTCTTCTTAATTTTATCTATTGAACAATGCCTTATCTATAATAATAAAAGTGTAATATACTAATTAGATCAGATGACCTTCCAGACGTCCTTCCGGACGACCTTCTGGATGAAGCTGGGGCTGTGAGGGAAGCCTGAGTCCCGGGTGCTGGAGGAAAGCCGGTGCTGGCAGCTGGGGGAAGGAAGGCCTACTCTTGCATGAATTTCGTGCATCGGGCCTCTAGTTAAACGATAACAATTGACAATTTTCTACCATGTTCTGAGTTTTGTGCAGAACATACACGTTTTTAGACTATAAGCTCTTTGAGAGTGGCCATGTGTCTTTATCCTGGTGAATTTACAATACTGATAGAATACATGCAAGCCTAGTCACCAGACACCAGGAGCCACATGTACAAATACATGTACAAATAATGATATTGAATTCCTATTGAGTGCTTACCATGTGCCAGCCACTGTTTCAAATGCTTTAGATGTATTAACACATGTAATTCTGACCACAATGTTCTGAAGAATGTATTATTATTATTTGTTAATCCTCACCCATGGATATTTTTCCATTGATTTTTAGAGAAAGTGGAAGGGAGGGGGAGAGACAGAGAGAGAAACATCAATCAATCTGAGAGAGACACATTGACTGGTTGCTTCCCGCAGGTGCCCTGACTGGGGTCAGGGATTGAGCCTGCAACCGAGGTATGTAGCCTTAACTAAAACTAAACTTGGGGCCCATTCAGTCCACAGGCCAAACTCTATAATAAGAATGTATTATTATTATTCCCAATTTACAAATGAGGAAATTGAGGTACAGAGACACAAATTAGCCTCTAGAAAATTTTCAGGATGTGCTAAGCTTGGTTATTTTCTGGCCTTTGAATGGTCTTTTGTTTTGGTATCTCTCAGAGTGCTAAAGATATGAGTACCTTAGAAGCTGATGCAAAGCAACATTTCTCATATTTAAAAATGTATTTTGTCATTTATGCAAGTATTTTGTGATTCCATTTGTATAAGTTATCTAGAGTAGTTAAATTCATGGAAATAGAAAGTAGAATGGTGGTAGCCAGGGGCTAGGGCAAGAGAGAAATGAAAATTTGTTTAATGGATGTAGAATTTTAGTTTTGCAAGATAAAATATTTCTAGAAATTTTTTTTTAATCCTCATCTGAGGGTATTTTCCATTGGTTTTTCAGAGAGAATTGAAGAGTGAGGAAAAGACAGAGAGAAATATCAGTGTGAGAGAAACATTGATTGGTTGCCTCCTGCACGCACCCTGACCAGGGCCCGAGCTGGGTAGGAGCCTGCAACCGAGATACATGCCCTTGATCGGAATAGAACCTAGGACTCTTTGGTCCTCAGGCTGGTGCTCTATCTATTGAGCCTAAACAGGCTAAAAAATAAATATATTTTTATTAATTTCAGAGAGGAAGGGAGAGGGAGAGAGATAGAAACATGAATGATGAGAGTCATTGATCAGTTGCCTCTTGCATGTGCTCTGACTGGGAATTGAACCTGACCTCCTCGTTCTTAGGTCGACACTCAGCCACTGAACTATGCCAGCCAGATCTGAAGATATTTGTACATTGTTGTATATCAGTGTGAATCTATTTAATACTATTAGACTATACACTTCCAAAAGGTTAAGATGGTAAATTTTGTGTTATGTTTTTTTAGATTGCAATTAAAAATTTAAAAAGAGCCCTAGCCAGTTTAGCTCAGTGGATAGAGCGTCGGCCTGCAGACTAAAGGGTCCCAGGTTTGATTCCAGCTAAGGGCACATGCCTGGATTGTGGGGTAGATCCCCAGTGGTGGGGGGGAGGCATGCAGGAGGCAGCCCATCGATGATTCTCTCTCATCATTGATTTTTCTCTCTCCTTCTCGCTTCCTCTCTGAAATCAATAAAAGAAATATATTTAAAAAAATAAAAATTTAAAGAGAAACTTGTCCAAGAGAAACAAAAAAATCATAATTTGTCATTATGTAACGAATTCAGTTTGTAGTTAATTAAAATTTCATTTGAGGTCTTTAACATTAACATCATATTTGTTAGATGAGCAAGCAAAGTAGCATCTTTGCTTGTATTTTTTAATGTTCCTAACAGTGAATTCTAAAAATACATATGCTTTTGAAATGCAAAAAGCCCTTGATAAAGAGTTACTAATAAGCAAACGTTTTTATTGTGGTGAAAAACACATGGCAATAAATTTACCATTTTTAAGTGTACTTTTAGTAGTGTTAAGTGTATTCACATTTAGTGCAACAAATACCTCGAACTTTTTATCTTGCAATACCGAAATTCTATACTCACTAAACTCTAATTCTACTTCTCCTACCCCTTAAGCCTTTGGCAACCACTTTTCTACTTTCTCTTTCCGTGATGTTGACTGCTTTAGATACTTCAAATGAATGGAATCATACCATATTTGTTCTTTTGTGACTGGCCTATTTTGCTTAGCAAAATGTCCTTGAAGGTCATTCATATTGTGGCATGTCACAGGATTTCCATCATTTTAAAGGCTGCATAATAATCCATTGTATGTGAATACCACATTTTCTTTATCTATTTATCTGTTGATTGACATTTGGGTTGCTTCCACCTTTTGGCTATTCGGAATAATGCTGAGATGACATAGGTGTGTAGGTATTGCTTTAAGATTTTGAATGCTTTTGCATATATAGCTTGAAGTAGAATTTCTGTGTCATATGGTAGATCTATACTTAATTCTTTTAAAATGTATTTTTATTGATTTCAGAGAGGAAAGGAGAGGGAGAGAAAGATAGAAACATCATTGCTTGGCTGCCTCCTGGATAGAGCATCAGCCTGCAGACTGAAGGGTCTTGGGTTTGATTCCTGGTTGTGGGCTTGATCTTCATGAGGGGGGCATGCAGGAGGCAGCCGATCAAGGATGCTCTCTCATCATTGATGTTTCTATCTCTCTCTCCCTCTCCCTTCCCCTCTGAAATAAATTTTTTAAAAAGTAGTTCTTTCTTCCTTTCCTTTTTCTTAATTGTTTTGTTTATCATATCATCTAGAAATCTAAAACCTACCAGTTAGCGTATTGGAACACATTTCCTTCCTGTTCTTTATATATTTAAATATATGAGCTCAAACTGCATATAATTTTGCATCCTACTTTTTATACTTAAAAACATATGGTAGTCATTTTCCTATGTTTTTAGCTCTTCATAAAACCACATCAATGACTGCGTAATATTATATCATGTGGCTTTATATTAATTGATTTTACCAATTGCTTAATGTTGCACTTTTTAATATTATTCAATTTTTAACATTAATACTAAGATTTGGTTGCCTCCACTATGGAACTACTGATCTAGACCCAACTTTGATTCTTTGTTAAGAGAATGAGCCAGACTTTCTGGGTCTAAGAACTATGGTCCCTCTGAGAATTTTCAGTCAACACGGAAATGCCAAGTATGATATGTGGGTCTCTCTGAGATTCAAGGTTATCTTCATGGACTCTCTGAAATATTTGTAACCATGTTGATCCCCAAGTTTTTTTTTGTGAAGATGGGAGCATCATGTAGTATTCCTATTTCCTTTTCTTAAAACCATCATTGGACTGTCATTTCAGCAACATCTTAACAAATGAAAATCCTCCTCTGAGTCAATAGTAATTATAGGAATTTATCACAATTGCCAATCAAGGTGTTCTGAAGAGACTCATCCTTCTTGTTAAATTAGCTTTCACTGCACGCAAACAGTGAGTTATCTTTAGGAAATCAATTGCAGGGAAATTACAGCTTTCATGGAGGGATATAACCTTGCCAATCGTCTTGTTATACATAATTTCTCTACCAAGAAACTCAGCTGGGCTCATATGACTTATTTTTGGAGATCATATTTCGATGCAGGAAACGTAGAAAAGTCAACTTCTAAAGGCCCAGGAAGGAGGGGGCAGAAAGGACCTTGGAAACGTCCAAAGACACTTGCAACCAATTAAACTATCACCCCCGAAGAGGTCAGTAGACTGGGGCTTGTCATCTTGAAAGACTTTGATCCAATGTATTTGGAGGAACAGTCAGCATTGGTGGTAGATGTCACTGGCTAGTCCTTACATACCTACAGCAGAAGAAACTTTAATTGGAGGCAACTTTAGGCAATTACTGGACTCTTTTAGAAGCAGTACCATAGGAGATTTTTCTGAAAGGCCTTGGCGATATGGAGTGACCAGGGATCATTTCCTGTAGCAGTTGAAGAAAACTCATTTTCGCGTTCAATCTCTGCTGCAGGTTCCCATGTCAAATGTATGGCTCATTGATGCTATAACAAGATGGTAATTAATATGCAATTAACCTAGCATTACTGGGGAATTACCACTTGGTTTTTAAATGAACTCAACTTGTAATTTTTATATTTATTAGCTGTGCCCAGTGCATGTTTTCCTCCTGGAACATTGGTGAAGGAACTGCAGTCATGAAAATGAGACAAAACACCAGACTCTCACATTAGCATGACCCACTCTGGGCAAGGCATGTGTATAAAATAGGTGTGTCTAGGGAGGTAATTAGAAGGCAGAGGGACCTCTTTTAAGTTATATGTCTGTACTGTGTTAAACACTTCTTCCATAAATTGTCTCATTTAATCCTCACCTCAACACTCGGAGGTTAGACTATTATTATACCCATTTTATGGACCATGGAACTGAAGCACTTGCCCAAGGTCACAAGGCTAGGAAATGGTAGAGGAGGGATTTGAAAGCTGCCAGTGGACTCTCAAGTCTACAATTAATGCCTCTTTTCTTACTATGTTCTCTAGCAAGGTCCCCTGAGGGTTGGGCACTAACAGTCATGCATGCAAGCATGATACTTCCATTATCACAGTCTGTTGGATATTGTCATTCTTGAGACTATCAGAGGCGATTTCTCTATGTAGAAACGTGGTCTCCCTTTGGTAGATGGATAAAGGTGGGCTCTGGGGAGGGCAGACGGTAAGGGCTGCACGCTATTCCTATTTTTGCAATGAGCACTTGTGTGATTTTGGGTAAGTCACTGAACATTTCTAGCCTCAGTTGCTTCATTTTCTTTGTAGATGATAAAATTGTATCAGATAAAGGCTCCAACCCATTCTAGAAACTGGATTTTTAATTCTACGGAATTTATCATTTTAGACACATCCTGAATTATCATGTGGCTTCAGGGCTCTCTGACATAGTTCTAAAATTGTGAATTCACTCAGAGAGCCTGGTTAGGACCCATGATGACATTATTCTCAAAGGGTCACTAAGGCTGGAGGAAGGTGCCAGGCAAGGAAGCGAGGCTCTGAGGAAGGCTGGTCAGTGAAGGAGGATCTGAAAGGGAGAGTCAGGGAGAAAGAAGTTGGGGCTAGCATCTGGTCAGGGGTCAAACACTATGGAAATTGTAAGAGGAAAACCACTGGATATCTTGCAAAGTGAAGAACCTTTGACTGTGTGGCCAAAAAGGGAAATCTGATCTGAAAGTCAAATGAGGTTTGGGTAGCTTGTCAGCATCAAAAGAATTTCTGTAATAAAGTAAAATAAGATAAAATAAAATAAAATGCTGGCCCTGACCAGTGTGGCTCAACTGGTTGAGTGTCCTGTGCATAGAAAGGTCTCAGGATCAATTCCTGGTCAGGGCACGTACCCAGGTTGTGGGTTCAATCTCTGGTCTCAGTGTTTATGGGAGGTGACTGATCGATCTCTCTCTCTCTCTCTCTTTCTCTCTCTCATTGATGTTTCTCTTTCTCCCCCTCTCCCTTCTTCTCTCTGTCTGAAATCAATAAAAACATATTTGAAAAAATACTGGACAGTTATGCAATTTTTAGGCAGATTTCTGAAGTATTCAGATTCAGAATACACTGACACATGCAGAATGGTTTATTCAGGTAGGGCCCCTGCTAGCGCATCTGTGCTTTGTGTGATTCAGAAAAAGGCACCTGAGAGGTAGGTACAGCCCCTTAGCAGTGTGACCTGGGAGGAAGCCATGTGTTTGTGAGAAGGACACACCTTCCTCCAGGCCAACGATTTTCAATTGGTGTGCTGCAAGAATTTTTAAAACATGCAATACCTGACTATTTTAGTCAGGGGCACTGACCTCTTTTCCCTTAGGTTGTCAAATAAAAAAATGACAACAGTTAACAGAACAATTCCTCTGGTGTGGAGGAAACCAAATTACACCTACTTTTTTTAGGTCAGATCTGCAAAAATACATAATATATTTTATGGTGTGCCACAGAATTTTCATATTTAGTTTATGTGTGTCATGAGATGAAAAAGGTTGAAAATTGCTGCTCTAGGCCGCTGTCCCTGCGTGTGACCACATGTGACTGGGCGAGTGGGTGGGGTCTGGAGGTCACCTCCTCTCTCCTGCTTAGCCAGACACTGTTGTGCATCAACAACCCACACAACCACGCTCTCCACCTTGGGCACAGGGGCCCTGAGGCTGGAGGCGTCAAAGGCCTGGGATGAGGGAATAGCTACAGGGTTAAGTTTTCTCTCCACCTGGCGTCCCATAGCTTCTATCTGCAGAGTGAATTGAGATGTCTGTCTGATTCTCTTTCTCCTGTTAATAGGCCAAGGCTTCTGATGTATGTTAGAGGTGCTGAAACTTGTTGGTTCTACAGGTTGATAGACTGGAGACATAGTGCGAGGGCATAAAATCAACCTGCCATTCCTAGTTTCTCTCCTTGATCTAGTTATGAGCTTAGCCACTGAAATAGTTTATGGCCTACTCCTGTCTGGAGAGTCTGTTGGGGGAATCCCTGCTCTGAAAAATAATGCCCTTGCACTAATTCAGCCCGTTCTGAGCCAATCCAAAAGAGGGCTGCAGACATCTAGGGGGTCAGTATCTTTCCTTTCAGATTAGGAAGGGTGAGGGCCTTGGAATCAGAGCCCAAGGCTACACACAATTTGATGTCTCTTCCCCTACCCTCAGTATCCCCTGGAGCCCCGAGAAATAATTACCTAGAAGGCAGCAGCTCTTTACCCTGAAGGGGCCTGGGAGCATGCTCCAGTTGTTCTGTGCAAGCTTCTGTCATTGCTAGAAGCAAATGCTACCCCCTAGATCCCCAGGGCTTAAAGGTACAGGGCCTCCAAGCATCTTGGAAGCTGGTGGAGGCAGGGATTGTGGGTAAGTAGTCAGTAAAGAAACCGGCTGATAAATGTTTAAAGGCAGACAGATGGTTTCTAGACAATGTTGTAACCACATCATAAGACAGCTAAATGTCGAATCACTATGTTGTGTACCTGAAACTAGCATAATATTGTATGGCAACTGTAAAAAAGGGAGATAATACTTTTTGTTTTGTTTTGTTAATCCTCACCCAAGAATAATTTTTCCATTGATTTTTAGAGAGACTGGGAGGGAGGGAGCAGAAAGGGGGTGGGGGGGGGAGAAAGAGGGAGAGAGAGAGAGAGAGAGAGAGAGAGAGAGAGAGAGAGAGAGAGAGAGAGAGAGAGAGAAATTGATCTGTTGCTCCTGCATGTCAGGGATGGAACCTACAACCCATGTATGTGCCCTTAACTAGGAATTGAACCCGTGACCCTTTGGTGAGCAGGCTGATGCTTTAACCATTGAGAAACACCAGCCAGGCCTATAATACTTTCTTCTTGTCCTCAATTGTTATTGAAAAAACAATAAAACAACATGAAAAAGAAAAAGGAAAATGGGAAAATGTGACCCATAGCCCCCTCCATCTCTGCACAGCAACTATTTTCACTTCTAGTTCTTGTTCTTGTATCTGCATATTTACACAGTTAAAAACCACATTTGCAATTTATAATATATTAGGTGAGGGAAGCAGAACACTTAATGCCTTCTCATATTTCTTTTTCCTATCTTCCTTTTCTTAATTTTAATGGCGGGATAATGTTCATATATTAAAATAACATATTCTCAAAACACTGCTCTTTAACCTGTATTCCTCTTCTGCCCTTACGTATTGTTTAACTGCATCCTGCATGGACCAAAGGAGTGGTTATCATGTTTAGACTTTAGAAAACAACGTAGGATGGTCACTACTGATATAAGGTAAACATAAAGGTCTTGCCTGCCATAATTACACTTTATATTATTGGTTGTCAATGAAATTATATAGGAAAATCCTCCTGTGGTTTACAAAGCTGTCTCAGACATGTTATCTCATGAGATCCTCACCACCACTGTATGGTAGATTTTTTCTCACTTTTATAGAAAAAGGAAAAAAAAAACCCACATAAAAGTAAGGGGCAGCTTCAGGACTTAAAGTCAGACTTCTGATTCATTGTCCCACGAACTCCTATTCACCCTTCAGGGCCCACTTTACACATCATGACTTGGCAGTAACTTTGTTATCAGTACTCTCCTATAGCCCATTCTCATTGAATGAAAATTATCTTTTATTGATCTTTTTTTATTGGGGAAAAATACACATAATATAAAATTGACCATCTGAACCTTTTTTTGTCTATAGGTCAGGGGCATTAAGTACATTCACACTGCTGTGCAACTAGTCCTGAACTTTTCCATCATCTCCAAAAGAAACTCTACACCTATTAAGTACTAAGCTCCCCTTTCTCCCTTTCCTTAGTCCCTGGTATCCTCCATCATTTTTTCTGCCTCTATGAATTTGTCTATCTCATACAATATAGGGTGGGGCAAAACTAGGTTTATAGTTGTTTGTATAGAAAATAACACAATGACTAGTAAATAATAATATAAGAATAAACTGTGTTTCACATATTCACAACTGTAAACCTACTTTTGCCCCGCACCCTGTATTTGTCTTTTTTCGTGTCTGGATTATGTCACTTAGCATAATGTCTTCAAGGCTCATCCCTGTATCAGAATTTCCTTTCTTTTTAAGGCTGAGTAATGTTCCAGTGTGTGTGTCTGTTTTATTCATTCATCTGTTGATGGAGATTTGGGCTGTTTCAGCTATTATGAATAAATAATGCTGCTATGATATACAGGTACTTGTTTGAGTTTCTACTTTTAACTTTATAAACTTAAAATTGCTAGATCCTAGAAGTGGGATTGCTGGATCATGAGATGAAACTATGTTTATGTTTTTGAGGAACCACCAAAAACTGAACCATTAGTAGCTGAACCATTTTCTATTCCCACCAGCAATGCACCAGGGTTCCAATATCTCCTCACCAATAGTTGTTTTTGATAATAGCCATCCTAATGGGTGTGAAGTGGTACTTCCATGGCCTCTAAGACATCTGTTAAACATGCACTATTGCCCACTCCACCCCCTGCACCATCTCAGGTGGTTCATGTGCCTGAAGACTGTGATGTGTGTGATGATAGGGACCATACACCCCCAGCCCCTGGTATAGTGCCTGGCAGAGCACAGGTGTTTGGGAAATGCTTGTTGAGCTGATTTCTGACTGCTCCCTATCTTCTCATTTTGATGTACTCACTAACATTAATTTTTCAAAAGTGCCCTTTCGTTGTTTTGGCGTATGAGGGAGAGACGAAGATAAAAAGGGTTTTTGTCCCCTGAGGAGTACGTCTGGAATAATGAACCTGTTGGACATAATTTGGCCTTTCCGTTTCATCACAGCTACCCAGAGCCTCACAATAGCACCTCCCTGCCTTTTTTTAAAAAATGAAATACTTGAGAGCATATCTTGTATGATAGATAATGGGTTAGTTCTAAGGATCCAAAATTGAATGAGACACAGTGTCCTTATTTGAGAAGTTCTTGGCTTATTGGGGAAAATACATATAAATAGAGCAACAGAACAGTGTAGGAAGAGCATTGTATACTATAATATAACAAGACTGAGGAAGATGGAACTGACTGAGTGGAGGAGCTGGGATAGTCCAAAAGAGGGGTTAATATTTGGTTGGTCTATGATGTGTGAGTAGGGAGAGAAGGGAAGGGGTGTGATTCTAGGAAGAAGTACCATTCTGTACTTCAGAGAGGGAGGTGAGAATGAGCATCTTGGAGTAAGGGGATAGTGGGCATCTTGGAATAAGGAAATATTGGGGAAGAATGTGAGCCATGGGAACTCATTTAAGATTTTTAAATAAGGAAGTGAAGGATGGGTTGGATGGGGCTGAGGTGAGAGGCAAGGAGACCCATTGGGAAGATTTTGTCATTCATAGTCTGGGAGAGAGACAATGGGGACCTGAGTCACATCGTTGACAGTGGGGATGAGAGGTACAGGGAGAGGTGCTGCAGGTTTTTCTAGAATTGGAATGACAAGATGTGCGTAGTAGCCAATTGGATATAGAGGATGAGAAAGTGGAAAGTGAATTTACCAGACTTCTGAGTATAGCTCAAAATACCAAAGTGCACGTAGCATTCATTTATGTCCTTTTAGTCCTTTGGAGGCTAATGCTTGCATGTTTTTGACCCATCTTCATTGTCATATCATCATATATCAGTATCAATTTTTATGAGCCTATTTATTTATTTATTTTAATTTCTTTATTGATTAAGGTATTACATATGTGTCCTTATCCCCTCATTCTCCCCCCACCCCCCACTCATGCCTTCACCCCCCTGTTGTCTATGTCCATTGGTTAGGCTTATATGCATGCATACAAGTCCTTTGGTTGATCTCTCCCCCTTTCCCCCACTGTCCCCTACCTTCCCTCTGAGGTTTGATGGTCTGATCGATGCTTCTCTGTCTATGAGCCTATTTATTATGTGCCAAGTGCTTTTCATATATTCATCCTGCCCAAATTTCTACATGGTAGCTATTATTCCCATGTAGTGGATAGATACATTTGTTATGTCACAGACAGGAGTGTTGAAGATGTCATATTATTTTCTCTAAATCAATCTGAATTCATGTACCCCTGTCCCACTGGAGTGGCAGGAAACTCAATTTGTCATTATTGAGATTGTTTTACCAACTTCTCCCCAGGGACAATACAAAGGTCTTAAGTGTCTTGCCTTGAACAGAAGTTTTGGAGAAAGCCCTTTGGTTTCGTGTCCATGCTGATCACAGCTTATTTGCTCATTGCTCAAGACCACATGGGGTTTTAAAGGCATCCTAGTCAAGAACACAAAAGGTGCTTATGGTACTACCTTCCTATGAAGCCATCCGACCACACCTTCTATGAACCACATTCTCTTAGGAATCCTGCCAGCTTAGGTGTTTGCAAACAAAAGCCAAGAAGAAAAGCTGTCTTCAGTCCTTATAAATCTCCCTGAAATGATGGAAGCCAGGTTATCTTGTTAGAATAAGAAGGTTAAAGTACAACAGTAACAGAAGAAAACAGAAAAGTAGTAATTCTGTGAGGCATCCTGCCAAACCTCTTTTAGAGTTGAGGAATACTCAGACAATTTGCCAAAGTCTTTCTCCAAAGATATAGTAATAATGGCTCTCCAAAGATGTCCATATCCCCATTCCGGAAGTTGTAACTATGTTATTTTACATGGCACTAGGGAATTTGCAGATGTGCTTTAAAGGGAGAAGGATAATGGATTGTTTGGGTGGACATCCTCTAACTACATGAATCACTACAAGGGATGAGGGAAGCAGAGAGTGGGTCAGAAGGGAGTAAGGACTTGACTCCATATTGTTGGCTTTGAAAATGGAGAAAGGGAACCTTGAGTTAAGAAATGTGGCCACTCTAGAAGCTGTGAACAGCCCTGAACTACAGCCAACAAGGAAATAGGGATCTCGGTCCTACAACCACAAGGAACTGAACTCTGGAATGAGCAAGAAATGAATCCTCCCCCAGTACTTCTGGAAAGGAACACAGTCTCACCAACACCTTGACTTTAACTCAGTGAGTCTGTAGGTTTAACTTACAGAACTGTAAGATAATAAATTTGTGTTTAAACTGTTAATTTGTGATAATTTAAGTCAGCAAGAGAAAGCTAATATAGTCACAAAGCTAGTTAAAGCCAAAATTGTACCTGAGGTCATACTCTCAAGCTTATTACATTATGTTTCATTCTTTAAAAATGTTCCCAGGCCCAGCACTGTTCTCCACAAAGTTAAATTAGAAAATAGAAGATGTGAATTTGTTTTCTCTTGGAAATAAGCTTATCATTGTCAAAACAATAGATGTTACTTAAAGAGAGTCAAACAATACATACAAATACACAAAAGAAAGTAAAAGCTCCCAGAAATTCCACAACCTAAAAAATGAGCACTATTATCATTTTCACAAACACCCAGAAAATTTGCTTTGCATGTATGTATGGTAAATATTTATATTTTTGGATGTTTCTATAATTGCTTTTTTAAGTGGATAATTTTTTAAAATAAATTTTATTGATTTTTTATAGAGAGGAAGAGAGAGGGATAGAGAGTTAGAAACATTGATGAGAGAGAGACATCGATCAGCTGCCTCCTGCATGCCCCCCACTGGGGATGTGCCCGCAACCCAGGTACATGCCCTTGACTGGAATCGAACCTGGGACCCGAGTCCTCAGGCCGACGCTCTATCCACTGAGCCAAACCGGTTAGGGCTTAAGTGGATAATTTTTTTATAGACATCTTTGTGTCAGTAAATATAGATCAACACCATTATTTTAGGTGTTGAGTAATATTCTATTGTATGGATGTTTCATAATTTACTTAAGCAGTTCTTATCAATGGACACTTACATTGTTTACAAGATTTAGCTCTTAAAAACAATACTGTGATGAATGCCTTTTTATCTTATCTTACTCATTTAAATATCCCATAATGGTAATTCTTGGGAGTGAAGAGTTCTAAAGAGTAAGCATAAATTACATTTTTATATATTTTGAAAAACTGCCCTCCAGATTGGTTTTGTAACTAATAGTACATTAACAACACTATACATGCAAGTCAGTGTTTTCATGAACTCATGAACACTAGGCTTTGTAAATTTTCTTTCTTTTTTTTTTTTTCTTAATTAAATCTTTATTGTTCAGATTATTACAGGTGTTCCACTTTTTTTCCCCCCATAGCTCCCCTCCACCTGATTCCCCACCCCACCCCATGCCCTTACCCCCCGCCACTGTCTTCATCCATAGGAGTAAGATTTTTGTCCAATCTCTTCCCACAACCCTCACACTTGCTTCCCCTGAGAATCGTCAGTCCACTCCCTTTCTATGTCCCTGATTCTATTATATTCACCAGTCCATTCTGTTCTTCAGATTTTTTATTCACTTGATTTTTAGATTCACTTGTTGGTAGGTATGTATTTGATGTCATTTTGTTGTTCATAATTTTTATCTTTACCTTTTTCTTCTTCTTCTTCTTCTTAAAGAATACCCTTCAGCATTTCATGTAATCCTGGTTTGGTGGCGATGAACTCCTTTAGCTTTTTCTTGTCTGTGAAGCTCTTTATCTGACCTTCAACTCTGAATGATAGCTTTGCTGGGTAGAGTAATCTTGGTTGTAGGTTCTTGCTGTTCATCACTTTGAATATTTCTTGCCACTCCCTTCTGGCCTGCATAGTTTCTGCCGAGAAATCAGCTGACAGTCGTATGGGTACTCCCTTGTAGGTAATTATCTGTTTTTTTCTTGCTGCTTTTAATATTCTCTCTTTGTCTTTTGCCCTTGGCATTTTAATTATGATGTGTCTTGGTGTGGTCCTCTTTGGGTTCCTCTTGTATGGGGTTCTGTGCGCTTCCTGAACTTGTAAGTCTATTTCTTTCACCAGGTAGGGAAAGTTTTCTGTCATTATTTCTTCTAATAGGTTTTCAGTATTTTGCTCTCTCCCTTCTTCTGGCACCCCAAAAATTCGGATGTTGTTTCGCTTAAAGTTGTCCCAGAGGCTCCTTACATTATCGTCATATTTTTGGATTCTTTTTTCTTTTTGTTTTTCTGGTTGGATGTTTTTTGTTTCCACATATTTCAGATCTTTGGTTTGATTCTTGGGGTATGTTGATCTACAGTTGAGTTTCTGTATATTCTTTATTTCAGACAGTGTATGCTTTATTTCTGACTGGTCCTTTTCCATTTTTTTGGCATTCTCATTAAGGTCCTTGAAGGTCTCACTAAGCTCCTCAGAAGTGTCATCAAGTTTCTCGGCAGTTTTTAGAAGATTCTTGAGTAACCTTATAAATGTGATTCTGAACTCTATGTCATCCAGTAGTTTGCTTTCCTCCGTTTCTTTCATTCGTGACATGTTTCTTTGTTTCTGCATTTTGGCTTCTTCCCTGTGTTGATGGAGTGGCTTTGTGTGGTAGGTGACCTATAGGGGGCAGTAGCTCAGCCTCCCCAATCACCTGATGTGGATGCTCTTGGTACACCCCTTTGTGGGCTGAGTGCAAAGTCTTGGTGTAGTTAAGCCTGAATTGCTGTTGGTACGCTGGGAGGAATTGACCTCCAGGCCAATTAGCTGTGAGCACTCCCTGTGTCTATAATGGAAGAAGTGCTGCGCTGAAGACACGCTTATGGGGCAGGACTTGTTTCAGTGGGGCTTTGGTGCTCACTGAGTCTGCCTCTTGAATGTGTCACTTATGGATGTGAGGAGTTGAAATCTGTTGTCTCACACTGACCACTAGGTACACTGGCTTCTGGATCTCCAATGGGGTGCAGGTCAGCTACTGTCTGAGGCCACTCAGCAGGAGCTACAGTGAGAGCTGCAGTTTTCTCCTCTTTGCTTGGGGTTTGGAGGTTTTGGAGCTGTCTGACCCGGGCTGCAAGTTTTCTAGGTTAAGCTGCAATAGGGCATGCTTTCTTATGCTAATTGAGCTGCTTGGAGCTTGGGTGGGTTTGTAGGTTGTGTGGGGCGGGGTCTCAGGGCGTCACTAGGTTAGGGCGTGGCAAACAGCAATGGCTGCTAGTAAACCGGCTCTGTGTCCAGACCGTGTCCTGGAATCCTGTGCCCCAGTGCCGTAAACAATTAATCCATGCGCGCAGCTCTGCTAGCAAGCCACTCTCACTGGCAGTCAGTCCAGCTTCTCCCCGTAGGAGTTTGGGTCCCCCGCGTCTCCCCAGAGACTGGATTTCAGAGTAATCGGGGGCTTGTCTCCCTTTGGGTTGAAAAAAGCAACGCACCCAGTCGCCCGCCGCCAGCCCGGATCACGCGCCTCCGTACCTCAGCTTTTCAGCGCTCGTGCACGTCTCAATGCTCTTTTCTCTTTCCTTCTAGTTGTAGAACTTCCACTCAGCCAGCTTTCCCGTGGTTCTGGGTGATAGACGTTTTATCTTTTAGTTGCAGTTTAAATTGTTGTCGGAGGCAGCAGTTTAGGTGTTTACCTATGCCGCCATCTTCTGTAAATTTTCTTAATTTTTGTCTATCTAATAAGCTAAAAAATAAATGAAAAATTATTCTTTTAGTTTTGACTTTTTGGTGACTATCATACTTAAATGTTGTTTACATTTTTACTGGTCACTTGTATTTCTTCCTTTGTGGGCAGCCTGTGAGAAATTAATATAACATAGTTTAAAGGTGTAGACTTTCAATAGACAGCTCTGGTTCTGAATCACTATTTCTTTTTGTTTGTTTGTTTGTTTGTTTTTCTGCAAAAAGCTTTATTGTTTCCATTTGGTCCGAGGCATGGGAAAGGGTTCCAGGGTGGTTAAAAGGATGCCTTGTGGTTTCAGAGGCTCAGGCAGAAGCCGAACACCGGGGCAATGCAGAGGGGCCCCTCAAAGACCTCTGGCCTCCAAAGGTTCCTAGTTGTACTTGTGGGCGAACTTTTCAAAGCGATACTAGCCCAGCTCAGCCTGGGGGCGCTGCCAGCCTGCGGAGGTGAAGCCTATCTCCTTGATGGATGTGGTTCTCCAGGAAATGGTTCTCTAGGAAGTCGCAGAGCTGAGGGTCTATGCAGGCGGAACCCAGGACATGCAGATCCATGAGGGCCCAGTTCAGGTTCTTCTTCCTGACCAAGGAGGCTCTCCCGGGGTCCTGAGTTTAACCCCACTCAAGTTGGGAAGGCTTTTGCCTGGAAGAGAACTTGGCTGACACGCTGGCTTTGCATCTTCAAGAGAGGCTCAGTGCCTTCATGCTTCTCCGGGGCCAGTTCTCAGAAGTGGTCCACACCCTCCAGAGCCACACTGTCACAGTTGAATAGAAACCCAGAGAGGGGCAGATGTAGGAGGCCACAGATGCAGGGTGACCAGGCAGCTGATGGTGGCCTCCATCTCGGTGGAATAATTCTGACAAATTTGGGAGCTCATGGTTATTTAGCAGTCAGGAGTTAAGCTCAAAACCGGTGTTGGCAGAGGATAGCTAAAATGGTTTTGAAGGTGGCGACTAGGAAAGAGGTTGGAGGGTGGTGGGAGGCTGGAAGAAGGGGCAGCCCTGGGTCTGTTCTGTCCAAACACTGTTGATTTAAGTAACTGCCCAGAATCATTATTTCATTACCTGCTAGCAGTGTGGTCCTGAGCAAGTTACTTAAATCATCTAAGCCTCAGTCTTTCCACCTGTCAAGTTGGTATAACATTTACTTCCTCAAGTTTCTGGGAGAGTTAAAGGTAATAACTTAAAGAAAGCTCTTAAATTTTGCCTGGCATGTAGTAAGGCGTTTCCTAAATGTTAGTTATTATTAAGGAGATCTTTAGTTTATTCTCTTTTATTTGCAAGAGCTTATAAGCTCTTTAACTATTAAGGCTCTTTATCCTTTGACATATATGTTGCCAAGTGTTATTTATGTGAGTGTATTTTAAACTGATGGAGGGGAGAGAAAAAACACACCTGTATAGACACAAAACTGGAGGGGGGGCACGCCATCATCACTTAAGCTGTATCTCAAACAAAGTCTATTAGTTCTGCTCAGCCCTGCCTCGCTGACCCTTTCATTAGTGTGATGTTAACAGCTCTAAATTCTGGGAAAGGAGGAGCCCTGCTCTTGAAGGCCCTTCTTTTGATTATAGGGACACACGGGGGCTTTCTGGTTGACAGTTCTGTGTTTAACTGGTGAGCATCTCCTCCAGGGACTCCTTGTTATAATGAATTCTCCTCTCTTTCCTCAGAGGCTGCAATTGGCTCAGGTTAGGAGGCACCAATGCCCTGCCCCTTCCTTATCGAGACTTCCTTCATCGTCAGCTTGCTGCCTCTTCACTGACTGACTCCGGTCCCAGCCCGACAGCTGCTGACAGAGGAGTGATTCGTTGATTCATGTTAACAGCTATTAATAGGGCTCATTATTTCCCAGGAAACTGACAGGATGACGCTCCTGCTTGTCTCCTGTTTTCAGGGCACAATTGATTCTTCTTCGCCACATTAAGTGGCAGCCGTTTAAATCATATTGATGTCTCCAGTTCAAAGTGATGCTTGTCTTGTATGGTAACAAATTAAATATGGAAGCCAGAATCCTGAACATGCCACTTACCTGCTTCCCGACCCAGAGAGGAGCTCATTGCATGGAGGGAGGGATAGTTGTGTGCACACACATGGAGTTTCCATAGATACGTATTTGTGTTTGACTTCTGTCTGGGAGTGTGCATTTCCCTCCTCTTTTTATGTATCAGTAATTTTTATTATATACCCCCATTGCCTCAGTGGAAATAAGCAAGAGGGTTTTACAAGATCTAGTCGTCTCTGGTCTCTTCCAGAAGCATGCTGAACTAACTGTATTACGTGCATATGTATTGGGTGAGTGGAATGGATAGTTGGGTGAGCGAGAATAGGAAGTGAAAGTGGGTTTGGAGACAGAAAACATAAGATTCAAGATTAGTTACTTGTAGAAAGATGTTAAAAAAAGATTAGGCTAAAATGCGGAAAGTCATCCAGTGGATAACAGTAAAAGAGTAGGACACCGAACTATTATTTAAAAATATTTTCATTGAGTTTTAGAGAGAGAAGAAGGGAGACGGAGAGAGAGATAGAAACATCGATGAGGGAGGAAGTCATTGATTGGCTGCCTCCTGCACAGCCCCCACTGGGGATGGAGCCCACAGCCTGGGCATGTGCCCTGACTGGGAATCGAACCAGAGACCTCTTGATGCTTGGGTCAACGGTCAACCATTGAGCCATATCAGACAGTTGTGAACTATTTTCTTAAAATTAAAACAAAAACAAACAGAATTATAGTCTTTTTATCTACTGTGGCTAGCATGCTTACAAGAAGGGACATTGGTGATCGATCTTGTCATCTGACATTGTATTTCCCCAGGTTCCTTGTTGAGGTCGGAGCCCTGATACCCAGCTGCTCCAGCACTCTGGGTGTGTGTGGCTTTCTGTGTATCTGGGGGAGGAAGCTCCCTTTATGCCTGGGCAGTACATTTCTGTGTGGGTGCATTTCAGAGGATTTGTGGCTTGTCTGGGAGTTATTGATTTGCCAAGTGCAGTGCAAAGCCAGAGAGGGAGGAAAACTTTCCTAAGGACGGATATATAATGGCTTCACCAAGTGAACTGGACTCAAATAAAACTGCAAGGCAAGCCGCTTATGTGGTGATTGCTTCCCTCGCACGTCCTAAGTGAGTCCACAGCCGAGCTGCTGCGAGTGGCACACCTGATTGATTGATTTAACATTACAGCCTCTGAGAAATGTGGAGCAGCTGTAATTGTTGCTGGAGGTCTCTGTCAGCTTCATGCTGAGTGAGTGACTGGTGCCTGAGAGGTCCCTGGGGGCGCTCCTGCTGGCTCAGGGTGAGAGGGCTCCCTTCTCACTTCATTGGCACTGCTGTTGCTTAGCAGACCCCTCAGCAACTAGGGAGTTTGAGAACTCTGGAGGTTAATGTGCAGGCAGCACACAAACATATGCACACATGTGTGCATACACATGCACACATGTACACACATGCACACACACCGTATCTATTGGGGCCTCACAGTGCAAGGGCAAGGGGGATGAGACATAGTGAGCTATCAATTTATTTATTTGAGTAGAGTCACAGAACAAGTCCTTGCTTGTAGGGACTGGCAGGCAGGGAGGAAAGGGGGCTCCACACAAATGAAACAACAGGCAGGCAAGTGTGAAGTGTGTTCACCCCCCGAGGATCTTATTTCCTCTTTTTGGGACGATGGGACCAGAACAGTCAAGGAAGCCACTTTGAATTGTGTCTGTAGCCCTACTATTTTCTCCGGAGGTGGGAGGTGGCTACAAGAAAAATTAGAGTCCAAGGCCACTGACCCTTATATTCCCTTAATCTGATGACTGATATTTCAGTACTTTGTCCCTCGGTTTAGGGTGTTGGCTACTTTACAATTCCAATACCCTTAGAGCAGGGAGTAGTTTCACTATTATTATGTTTTTGTTTTGCTTTTACACACTGATATCTAATTGCGAGTTGGTTTATTAGATCTTCCGTGAACATGTTTTGTGGGGGCGAGGGTGGGAACAAGAGAATTTTTTAGAAGATAACTAACATTATCTCTATGAGATAATTTACAATCTAATGGAATGTGACTCCTGGGGACTCTGGCTGTCCCATTGGAGGAGAGGCAGAGGTGGTTGGAGTGGGCATGGGGTGGGGGAACACTTATATAGAAGGTAACCAAATACTTTGATGCTTCCCTCAATCTTTGTTTCTTTAGATTTGTTTGTTTCATTGCATTGGGGAAACTGAGGGCTTAGGAAATGCTTCAAAATGATTCCTGCTGACATGCCCAAAGGCCAATGGCATTGATAAATCATTGTTCTATCCTATCTAATAAAGAGGGAATATGCTAATTGACCCTCACACCATCACAAAGATGGCAGTGCCTACAGCCAATAAGGAGGATGTTTAGGGTGTTGGCTACTTTACAATTCCCATACCCTTAGAGCAGGGAGTAGTTTCACTATTATTATTTTTTGTTTTGCTTTTACACACTGATATCTAATTGCGAGTTGGTTTATTAGATCTTCCGTGAAGATGTTTTGTGGGGGCGAGGGTGGGAACAAGAGAACAATAGGAGGGAATATGCTAATTGACTGCCCCACCCCCAAAATGGTGACACCCACAGCCACACGATGGCGGCACCCAATCCCCTCAGCCCAGCCCTGGTGGCAGGCCAGGCCACTCCGTGTGCCTGCCTCTGGAGTCCCCCAGTTCTGTCAGCCCCCCAGCTGCCCAGGGCCAGCTAAGGCGCAGGCAAGCCTTGGATGGCGGCTGCCTAGCTGCCCAAGGCTGCCTGAGGCTCAAGTAACCAGGGCTGGCCGAGACTTGTGTTCCTGGCAGTGGCAGCAGCAGAGGTGTGATGGGTTATTACCTTCCCCGATTGTTGGGTCACCTCCCGCCCCAGAGGGCTCCCAGACTGTGAGTGGGGGTAGGCCGGGCTGAGGGACACCCCCCATCCCCCGCTCCAGTGCATGAATTTTCATGTATCAGGCCTTTAGTCTTATATACAGGGAAATGTGGGGATGTAATTAAAAAAACACAATTAATGAACTTAAGTTTTTGGAGCAGTTTTAAGTTCACAGCAAAATTGAGGGGAAAGATCAGGGAGATTTGGGGTTTGTTTTCAGCATCCCCTCTATACCCACTCCTTCTCTTGCCACTTCCCTCCAAACTCCTGATCTTCCCCTAAACCTACTCCAGTGGTGGAAAATCAGCAGCCTTCCCTATCTCAATTGATAGCAACTTCCTCCTTCCCGTAGCTTAGGGCCAAATCTTGTCCCTCACTCCTCCCGGAGGTCCTGGTGGTGCCACCTGAGCACACAGACAGGACGTAAGGCTCTTCACACCTCCACTGCTGCTAGCCTGGCTCACCTATGTCAGCACTTGCCTGATAAGTTCAACTTTACATCAGAGTCTCCTAGAAGCTCACCTGTTTCTACCTTTGTCCCCATAGACTTGAATCTGTTCTTAGCACAGCAACCAGGTTAATTGATCAAAACATAACCTAGATCATGTCACTCCTTTAGCTCACAAACTGGGAATAGCTCCCTGTTTCAAGAGTGAAACCAGTCATTACCATGGCCCACAAAGCCCCAAGTGACTGCACTCCCTCACCTCTCTCACCTCCTCTTCTTTCTCCTGATCACTCACGTCCAGCCATAGTGATCTCATTTATTCCCGGAATAGCCCACAATGCTGGGCCTTTACTGTAGCAAAGCCTGGAAAGTCCTCTCCATTGAGATCTGTGTGGCTAGTCTCACCTCCCTCACCTTTTTACTAAAATGTTATCTTTTCAATTAAAATTTCCCAGACTGCCCTATGTAAAATGGAATCTTCCACTCTTTATTCCCCAAACCATGCTTTGCCTTTTCTTATAAAAAATTTTAAATTGATTTCTGAGGGGAAGGGAGAGAAAGAGGGAGAAACATCTTTTAAAAAAATATTTTTAACAGTTTGAGAAAGAGAAAGAAAGAGGGAGAGATGGAAACATCAACGATGAGAGAGAAGCATCGATCAGCTGCCTCATGCATGCCCCTTACTGAGGATCAAGCCTGCAACCCAGGCATGTGCCTAGACAGGGAATCGAACTGTGACCTCCTGGTTCATAGGTTGATGCTTAACCACTGAGCCACACCGGCTAGGCTACCTTTTCTTTTTCTCTATAGAATATATATTGATGGGGATCAAGTCAGCAACCCAGGCATGTGCCCTTTGCCAGAAACAAATCCAGGGCCCTTCAGCCCACAGGCTGATGCTCTATCCACTGAGCCAAACCAGCTAGGGTTATAGAATATATTCAATATGCTATATACACTCAATTATTGTGTATTTATTTACTTACCTTTTGTCTGTTCCTTTTACTAGAATGCAAGTTCTATAAATTTCTCTTTTGGTCACTGACGTATTGCAAATACCTGGCAGTGTGGTGCTTGGTATGCTTGCTGCTTGTATTTTGATTGATTTCCTCTCTTAGTTTGGTGCCCATGCCTTAAAAACTCCCCTCTGGCTGCTCATTCTGACCTTCTAAACTAAACCTACCTTCCCAGGCAGTGCCTCAAGCTTCTAGATATTTTCAGATTTTCCACCAACCCCCTTTATCAAAACTTACAAAGTTCTGTTCTCTTAGGACTTTGCTTTTAACTATATAATGCAACTCATTAATCTATGCTAAGATGCAATTACTCATTTTTTTCCCTTTGAGGTGTTTACAATACAATATAATTTGGTTCTAAAAACCAAATGTTCTACTCCCAGGAGTCGCTACTGTTTGGCTCTTAGGTTTCTAGCACGCCAGTGGGGCAAATGTTTTTCAATGATAGAGAAAGAAGTGTGTATCTCAAGTCAGGTAGTAGTAAAGGTAACTAGTCCCACCTCAAATCCTCATCTCCAGTCTCTGCCCCAAATTCTACATATAATTTCTGTGATCATTAGCTAAATGAATGTTGAATGTGTGTCTGTACATGTCGCTTTATTTTGACCATTGCAAGAGTTCTGTCTGGCAGATATTATCATTCTCATTTTATGGGTGGTGTCACTGAGGCCCAGAGAAGCCAAGTGACTTGCTCAAGTTTGCACAGCCAGCATGTGACTAAGACCATAATAGAATTAGAATCTACATCTTTTCAGTCTATAATGATTTTAATGCTTTATAAATTAATAAACTTAATTTTTAGAGCATTTTTAGGTTTATAGCAAAATTGAGCAGGCATTTCAGAGAGTTTCCCTGAACCCACCACCCCACACACAACTACCCAGACCACAATTGACACATTATAATCCCCTAAAGTCCACAGTTCCATGAGGGTTTGCGTTTGGTGGTGTACATTCTGTAGGTTTGGATAAGTATGTTAGTGACATCATTATAAGATCATACAGAATAGTTTCTCTGTCCTAAAAATCCCCTGTGCTCCACCTATTCATCCCTCCCTGTCCTCTAACTCCTGAAAAGCACTGATTTTTTCACTGTCTCCGTAGTTTGCCTTTTCCAGAATGTCATAGAGTTTGAATCATACAGCATGTAGCCTTCTCAGATCGGCTCTTTTCACTTTAGTGGTATGCATTTAATACTCTTTTTAATATAGCAGACTAGAGGCCTGGTGCACGAATTCATGTGTGGGTGGAGTCCCTTGGCCTGGTCTGTGATCAGGGCTGATCGAGGGCTGTCTTGTCCAGTCCTGATTGGAGCCAATGGGAGCTGGCCAGCCAGCTGGAGAGGGATCATGGGAGCTGATTGGGCTGGCCAGCTGGGGAGGGACCTTGGGAGGGCTCCAGAGCGTGTGTGGCCCTCTCGCACAGTCCCAATTGGCCGGACCCCAGCAGCAAGCTAGTCGACTGGTCAGAGCATCTTCCCCCTGGTGGTGATCAACCTAAAGGTCAGACACTTAGTTTATTATGCTTTTATTATATAGGATTCCCCTTGGGTTCAAAAATTACCGTCTGATGTCCAGAGTATAAATGCATTTAAACATGCCAGATTTGGTCATTGTAATGCATTTGTTAATAGCTACAGACAGTCCTTGGGTTACGTCGGACTCAACATATCATTTCATGGTTATGTCACCATCTCCCATTTATTTATATATATAAAAAAAGTTCTGTCATTTTGACATATGTACATATGTGCTTTATGTTTTTTATTATTTATTTACCACAAGTAAAGGTCAGGAATTGTTATATTTCTTTTAACTTTTCTTTTTTACTGTTTCACTTCATTACTGCTGTGTATGTGCTCCACGTGAGTGACATAGGTGCTTATTTATGCAGGTGGGTTCCGACTTACGGGGAAAATCGCGTTATGTTGCGCTGTAGGAACAGATCTCGGATGTAATCCGAGGACCTACTGTATTTATAAGATGCCAAATTATAACTGATTGTGACATGCAATATGATTTCATTTATTCTGACTTCCTTTCTCCCAGCCCTCAACTTCTTGTGAAAATGGACCCCCTTCTAAGCCCACAGCAGCAGGACTCTGAGCTGGCGACTTCTTCGTAACTAACAAGGTTTAAATGGTAAGATAAACAAGACAGGGAAGGAGAAGCCAGGAAGCAGAGAACACAGACAGAGGCATGGTGACCTCTGATTATCCAAAGCTGTTTATTGAACACATTTTTGTGCTAAGATTGCCTGCTGTTTCCAGTCTGCACGCTGCCTTCACTCCTCCTAATTAAAGCCAGCGGGCTAGAATGGAAGAAAACAATTTCAAAGCGAAGGGGCAGCATAGGGAGCAAGCACTAGTTTTCTTTTCTCCCTTTTTCAGAAGACTCTGAGCCCTTTCTAGGAGAAGCTGGTAGGAAGGACATGTCCTAGAAACTGAAGGCCAGGGCAGCTGAAGGCGTCTTTGAGGTGACTGCATCCCGTTTCACCGGGGCTGTGGCCCACTGTGCCAGGAGAAAGGGAGCCTTTGTCTGGCTGATGTTCTCAATCTGCATGACTCTCTCCTTGTCTTAATTATTACTGGCGTCTCAACTGGAGGAAATAGCTTTTCAAAAATGATGGCATTTGCCCTTATTCTTTTTTCTTCAGTCTACTGCTCAGGTAGTTCTCAAATTTTGGTGAGCATCAGAATCACCTGGGAGGGCTTATGAAAACAGAGGTGGCTGGACCTCACCCCAGAGTGTCTGATTCCGTAGAACTGGGGTGGAGCCCAAGGATATGCACTTCTGATAAGTCCCCACAGGGTGCTGGTGCTATTGGTCTGGGGACCACACATTGAGAGCCATTGCTGTCAACCAGCTGTTCCCTGGTTGAGTCATGCATTCTTGAGTTTTCCTGCTTTGTGTTATCCCACAGTACATGGAGCTGAAGTGGACCAGCATGAGAGGTAATGTTTTCAGCTCAGGGCATCCTGAGCGAACACGATCCCACTGTCAGTGATAGTGATACTCCTGTCCGTAAGGCTTGGGGGGAAGAGAGGTAAGTGTTGGGCAAGGAGAGAGATTGAGGGTGAACTTGCTGTTTTTTTCAGGAAAGCCACATGGTATTGTGAAAAGAGCATGCATGGCTTTAAGAGTTAATCCGGTCTGGGTCCACTCAACTCTCAGCTCTTCCCTTATGTTCAATTAACTTTGAACGTGTTATTTAACTTATTTGAACTTCAATTTTCTACCTGTAAACTATAAGTATTCAACATATGTGTATCATATGACCATTTTTCTAGCTTCTGGGAATACAGATGTGGAGGGGATCCAATCTGTGTCTTATGTCTTCATTTTCTTATGAAGGTTCCTGTATCATATAAAGTTTATATTAATACACTAGTACTCTTTTATCTTGCTAACCTGTCTGTTGTTCCTGGAGCCTCAGCTGAAAACTTAGGAGGGAAGAGGTAAAAGATATTTTTTCTTCCTTACATGGGGTTACAAAAGTTGAGAATGATAACTGGACTTCTCTTAGACACTATTATTATTATTATTATTTTTGTTAATCTTCACCTGAGAATATTTTTTCCATTGATTTTTAGAGAGAGTGGAAGGGAGGGAGGAAGGGAGGGGGAGAGGTAGAGAGGGAAAGAAACATCAACATGAGAGGGACACATCAATTGATGCCTCCCCCATGCACCCCAACCAGGGCTAGGGATCGAACCTGCAACACAGGTATATGCCCTTGACCAGGAATCGAATCCTCGATCCTTAGGTTCACAGGCCAGTGCTGTCACCACTGAGTGACACCAGCTGGGGCCCTCTTAGATACTATTTATCACTGGTTCTGAGGATCCGAAGCCTCTTTGTTATTGAGACTGGCCGCTGAGGCAGGGGTGATTTCTGGTACCTTGGAAGCCTTCTTTGTCCCTGTGTCCCCCCACCCCCACTTCCTGTCCTTCCCCAACATGCTGCAGGCACATATAGGACCTTAAACCTCCCTTTCCTTTCAGGTGTCTGACACTCTTTTGAAAGAGTCTTAATATTTCACCATAATTTGTGTGATTTTAAGTTAATGGATTTGTCTTTTCTCCCTGAGCTGTCTGCATCTCATCTCTAAGGTGTAAATGACACATAATTAGACTCTTTCCTTAGAGCAGGTTTTGATGGAGAGAAAGAGAGAAAAGCATAAGGACCAGCCTAGGCCCTGGAGTGAGATGGGCGGGAAAGAGAAAACAGTTCCGTACTTGGCATGGAGTTTTGCTTCAGAAAGGACCCAGGTTGAATTCTAGCAACTTCACTTAGACTTCGGAAAATTACTTAACCTTTCTTTGTCATGCATGAAATGAAAATAGTAATAACAATGTCAGTAATAATAATACCTGTTTTCTAAGGCTGGAGCAGAAGAATGACTAGTTCTAATCTGAAGTGTCTGATCCATCAGAAATGCCTCCTTCCCAGCTCCTTCCCACCTGCTTCTACCTTCTCACTAATTCCCTCTAGGCTGACTTGTTCTCTACCTGCTCAGGTGAGGAGTGGTTTCTGCTGTCCGGTGCACATTTTAGGGAAGAAATACATAAGAATTTGCTACTTTACATTAATGTTTGGGGCACAGTAAATCAAGCGCTACCTTTGTCACGGGTGTTGCATTTTAAAAGGCAGCATTCTGCCTGGCTGGCATGGCTCAGTGGTTGAGCATTGATCTATGAACCAGGAGGTGACAGTTCAAATCTCATTCAGTTGCAGGCTCCATTCCCAGTAGGGGGTATGCAGGAAGCAACCAATGGATGATTCTCTCTTATCATTGACTAGAGGCCCTGTGCATGAAATTTGTGCACTTGGGGGGGGGGTGTCCTTCAGCTCAGCTGGTGGCAGGTGCCGTCTCGCAGTCTGGGAGCCCTTGCTCCTTACTGTCCACCTGCTTGCTGCTCCTTAGAGCTGCTGTGGAGGCAGGGGAGGCTCCTGTCACTGGCCCTGCGCTCACCAGCCGTGAGCCCAGCCCTGCATTGAGCATCTGCCCCCTGGTGGTCAGTGCATGTCACAGTGATCGGTTGTTCCACCAGTCATTCCCCTGTTTGGTTGATTTGCATATTAAGGTTTTATTATATAGGATGTTTCTATCTCTCTTTCCCTCTCCCTTCCTCTCTGAAACCAATAAAAATACATTTTAATTCAATTTTGTTTAATATATATTTTATTGATTTTTTCAGAGAGGAAGGGAGGGGGATAGAGAATTAGAAATATCGATGAGAGAGAGACATCGATCAGCTGCCTCCTGCACAACCCCCACTGGGGATTGAGCCTGTAACCAAGGTACATGCCCTTGACTGGAATCAAACCCGGGACCCTTCAGTCCATGGGCCAATGCTCTCTCCACTGAGCCAAACTGGCTAGGGCAAAAAAAAAAAATATATATATATATATATATATATTTATATTTATATTTATATTTATATTTATATTTATATTTATATTTATATTTATATATATTTATATTTTAACACACATCATTCTGTGGAGGAAGTGAGGCTTAATACCCTCACTAATTCAGCAAAGCTAATTTTGCAAAACTAATTAGGGGTGATGGTGGGTAGAACTTTCTGGTGTCAGCCAAACTCCCTGAAATAATTTCTTTGATTCTCATCCCTGGGTCCCACAAAGTGGGGATGTGTGCCATTCCTGCACTTGCCATGCTCATCAAGGAAGGGCTTCTGTAGTATAGAAGGCAGGTGTGCAAAGACACCTTCTGGGCCTTAGTGGGGTTCAGTTAGTTTCTGCCCACAATCTGGTGGTGGTGGTGGCAGTGTGTGTGCGTATATAATTATAGGTATTATGTATCATTTATGTACCTACATATAATAGCACTATATATCATAGCAATTATATATATATATACCCACACAAAATTTATTGCTGTGTTGTCATGTGTTTCTCAGTTAGGCTGTGAGTGGCCATGGGTCACAGGTGAGGCAGTTGGCAATGGAAGGAAGGAAAATTTCCCCCACAAAACATCTTAGATGTACTTGAAGGAAGAAGAGGAGTCCAGCAGGCAGGAAGGGCATTTTGGACAGTGGGAGGAGCCTGTGCAAAGTCCTTTTGAAGACAGCATGTAACATATGTGATGGAGGGCATTGCTGAAGTATCTATAGAGCTCCATCTACATTCAAAAGGAGCATAACCACAAGAAGTGAACATAAAAGAAATAAAGATCTTAAGGATCAAATGTGGAGCTCATGTTGAATCTGTGTTCTACACTAAGGCACTCACCTGAAGCCCTACAATGTGACCAGCCTTTATTTAATTAATTTATTTTTTAAAATAAATCTTTATTCAGATTATTACAATTGTTTCTCCTTTTTCCCCCCATAGCTCCCCTCCACCCGGTTCCCACCCCACCTTCTGCCCTTACTTCCCCCCCACTGTCCTCATCCATAGGTGTACAATTTTTGTCCAGTCTCTTCCTGCACTCTCCCATACCCCTTTCCCCCTGAGAATTATTAGTCCACTCCCTTTCTATGCCCCTGATTCTATTATATTCACCAGATTATTCTGTTCCTCAGGTTTTTAATTCACTTGATTATTAGTTTCACTTGTTGATAGATATGTATTTGTTGTTCATAATTTTTATTTTTACTTTTTTCTTCTTCCTCTTCTTAAAGAATACCTTTCAGCATTTCATATAATACTCGTTTGGTGGTGATGAACTCCGTTAGCTTTTTCTTATCTGTGAAGCTCTTTATCTGCCCTTCAATTCTGAATGATAGCTTTGCTGGGTAGAGTAATCTTGGTTGTAGGTTCTTGCTATTCATCACTTTGAAAATTTCTTGCTACTCCCGTCTGGCCTGCATAGTTTCTGTTGAGAAATCAGCTGACAATCTATAGGTGCTCCCTTGTAGGTAATTAACCGTTTTTCTCTTGCTGCTTTTAATATTCTCTCTTTGTCTTTTGCTCTTGGCATTTTAATTATGATGTGTCTTGGTGTGGTCCTCTTTGGATTCCTTTTGTTTGGGGTTCTGTGTGCTTCCTGGACTTGTAAGTCTATTTCTTTCACTAGGTGGGGGAAGTTTTCAGTCATTATATCTTCAAATAGGTCAGTATCTTGCTCTCTCTCTTCTTCTGGCACCCCCATAAAACTGATGTTGGTACGCTTGAAGTTGTCCCAGAGGCTTCTTACACTATCTTCAACTTTTTGGATTTTTTTTTTTTTTGCTTTTTCGGTTGAGTGTTTTTTGCTTCTTTGTATTTCAGTTCTTTGACTTGATTCTTGCGTTCCTCTAGTCTGTTGTTGGGTCTCTGTATAATATTTTTTATTTCAGTCAGTGTATGTTTAATTTCTAGTTGGTCCTTTTTCATATCTTTGAGGGTCTCGTTATATTTATCGGTCTTTTCTAGGATATTCTTGAAAAGCCTTACAGCCGTGATTTCGAATTCTATATCCAGTCATTTGTTTTCCTCCATTTCTTTTGTTTGTGATCTGTTTCCTTGTCGCTGCATTTTCACTGCTTCCCTGAGTTGGTAGGGTAGCTTTGTGTGCTAGGTTTCCTATATGGCCCAGTGGGTCAGCCTCCCCAGTTAACCTGAGGTGGACACTCTTGGTGCACCCCTTTGTGGACTGTGTGTACAGCCTTGTTGTAGTTAAGTCTTGATTGATGTTGGTATCACTGGGAGGAATTGGCCTCCAGGCCAGTTGGCTGTGAGGATCAGCTGTGTCTAAGCTGGGAGAAGTTCGGTGCTGGAGACAGCCTTATAGGATTAGACTTGCCAAATTGTAAAAGCCTCTGTGCTCAGCTTGGATGGGGTGGAGTCTCAGGGCAGAGCAGACAGTCTTGGCTTCCTGACAGCCCTGCCCTTGCGCATGCCTCCAGACCTCTGCCTTCCCCAGCTCCTGAGTTTTTGCCTGATAGTCCAGATTCTCCCCGTAAGAGCGTGGGTCCCCAGGGGCTTGCCTGGAACTGGTGATCAGTGCAGTCAGAACTGGGGTTGAGTGCAGTCAGGAGCTTCCGACTCCCTTCTGCTAGGGAAAGCCTGTGGCAACCTCCATAGTCTTTGTGCATACTGGCACGTGTGCCTCCAGACCCCTGCCTGCCTGGGCTCCCCCTGTTCTCCCCTGGGTCTCCGAGTCTCTGAGTGCCTTTCTCTACCTGACAGTTCAGACTCCCCTTGTATGAGCCTGGGTCTGTGGGGTTTTGCCTGGAACTGGGGTTCAGTGCAGTCAGAACTGGGGTCCAGTGCAGTCAGGGGCTTCCTTCCCCCTCCCGCCAGAGAAAGTCAGCCAGGCTCTCAGCCGCCCTTCCTCTCTGCATGCACAAAGACCCTTTGCCGTACCTCAACCCTTTGCCATTCCTCCAATTCTCCGTGAGCTTTTCTCTTTCCTTCTAGTTGTAGAATTTCCACTCAGCCAGCTTTCCTGTGGTTCTGGATGGTGTCCGTTCTGTCTTTTAGTTGTAGTTTTGAAACTGTTGTGCGAGGCAGCAGTTTAGGTGCTTACCTATGCCGCCATCTTCTTGACCAGCCTTTATTGAAATCAGGGAGCAAATGTCCAGCTGAGCTCCTTTTCTGTGAAATTAGGGGGCAAATATTCAGCCGAACTCCTTCTCATCCCAGTCCCATACATTTCAGGGCCTTCCAAACCACTGATCCAGCAGCAACTCACTTGTCTTGGAGGACAAACTCAATGCCCTTCCTTTTCTCTATTGCTATATTCTTTGGGTGTTGGGTCCCAGATCGCCAAGGGATGGTGAAGCTGTCAGTCCACACATGCCTTTTTGAGAGGCAAATGTAACCTTTTTGGTCCCAGAGTGGCTAACCTCTGTGATTGTTTTGCCCATTTGCTATAAATGACTATTTCTACCACTAGGCTAATTATGTGATTACAGCACCCAGTGACAAGGAGAAAATTAAAAATCCGTGCTGCATTTTCTACAACACTTTATTGCTCTATGCAAAAGAGGGCAAATGCAACTTCACTGAGCTTCGGTGAACAAGGGCTGCTTCCTTCCCCTCATTTCAACCCCTCCTCTTTCCCCAGAGAGAAGCTGTGTTAGCAGTTGACTAAAGCAGGGAAGAGAGCAGGTGTGAAATGAAACATAAATTACCATTATCCTTGACAATTCTGGACAGTGCCACCCACAGAGAGAAGGAGCTCAGCCAGACATTTGCCCCCTAATTTCAATAAAAGCTGGTAAGTTGTGGGGCTTCGGGTGAGTGCATTAGTGTAGAACACAGATTCAACATGAGCTCCACATTTGATCTTTAAGATCTTTCTTTCTTTTATGTTCACCTCTTGTGGTTATATTTCTTTTGAAGAGTCCAAGAGGCACGCTGCTAATATGGAATAACTACAGTTCTTGGCACCAGGAGATCTGAGTTTGCCTCCTAACTCTGCTACCTACCTGGTGTCTCATATTGGGCCAGTGCTCTCTCTCTCTAAGCTTTAGTTTCCCACTCATAAAATGGAGAGTTTTAAGACACACCTTTTTTCCCCTCTCAGATTTTAACATCTCTGAAATCAGGATGCTCTTATAATGAATGGTGTTTGAGCATGTGTCAGCACTTCATTGAGTTCACTTTTTCTTTTTCAGTGTTCCCTAAAATAACACTGGGTTTCAAAATTGGCATTTTAGGCTTAATAAAATAAGGTACTGTGCAGGCTTGTATTAGGGATCCAAAGAGAAAATATATGTAATCCATGTGGCTCGAGGACATGAATTCTAATTCTGGCACCCTGAAGTCTCTTAGACAAGTTATTCAAACTGGAATAATTCATTTGGAAAATGGAATAATCCCCCAAATCTCCTTAGGGATTATCATAAGGCAGACTAGGGCTGAGGAACTAAACAAGGATTAGGTGGTAACATAATCTGCCTTGTCTGTACTTTCTTCAACAAATAGTTGTGGATGCAAAGATTCACAGAGGATGCAAAGATGAAGAAAAGGTGGTCACAGATGGGGGCGTATGGTTTATGGGTGGAGGTGGCATACATGTTACACCCGGACTGGTTCCATGCTGGGGGCTGACCCTGCCCAGCATGGTTCGGGACCTCCAGGCTTTTGATTTCTGCAGGAAAGAATTCAAGAACAAGTCCAAGTGAGAGTGAAAGCAAGTTTTATTCAAGTAGGAAAAAAAAAAAAGAGACTAGGATATGGGTTCCTGGAGACAGAATCAGGTGTTGAGCCACCCACTGCCCTGCAGTTACAAGCTTCAGAGGGCACCGCCTTGAAAGAAGTGTGAGTACACATGTCAGTGGATGTGGGCGAACTTGCCAGGGAGTCGCCCGCCCTCTCCCTGGTTCTTGGGATTTTATGTTTACACGGGTGTGTTGTTTGTGAGCTTATTCTGTCTCCCTGTTCTGGTTAGGAGGAGGTCCTGTTCCTAGGGTAGTCCATTCTGGAAGTATCATCTCTCTTGGCCTCCCTTCAATCTGTAGTGACAGTTTTCATTATCATGATGGAATAATGATCTGGTCATTTTTTCCTCCATCTTGGATGTGTCTGGTTTTAGCCAGTTCTTGTTAATTTCTGAGGACACTGTAGGAATTTCCTGCCATACACTGTTTCCCTTTGATCAGGCCCATGTGGAGGTGGGGGCTCTGGTGAGAAGGCCTCACGGTTTATCGGCCTGTGATGTCTGCTCTTATTTCCTCATTCCACATGTTGGGAGCTTCACATGTACACAATAATATGGATATAATTAATATTAATATATATTTTAATATGATAATAATAATATTAGTACAAGGTGGAATGGGATCATTGTAATTGAGGTATAAAAAAAGAATTTTAGCAGACAAGCTCAGAAACTATAACATTGGTTTTGAATCTTGAATTATGTCGAGAGTTTAAAAAAATGCAGAAATGAAGAAATTGGACATTAAAACACATTAGAAAAGAGTACATTGTGCTCCAGAGGTGATGTTTTTTCTAGTTTGACTCTAGAGTGTTTAGGGGCCTAAGGGACAAAGAAGGGGATACAATGGGAACTAAGTAAATGGCACCGCTGTCTGCCCACTTGCTCAAGCGAGGCACTTTGAAGCCGTCGCTGATGTCTTCCATTCTTCTTTTTCCTCTGCCTCCCACAGGCAATGCAAGGGTGCATTTTGTCAGTCTGTATCCCACATCTCAGTTCATCTCCTTAGCCATGGAGGAGATGACTCTGATTCAAGTCATCATCATCTCTCCCTTAAACTCTGCACCTGCTTCTAACTGGGCTCCCTGCATCATCTCTTGCCCCAGTTTACTCCCTTGTCCTCCAAACTGACCCACTTAAGCAGAATATCATATTGGTTCACTTCCTGGCTTAAAATCTACTAATTGCTTTTCACTAGACATGGAGTAAAAAGCCAAATTTCTCATCTTGGCTCCAGGCCCTGGCCCCTTCCCACCTTCATCTCACACCTTATTTCCCATGTACCTGATGGGCTCCCCTCCCTCGTTGTCTTCCTGGTTCCACTGCCCCTTTATCTCGGCGGGTACATTTGTTGGACACCTTCAGCCCTGGAGGATCACTCTGCTTGCCCTTTTTATCGGGTCTCAGCCTAAATGTTACTTGTTCAGATGCCCATCCTAATCACCCGTTCTAAAGCAGCTCCCCTGCCTTTCCCTATCACTGTTTTCTTTTTCTTCATAGCACTTATCAACATTTGACATTTTTGTGTGCTTGCTTAAGTTACCTCCCTTCCAGTATTTTATTATGAAATCAGTAAACATGACTGTCTTGTTTTCCCCAGTGCCTCCCATGCCCAGAACGGTGCTGACACCGAATGGATATTGAGTAAGTAAGCAAGGCTGGAACAGCACACTGAGGGTAGGTTTGGGTGTGCTTAGGAGTCATGTTAAGGAGAGTGGACTTCACTTGATAACCAAGGGGAGAGGCACTGCCAGCCTTTGCTCAGGGGATTAACACAATTAGAATGAAACTTTAGGAGTATTAACTGGTGGTAGGATGGAAGATGAATTAGAAAAAAGATGAGCGGTAGGAGGCCAGTTAGGAAAGCAAACCTTAAGTACCAGGCTACTCGACTTCTTCCAGAATATCTGGTGATCTCTGGCTTTTTCTTTAGCCTCGTGCATAAGAAATAGTATTCGGATGCTCATATAACATTTTGTACATAGAACCTTGAGAACATGACTCACTTTCAAATTTCCCTATTTGTGAACTCGTTTCCCCCCTCTCCCTTCCCTGCATCGCTACACAGTGAACGCATTGAGGGTGGTAGCCATGCCTTGTTTTTCTCTAATCTGACACTGAAAGGCACATGGCAAGTGCTTAATACATGTTTGTGGGGTGAATAAATGCAAGAAGTAAACACTTTAAGTGTTTCCAGAGGCTATTAACTTGAGACATTTCAGGTTGGCCCATGGCTTTCTATTGTAGAAACCAAGAAATGCAGCTTTAATAACCTGGGTGGCTGAGGTAGAGATAAAAGAATGATGAGCAAAAAGATGGTGATCTTTTATTTTGGTCTCTTCTCCAGACTTTGACCTATGATTACAGAGTTTTTCAGGTTACAGATGAAGAAGAGATGTTTAGATCATTTCTAGGAGCACTGAGAAGGTATCTGGCCATAATTTAGTATGTTTCATTTGGGGAAATGAGAACTTCTGTTTTCATTTCATTTGTTGTTGCTAAGCTCTGAAGATTGCCAATTAGCCCTTACCCTCGCTGGATGCTTTGGTAAATTTTAAAAATTTGTGGTCCTTGAAAAAACAAAAACAACCCTATTATTTTCTATATTATTGTATCTTTATTATAGCACACATTATAGTCTGCCTTATATTATGGTTGTTCGTTGATGTATTTTCTTCTCTGCTAGATCGGGAACATTTTAAGGCAGGCACTAGGCTCATTCATCTCTTAGCATGATGCCAGGTACATGGAAGGAGCTTAGCTGATGCAGGTGTATTGAATTTGAATTGTGCATTAAGACACAGAGAAGGGACTATTTAGCTTTTTCTCCGTTCCCATGGGAACCAGGAGTTAATACCATGGCTTTCCATATTTCTGTTTAAGCTTAAAGCATTTGTACATTACCTTTAGGTGATTCATAAATATTATATACTAGAGGCCTGGTGCACAAAATTCGTGCATGGGGGAGAGGGGGTGTCCCTCAGCCCAGCCTGCACCCTCTCCAATCTGGGACCCCTTGAGGGATGTCTGACTGCCCGTTTAGGCCCAATCCCAGTCAGACATCCCTCTCACAATCCAGGACTGCTGGCTCCCAACTGCTTGCCTGCTTGCCTTCCTGATTGCTCCTAACTGCTTCTGCCTGCCAGCCTGATCACCCCCTAACCACTCCCCTGCCAGCCTGATTGATGCCTAACTGCTCCCCTGCCAGCCTGTTTGCCCCTAACTGCCTTCCCCTGCAGGCCTGGTCACCCCTAACTGCCCTCCCCTGCAGGCCTGGTACCCCCCAACTGCCCTCCCCTGCAGGCCTGGTACCCCCCAACTGCCCTTCCCTGCAGACCCAGTCACCCCTAACTTCCCTCCTCTGCTGGCCGGGTCACCCCTAACTGCCCTCCCCAGCAGGCTTGATCGCCCCCAACTGCCCTCCCTTGCAAGCCTGGTCCCTCACAACTGCCCTCCCCTGCTGGCTTGATCACCCACAACTGCCCTCCCTTGCAGGCCTGGTTCCTCCCAACTGCCCTCCCCTGCTGGCCATCTTGTTGTGGCCATCTTGTGTCCACATGGGGGCAGGATCTTTGACCACATGGGGGCAGCCATCTTGTGTGTTGGAGTGATGGTCAATCTGCATATTACTCTTTTATTAGATAGGATAGAGGCCTGGTGCATGGTTGGGGGTCAGTTGGTTTGATGTCCCAGATCAGGTGGGGGTTCCCTTGGGGTGTGGGGCGGCCTGGGCGAGGGGCCTGTGGTGGTTTGCAGGCTGGCCATGCTCCCCGGTGACCCAAGCAGAGGCCCTTGGATCTGGGATTTAATTATCTTCTACAACTGAAACTTTGTAGCCTGGAGTGGAGCCAAGCCTTCTGCTCCCTTGGTGGTAGCAGCCATTTCTGTTGAGATTTATATATCTTCTATAATTGAAACTTTGTAGCCTTAAGCGGAGGCCAAAGCAGGCCAGGGCTGCAGAAACTTGGCTTCCTCCATTGCTGCGGGCAACCCGAGCCTCCTGCTCTCTCCAGCTCCATGGCTGCTGCCATTTCTGTTGGGCTTTATTTATCTTCTATAATTGAAACTTTATAGCATTGAGTGGAGGCCTGGGCTGGCAAGGGCAGGTGGAAAACTTGGCTTCTTCCATTGCCAGGGAAACCCAAGCCTCCCTCCTGTTCTCTGTGGCTGCAGCCATCTTGGTTGGGTTTATTTGCATATTCCCTCCTGATTGGCTGGTGGATATGGCTTGTGGGCATGGCTTGTGGGTGTAGCAGAGGTACAGTCAATTTGCATATTACTCTTTTATTAGATAGGAGATACACACACACACACACACACACACACACACACACATATACACACAGATATATATATATATCTGTGTATCTATCTGTCTGTCTATCTAGTCCAAAAGTATAGCTACCTCTCCCACAAGAGAAAGCTCTTCAGAAATTAGGCAGTATCTGTGGGATAAAGGTTGCCCTCAAAATACCTCCATTGGTATTGCTCTGATATTTTTGCACTATTTTGTTTCTTTAAAGTTGTGGGGCACAGGAGGTATTTTCTGAGTCATTGTTAGTGAGGACTTCTGTGGAGTTTTACCAAGAAGAGACTGAGTAGAAAGCTGAATCACAGCTTAAAGTGATTCTTCCTTGTAGGATGGGTTGCTGCAGAGACTATCTGTGACTTTGAGCTGAACTTGACTTGCACAGACCTCTTTATCCCTGGTGCAGGCACTCAAGACCCTCAGGAGACATTGGTTTTGAATTTTGAGAAGGCTGAATGGGATTTTTGGAACTGCTTTCACTGGCATACTTATCCCCAAAGGTGTGGACATCTAGACTCAGTCAGGGCTGTCAGGCAGCCCGCTTTGTATTCCTCTTAACTTGGAGGAAAGCAGCACACTGGTAGGGCCGTGGAAATGTAGGCCAATGCTGGTAGCAAAAGTTGTTCTTGGCTGTCTGACTGTGTTCATGTTGGAAATCAGGATTCAGTCCATACCTCCAGATTGACAACCAGGTTGACTTTATTCCATGACTCCCAGTTTCTTTTTGGGATTTGATTTTAAGTGTATGTCTCACAGAGCTAATTAAAAAATCATAGTGTTGGTGTGTAGATGGAGCCAGGGGACGAGAAAGTTGGAGCCTTGGGGACATGCATCAGAGTGATGCTGGAAGACAGCCGGTGCACTTAAAAGATTCAAGGAGGTGGCTGCAGCAGTTAAAAGAAACCCCTGTGAGCCAGCCCCAAGACATGGATCTTCAAATGATAGCTTAGGAGGGAGATTTTTCAAACAGCGGTCCAGTGGGCAGCTATAATTACTGATATCTGGAGGAAGCCATAGCATTAAATATAATTTGCCGCAGAGTGGAATGTTGCACAGAATGGTACCTTTAAGAATGAACAAGTTTCTGATACTCTCAAGATAAATCAGTGTGAAAGATTTTTAATGAGTGGTCATATCAATGATGGAGAAAAGGATTGCTGTCAAATGAATTAGTTGATTCTGGAGATGGGGGACAGATGAATTCAGTCTGGGATGAGCAGGTACAACATCCATAACGCATGCCAGGTTATGAAGTCTGCTAACCTGAGCCACCGAAGGGGAGGACATAAGCCATGAAGCTTCTACTACAGAGCTGAATTCTCCTTGTCCATGGAGCCTCCCCTTGCGAGGACTCAGAGCACATTATACGTGGCTCTTCCTTGTCTGGCTGGCGTAGGTGAGGGGCAGTTTTGTACAGAGGCAGCAGCATGGCCAAACCACTCGGTGATGCAACTGTCTGGAAGAAGCTGGAGATCCCACAGGGCAGACTAACCAGCAGCCACGAGGCATTGCCAGGGAGATGGTCATGGGACCGTGGTTTTGGGTTTAGGCGGTAGGCACCCTCAGCTGAATCCCAGCACTGGCACTCATCACCTGTGTGACCTGGGCAAGTAGTTCACATTTTTGTCCTTGGATTCCTCGCCTGCCAAGTGGGTATAATAAAGGTACCCCCTCCAGAGGCTTTGAAAAATTATATTTATTGTTGAAAGTATTACAGATGTCCCCCCTTTTTTCCCAATGATCCCCTCTACCCCACATCCCCCCTCGCAGGCCTTCACCACACCATTGTCTGTGTCCATGGGCTATGCATATATGCATATAAGTTCCCCAGTTCATCTCTTCCCACCCACCCCTCCATTCCTGCGTCCCCTCTGAGATTTGCCAGTCTGTCCCATGCTTCTAAGTCTTTGGATCTATTTTGTTCATCAGTTTATTTTGTTAAGATTTTACATATGAGTAAGATCATGTGCTTTTTCTGGGGAAAAATAACATTAAATATTATTATAGAGCAGGTGTCTGCAAACAATAGCTTACGGGCCAAATCCAGCCTGCCAGCCTAATTTTCAGACAGGCTGATCATTACTCCATCCCAACCAGCAATGTGTGAGTGATCCAGTTTCTCTGCGTTTTCACCATCACGTGGTATTATCACTATTTTTCATTTTAACAATTGTGATAGGTGTATAGTGATATATCATTGACGTTTTAATTTGTATTTCCCTGGTAGCTAATGATGTTAAACACGTTTTCATGTGCTTATTTGCCATTCATATATCCTTTTCAGTGAAATTTTATTCACATATTATGCCCATTTTCTAATGTAACATTTGGTTTTTATTGTTGAGTTTTGAGAGTTATTTTTCATAGGAGGCCTTTGTCGAATATGTAGTCTGCAAACAGTTTCTCCCACTCTGCAGCTTGTACTGTTATCCTCTTTACAAGCTTATTTTTTTCCAAGTACAGTTTTTTTATTTTATTTTTGTGAGGTTCAGTTGATCAAAACTTCCTTTTATGGATTGCACATTTGGTGTCAAATGAAACGATCTTTGACAGGAGGATGGAGTGGACAGGGAGCAGTGGTGCGGAGAGAACATAGGAATCAGCCCCAAAATACTAAGAGGCCAGGTGGCCCTTTCCCTTGTTTTGGCATCACGCCATGGGGGCAGTGGGCATTGAGCACAGGCATGCCACTAGGGCATAGGAAAGGAGACAGAGGCTGGGTGTCAGCCGTGGGGGAGCAGGATAAAACCCTCAAGGGCCAAGCGCTATCTCAGAGAATTAATGGACTGCTTTCCTCCAACCTATTCAAATAATCCAGCTCATTTCATGTGAGATAAATTACAGGACCTTGTCGCCCTCGCTCCGAGAGGAGGACACTTCTGTGATTCATGGCTCTTGCCCCCTGGGAGCCTGAGGCGGGAGAGGGCCTGCCTTGCTGACTGATGACTGGTGGCCTGCTGACCTCAACACAAGGCTGCTACGCAAGGAGCAGGGCCAGGGAGGAATTCCAATGAGGCCCTGTCCGCAGGACTGGTTGAGAGCATGCCCCCAAGGTGGGGTGGTCTTCATGATCACGGTCAGGTTAAGCCCCCTGTCACTATTCCTGCCACTCCCAGGGGCCTGGCATGGTTTAAGCAAATGCCCCAAGCAGCCAATATCTAGCTTTGTTGTGTTGAGCCATTATTGTTATTGGTGGTGATTGTGTTGGTTGCATCTTGTGGATGTGTTGAGGCTATAAGGGTTGTTTTGTAAAGAAAAAGAAAATGCTGGGTGTGAGCTAGAAATAATGGGGCTTGCCAGAAATGGAGTCTAGGTCATATCTTGTGGGGACACAGATTCCACGAGATGGTATGTGATTATGTCCCTTTGAACAATGGAGACGAATGGAAATTAACCAGAAAGCATCATTCTCTATCTGTCCCTTGCCCCTTCACACCTGTTCACAGCAGCTGGTTTCTCTGTCATTAGCTAACAATGCAGGCATTTCCCTGGCTTTTCTGATCACTCTTAGGTACTATAAAATCCCACCATTACTTTAAATAACAGATGCAGCCTAGTTTTAGAAAATAGAATGTCTACTGCCTTATAGCAACCAGTAAGTCAATTCTAACCTACAGTTAAGACTTCTCCCACCCACTCCATGTCTAGCCAGGTACAAAAGGGAAGCCTGCAGCAAAGAAAGAGGGATGCAGTCAGCTTCTCCTCTATTTCCTGCTTCCATCTGGCTACCTGTTATTTCTTACCCTCCAGGTTAGAGATGCCAAGACAGGTGGAGGGACCGAGGGAGCAGAATATTATTTAACAGACACTTCTGGAGGCTGGCCTCAAGCTTTCTAAGCTTGGCAGATCTCTAAAATAGCATCTTTCTCTGTTAGGCTATGCTGGTTGGGTCTTTGGAGATTGCTCACCTCCCAGGCGCCAGGGGTGTCTCACCAGCAGTGAAGCCAGAGGTATCTATAGTCTGATTGGTCACTTACTCCTGTCATAGCCTGTGGGAATTTGACAATACCTTCCACTAGCATCTCTCTAGTACAGTCGTTCACCCAGGGCACATTTGGCAATATCTGGAGATGTTTTTGGTTATCACAACTGGGAAGTGCTATTGGCAGCTAGTAGGGAGTAGCCAGGGGTGCAACTAAATACCCTATAATGTATAGAACAGCCCCACACAGCAAATAATTATTTTCCTAAAATGTCAACAGTGCTGAGGTTGAGCAGTCCAACTCTGGTACAAAAAGACTCTTGTGCTTCTTTTGCTCCAAGTTATGGGCTTACAGGTGGCTATCATTGCAGCCTGTCACCTTTAGCTTACCTGTCAACATCTAGCAGTGCACCTCTTCCTGCCCACATCCCACAAACTGCAGTTCTGTGAGTGGTCCTGCTGAAATCCTTTTTCCTTGGCTTGGGGGTGGGGCCCATAGTACCACTCTTTTCAGAGAAATCTTCCTTACAAGTCTCTCCTCTTTCTCCACTGTTGTTCCCTTGGTATGGGTGATGAGCTTCAGGGTTATCTAACTGAGTCTTAGAAAATTTATCAGCGAATCACTGCCACAATAATTCAGTGTAACAAATGACCACAAAACCTCCATGATATACAACAATGTGCATATTTATTGCCTGTGCACTTGGGGTGGTTGACTAGGGCTCTACTGATATGGCCTTGCTCATAAGTCTGGGGGTCAATGGGCCCTTTCCTGATCTGGACTTGGCTTGGCTGGGATGATTAAGCTGTGTCCTTCATCCTCCAGAAGGTTTGCTGGACATGTTATCATGGGAATGGCAGAGGAGCAAGAGTGTGATCAAGTTCAATTACACAGGTGCTTTTTAAGCCTGTGCTTGTGACATGCTTGTGTTCCTGTTTGCTAATATCACCAAAGCAAGTCACTTAGCCAGATCCAGAAATATCATCTCAGAGCGGCTGGACACTGCATGGCACAGTGTTGGATACAAGAAGGGGTGAAAAATTAGGCTTATTTATGCAAGTCTATCCCACTTCCTTTGAAATTTCTACCAGGTATTCACGTAAGAATGTGGTGTCTCTTAGCTTCAAGTCTCAACTGAAATATAAACAAAAAGATTACCATATAAACACATAGTAAACATATACTTGTATATTTATCTTAAACACTAGAGGCCGGGTGCACTGGAGCACTGATGGGGTCCATTCGGCCCGCCCCGATAGGGACCAATTGGGGCGGGGCTGGCCAGGGTGAGGGGCTGTGGTTGTCCTGGTCATTCTGGTTGTGCTGCCATTCGGTCGCTGGGCTTTTATTATACAGAATTAGTCAGCTCACACAGCCATAACAGAATATCATAATTTTGTGTGGCTTAAACAATAGAAATGTATTTGTCTCCCAGTTCTGGAGGCTGGAATTTGGGGTTAGGGTACCAGCATAGCATCGTCCCATACACCAGAAAGTGGTGGATTGATTGTCAGTCAGGGCACATGCCCAGGTTGCAGATTCAATACCCAGTCCAGTGATTGCAGGAAACAATGGAACAATGTTTCTCTCTCTCTCTCCCCTCTTTGCTCTGAGATCAATCAAAATGAATGATAAATAAATAATGTTCTATAAGTATGGTTTTAACAGGAAAGATGTTAGTGATCTAAGAAGTGAAAAATTCATTATAACAAATACTGGAGGCCCGTTGCAGGAAGATTCCTGCAAGAACAGGGCTTCCAGCGGGCTTCCCTCCCACAACTGCCACCCCTCCCGCCCCCCCACACTTTCCCTCCCACTGCTGCTCCCTGCTTTCCCTCCTTCCGCTGCCACCCCCCAACCCCCCACACTTTCCCTCCCGCAGCTGCCACGCCCCCCCCCCCCCCCCCCCCCCCCCCCCCGTGCTTTCCCTCCTGCCACCACCGCGGCCTCGCTTTCTGCTTTCCCTCCCTCTTCCTTCTATGCTGTCTTCAGTCTTTACTCCATCTGCGTATGCAAATTAACCGCCATCTTTCGTTGGGTTAATTTGCATAATCACTCTGATTGGCTGGTGGGCATAGCAGAGTGGTGGTTAATTTGCATGTTTCTCTTTTATTAGTGAAGATATACAGCATGACCCCATTTAAAAATATTTATTGATTTCAGAGGAAGGGAGAGGGAGAGATAGATAGAAACATTCTCATCATTATCAGCTGCCTCCTGTACGCCCCTGCTGAGGATCAAGCCCAAAACCTGACTGGGAATCATATCATGACCTCCTGGTTCATAGACTGATGCTCAACCACTGAGCCCCACCAGCCAGGCCTCATTTTTATCAATACCAGGCACATGAGGTACACTGACAAGATCTCACTCCTAGATGAAAATCTGAAATTGCCCAAACTCCTTTGCAGCTAGGTTTCTGGATATGAATTTGTTTCTGCCGATTGGATGCGCTTACACAGTATTTTGAAGGCAGAAGTGGGGCAGAGGCATCTTCCTGCAGTTTGGGCTGTTTGCTGCTGGTGTCATGTTTGCGGAGATGTGGAGGTCTCTGCAGCGGAATCCAGGCTGTGCACAGGCAGTTGTGGCAGAGGCAGTGCCCAGTGACCTGTTTTGTGGGAGCTGGAGGACACTTGTGGGGGTCACAGCTGTGCCAGAGTGTTCTAGAATTCAGTTGTGGCTGAGGGGGCAGCTCCTCCTGCTGGGCAGGAAGTCTTTCCTGGGGGCCCAACCTAATACCCACCCCTCCAGCTTTCTGATGATTTCCAAAGCACCATTTTCCTGTGCTAAATTCTTTCCTGCCTAAAATAGCAAAGATTGGAAAATATTTTGGATCCTCTACTTTCAACGCAAACAATGCTGCACAGGGTCAGGTCTGAGAAGTGGGTGAGGTGTTACGGAAGGCTCCCTTCTTTGAGTCTTAGCTTCCTCTTCTGTAGAACCGAGACCAAAGATTATTATCTGTTCATAGTTACTGAATACCATGGCAGCTGTGTTTCCCAAAGATGGCCACAATATTTCCCATCCCTCCTGTGGCCTTGCCACTTTCTGCCACGTCCTCTGTCTTGAAGCGGGGCTGACCTCTGAATTTCAAGGCCAAGGCTGAAAAGGCATGGGGATGTAGCCCCATCCACTCTGCCTGGGTTTCTAGCTCCGGCCTTGCCTACACTGCTCAGGGCTTTGTCTGGTGTAGGGCCTTGCCCTCCTGCCTTGCTTCCCCTCCGGTTTGTGGACCAGCGCCTTGCTGCACATCATGGCCCACCTGCTGGTGCTGCTGGGCCCAGTGGGTGGGGTAAGAGCCCAGTCAGGCCTTGCACCTTCTGGCTGCTGTGTTCCACTGCCCCCTGCCACTGTTCCTACCAGGGCCAGATGCCCAGGTGCTGTGCGCTGCCTGTGGGGACTGCTGTGGCTACCAGGAAAGCCTCCCCACCACATCCCCAACTGGCACCCTGATCCCGGGTCCACTTCCACCAAAGGAGAGCTTTGCTCGCGCAGCTGCCGGAGACCAAGACCAAGCAACTCCAAGGTCCCGGGACCCCAAAATTTCTGCCAGCCAAGGCAGTTGGCCAGCTGGCCCCACCCTGATTGGTGTATTGGGAGCAATCCCGCCTGGATCAGGCTGGTTGGCTGCCTCAGTATGTATCATAACCACTGGTCATCCTGGTCATCCTGGTCATTCCACTGTACCGGTCACTGGGTTTTTATATATATAGATGGTTGTACAGAGAATTGGCATACAACTCATGCCATTGCCACCATCTCAGGAGGCAGAACCTATTGTCTCTAGGCTGACCTGGCCTCTCTAAGCCACTTGTCAGTCACATCCCCTTAAAACACAGGTTATAAACCTACACTCAGTCTTACACCTTAAAATCACAAGACTTCAGGAAAACCAAAAGTAAGACATCTGCAGGGAAATACAAGAAACCCCCGAAGAACAAAACAAAAAATGTTAGCCAGGTTTCTTTGAATTTAGATAGGCACCCAAGTTGAAAACGCAGCCAGACTGGGTTGGAATTTTCTCACTCCTATCTTTCTTTTAACTTTCCTGTTATTTAATAACAGCAGGCATTTATTGAGAGCTTATTATGTGTAAAGCACTGACATAGAGTTTTGCAAGCTTTATTTACTCACATCTCAGAGAGGCATGCACAGTGATTATTTTACTATTGAGGAAACTGAGGCTTGGAGAAAGGTTAAATAACTTGTCTAATGTCACCGTTGAGTTCAAGTTTGTGTGGCTATCGTCGTGACATTGTTCTGCTTCATACCTTAAGTTTGGGTTTGTTTTATTTGGAAGAAAAATCTCAAGCCACACTTTGTTTCTACCCACTTCCCTATATTTTGGTGCAAGAAATTGGTTCATTCATTTCAAACACTAAGAAAGCTTTACCTCTTAAATATCAGCCCTTCACCTGATACCTCTGTCACCCAGAGACGTATTTTCTTTGCCCCCTTTGGGCCACTTAATTACATCTCTCTTCTTTAGGAGGAAAGCTGACATGTAATTATTTTCATGATTAACACCCTTGTGCAGCTAATTGTAATTATGCCTTATAATCACAGTTATGATCATTAATTACTCATTCCTGCTTCATTTGAATGTTTTTCTTTATTCAAGTTTCACAAAGTTGATGGAGCTAATGTGCCTGCCCTTCACTCCCCACCTTCTAAATCATGATGCATGGGTATTATTTTGTTTTTTTCTGTTTATTCTCACCTTTGTTCTTGCTCCACATTTCATTATGGTGCGTCACTGGCCACTGCCCATTTGCCACTCATTTCCGGCTTGGCATGCTTTAATTGCCTCCCACTGATCCTGTTGGTGAGGGAGGGGTTCCTGCTCTAGGGTTATGGGGATGGCCAACTACATGACACCTGGCACTGGATGGATGCAATTGACAGCAGGTTATTAGTCATGTATACTCACTGCTCTGAGGAGGAGGACCCTGGGCCTGCCACACAGGGATACAGAATGGTTGTACTTGTGAACAACTAGGGACAATAGGGGATATATTTTGTAGTATCTAGAGGTTGGGGGTGACAGTAGAAGGAAGTTATTGGCTTGCTAAAATAATTCTCTGGGCTGGTGGAGAACTGCAACTGGCTACAGTGGGATAAGCAGGAACTGTGCCTGGTCCCCATGATAGGGACCGTCATTTAGCTAGGGGGCTTTATCCACAGAGAGTATGGGGAATAGGACTTATGGTCAGGTCACTCAAGAATGTCACCAGATGTCAGGGCAGGACCAGACCTTATTTTAGGCCTTCGACTGCACTGCTCTCACCTTGAAGTATGAGTGAGAATGCTGTAAAATGAAGAGGGTATAAGTACAGGCTCTGGGGGTGGACTGTGCAAATTAGAGCTCTGGCTCCAATATGTAGCTCTTTGATCATGGGAAAGTTACTTCACATTCCTGTGCCTCGATTTCCCCATCTGCAAAGAAAATAATTCAGTGCCCCTGTCATCGGGCTGTTGTGAATATTAATCCTGTTCCGCCTACTCTATGAAGCACTCAGCTCAGTGCCTAGCCCACTGTCTTGCTCAAACCATGTATCTAGTCTTCTGAACATGTCTTCTCTGGTTTTGATCTTTGAGTGAGTTCTCTAGGGCCTAGGGGGCTGCCCTTTCTCTGTTTCTTTCCTTCTAAGATGCATGAGGAACATGAGGTGGCCTCATATAGTTCTAGACTGCAGAACTCAAATTCTGGTCCAGGCTACACAATCCTCCCTGGGGAAGACCTGAGTGCAATTTGAGGCTGAATGCATCTCTCCTTGTCACCATTCTTTCTTCTGAGGCTGGGGGCCACCAGCTTACTGAAATCATGAGCACCACCCACCATTCACCTTTCTTCAAATATGCTTTGTCCTGGGCTGCAGCCTGAACAACCTTGGGGACCTCATTTTATATTGTGCTCCAAGAGTGTCAGGACACATGGAGTTGAAGAACCAGGCAGCCTGGGCTCCGTCCTCTCTGGAGCACAGCTGCCTGCATCAGGGACGCCTCTCCATCTTCTCTGACTACCAATAGCTCTAAATCCACTAACCCATTTTGTTCTTCAAGTCCCAGATGGTATCTTCCCATAAAACTTTCCCTTATCTCCTCAGTAAGGAATGAAATCATCCTTTTCTCAATGCCTATATTTATGGTCTATTCCAATCTTGGCCATTCATTTGTCATTGCAGTGTCTTATGTTGCTGATTATATTTTTACTAGAAGGCCCGGTGCACAAAATTTATGCATGGGTAGGATCCTTAGGCCTGGCTGGCAATCAGGGCTGATCAGGTTCCCCACCTCCCCACCTCCTCCTCCCCTTGCCACCCACACACCACCACCACCCAGTTCCCCGCCTCCTCCTTCCCTCGCTCCCTCAGCGCCCCGCTGCCACAGCTGGTCACCCGCCATGTTCTGCGCCATCCCCTGATGGTCAGCACATGTCATAGTGAGCAATCGAACTCCCCAGGGGACACTTTGCATAGTAGCCTTTTATATATATAGATATATGTAAACCTCACCTGTCTACCTCAGATGCAAGTCTGGCACACAGTGGGCACTTGATGCCCTATTGCTGATTGAAACTTCCAGAAACAATGTGTGTAAGGATTTCTGGGCTCCAGAGGCCTGGCGGGGGGATAGTGTAGATGGCACTGGAGGAGGAACAGGCCCAAGGTTGCTGACAGGCAATATCTTCTGGCTCCTATTTTTGTTTCAGATGCTGGTGCACTACTTTGCCCTTGTCACCTGATAGAGGGGAGCTGATATTGAGCTTGATCATAATTTCTGGCCTTAAATCAGAGTCACTCCGGAAAGGGCCTGATCCTGGAGAGGTTAGTAGCGGGTTTGCTGTAGAATTGCCTCTGGGAAAGCCAAGAGAGGGTAAAAGGAGCTAACGTTCATTAAATCTTTTCTACATGCATTGTGACAGTCGTTATCACCCTAAAAATTGCATCTCTGTATTACACACAAAACATACAGATATTGCAAGTTGGCTTTTCCAGAAAGCAGGCTCTGGGATGGAGATTGGCACCTGAAAAACTTGTTAGGGAGAGTACTTGCCTTTAATGTATGTGAGACAAAGGAAGGAAGCAGGCATTGGGTAGAGTTCCAACAAAAGCTTCAGTAGTCCTATGGGAAGTTCTAGAGCTGAGATGGCCTTTCAGAGGAATCCCACATTGAGAGAGGGGTCCAGGCCACTGGAACCTCATCAAGCTGTCACTGGCTGGCCACTGCCTTCGGGAAGGGAGGTAACCTTGGGCAAAGTAATGCTGCTCTCTTTCTTTAAGGACAATTCCCAAAGAGGGATGCCAACTGAGGGATGTCTGCAGGAAGCACCCACGGACACTGAGGAAATGAGTCACTCAGTTCTACAGAGGCTTTAGTGGGGTAGCACAGAATCCACCACAACACACTTCTGATCTCCATTGAGCCCATGCCTTTCATCTCAGAAAAATTTCTCACTCACAGTGGCAGGCTCAGGAACCATATTTCCCTATGACATCATTTTCCTGACTTTAGTTGAATGGTCCAGAGGTAGATCCTAAACCACAGTTGGGCCAATCAATTGTTCTTTCCAATGGACTGACACACTAGATACCAGTGGATAGTCCCAACAAAAGCTTCAGTAGCCCCATGGAAAGTACTAGAGCTGGGCTGGCCTTTTAGAGGAATCCCACATTGGGAGAGGGTCCCAGGCCACGGTAACCTGACCAAGCAGTCACTGGCTGTACGCTGCCTCTGGGAAGGGAGGTAACCTTGGGCAGTCATTTTATGCCATAAACACAAAGATCTTGAGAAAGCCAGGCTGTATACATGGCAACTATAGCCAATAACACTGTTTGTATATTTGAAAGTTATTAAGAATGTTGGTCTTAAAAAAGTTTTCTACACACACACACACACACACACACACACACACACACACACACAAATACTTATAACTATGTGTGGTGATGAATGTTAACTCAATTTATTGTTGTGATCATTTGTAATATGTACAAATATCAAATCACTAGAGTTTCAGTGCATGAATTCGTTCATGGTGGGGTCCTTTGGCCTGGCCAGCCAATTGGGGCTGATCAGAGCTGTCTTGCCCAGTCCCTATTGGGGCCGATCGGGGCCAGTGTATCGGCGGGGGGGGGGGGGGGGGGGGGGGGGGGAAGGGGGGGACCGTGAGAAGTTGGCTGCGGAAGTGCACTGACCACCAGGGGGCAGCTCCTGTATTGAGTGTCTGCTCCCTGGTGGTCAGTGCGTGTCATAGTGACTGATCGACTGGTAGTTCAGTCATTTGGTTGCTTAGGCTTTTATATATATAGATTATTTTGTGACTCTGAAACTAATATAATGTTGTATGACAATTATATCTTAATAAAATAAAATGAATAGAATAAAAGGAAAGACAAACAGGTAAAGATCCTCAGTCTTATCAGTAATAAGAGAAATGTAAATAAGATTGAAATACCATTACTTCACTTGTCAGAATGACTTTTTAAAGGAATTACAGAATTTGGGATTGGTAATGGTGCTGAGAAATAGTACACTGTGAATTAGAGGGTAAAATGATTATAAAATCCAGGAGAGCAATTTTATACCATGTAATCAAAGTCAGAAATAAGAACTTTCACCTCTAGGAATCTTGTTAAAAAAAAAAAAAGCTGGTGGGTAAAGTGACACAGACATGATAACTAAAGATTCATGAGGTAAAAAAGAGGTGAAGTGACAGACTGCCTGGGTTCCTGAGGACTTTGTACTTTCTGGTCTTTGCTTGTGACTCCTGACTACATTTCCTGTCCTTAGGTTGTGTAAAATAGCCTGGTGTTCTCTTATTTCACACCTCTTTTTCCTCAAATCAAAGATGGCTTCTGTTACTTGCAAGGAAAACAGCATTGATTAAGATCAAGGATGATGAAATTGAGGTTCAGAGAGGTCAAGGAACTTATCCAAAACTACACAGCAAATCAGTGACAGAATAAGGACTCAAATTCAGTTGTTTTTTTTTTTTTCTCCCAGAAAAGATTTTTTTTAATGTAATGTTGCACTTTTAAAATGAGCCAAAATAGTGTCCAAGTTTGATGTTTATATTATGCTTATTTGCATTTGTTATGTCTTTAAGGTTTTATATTCACACTCATCATTTCACCAGAATCAATCAATACAACTTAGGTATAGACAGGGTAGATAGTATAATCTTCATTTTACAGATAAGGAAACTTAAGCCTGGGCTACAGTCAAAGTGTATGTGTGTGTGTGTGTGTGTGTGAGAGAGAGAGAGAGAGAGAGAGAGAGAGGAGAGAGAGAGAGAGAGAGAGAGAGAGAGAGAGGGAGAGAGAGGGAGAAGCTATGAATTTTGAAGGTGAGTCTAGAAGTATCTCTCTTTGATGCCAACATACCCAGTTTTGGGCTCTGTTAGGTGTTGGGTAATGTGGAGTTAGAGTTATGTGGAACTTTTTAACTAAAGAAATATGAGATTTTGAGAATTAGAAGGAGAAAGAAAAGTCAGAATCTGAAACCTGTAGAGATCAGGAATAAACACCAAATTCTAGGACTGGAAGGAGTGCCTTGGATCTTATAGATCCAAAAGCTTAAACAAGAGTTTGGGACAGAAAATGAGGAGAGATTCCTAGGGGTGTGTGTGTGTGTGTGTGTGTGTGTGTGTTTCACTGTCTGCTGAGGTGAGAGTGTCTACAGCACTCATTAAGGTCAACTTCAGAACCAGGGCAGGAGATAGTTTCCTCAACAGCCTCATGAGACCTGAAATTGGTTCTGTGCAAATTTTCTCATTCGGCATAAAATTCTTGTTTGGAATGAGGCCAGGTATAGGTAAATAAAAAATAAAGACAGAAGAAGTGCTTCAGGCTAAGGTGATATTTAATATAATCATTCCCACTTCTTTGACTCCAAGCTATTTTATCTTTGAAGTCTAAAAACAGATCTAATATAAACTATGACTACATTGAACTCTGCAAGTTATAAGTTTTAAGAAAGGCACAGGGCTTCAGTTTTCTTTCTGGAACATTTCCACTGGTTATCGCATTTGGTCCCTCATCCAGGTACACATTTGGGAGGTGAGCGCCTGAGTTCTGTTGGTCATATTACAACTGGTGTGTATGGATGGTCTTTGTCTTAGTCTAACAAACTCCAACCTGTGTCTCCATGCTGGAGATCCTGGTGAGCAGAGTAACCATGGTTAACTGGCTATTTTATTCTAATATTTTCATGTCCCCTATTTATTCTTCAGGTTGATTTGATGACAGCAACAGATGAGGAGGAAGTGGTTGTCTGAAAGTCACATGAATTTTTCTGGGGTGTACAATGGAATCTGATGCACATGTCTGTGAGAAGGTAAGTCTCCATCTTCAAGAGATAGGAGAGGTGGTATTGTGTGTGTATGTGAGTGTGTGTGTGCGCCCACATGGGTGTGCCTGACTTTATGGATAGAGATGAGGGATATGTGGGTATGGTGGATATAGGGTGGTAAAATGCCTACTTTAGTAAATGATTTCAATCTTGTGGCCTTGGATTTTGCTGAAACTTGGATCCAGTCCATGTTTCTCTTCACCTCACTCCAACACAGAGCAGTAGGGGCAGGAATCCAGCTGGAAAAAAAATCTATTACTTATTCTAAAGAAGCCAGAGTCCTTTTCCGGTGAATAAGAGCTGTCCTCCAACCTTGAGGTGACTGCTTTATTAACAAAGCCTACAGGAAAATATTTGTTTTGAGTGCTAATTTTTTTGGGAGGTGCTAATTTGAACTAAAATTATTAACCCGGGGTCCTCCTTTCATTGGGATGCTTCACGTTCTGTGTGGTTTCCTTCTGCAGCATCCATGACTATTGAATACTCCTCCCCAACAAGCCCACTCAGCAGCAGTGGGCACTGATTTGTTCTCTCTATGGACTCACTGTCCAGTATCCTCACCATATCTGGCTGCCTCTCTATCAGAAATACCTTCTTATGCTTTCTCAGCCTGGGTTAGTTGGATCAAATTTGTAAGTTAGAGTTGGAAGGTGCATCTTTATAAAAGTGAGAATGCAGACTCAGAAAAGTGAGGCAATTTGGCTAACAGCTCTGATACTGGCAGAGGGGAAGTTAGGACCCAGGGCTATGTGACTCCTAAATCTAGGGCTGTTTCCCTTTGGTGATTCTGTGGTAGTTAATAATGAACTGTTCAGATCCTTGTATTTACCAATTACCTATAAACCAGTCACAGGATTTTTCAACTCACACTTAATTATTCTTCCCTATCCTGTTCTAGGTGAGTAGGGACAGAAACTCTTGATTTCACATGGGAATATTAAACATTTAACAAATTAAAAATATTTTTATTGATTTTAGAGAGGAAGGGAAGGAGAGAGATATATAAAAATATCAATGATGAGCCCTAGCCAGTTTGCTCAGTGGATAGAGCATAGTCCTGATGACTGAAGGGTCCCAGGTTTTCAATTCTGATCAAGGGCACATACCTGCGTTGCGGGCTCGATCACCAGTAGGGGGCGTGCAGGAGGAAGCCGATCAATGATTCTCATCATTAATGTTTCTCCCTCTCTGAAATCAATAAAAATATATTAAAGAAAGAAACATCAATGATGAAAGAGAATCATTGATTGGCTGCCTCCTGCACACCCCACACTGAGGATCAAGCCCTCAACCCAGGCATGTGCTCTGACCGAGAATCGAACATGACCTCCTGCTTCAGAGGTCAATGCTCAACCACTGAGCCATGCCGACTGGGTTAAGCATTTAACAAATTTAAGTAGCAATGCTGAAATCAGTGACTTGGAGGGGTGATATTCAAACAAACACTTTGAGGAGATGCTCTTCTCTTGGTCCCTGTTTTGAAATTTCACCACTTGATATGCATAGGGGTAGATTTGGGGATAACAGTCACATACCAAATTTGCTCTTATGGCACCTACAAGTTTTCATTCAGATGAATAAAAGTGAGCTTCATTTATTGACCAGTGCTATTTCACAGTGTCACATGTTTGGATATAGGGAAAATAAAGCTTTTACAAAAACAATTAAAGGGAATTGCTGGTATAGAGGAGGGCATTATGAGAACTAATTTTATGATGTTCTAAGTGTGTGAGGAAAGACAGAAATGGCTTTCTTGAAATTGAAAACCTAGATTTTGATTGTCTAATTAAAATCCCTTACTACAGAATCTGGACAGGGGGCAAAATTTATCAAACATTTATGGAAATATTTCCTCTTCTGGAGATTTTAGAAAGAGGATAGCCATCTCTGTTTTACTTTAAGAACCGAACTTCCTGTAAGTAAAAAGATAAAACAATAATGGTCATACTGAGTTCCAGTAACACAATTCATTTGCTTGCCATGATACTGATTGATGTGATGGACTCATTTATACTGACATTTAAGATATTTACAAAGGTTCTATTACTTTAATAAGCTTTATGCTTTGTCTCTCTGTGAGTGCTTTTTTTTTTCTTCCAGATTGTCCTTCTTTTAAGCCAACTTTCAATTCACAATATAATTAGCCATCAAATTCCATGAGGCTGTCAATACCAAGAGGCGGTTTTGCAACTTGCAGCCAATACACAACATGTTAGGAAGAAAGACCAATACCGAAAATTCATTTCAATAAGAAGAATGATTCTCTAATGAGGAGGATGACGCCACTCAAAACTTCCCTTCTGCCCAGGTGAACACTCTACAGCACATGATCTTAGTTAAGTCAACCTTTAATGAAAGAATCAAATTGATTGAGTATATCTATGCCTCTTATTTATTTTTAAATAAATTTTTATTGTTCAGATTATTACAGGTGTTCCTCTTTTTTTCCCCCCATAGCTCCCCTCCACCTGATTCCCCACTCCACCCCATGCCCTTACCCCCCGCCACTGTCTTCATCCATAGGAGTAAGATTTTTGTCCAATCTCTTCCCACACCCCTCACACCTGCTTCCCCTGAGAATCATCAGTCCACTCCCTTTCTATGTCCCTGATTCTATTATATTCACCAGTCCATTCTGTTCTTCAGATTTTTTATTCACTTGATTTTTAGATTCACTTGTTGGTAGGTATGTATTTGATGTCATTTTGTTGTTCATAATTTTTATCTTTACCTTTTTCTTCTTCTCCCTCTTCTTAAAGAATACCCTTCAGCATTTCATGTAATCCTGGTTTGGTGGTGATGAACTCCTTTAGCTTTTTCTTGTCTGTGAAGCTCTTTATCTGACCTTCAACTCTGAATGATAGCTTTGCTGGGTAGAGTAATCTTGGTTGTAGGCTCTTGCTGTTCATCACTTTGAATATTTCTTGCCACTCCCATCTGGCCTGCATAGTTTCTGTTGAGAAATCAGCTGACAGTCATATGGGTACTCCCTTGTAGGTAATTAACTGTTTTTCTCTTGCTGCTTTTAATATTCTTTGTCTTTTGCCCTTGGCATTTTAATTATGATGTGTCTTGGTGTGGTCCTCTTTGGGTTCCTCTTGTATGGGGTTCTGTGTGCTTCCTGAACTTGTACGTCTATTTCTTTCACCAGGTAGAGAAAGTTTTCTGTCATTATTTCTTCTAATAGGTTTTCAGTATTTTGCTCTCTCCCTTCTTCTGGCACCCCAAAAATTCGGATGTTGGTTCGCTTGAAGTTGTCCCAGAGGATCCTTACACTATCTTCATATTTTTGGATTCTTTTTTCTTTTTGTTTTTCTGGTTGGATGTTTTTTGTTTCCACATATTTCAGATCTTTGGTTTGATTCTTGGGGTACATTGATCTACAGTTGAGTTTCTGTATATTCTTTATTTCAGACAGTGTATGCTTCATTTCTGACTGATCCTTTTCCATTTTTTTGGCATTCTCATTAATATCCTTAAAGGTCTCATCAAGTTTCTCAGCAGTTTTAAGGAGATTCTTGAGTAACCTTATAAATGTGGTTCTGAACTCTATGTCATCCAGTAGTTTGCTTTCCTCCGTTTCTTTCATTCGTGACATGTTTCTTTGTCTCCACATTTTGGCTGCTTCCCTGTGTTGATGGAGTAGCTTTGTGTGGTAGGTGATCTATAGGGGGCAGTAGCTCAGCCTCCTCAATCACATGAGGTGGATGTTCTTGGTACACCCCTTTGTGGGCTGAGTGCAAAGTCTTGGTGTAGTTAAGCCTTAATTGTTGTTGTTACACTGGGAGGAATTGACCTCCAGGCCAATTAGCTGTGAGCACTTGCTGTGTCTATAATGGAAGAACTGCTGCGCTGAAGACACGCTTATGGGGCAGGACTTGTTTCAGTGGGGCTTTGGTGCTCACTGAGTCTGCCTCTTGAATGTGTCACTTATGGATGTGAGGAGTTGAAATCTGGTGTCTCACACTGACCACTAGGTACACTGGCTTCTGGATCTCCAATGTGGTGCAGGTCAGCTACTGTCTGAGGCCACCCAGCAGGAGCTACAGTGAGAGCTACAGTTTTCTCCTCTTTGCTTGGGGTTTGGAGGTTTTGGAGCTGTCTAACCCGGGCTGCAAGTTTGCTAGGTTAAGTTGCGATAGGGCAGGGCTTTCTTTTGCTAAAGCCACTGCTTGGAGCTTGGGTGGGTTTGTAGGTTGTGCAGGGCGGGGTCTCAGGGTGTCATTAGGCTAGGGTGTGGCAAACAGCAATGGCTGCTAGTTAGCCGGCTCTGCGTCCCCGTCGGCATCCCCGAGTCCCGTGCCCCAGTGCCGTAAACAATTATTCCTGCGCGCAGCTCTGCAAGCAAGCCACCCTCACTGGCAGACAGTCCAGCTTCTCCCTGTAGGAGTTTGGGTCTCCCGCGTCTCCCCAGAAACTGTATTTCAGAGTAATCGGGGGCTTGTCTCCCTTTGGGTTGAAAAAAGCAACACCCGCCGCCAGCCCGGATCATGCGCCTCTGTACCTCAGCTTTTCAGCGCTCGTGCACGTCTCAATGCTCTTCTCTCTTTCCTTCTAGTTGTAGAACTTCCACTCAGCCAGCTTTCCCGTGGTTCTGGGTGATAGACGTTTTGTCTTTTAGTTGTAGTTTTGAAATTGTTGCGCGAGGCAGCAGTTTAGGTGTTTACCTACGCCGCCATCTTGGATTCTCCTATGCCTCTTATTTTTGATGAAGATTTTTTTACCAAATTATAGAAGCATGAAAAGAACAAACATTTTTGCATCTCAATTCTACTACCCAGATGTTTTAAACAGTAACACTAAATGTTCATCCCTCTATATACCCTGTACACGTAGACGGAAAGGAAGAAATCCTATCTAATAAAGAGGGAATATGCTAATTGACCATCACTCCATCACAAGGATGGCTGCACACACAGCTGAGGCCAAGTTCCCTTAAGGAGCCTTAATGAGCAATCATCAGGGACCTGAGGCTATGCCCTCCCCTGCCCCTGTGGGACGTGACAAGGGACCTCAGGCTGCATCCCCCACCTGTCAGGGCTTGACAGGGGACCTCAGGCCATGCCCTCCACCCTGGGGTCAGGCTGGGGGACCTCAGGCCGCACCTCCTGCCTTGGCACCAGGCTGGGGGACCTCAGGCCATGCCCCCCACCCGTTGGGGCTTGACAGGGACCTCAGGCCTCACCCCTTGCCCCAGCGCCAAGCCAGGGGACCTGAGGCCATGCCCCTTGCCCAGCAGGGCTTGACAGGGGACCTCAAGGTGTGCCTCCATCCTGGTGCTGGGCTAGGGGACCTCAGGCTGCTCCCCCTGCCCCAGCACTGGGCCAGGGGACCTGAGTCTGCGCCCCCCTGCCTGGTGGGGATTGACAGGGGAACTCAAGGTGCACCCCCAGTGCTGGGTCAGGGGAACTCAGGCCATGCCCCCTGCCCAGTGGGGCTTGACAGGGGACCTGAGGCTGCACCCCTCCGCCTGGAAGGGCTTGATGAGGGATCTCAGGCCATGTCCCCCACCTGGTGGGGCTTGATGGGGGACCTCAGGTCACACCTCCCATCCTGGCACCGGGCCAGGGAACCTGAGGCTATGCCCCCTGCCCAGCAGGGCTTGACAAGGGTGGGACTGGCCAAGTCTGGATCTAGCCCAATGGGAAGGGGAGTGGGCAGCCAGGTATGGGTCTCACTTGATTTTGAGGCACATGTGGGTGGGCAGGGACTTGACTCTGGGTTCCCCTTTTAATGTGCACAAATTTCATGCACCAGGCCTCTAGTAATTTCATAAAATGGAATCAAACCAATATGTTGCTATTAGCACATGCTAACGTTACTTTTATATAAAGTTAACAGAGAAAACAAGTGAATTTATAGGAATTGCTGAACTTGTGTGTGTGTGTGTGTATTTACCTCAAGAGGTTTTAGTTTTTTAGAAGATCTGTTTTAGGTTATGAGAAAAGACCAGGAAAAAATTATAGAATGGAAATCCTTGTGTGTATTTTATAATTCTATGCCTGCCTTTTAGACAAGGAGTCATTGGCCTCTCCTCTCCACCTCCCAACTACTATTTTTACTGTGTCAGTGTTTATAACACTTACATTCTCTTCTAAAACCATAATGTCCACAGTATATTGAGTTCAAGTCCTCATTTTTAAAACTTTCAAACTAAAGGTTAAAACACATTTCTCAATGACACTCCCCATCTTACTTTGTATTTCAGTCTTTGAGAGCCAACCCCTGGCAATCTATTGCCTTTTGTTATACTCTTGGGTTGAATTTAGTATTGACTGTACCAAATCTTGCCAGGTTTATTCCACCTATTTTTGGGAATATTTACTCAATAACTTCCTGAGAATATTTTATTTTATGAGAGTAGAGTGTTTAAAAGTATTTGTGGGTTGTTGCATTTGGTAAAATATGAAGGTTGGTAACAATACAGGTTCAAAAACCCTGAAACAATTGAAGAGTTGAGACATTCTTATATTAAAAAATATTTTTTCTTTAAAATAAAACATGCTCTTTATATATAATTTAGAAAATATAATAAACAAAAAGAGAATAACCACTCTCTTCCACAATTCCAACACCCAGAGAGAATTGTTAAAATCTTAGTAATTAGGTTGTTTTGTATACTTACAATCTTTTTCTCTATTCACAGAAAAATACTTATTTATCTTTAAAAATAAAGATAGGATATATTATTGTATTTTTGTGACCTTATTTTTAAACTCAACATTATTGGGAAATATCTTAATTGTATTTTTATTTATTACTAGAGGCCCGGTGCATGAAATTTGTGCACAGGGGGCGGAGGGTGTCCCTCAGCCCAGCCTGCATCCTCTCCAATCTGGGACCCCTCAAGGGATGTCCGGCTGCCTGGGACCCCTCAAGGGATGTCCAGCTGCCTATTGGGATAGGGCCTAAACGGGCAGCCAGACATCCCTCTCACAATCCAGGACTGCTGGCTCCCAACTGCTTACCTGCCTGCCTGATCACCCCTAACCACTCCCCTGCCAGCCTGATTGCCCCTAACTGCCCTCCCCTGCAGGCCTGGTTCCCACAACTGCTCTCCCCTGCAGGCCTGGATTCCCCTCAACTGCCCTTCCCTACAGGCCCAGTCACCCCCAACTTCCCTCCTCTGCCAGCCTGGTCACCCCTAACTTCCCTCCCTTGCAGGCCTGGTCCCTTTCAACTGGCCTCCTCTGCTGGCCTGGTCACCCACAACTGCCCTCCCCTGCAGGCCTGATCTCTCCCAACTGCCCTCCCCTGCTGGTCATCTTGTGGTGGCCATCTTGTGTCCACATGGGGGCAGCCATCTTTGACTACATGGGGGCAGCCATCTTGTGTGTTGGAGTGATGGTCAATTTGCATATTACTCTTTTATTAGATAGGATTTAAATAAATATAGCCTTGTAAAACCAATTCAGAAAATATCAGAATCAGGATGGTCTAAAATAATATTATCATGAAGTAATACAATACTATTATTTTCAAAAGGCCCAAGAACTTAAGTTTATTAAATTCTCTCTCTCTCTCTCTCTCTCTCTCTCTCTCGCATGCACATGGAGAATAGGGAGGGGACAGCAGTAACATGTTCAATTTCCTTCTTTGTGTCAGAACCCAAGAACTGAGACAGATAATGAGTTGCATAGAAATGGTGGCTGTGACGGTTAATTTTATATGTCAACTTGACTGGTACATGGAAGCTCAGATTAAACATTATTTCTAGGTGTGTCTGTGCGGGTGTTTTAGATGAGATTAGCATTTGAATCTGAAAAGTAGATTGCTCTCCCCAGTGTGGGCATCATCCAGTCCACTGAGGGCACTAATAGAACAAAAAGGAGAGGAAGGGAAAATTCACTCTCTTTGCCTGACTGCATGACCTGACATCTCAGTCTCTTGCCCTAGCACTGGGACATACCATTGGTTCTCCTGGTACTTAGGCCTTTGGACTCTGATGGACATTTACATCATTGCCTTTCCTGGGTCTCCAGCTTGCAGATGGCAGATCATGGAACGTGGCTTCCATCACGGTGTAAGCTACTTCCTTCTAATATCTATCTATCTATCTGTCTGTCTGTCTGTCTGTCTGTCTGTCTATCTATCTACCTACCTCCTTTTGGTTCTGTTTCTTTGGAGAACTCTGACTAATACATTTAACTTCACATTTTTTCCATTATAGTACAATTTTTTCATTGAATGAATGGTTATTTACATATATTAAGGAAAAACATTTCCTGACCTTTCATAAAAGTTTCTTGGTATCTCAAATGTAGGAAAAACTTTCTATAGTATATCTACCTCAGTTTAATCATTGTTTAGTGAAAGTCTAGCTCGTGGTATGAGGACATGACTTAATGTAAATTAATTTCACTGACCATTCAGTCCTCCACAATAGTAATTATTTTTTTTTATTGGTCTATAGACAGTGCTTGTGATCGAAGATCCCGTGGAGTAACTCTGAAGTCCAAAGATAGAGGGATTTCTGCTGAGATGACTAGAGCCACATAGGGAGTCCAGGTACCTTTCTTCACTTAGGACTTTCTAACTACTCAGATAAAGTGAAGAGTTGAGAGAGAAATGAGTGAGTGACTGTTAATTTTCTAGGGCTGCCATGACCAAGTACTACAAATTGTGTGGTCTAAGACAACTGAAATTTGTTTATTTACCACTCTGGAGGCTAGAGGTCTGAAATCAAGGTCTCATCAGGGCAATGTTCCCTCTGAGATGGTGAATAGAGTCCTCATGGTCTCATCCTAGCTTTTGTGGTGGCCGTCAATCCTGATGTTCCCTGGCTTGTGGCTGCATAGCTCCAATCTCTGCCTCCATCTCCACATGGTGTTATTTCTTTACATCTTCACACCATCCTCTTCTAAGGACACCAGTCATACTGGAATAAGGGCCCACACTATTCCAGTATAGCATCATCCTAACTAATTACATCTGCACCAACTCTATTTCTGAAAAAGTCACATTCTGCGGTCCTGCAGGGTAGAACTTCAACAATTCTTTTTCTGTGAGACACAGTTTAACTCATAACAATGGCTTCTGAAATACTAGCCTTTGATGGAAAGATTTATAAAACAGTGGCAAATGTCACATAGCCAATACTATACTTTTCTTTCTTATTTCCAAGCTTACACTTTCTTGATGACAGTGAGGAAAAGGGCAAAGGAAATGATATGATATTTAGTTTCCTGAGAAATTATGACCCTTGTAAGGTCTGGTTATCAGAGGTAGCTTTAAAAAATAACCAGCACACCTATCACTAATGTAGCCTTTTACAGTTTATAAAAGGCTGTCGCACACATTATTGCTTTGATCCTGACAACGTCCCTGTGAGATGGATTGTGCTGGTATTACCATTTCTTCCATTTTACAAAAGTGGAAGCAGAAATTTAAGCAGGTTACACAGCTAGTAAGTCATGGCTTTCTGACATCAGATTACTTTTTCATACCACCCAGGGTACCTCAGGAAGTAAGTCAAATCTCTGTCTCTTCTGTGGCTCCCTATATTATATTTAGTAGGTATTAGTAGGTATTTCCTTCGGCCACATCCACTTGGGAGAGTCATGGGGAAGCAATAGAATAAAAAGCCCATCAATCCCTGGGAATGGCTGACAGATATTCTCCCCAGCTCTGTCAAGTGTCTGGGAGCTTCTGAATGGCACTGGGGCTTTCCATTCCATCAGCAGATTTAACAGAAAGCTTATACTTTTATTCAAGGCTTTCTCTCCATGTATGAGGAATTATATGCACACATTTATCTCTACAGACAAAAAGAGAATCTTACAAAGAGAGGGTTCTTTGAAAGAGAAAGGAGACTTAGGCTCTTTCTTACTTAGAGAAGACCTATGATCCTCCCTCACCTATTTTAAAATAAATATTAGTAGTAACACATGCAGATGGAGTGTAAATTAAAACAACATAAAATGCATGTTGAACAATCTTGATTCTACTCATACCACCGTTGCCTAGTTTCCATCCTCTACAAATAGGACATATATTTTTATTCCCCCACACTCCACATTTTACACAAAAAAGTAGCATACTATTACAGTCTCTTGACCTTGCTTTTCTAAATTCAACCATGTACTTTGGAAGCCTTTCCACAGCAGTGTATACAGAGCTTTGTCATTCTGTGTTACACTGCATAGTATTCTATTACACAAATGTAGCATAAATTACTTAAACAGTCCCCTGTTGAAGGACCTCTGGGTTGTTCTAACTTGTTATTATTAAAGACAAAGCTGGAAACAAACTTGTACAAACACCATTTAGTGCATATGCAAATATATCTAGAACCAATTCCCAGAAGCAAGGTTGCTGGGTCAAAGGATAGATGCATATGTTATTTTGATAGTTCTTGCCAATTGCTCTCCACAGTGCTTGAAAAATTTGTACTTCCTCTGGCACAGTATCAAAGTATATGTTTCCCTAGAACTTTCGCAAATAGAGTGTAATGTCAAAATTTTGCATATTTTTCAATTTTCTTATGATGAGTGAAGTGAGCATATTTCCATATGTTTAAGGGCTATTTGTATTTCCTTTTCTGTGAATTATTAAAGTTCCAACTTGCTTTGATATTTAGGTGCTCATTATGATATTTAATTATCTCAATTATACAACTAGCACATGTTCAATGCAAAAATAATAGTAAAACAACCCAAATAAAAAGTTACCCTAAGTGAAAATACCCCAAATTTGATATATAATTATTAGACCTATTTCTATGTATGTATGTGTATATATATATATATATATATATATACTTATTTTATGACACAGCATCATAGTACACTTATTGTTATACAATCTGCTTTGTAACATATCATGAACATCTTGCTACGACACCTTGAGGAGGCATGGAATGCTTGGTGCTGGAGGGATTAGGTAAGTCCAAGTCCACATGAAATGGAAATGTTTCAAACACCAAAGAGATCAGGAACAAACTCCAAGTCTGCAGTCAGAAGTAGGAGAAATGATAGGGTCTTAAAGATGAGGTAAGAACTCTCAGATGAGATTCTGGCAAGTAAAGGACAAACCTGGTAAGGGGGAGGGGAGATCCTGGGTTAGATAGTTGCCTTAGGTTGTGGGTTAGTCAGCACTGGGCCCAATGCTGTGCAGACTCTCACCTGGCCAGGATATTCCATGGGCAGAGGCAAGGATGACTTTGACTTGGTCTGGGTCAAGTATTCTAATTCTATCTTAAGTATTTAAAGAACAATATTACCAGAACATTTCTACTTACAATGACTAGATAAAGGTTCAATAAGTTACTTATGTATTATCTAGGAATTTGTGCAGTATGATTTTCGTTTTTAAAAAATATATTTTTTTATTGATTTCAGAGAGGGGGGGAGAGAGAGAGAGAGAGAGAGAGAGAGACAGACAGACAGACAGACAGAGAGAGAGAGAGAGAGAGAGAGAGAGAAACATCAATGAGAGAGAATCATTCATCAGCTGCCTCCTGCACCCCCCTTCCTGGGGACTGAGCCTGCAGCCTGGGCATGTGTCCTGATGGGGAATCAAACTATGATTCATAGGTCAATGCTCAACCACTTAGGCACACCAGCTGGGCAATAGTAGTTTCTTTATCAAGCTGTGCTCACCTTTCCAGAGAAATCCTCCCAGAAACCAGGGAAGAAGGTTAAATAAGAAAGACTTAGCTATGTCACTAGCTTTCCTTAAATTGCTTGAGGACCCTGCCCTAAAATATCCTGAAGACTCTGGTGTACTAAATCCAGAAAATTAATTCAAACCCTGATTTGGGAGAAATCCTTAAGAGAGAAGGTATTCATGTCACACCCTTCCTGGCATGACAGAGAGACAGGATGAATAATTGATACAGTTGGAATGATTTGGAAGAGATGCTCTCACAGAAAGATTTGCAGATTTCATTATCGTGGGCATCTTTGCTCATCATTCTGATGAAAGGTGTGAGCCTCTGTCTTTCTGTGCAAATGAAGATAGACGTGGGGTATCTGCTGGAAGGTAATAGCATTCCAGCTGGCTGTGGCAGCCCCACAGAATCTGGAGTTAGACTTAATCAACAGCAAACACCGTCATCCACGCTCTCTGTTGTTTGTTCCAGGTCACCGTGAAGAGGCCACCAGCTGGTGTTTTGGGGATTGAGCTGATGAGATATTATTATCTGCCAGTCTTCATTTTCAAAAATAAAAAGAGATTCAAATGAATGCAGGGACCCTTGCTTTTAGCTCTCAGCCAAAACATGTGTGAGAGTTGGGAAACTGTTGTGGAGAGTTTTTAGGGTAAGGGTGAGAGAATGGAAGCCCTCACAGGAGGTCTACTTGTACCCTTTGACCCATGGAAGGTGTCTAATACATGCCCCCCCTTTCTTTTTTTTCCATTCTCAATATCCTGGTTTTGGTTCTCCTCATCCCCTATGCTGTCTTTGATTTCCCCTTACCAAGTTTCTCTGACTTCACTTTTTGTTACTTGACTTTCATCTCTACTGCCACTTTTCTTTCTTAAATACAAATTTGAAGCTGTTGCTCCCTTGCTGAAAAATCCATGCTAATTATTTTGGCCCATAAGGGTAAAGTACCAAATTTTCACATAGAATTCAAGTTCCACATCAGGCCACAATATACTCCTCTGCTTTCACTTGCCTGTCATACATCCCAAGTCCCTGAAACATAAAAGGTTTAGGGATCATCTGTATCTTCCTTCCTTTGCCTTGGATATTCTGATTTATCCTTGAAGGCTCAGCTCAAATATATCTCTGCTAAGAAGCCCTTTTTTGATTTCTCCAAGCAAGAGTAAAGGGCCCCCTCCACAGCGATCCCGTAACACTACATCCTTTCCCAGCATAGAATACTTTGGGTGATTCAGTTAGTTTTCTACACTAGACTGAACACCCCATAAACAGGTTCTTACTTGTCTTCAGTTATGTAGACTCATTCTATTTTAGGGTTTCTCTGTGGCTGTGTGTGTGTGTAAATGAAGGGGTGGGCAGAGTGGACAGTGGGACCAGATATGTGAATAAAATATAGGCTAAGATGAAATTCAGGTTGGGAAAGGTTGTGCTAAAACTAGGAGTTGAACTTTTATTTTTTTTTGTCTTTGAAAATAAAGGGCACCATAAACTAAGGCACTAAGAATGAAGGCAGTGAGAAATGCCAGAATTGTCAGGGGCCTTTGTGATTTGAACATGGTGTCTTTACCAGGAAATTAAACTGAGCTCATTATCTCATTAACTTTTGACTGGAGAGGGAATATTCAGCTGAAATTGTATTATCTTTCCAATATGACAAGTTGGTAACAACCTGGGATTTTGAAAGACACTTTGTTTTCTCAGTAAGAAATTCCACCAATACAAATGAGTATTCATGGAGAGGAATTCCATTTTAGAAAGATCCTTAAAGGCAGAAACCAGGGGTGTCTAAATTGCTTTGTGTGCACAATAAATCCCAATGGTTGGTAAGGGTATCCTTACACTAAGATTAAATTTCACCATCAACATATTGGAGTAGTTAAAATTTTTAGCTGCTGTACAAGATAATTGTGCTAGACCAACCTTTTCCTTCTCTCAAGAGATCCTTTGAAATGCAGATAACAATCCCAGCCTGTTTATTAGAAGCCATCGTTTTTAATGTCCTTCAACTTCTAATGAGATATTACAAATTCTGTTTGATCAGATTGTTTATATTCAACCTTGTTTTTCAAAGATGGGTGGAGATATTTTGAGATTCTTAAATTGCTTGTTGGTCAGACAAACACATTACAAGCGAGAGGCGATCTGTGTTCTTGGAAGGAATTATTTTATTTCTAAAGGTAGGAGGAGTGTGCTTGAAGTCAGAGCCAAACGTTTTAATTCTAATTCTTCCACACGTTTGTTTAATGTTAGTCTCAGTTCTCTTAGCTCTAAAATAGGTGCATGACATATGACATAAAGGGTTTGGGGGCTACTAAATGGGATGTGGGCATCTTGCCTGACTCTCTAAGACCCCCATGTGTTCGCCGGGGCAGAGCAAATCCTGGCGTTTGCTAAGCAAATATTCTGAGGAATGATTTTACCTGATACCCTTCAAACAAACCTCTCTATCTATTGCACCTCTTAAGACTTTCAGTTAACTGGGAGGTTAGGAGTTTAGTATTTTAAAACTCCCTATTGCCTATCATCAGTGTTTGCAGGATGAGTACCTACAATCACTCTACTTAAATATGACAGCTAACATCTGAGGAGACATCCAACGAAGTCACCTTCTTGAACAGCAGGCTTCTAAATCTGTGTGAAGCCAAGCTGAGGGAGTGACATCAGCCTGGCCCCAAATGCCCTTTGCAAACTTATTTTGAATCTGCATCAAGTTATGAGCACTTAACATTTGAGAAACTAAAATCAAACCCTCTTTACCTAATATAGGGTTTCCTTTCTCTTTTCCATAGCAAGATGCGCATGAAGCCAGCACCATAAAGTGGTCACAAATAGCAACTTTAAAGAGTATAGAAAACTGTACATTCTTTCTAGGATCCCTATGCAGAGTTCCAGATCTGCATTTGGAAAGAAAGGAGTGTGAGGCTAACAAGGTTGCCTAGGAAGACTTTGACAGCTTTTCAAGAGTCATACAAGTGAGGGGTAGGGAAAGCTATTGCCCAGAATCTGCAAATAACTGCACTAAGATGAAAAGGTAGCAACATATGAAGGAATGTTACAGGTGGCTGAATTAATTAACTCCAAATCCCCACCCCCCCAAACATCCGGTGCTGGGATTAGGGAATCAGAGCTAGTTTACTAGTAAATCCCAAATCTCAGACATGATTTGGATTCAAATTGGAATAATTGCAGATGGATCCAGGTGCGGAAAGGATTAGGGAAATAGGATGGTTGGATTATTTTCTTTCTCCTCTGGGGGAAAAAATGTCTATCTCTCTTATTTCTTCTTTGTTCTCTCAGACCTCTCTTCTTTTATTTTTTTTTAAAATTGTTTCCTCATTGGATTTTTAAAAAAATTAAACTTATTGGCATGACATTGGTTACCTTAATATATCTCTACCATTGGCCATCCTTCTTCCCTTCATCCATGTCTATGTCTCTTTATCGCATGTGATGTCTGTTCCTCATCTCTTTTTACTCCTGTTAGCCCCCTCTTCACTACTCCTCTCTCTCAACTTTGTTTTCCTGTTATTTATTGTTTATCTATTGCTTGAAAGCACAAATGTACTGCTTGATGAGTTTCTCTCTATTCTAGAACATTTGATTTAATGAAAAAAGGTGACAAAATGCTGCCATTATGAAAGTGGGAGCATGTACTGGGGGGTAGGGGAGGCCGGGAGGAGGTCAATGGGGGTGGGGGAAAGGAGACATATGTATTACTATTTGTAATACTTAAAACAATAAAAATAAAATAAAATAAGAAAAAAATAAAAAAAATAATAATAATAAAAAAAGAAAGTGTGAGTATGAAGGGTGGAAGTGAGCAGCCATTAAGAATGCAGTAAAAGGGCTGACTTAAAAGGTCATGCTAATGTAGCATGGGTAAGCCTTCCTTCCGCTGGTCTAGCACATCAGTGGCTGATGAGGTTTTATTTTCATCAGCAAATCAAGGAATACTGGGTATCCTCAGTTCCATGGCAATATTTTTGATAGAGAAAGATGAGATTTAGGGGGAAAGTAGGTCAGGGGAATCTATTATGTGTAGGGTTTTAGAATTAGGGATGGGTGGGATTGATGAGAGAAGAAATTTTGGGTATAGCAGAATACAGTGTTACTCCCAATTCATCTTTAGGCCTAGTCTTCCTGGATGTGGGCATTCAATTCATAAGTGCATCTGTAATGAACCATTTATAATAAACTGGGTTTGGGGGCCAGAGAGACTAAAGTTTGAATTTTCACTTGTCCATTTATTAGCTGTTGACCTTGGGAGTATTATTTAAATTTCCTACATTTGATTTTCTTACCTTAAAAAGGGAAATAGGGAGTCATGAAAACTACCTGAAGGATTGTAGATAATTTTAATGAGATGGTGCCTATGAAATTCCTGGAACATAGTGTGTTTTCAATAAGTGATAACTCACATTATTATTATTTCCATGGAAAAAGACCTATGCAAATTGGCCCTTGGTCATACTTAAAACACCTGCCACTGAAAATAATCACCTGGAACTTTTAAATTCTCTTAGAAAGACTGCTTTGTATAAATACAAATGAGGCATGCTCTGGTGGAATTTTGTATTTTAACTAGAGGTCTGGTGTACAGATTCGTGCACGAATCTGGTCTGCACCCTCTCGCATCCCAAGGGGGATGTTGGATAGCTGGTTTTGTCTAGATCCCTGCAGGTCCAATCCAGACAGGAGGGAGTGCAATCCTGTGCATGGAGCATTTGTCCCCTGGTGGTCAGTGCGTGTCATAGTGACAGGTCATTTGGTCATTCAGTCATTCGGTCACTTAGGCTTTTTTATATATGGGTGGAGCAGCTTAGAGTGATGTCTTAGACCAACATCAGCAAACTTTTCTTGTAAAGAGCCAGCTAGTAAATATTTTAGGCTTGTGGGCCAAGGGTCTTTGTTGCAACTATTCTACTCTACTGTTACATTATAAGGAATATAGAAATGAATAAGTGGGGTAGTGTTCCAATACAACTTTATGTAGGGCTGCTGAAATTAGAATTTCATATACTTTTCCTGTACCATGAATATTATTCTTCATTTGATTTTCCTCCCATTATTGAAAAACATAAACACTCTTCTTAGCTGTGCATGAACTGGCAGCTGGCTAGATTGGACCTAAGGGCTGGAGTTTGCTGACCCCAATCTTAGATCTACAAGATGCTAAGGCATCAGTTTGCTTCCTTCCTTTGGGCCACAGATGAGGACTTGGAAGTGCACAGACTTTCAGTGACATGGAAGAGCGGAGGTGAGAACCTAGACCTTTTAACTACTGGGCTGGTGACTGTTAGTCCTGCTGTCTTTTTGCTGACCCCCATTTTGCTCTAAAACCTCCCTTAGTCTTGACACTCCCATATTGTTTGGTTCTCTCAGAATATGTTACCAATCATACTGTATATTGATTTCTACAGGGATCTCACTGATTAGCACTGGAGGCAAACTCAGATGCCTCAGGACCAAGAAGTTAACAGATCTAGAATATGCAGAGGGGTGGGGAGTATGTCAATTGGAGAGCACCTGCCATATCTAACGAAGAATTCTAATCAGCTTAGATGACTCAGGTGTGAGCCCAGAGACCCCAGGTCTTCTGACTTTGCAGGAGTCACCAGAAATCTGGATTTTTATGTGGAATTTTAAGATACTAGCACAATTTTTAAAAAGCATGTGATGACCCAACAAAGCCTGTCTAGGGACTGCGGAGATCAGTTTGTGATCTTTCTCAGACCATCGCTTCTTTACTGCATGGCAAAAATGTGAACTAAGTATTTCTTTTTTCCTTTAGAAATATATGTTTGTTCAAAAAATGATAAAAATATTTGTTCGACAAACGACAGTAATGAGCATCAGTCTAGGACAAGTAGTTAGCCTTTGTGTTTTCACTTGTATTATTATTATACTTGAAAACAGACCTGTGGGGCAAGTGTGGAAGTTTGGAGGGAGTCAGAAGAGAAATTGCAAAATGCCTCAGGGGTGGGCTACTTGTAGCGCTTCTTATTTTTCCTTCACCAACCAAGAACCAACAATCATGGCAGTTGTTTTGTTTAATGGAGAACTGAGATTTTGTGGTAACTGTTTCCCCTCATTTCACTGATACATGCAGTAATACAGCTCCTTCCTGAGGGGCTGCCTCACTGGGAGTTTAGAGCCAAAGAGGAGGAGCATTAGTGACCAGTGATGGGTGACTATGGGAAAGAGAGGGGGGCTCTGATAGAGACAAAGTAGTTGGGCAGAAATCCGCCAAATTAGAAGTCCCAGGTTTGTATGGCCCAAACCTTACTTTAACATCCAAATAGATGTGTCTATATCTTAAATGTATATATTTTGAAAAATGAACATTCAGGCTCAACATGGCCCAATGGCCCCGTTGTTGATAGAATAAAATTTAAGGTTTTCTATCCTGCCTCTATCTTCCTTTTCAGATGTTGTTACCTATAACTTACCAGATATTTTTCTTTCATTGTATCCTATACATGTTATTCTCTTTTTTATTTTATTATGAATTTTAACTCCCTCTGTTCCTTTGAACTAGAATACCCTTCCTCCTTCACTACCTATCTTTCCAGCTCCCACTCTTGTTGATTTTCCTTTTCTGCATCCTGTAGCAGTTATTATCAGTGTCATATGGATTATTAATCACATATTGATTTGCATTGTATTCTAAATTAAAAGTGGCTTTTTATATGCAAAAGCAAATGTATTCATTGTGAAACTAATTCAAAGCCACAGCTGTTCAAATTATAAAAATAATCCTTCATTTTACCTCTGACATCCAACCTTTATTATATTTTCTGATCTTTTTGTACACACATTTGCCCACATTTACCTATGATTATTTTATTTATCACAAATGAATGAGAATGCATAAATAATTTTTTAAAATTATGTAATATATTTTATGTAAGGTTACTGGAATGCAGATGTCATTTATTGGAATTATGCTCACAAATGTTGAATTGTTTAATATTTCTAAGTTTGAAGAACAAAGAAAGGCTTTAACTAAAACAATTCCTGTATGTGCTACAAATCCACATGTCACTCTGACACGATATGACTGAAAATGAAATGCAGTGGATTTTTCAGGTCCAAGGGTATGCACATTTTGCATGCTTTTGAAAATAAGTATGGTAAATTGCAAAATTTGCACCTATTTTATCTTGTTCCTGCACTGTGAGAGATGGTGTGTTTCCCCTGACCGTCAAGATTAGAGCTATCTGTATCATCTATGTCTATGTCTATGTCTATGTCTATGTCTATGTCTATGTCTATGTCTACATCTATGCCTATGTCTACATCTATGTCCATGTCCACGTCCATGTCCATGTCCACGTCCATGTCCATGTCTATGTCTACCTTTACCTATATAATATCTGTTTTTTGGGGGACAGCTTTGATGCTCCTTTAACCACTTTTTTGTTATTACCTTTGTGCTTTATGGTGTATAAAGAGCCTTCACAAATATCATCTTCTTTAATCTACACTGCAATGCCAAGAGTAGGAAGGAAAGATATTTTTCCTCTCATCTTACAAAAGAGGAGATCAAAATTCAAAAAAAGTCAAATAGCTCACACAGTTCACATGGTTAGCGAGATAGCTCAGAAAAGAACTCAGGTTCTCCGTGCCTTCTTTGTTGCTTTCAGGGACACCCCAAAATATTTTCCTTGGAGTGAACTGTATGGGAGCCATGGCCCCAGCACTACTGGTCTGAGAGGTGGTGTGGTGTTGGGGATCCCTGCCTGCTTAGCAGCTGCTGGCCCACCGATTCCTGATGCTCCTTAGAACTTCCTTATTAGGCCTGCCTGTGAGCCCCTTACTATTTTACTGGCTTGTAAAGGCCACAGATTTGGATTTCCTTCTCTTAATGAAGGGTAATATCAAGGACACTTTGAGGAAAATGAGAAAGATCAGCCACTTCACTCATTAATCACAGTATACTCAGTGACCTCAAGGTAAGGGCCAAACTGAGGGAGGACACTGAGCATAAGGAGGAAGAAGTCTGGCGTGTGTGTATTCTAGTTACAGACTGGACAGTCATGACTGTTCTTCCCTAGCTGCCAGCTGGAGTTTTCAGAGTGATGGAGAGAGCTCCGCCCCCCTGCACAGCAGCAAACCTTGCTAATGAAATGGAAATGATAATTATTCCCAGTCCTGAGCAATTCACCTCCTCTGGACTACAGGGGTATTAAAGTTGATTAAACACATATGCTTTGGGTAGATAGCAACTCCAGTCACATATGGAGTGATCAGTCTTCTTCCTGCTCAGGAAGAGGGAGACCCAAGACCACAAGAACCAGGCAGAGGCTGAATTGGGGGTAGGAGACAGGAAATGAGGGAATGCCAGTCCTTTGGTGCAGACAAGACAGCAGCAAAAACTCAAAGACTTAAACTTTTTCCCACATCTCTGTGCAGAAAAAAAAGCTTTTAAAAATGCTTATTAAAGTTAAAATTCAATTTTAACAGAATTTGTGATTTTTCCCTCCTTGCAAAGATGAGTAAGTTATACCCATTTGTCTAAATTTGCAACTTAGGCACAAATGTATGTGTATATGTCATAGATGATGGGTTGAAAGGACTAGTACATTTTAGTCCTAGTGTGTAGGAAATGACTCACATGTCCTTGGGGTTCAATTATTATTTTTAAATGTATTTTTTAAAATGATGGTTCCATGCTGCAACATTTCTTAAAGAAGTGATGTTTGCCTCATTCAAAATCACATGTTTAATTAATCACAGCTTGATTTTCCACACCATTAGCATGAGGAAATATTAAGGTGCTGCTAGAAATGGGCTTTGGAGTACTTGATGCTGGATCTTGAGGTGAAACTTCTGAACATTCTACTTGTTATGTGTCAACTTTGACCTGTCTCTCAGCTTTGCTGGCACTGATGGGAACTGTAGCTCTAAGTCTAGGCTGAATGGCAGGGCAGTGTTGGGCAATGGTTAGCCCAGTTCTGCTCTGGGGTTCTAGAGATATTTTGTTTGGCTATATTGTTCAGAATAAAGAACAATACAATTTTAATACATGTACTAAAACATATGTATTATATCTGTGAGGAGTGAATTTATATAACTGGATATACAAAAGTTTTTACAAATTAAAATTTAATAAATAAAACCCGTGTTTGCCAATATTAGCACTTCTATTTTTTTAAATCTCAAAAAACATTTTTGTTGTTGTGTTCTAATTCAGAAAAACTTAAAGAAAAAAGTTAGAATCATCTCAATCCTGTCATTCAGAAATAACCAATGTTCATATTTTAATATATTTACTTTTTTTCATTCATAACTTTTGATAGAGTTGAAATCCAAAGCATTTATCCTCCACAAAGACATAGAGGAAACTTAAATGCATATTACTAAGTGAAATAAGAATTTATTCTGATTTTTTAAATATAGGGATTTTTCCTTATCTCAAAACTATTTTAAAATATAATTTTAATAGTTTTACACAAAAATTAGCTTTTAAAATAAGGTTCAGTTTTCTTGATGATAAAAGTACCAAATATTCTTATTAGAAAATTTGGAAAAATAGAAACATAAAGAGCATAAAGTCACACAAGAGCCCATCAAGTAGTAAACAATTACTAATATTTTAGGTGTATATGTCTTTCTGTTAATCTTCTTCCTTCCCTTCTTTTATAAACATGTATACATTATACACACACACATAATGATTACCTATATGTGTGGATGGGCCAAATTATGAAAAAAATATTGATTTAAAATTTTTTTTCTAATGGCATTACAAAGTTTTTGCAAATCTTAATGTAATGGCTACATTATATTTAATTGCATGGATGTACCATAATTTATCTAGTGGATCTCACATTTAAAAACATATTTTTATTGATTTCAGAGAGGAAGGGAGAGGGAGGGAAAGAAACCTCAATGATGAGAGAGAATCATTGATTGGCTGCCTCCTGCATGTCCCCCACTGGGGGTCAAGCCCACAACCTGACATAGAATTGAACTGTGCCCTGACACAGAATTGAACTGTGACCTCCTGGTTCATAGGTTGACACTCAGCCACTGAGCCATATTGTCCAGGCCAATCTTACATTATTGATACTTAGATTGGTTACAACCTTTCAGTATTTGTAAATATTGAAGCAGACTGCATTTAGATGTAAAAATCCATGAGCCCATCATTATGGCCTTACTTAGGACAGCTACTTATAGGTATTATAGTAGGGCCGAAGGAAGCATTATGAGGCCCTTGCCGTGCACTGCAGATGACTTCCCAGAAACTTCCCCCCTGTTACATACCTTCCTAGAGGACTTTAGGGGTCCCGTGGTCCCTCCTCTATAACTCACTGTGCTCATATAGTGTGCTGTGGAAAGACCAGCTATTCTTCCCTTTTTTTTAAAAAAATATGTTTTATTGACTTTTTACAGAGGGGAAGGGAGAGTGAGAGAGAGTTAGAAACATTGATGAGAGAGAAACATCAATCAGCTGCCTCCTGCACGCCCCCCACTGGGAATGTGCCCGCAGCCAAGGTACATGCCCTTGACCAGAATCGAACCTGTTCCCTTCAGTCTGCAGGCCGACACTCTATCCACTGAGCCAAACCAGTTAGGGCTCTTCCCTTTTTTAATAGATGAAGAAATGGTGGCCCAGCTAACCTTACCGGCGTTACATGGGCAAACAAGCAGTTAAGAAGTGTAGCTAAGTGATTTGAATCTTAACTCAGTGCTAGACCCTTAAGACAAAATAAAGTAAAATAAACATGGTTTGTGATGCCCAGAGGCAATGGAACTGATAAAAAACAACAAAAGAGATACAAATCAACAGGTCTTCCAGCACTTTTGCCAGCCAGTCGGAGACTCCAAAGGGAGGAATAGAAATAGTTGCTGCTTTGGACTGTAATTGCCTCAGTCTGTCTAGGGAAAAAAGTGCGAGAGATCTAATTTGTGGAATCACAAACTAAAGTGCTTTGAAATGTACTTAAAAAGAAATCAAAGTGCTGAGACAGCTTTGTTCCCCCATAACCACAATAGAAATTTGGGATAGTTATAGTTTTTAATCAGATGTTTAGGGAGTCCATGTGGCTATTCTCTTGATGGTGGTTGTATGTTTTTTTTTTTTTTTGAAGAAGGAGCCAGACAAAAATTCCTTAGGACGAATGTTTCTGACCTAGATTAAACCAACAGAAAGCAAAATTCAAGCTGTTAACTCTTCGACGGCGCATTGTGTTTGGAAGGACGTCTTGGAAGCCCTGACACTGGCCTCTGATCGCTAAGTTTAGCAGAGGCACTGGTGTGTTCTATTCTGCAGCTGCCCCCTGATCCTGCCGCTCAACATCTGGATCAATATCCTGATCCTGGCAGCCTGAGCTGGTGTTTCACTGGGGGATATTTACTCCCACACAGCTGTTAAGCAGTAAGAGCAGAAAATCAACTCGGATACAATTAATACCATGTGGTAATAAGGGGACGTCACCAAGAGAGACAGTTGCTGAATTGATTCTGATGATGCCGAGGAGGGTGACTATAATGATAATGGTGATTAATATAACCATTACTGGGCACAGACTCAGAGAAGGAGCATATTGTTATCCTGCCTTTGTTTAGGCTGTTGCCATCTTTTATGCTCCAGTTACCGACCCGGAACATGCATAGTTGTAGATAAACTTGGCTTTGTTTTGAATTTGCTATATGGTTGATGAAATATAGTCAATATAATTCAGGTAGATGATGGGATGACAATGAAATGCCGGTATGATTTTTTTTTTCCAGATAGAGATAACCTTGTCTGAAATTGCCAAAGTTCTCATCAACCGAATTTTTTAACAAACATGGTCGGACTGTTGAAGTTGAGTTAGAGAGGGCCAGGGAGGCTCCGATTGCTTAGTATTCCTCCCTGTCTTGGGGAGCACTGTTAGAACCTTTGCCCGGCCTCTGTGGTTCAGTGGTTGAGCATCGACCTATGAACCAGGAGGTCACGGTTCGATTCCCAGTCAGGGCACATGCAGGAGGCAGCAGATCAATGATTCTCTCTCATCACTGATGTTTCTATCCCTCTGTCCCTCTCCCTTCCTCTCTGAAATCAATAAAATAGATTAAAAAAAGAGAACTCTTTAACTGGATACACTATCTCCATTGCCATGGACGCTTTTCCACGCTACCATCATTGTATGAGGAGGGCAAGTCTCCCTTACGGGGACCTGCCTTCAGAGCTGCAGACCATTTCAGCAGCTGCAGGCTCTGAATACCGTTAAACACATCCTTGTAAGAACCTCAGCTGTTTCTGCCTTTCCAAGCTGCTGTCCCTGCGGAATGGTCCTTTGGCCTTTACCTCTTTGCACACAATATGCCACAATTGTCTAATCCTCACAGCTTCCAACTACACGGTAGTATTTAGTCTAGTCCAGTGGTCGGCAAACTCATTAGTAACAGAGTGGCAAAGCACAGCTCGCGAGCCTCATGTGGCTCGTCAGCCGCAGTTTGCCGACCACTGGCCTAGGCAAAGATCAATGGTGGTGGCGGTGAGGTGTTCACCAAACTTTGTTCAGTTTAATCAACTTTCAGGTTGGAAAGAATAATTGAGATCTGTGACATCAATCCTCCTTATTTCACAGTTGGAATATTGGAGTTTGTGATACTTTAAGACTTTCCCGATGCCTAAAATCCTACCACTGGAGATTATGCTATGTATGGGAATAGAAAAGCACTCACTCTGGTATCTTACTACCTGGGTTCAAATCCCAGCTTCTCTGTGCCTTTGCTGATGATTTTGGACATATTAATGAACTTTGTGCTGCTGTGTTGTCATGGTTCATGTCCTTGCAATGTGACATTATAGCTTCTTTCAAAAAGTGGGTCTTTCTCAACTTTTGGACTAGACCTGTAACTTGCTTGGGCAGGGGACACTAGCAGACATGGAACACTCACAGACTTGAAAAATGCTTGCACAATGAAGCTCCACTGCTCTTAAACCCCTGGACCCTCATGTGAGCAAGCCTTGGCTAGTCTGCAGCATAAGCAGAGGTACATGGCTCAGTTACCCCGCTGCCCCAGCTGACAGTGAGCCCGGCACTTAGGAGCTGAGTCACTGACTTATGACACACGAGTGTTCCCAGCTGAGATCAAAAGAACAAATTCAAATTGCTGATCTGCGGAATTATGACCTAATGGCTATTGTTTTAAGTCACCAAATTTGGAATGGTTTGCTTCATGGTCAAAGCTAATGGGTACATATGTAAGAAAAGACAAAGCGGGAGTTAAATAATGAGAGAAAGGGATTGGCTTTAGCAGATGCTGGTGTAAAATTTCATTCCGAAAGCTAGGTCAAGCCCAAGGGGTACTGTCACTACTGGGCCATGGAGCAGTTATTCTGGGTCTTTAATGAGGCTTCTTCAATGCAGATAATTAATACTTTTTAATTCTCCTGGTACTCTTTCTCTGGTGGAAACAGAAAGGCGTGTTTGCAAAGTAGGTGTATCTTTATGGCTTCAGGACCTAAGCATGGCAGATCATATTAGCAAGAGAATTGTATAATTTTTCCAGTAAGTTAGGAATAAAGATTATAGAGTGATTTTTTGAGAAGTTAGACTAGGGACTAAGTGGCATCAGCCAGCAGGGCTGTTATTTTCCTTCTCTGGAGATGATCATGTCGTTTATCCCAGCACAAATAAAAGAGGAACCTCGGAGAAGAATAATTGAAAATCAAACGCCTGTGCAGCCTCAAGTTGTGGGGTCACTTGTGAAACCCAGCAATGGAGGAAACGATCTGATCTCACTGCTATTAACCGATTTTGTGACCTTGAGTGAGCCTTTTATATCTAGGAACTTCAGATTATTTATCTAAAACATGAATGTCTGGCTGTCTACCAGAGTTCTGGGTGGATGTTCTGAAGCTTGTCTTCAGGCTGGGATGTGCCGGCTTAGAGATCTGTCTGTGGGAGGAATGTTGGGAAGGAACCTTTTAGAGTCCATGCTTGTCTGTGAGTATGTTTGGCTGAGGTGGGAGTTATCTTTTGTTTAGAAACCAGTTGGTGGGCCTAGGGGAGGGGTGGTATTTATGGCACCATGTGGGGCCAGAACTGTGAGGAATCTTTTAATGATTAAACTGTGTAATACGTTGAAGGCTGTTACATACCTTTGAAATATGTGCATATGTTTGATGAAACTTCCTTAACATATTTCCTAAATGATAAATCCTCTGCATCATACCATGACTGTATTCCACAACAAAAGAAAAGGTACTGGGTCAGTCTCAGGGAAACATCGGAGCTGAAGTAATGGACCACCTGCTGCAGAGTGAGGGAGGGATGACCTGTGAAGGAGAACCATGGATAGTGATTTGCAGAAAGAAAGTCAGTTGCACAGAGAGATCAGTGAGCTGTAAGGATGCATCGCATCCACTCATTCACCAAAACCTTATCATAGCCTTCACTCCTAGGGCATTCATTGGAGAAGTTGCCATTTTAATAAGTTCTCAATAATTCTGGAAGATTCTTTCAGGCGGTAGTAAAGAATGTAATTGGGCTCTGGGAGAAACATTAACATTTTCACTGAACACCTAGTTAGTGAATATTTACATATGCCAAACACTCTTCAGGGCACTTAAAGTGCATCAGGAAATAAAATTCATAAAGAATCCTGTCCTGGGAGTGGGATGTGCATGGAAACTGACAATAACTAATAAACACAATAAAGTAAATAAATAGAAGTTTTGCCCAAAGGAGATATGAGCTATGGAAAAAAGGCTGAAGTTAGGGATAAGAGGTACCAGGAATGATGGGGGCCAGTTGCAGTATTAACAATGTGACCAGGATGCACCTCATTGAGAAGGTGAGGTCTGAGCAAGGAACTGAAGGAGGTAAATCCCAAATGTCACCATAGAGAGATGGCAAGTGCTCTTGTTCATCTTCACATCTTTTCTCCTAAGAATTTAGTTGAACACTTTAAGTATAGTAGTGGCCTAATAAACCTTTCTTGATGTAAATTAAATTAGAGGTATCCAAACCTTTTTTTCAGCATGAGGTTGGGAGGCTTTTCCCAAAAGAGGATATGGATATTTTTATCCTTGATATGTCTCCATTTACTTTCTTCACATCTTCCTTCTCTTCAACTCATTGCATTCTGGATTTTTTTTTAAATTAAAAAATATCTTTGTTGTCAAGAGTATTATAGATGTTCTTCTTTCTCCCCCTTCATTGCTCCCCTTTACCTAGATCCCCTTTACCTATCCCTGGATTCTGTTTTGATCATTCCAATGAAATGTCACCCCAGCTAACCTCTGGCTATGGATGAAATACTCTAGTTGCTGTGATTTCTCTATTCAGCAGCCCAAGTCTATTTGGTGCTGCTGTGGGAATGCATACAGATTATTCCCTGTAGCAGTTCCCACACGTCCTAGGCACCACCATCACTACCAGGACACATACTCTCCTGTCTCATCTTGCCTTAATTTCCCTGACAGCGAGCAAGAAGAAACTCACTTTCCTCAACTGACAGAGAGGTAAGATGTTAACTTCCTTTATTGAAGGGGAAGTGGAGTTGATTGACAGACTAGAGAGAGCTGCTACTCATTTACCCACCAGAAGATATTATATGGCTTTAAGCAGTGTTCAGGAGCATGAGAAGGTAATAAGCTATGTGTATTAGTTTGATTCTCAAGGGAAGGAGAGCTGCTGCAAAACCAATACTCAAATTGTTTTTTTCCTTCTTTTTGTGGGGCCCTCTGTGCATGCCATGTTTAATAAAGGCAATAAAAAGGTAGCATTATAAAGAAGAAAGAGGCCTATCAAGAAAAAAAGTCTCTTTGTTTGTTCTCCTGTCATGGTATTCTTCCCATTCCACTGGCATTTAAGAGCCTAAGAGATGACTAACTGAATGGCAGGCATAGATCAGAAGAGTAAATGAGGATCATGTGGATAAATAAGTGAATTTGCAGTGTTCCCAATATTGTCATAGTTTTTTTTCTTTCTTTTTTAAAAAATTTATTTATTGATTAAGGTGTTACATATGTGTCCTTATCCCCTCGATTACCCCCTCCCATCCCCCCCCCACTCATGCCCTCACCCCCCTGTTGTCTGTGTCCATTGGTTATGCTTATATGCATAAGATTTGGTTGATCTCTCCCCCTTACCCCCACCCTTCCCTACCTTCCCTCTAAGGTTTGATAGTCTGATCAATGTTTCTCTGTCTCTGGATCTGTTTTTGTTCATCAGTTTATGTTGTTCATTATATTCCATAAATGAGTGAGATCATGTGATATTTATCTTTCTCCAACTGGCTTATTTCACTTAGCATAATGCTCTCCAGTTCCATCCATGCTGTTGCAAATGGTAAGAACTCCCTTTTTACCGCAGTGTAGTATTCCATTGCGTAGATGCACCACAGTTTTTTAATCCACTCATCTGCTGATGGGCACTTAGGCTGTTTCCAAATCTTAGCTATGGTGAATTGTGCTGCTATGAACATAGAGGTGCATATATCCTTTCTGATTTGTGTTTCTCGTTTCTTGGGACACATTCCTAGAAGTGGGATCACTGGGTCAAATGGGATTTCCATTTTTAGTTTTTTTGAGGAAATTCCATACTGTTCTCCACTGTGGCTGCACCAGTCTGCATTCCCACCAGCAGTGCACGAGGGTTCCTTTTTCTCCGCATCCTCGCCAGCACTTGTCATTTGTTGATTTGTTGATGATAGCCATTCTGACAGGTGTGAGATGGTACCACATTGTCGTTTTGATTTGCATCTCTTGTCATAGTTTTTGATGGAAACCCTACCTCTCAAGAGATTGATATTAATTCTGAAAAAGCAGAGCTGCTTCTTGGTTTTTGAGTGTTACCTGTGTGACCACAAACTGGGTAGGAATTGTGGGTTCTCCATTGTTCTACTGGGTCATCTTAGACAGGTGGTCTACAGTTTGTGTCCTTCATCACATTGAGGGTGTAACTGGGTACATTATAGGGACCAAGTAAAGTTTCATTTATAAATTAATTAATCTCCCCTATGCCCTTATTAGTTTCTTCAGTTACAAAATGTATAACTTACTAAAAATATCTTCCCTTATATTCCTCCAAGATTCCTTCAACTATACATGAAAATACTTCACCAACATGTTATTCACTAGAATGAGATTCAGTCTGTGGAGCTTATTAGCTCCTTAACGTGGAGATATTGTAAATAAATACTAGAATATTACCTTGCCTTTCATGGAAACTTCCTGGGAAGAGTCGTGGCACGACAGAATTATCATGTGACTGTTGCATATTCAGCAATAATAAGTGACACATGTTGAACACAATGTATTAGGTCCTCTTTGAAGTGCTTCTGTGTATTAACTTATTTAATCTTCACAACAGGAGCTGAGTAAGTACTACTGTTATCCCCATCTAATTGGTGAGAAAACTGAGCTGTGGATAAGTTAAATTGCTAAGTATCTTAAGACTTACAGCCAGACTGGCATGACTCAGTGGGTGAGCGTCCACTTATGAACCAGGAGGTCACAGGTTAATTCCCATTCAGGGCACATGCCCAGGTTGTGGGCTCAATCCCTGGTGAGGGACATGCAGGAGGCAGCCAGTCAATGATTCTATCTCATCATTGATGTTCCTATCTTTCTCTCTCTCTCTACCTTCTTCTTTGAAATCAATGAAAGTATGTTTAAAAAAATTACAGCTAACAAGTAGCAGAACCAGGATTTGAACCCTAGCAGTCTAACTCCAGAAACTTCTCTTGCAGCCACCAAGCTATAGTGGCTCTTCAGGAGCAGCTAATAATACACTGTGAGACTTTTATAGGAGTCTTGAGCAAGCTTTGCTGGTAAAGGAAATGCTATAATTGTTACTTACTGGTATTTAGAGTTTGTCACCTTTCTCCTCTACTGCTAAATTTTTTAAAAAATTTAAATTTAAGAAGAATCCACACATTACTGGGGTAATTATTCATTTTGATAGACAATATAAGTAGCCATAGAAATCCCTTTCAATTCATTATTCACTCTAAATAATATAGGTCACTCTATTTACTGTGCACTATGGGACTTATATGGAAGCCACAGTTTCTGCCCTCCTGGAGGTTGTCTATCTGGTGGAGAAACAAGAATATGCACATGGATCCTGAAAGGATACAGTGAAGCAGCATGTGGTATGTGCACAAGGGGATGACACAGACTCTCTGCTTAATGGGAATTGCGCTTATAATGGAGCTGTGTGGATAAGGAAAATGTCATGGAGGAGGGCCAGCTTGGCCCTTTCCTCATGGGATGGGTAGGATTTTGATGGAAACAGAGAAGTGACAATTCAATTCTAACCCAGTGTGTTAGTGAGGCACTACATAGCTCAGGGGCTGTAAGAGAAGTTTCTGGAGCTAGACTGCTTAGGTTCAAATCCTGATTCTACTACTTATTACCTTTAAGTCTTGAGAAACTTAACAATGTAACCTCTGTGCGGCTTAGTTTTCCTATCTATAAGGAAGTGGAAGGAGGGAAAGAGAGTTTCAGTCAGGGTCCCAACAGGCAACAGATGGAGTACTCTACATAGATCAGAGGAGGAGGATTTATTTACAAGTAATAGTGCATAACCTGGAGCAGTGGTGGTGAGGAGAGAGGAGGAGATATTGCCATCAGGCCTCTAGGAGTGAGAGCAAAGGACGGTCACTAGAACCAGTAAGTGCAGTGTAGAGGAAGCCACCTCTTTGGGAGCAGTGCCCTTCAGATGAGGGGCACAGTTAGCTTCAAGGAACCAGATAGGGAAGGAGCCATGGCAATGCTCATCCCTCAGATCTCTTGCCTACCCCCACCCATCTCTACCTATTGGCCAAGCCCAACCAGGAAGCCACCATCCCTGGGAATTGGATGATATTTCCCAGTCAGGTTCCCAGTGGAGACAGACAGACTGTGGCCCTGGAGCGGCAGACAGAAGGTGTGTGACACAGAGTGGGGACTCCAAAGTGCTAATACAGGGAAGGGCTTGCTGGGGCCCGTTCTTGAGAACTAGGCTTAGGGATTTGGACTTGGTTCTGAGCAAGAGAGAGCTAACCAACATCTGCATCTGAGGCAGACTGTGAGGCAGAAAGGTAGAGTAAGTGCTGGCAAGACAAGTGCTGGGTGGGACCACCGGCTTCTGCTCTCCATCCGCTTTCCGTGGCCTCACATGTTTTCCTGGAGGCAACCTCAGTAGCTTGTCAGGGACCTCCCTCCCAGCACTAAAGGAAGCATCTCCCCTCTACTCTGCAGGAAGTGCTTTCTAGGTTGACCCCCCTTCTCCCTCCTTGCCTGTGCTTTTAAGACCTGCCCTGATAACCAACGAGGCTATGGATTTGAGCTGGATCTGAAGTGAGGGACAATCTGAGTGGCCATAGAGCAGCGCCACAGAACCCTGTGTGGAGGAGTGGAAGGTAAAGCTTCTCATTACAGTCCAATGCAGAGATTCCCTCTGACAGACGCAGGCGGTAATGGCTTGGAATGAACACACTCCTACGAACAATTGGAAAAGAAACTTTGCATTGTTCTTTGGGCCCATAATTCGTTTGCTATAGGAATGATTACGCTGGTTATCCCACACATTTCCTCTCTGAACAACGCCTTTACTGGATCAACTTCAATATGTGAAGAATGAAGGGCTTTGTGAAAGAAGAAACGCCTGTATGTGGGCGTGAAAAAGCAAGATGTCCCTGCAGCCGAGGCTTTGGGGCTGTTTCTCTCTTCCCTGAGGGCTGTGCTTACATCTGCTTTACCAGGAAGAAACTGGCCTGCCTTGCCCCCGTGGCAGAGGACTGCAGGGCTCAGGGGCCACCACAAAACCAGCAGGTGACCCCTGGGGGAACAGCTGGATGCGCTCCTGCCCCTGCAGAGTGGGCTTGTGGTGGGGGGGAGCGGGGGAGGGGGGAGAAAAGACGCCACCATAGACTTCTCTCAATAAATCCCGCAGGAAGGTTCAGGTCTTTTTCATTCCAGGTGCTGGTTCTGAGCCTCTCAACCCCAAAGCAGGGATGGCACTGCTTCCTCAGAAAAACAAGCCCATGGCAAGACATCACATTTCTTTCTGGAAAGTCACCCATTCTCATTCCTCTCATCCAAATGGCAGGGGCTCAGAAGGCTGGCTGATGGCAAAGAAGCTTGATTTCAGGGCGGGAGGGGTCAATGGGCATTATTTCTGATGAACCCAGATGAAGTTGCCATTTGCCCTTTTCTTTTTAAAAAATGTAGTCAATTTTATTTTCCTTAAACCACAAAATAGAGTCTTTGGTTGTACAAACATCACTAGTTACAGTCTTGCTGAGAGGTTCCGGCTGGGGAGGGAGCTGTTAGTCGGTGGCCAGGACTCCTGAGGGGTCTCTAAAATGCTGACACCCAGGTTAAAAGACTTGGGGCTTGCGGTTTGCCCTTTTCAATCAACAACATCCAGAGACAGAACAGGTCACCCCCCAACCCTGTTTGAGAAGAGGAATCTGAAAATCCCTCCTCAAAACAGTCCTCAAGGGCAGTTTTCTGTCTTTTTCCACAGGGCCCCTCACAAATAGGATGATCACAAATGAATGTACCTTGGGCTTTGATTTTGCTTTCAGATGCACATAAAACAATTGCTTTAGAAACAATACCCTCATGATTAAGAAAAACAACAGCACTGCAGTTAAAAATATTTAAATAAGGAAGCATCCCCCAGTAAAGAACTTGACAAAACACATCCAATGTGACAAAAACTTTGCTGGCAGAACGTAAAATATCAAAAGACCAAGCTACACACCAGGCACCATGAAGCTAGTTTCGCTTGGCACCGTTTGCCTGAGATGTTTATATATCTCCATTAACTGCCATTGCCGCTAATCACACAGATTCTTTGTTTCAGCTTGAACTCTGTTCAGCTTGAACTCTGTCCCTTTTAAAAAAGAATAAATTATTGGCAGAGCATAGGATTTTGAAGGAGGGATTTGAGTCTGTTGAACTCTCCCCCGCCCCCTTTCTTGTTATTATGTTAATTTTCAGCAACACTTGGTCTTGAGATCGGGGTCCTCTTCAGGTTCTCTCAATAAATCTTTATTTTAAATTTTACCTGTCATATCAATCTCCTTTCTTCTTCCCTTTATTCTCTCCCTTTCCCCTTTTTTCTTATGGCCTTTCCTAGATTTATTTTCCCATTTTATAGGGCAATTCTAAGCTTTGCACTCTCACATACCATGGATGAGCTGCTCTGTTTGATGGGCTAGGGGGTCACAACTAGATTTTATGACACTGATGTCCCCACTTAGAGGAGAAAGACTCAACCCTGAACTATTCTTCCTTCCTTTCTCACTGCTTTCCCTGGCTACTTGACTAAATTTAAGTTGGGAAAAGGAAAAGGTGGCAATGGTCAAGGCTACTACCCTCTCCCTACCCATAACAGGGATCACAAAGTTTGTGGATAGACAGAGGTGGTCCAGGAGAGCATTGGGAGTTTCTATACTGCTATGGTCTGAATGTTTGTGTCCCTCCCAAATCCCTGTGCTGAAATCCTAACCCCCAGGTGATGGCATTAGAGGTGATTAGGTCATGAGGATGATTGGGACTAGAGGCCTTGTAAGCAGAGGTCCGGGAGAGCTAGCTTGTCGCTTCCCCCATGTGAGGCCCGGGGAGCCAATGGCTGTCAATGGGGAAGGATGCCTCAGCGGACACTAAATTTGCTGGTGCCTTGATCTTGGACTCCCTGGGCTCTATACAGTGAGAAATAAATCTCTGTTGTTTATAAGCCACCCAGTTTAAGGTGTTTATGTTATTGCCGCCTGAACAGCGGGCCATGTTTTGGCAACATGATGGGAGCATGAGGGTCCTAGAGTGGGACAGAGGGTTGGTCCCGCTGTCTTCCTTTATTTTTTCTTTTCTTGTTTTTACTGTCTTCTACCCTAAGTAATATTTATTGATTGTTACATAAACTAATTTAAAAACAAAAGAATGAAAAAGAATTCCAGCTGGTACAAAGGAAAGTGGTGGGCAAGAGAAAAGCACTGGCAGTGAGAGGGTTCCACTGTTCCCTCCCTTCGTCTGTCATCTGTGACTCAGAGTGGTATGTGTCTGGGCAGCTGCAGGCACCAGGCAGAGAGCTCTCCTTCCTCTTAGACCTCACAACCCTCTGACTTCCCTGGAGCTGCAATATAGTTCTAAAGAGGGTGTGATCCCAAGATTGAGAGCGAGAGTTTGTTACATCCCTAGATCCCAGAAAGGCCCCTGGCATCTAGGAGTAGCGTCACTTGAGAATATTTTCCCTTTAGAAACATTTCTATTTATTCAACACTCTCCCCCCATTAACATCAAAATGTTAAAATAATCGGCCATCAATTTCCATCTAGAACTTACTGGGTTCCTGCTTCCTGTGATTTCAAATCACACTTTTTCGGACTGTTCAACCCACAATGATATTTCCATTTCAAATGCCCCTATCCACTACCAGGGCTCCATGAGGGTGGGTTCTGCTTCTTACTCTCTTTGCATCCCTAGCACTCAGGAAGAGTCACGTCACATGTGTGGAGCTCAACAAATACTTTCCAGCAGTTATCATGTATTGATGGTGTGACTATTTTTTTTTCATTTAAATAGCTTTAGCTTGCCAACCAGATTGTAACTGGCCGAGAGCATTGTATCACATCCTATCATAGAGTGTGCTGTTTATTTTTGCATGAAGTAGGTGCTCATTATTGACTTGTTTTGTTGATGATCGTTAAAATGCCACACATTTTTAAATTGAATTTCTTCTGTGTTGTGTGTCAGAAAATGTGGTAGGTACATAGGATGAAAACATAAAAAAAAAAAGAACTCTGCTCTCTAGAAAGTCATAATATAGCATGGTAATAATAACATATCCTGGGCTCTGGCAGGAGATGAATTTTACTCAAATAACTGTTGATTTCATCATCATTACGTAGCCCTGGTTTTGGAAGTACCTGGGCATGGTCATCCCATAACATGGCGTGTTTAATGCAAGGCTGGGATTAAATTGTCTTGAGATGCCCTGAGTTTTTAATCAATGAACTGCATGCATTGCTTCCCATATAGTAACTTACCCAATGGAAATTCAAATCAGCCATCAGCACAGGCTCTGTGGTGGGCCCTGGGCAGAGGGAGAGAGAGAGAGCAGGAGGGAGGGAAAGAGAGAGGGAGGGGAGAGAGAGAAAGGAGTTGTATGGAATATATTACTAGGTGTCAAGGACTCACAACTGGGACTCACACTGACATGAGGCATTTTTTGCTAAGTGTGGGAACAGAGACAGACACCAAGAGTTACTGGAATGATTAATTCTGACTGCAGTGATTCTGGCATACTTCACCAACAAATTGAATTTGAATTTGCCCTTGATATTGGGTTTTGACAAGCAGAGACTGGAGGAAAGACTAACTCAGACAGGTGAAATAGGATAAACAAAGGCACAAAAGTGTGAACGTTTCTGCCTTAAATAAGAAGTGAAGGCATAACAGTTGGGTGTGGTTTGAATACAGATGTTCCAGAGCTGTGAATGACCCAAGGCAGGGGTTTCACTGGCATTTTTCAGGTCAAATCAGGCCTTTGGCCAAGTTTTGTTTGGCTTAGCACAAGGTTTTAACAGTTTTGAGTTGCTTCCAACATTTAAAAATCAGGAGATTTCACATACACGTTCAGGTTTCGGGCTTCTTTTGAAAACAATCTAGCAACACTGTGCCTGCATTTCTTCAAGGAGCCAACTGTCTGGAATTGCATAATGGCTGCTCTTTTGAGACTGGCAAGTAGAGCTCTTCAGCTTGCCTTGCCGCCCCCTCTCTCCCACTATCTGGCTGCAATCAAATGGCATAAGCAGGTGTCTGAGTGGCACCCTCTAACCTAAAAGCTCACAGACTGCTGCATGCTGGGACAGCTGGTGTCTGGTGCAGGGAGCGTTTGTTACACAGTGCTTGACTTGAACACACATCTGGATGGCTCTTGGGAATTGGCAGACTCTTTAAGGGAGGAAAAGTGTCAGGAAGTCATCCCAGATGCTGCTCATGCGGCATCTTGTTTGTCTGATTAGAGCCTAGGCTGGCACACCTGGTGGGTTTTTAGAGGCAGGGGCTAATGACCTTCAGAGTTGAGGAGATCTCTTTCCAGGGCAACCTGTAATGCTTTTGTCAATTCGAGATCTTATTAGCATCCCATCTCTGGTTTATCTTTCCCTGATAAGTGAGTTTTCTTTTCTCCTGGAATGTGGACTGGCAGTGTGCCAACAAGCATTGAAATCCATTTCCAGCACAAAGGAGGAAGTGTGTATGTTTGTTCCCTTTCATTTCCTTTGTTCATCTGTTATGCCAATCAGCTGTTCATACTTCTTGGGCCTTTATGAACTAACTTTTCACTTGCTTTTTCTGATGTACTTTGATTGCATTAGTGCCCATGTACCGATGCTGGATTTTGGATGCAGAAGCATGAAAACACCCCTATTGCAAACACAAAGTGATATACACACAAAATGCAGTTGTTTGTGTACTCTGCCCACACAGACACCTGAGCTCTTGCTCATACAGGAACAGGCTCTGTGCCTGATGCCCATGAAGAGTGAACTGACATAACCTTCTTTTCAAAAGAATGAAATAGGATAGAGTCAATGAGCTAATCTGTCTAGATGCCTCTGAGCAAAAGGCATGTAATTTGCATGAATTATCTTAACATGCAAAGAATAGGACACAGGAAGGAAAAGCTCAAGGAAATTTGCATTTTAATTTTGGGCGGGGAGACTTAGGGTCTATAATGCAGAAGGTCCTTTCTTCTTTCATGTTTTGGAAATACACAGTAGAGGAGCTGCAGTGTGTAGCCTGATGGCAGCAAAGACAGCGCTGCATCCTTGGTTTTGCAAGCAGTTCTTCCAGCTACCGGTGACTCAGCCCTCAAGCCCCGATCCCAGAAGCTTCATTAGGGCAGTGTCAGGGGATGGAGATAATCAGTTTTAGTTCTGGCCTCTTGCTGGCTGGAAGGACAATTGCTTTGTTGGCCTCTAGGTGACACTGTTGTATCTATTGTAAAAAGCTCTGTACTTCGATGCATCACAGCTATTTAAGATGGAGGGGGGAAAAAAGGAAAAAAAGAATAAACTACATCTCCCCCTTTCTGCCCACCTCACCTTGTAACATCACAACCTGCTCCCTCTAGGCACAGCTCTCCCGTGCTGCCCATTGGGCGTTATATGTTGTTTAACCTCATAGAATTTATTTAAAACCAGTCAGTCTCTTAGTTCCTTTTCTTGCATGCACCTATGAAGCACAGGGATAATTCATTTGAGATCTTAACTGTCCAAGTTGTACGTGCCTCTTCACATTTTACTCCCTCTGCTCCAACCCTCCCAATTCTTCCTTTCCATGCTGCTGTTGACATTCATGCAGTGATGGGAGTGTTATTAGAGAAGGGCTAGGGTTAGTAGTGGCACAGGTTAGTAATGGGAGTCAGGGCTGAAAACAGCAGCGTGGTAGTAATATGACAGGGAAGATGGCACTGAAGGGGAGAGAAGGAGAAAAGCCGATGGCTGCTTCTCCCATCCTGCTTTTTCTGGCACTTTAGGATACCTGTTTCCTCCCTGGCTGGCAGGTTTGGGCCAGATCTGAGAATTACATTCTGATGTCTAGTTAGAGGTAGTGAGATTGGGGTGGGGGAGAAAGAGTTCACTCATTAAGATTGCCTCAGTTTCTCCAGTACTGAGATGGGACACCCTACTTACCCATTAGGCAAAGTCTTGAGGGCAATCTTAAAGGTATTTATAAAAAAATGATAGGAGTTTTGGGAGATGGGAACTAAGTCTCAAAACAATAGGTGGTAATGAATGAGAGGAAAATGATACAGGGAAAATAGGTCACATTTGGTAGAACTATGAAGTTTTCAAAGACTTCTTTCTCTCTGATATTAATAATCTTACTTCCTTCTCACAGCATTGTTAACCCTAATTCACTAAGAAGGTACTGGGTCCATTCAGTGACTTGCTCCAGGACTCCAAGTCCAAGTTCTTTCCTTACTAGGTAGTTGTCTTGTTTATTTTTATCCTAAACAAATTCTTCAGTTGGGAAGCAATATTCAAGCCTACCCAATCAACATTTGCCTTACTTGCCAACCAAGAATCAAATCAAGATATGCTTAAGGCAAAGTAATAAAAAAGGAACCAGTAGGTTTTTGTTTTTTTTTTAAAATGAAAATTCTGACTTTACATTGACTTGAGAAGCAATAACCTTAGGGAATATTCTCTATTCACTTTAAATTTTGTAGTTTTTATTTATTTTTTAGTTCATTATTTTATCTGTTTGATCCTCAATGGTATAGTCTGTAAAATAGGTTGAATAAACTTTATTTAGGCCTTGAACATTTATGGAAAAATTAATGAATGTTTTATGAGTTGCTTGGGGGTCTTTGAATAAAAGATTCAAGACAAGCATTAGTTCTTATTATTGTTTTTATTGACAACTTATTAAGCCAAAACCATTGGGAATCATGTTAGAATATATGATTTCCTCTGCCTGATGAGATCTTTGAGTTTTGTAAAAGTTTATAATGGATGAAATAGTACTTAACAGCTTCATAAACCAAACTGTTACACATCTTTAAATGGCCTCACTCCTATCTTAACTAATGGATTTTGCCAGGCATCTTTGTTATAGCTGTATGATTTATAAAGATTATATTTACTTTTCCTCCTTATAAGAACCTAATGAGACCAAATTGGTTGCATGTAATCAGACACTGGCCTTTTTCATCTCTTCGGGTTTTATTTACGAAAGCTTATTAGAGCAAACGTACTGAGTAATATGCAGCGATGGCTAGGTTTTGCCTAATGATCCCAAACGGCCAACCCAGAATGCAGATAGTGAAATGACAGGCTGATTATGAATGCAAGGAGAAAAGTAAATGCATTCAGGGCTCATTTCAAAAATCTTTACCTAGGCAGAACACCCATTAACATGTTTTCAACCGAGGAAACATTTACTTGCACAGAGCTGGAATGAGACTAACGGATCCCAGAAAAATGAGGGTGAAATTTTGGTTTTCCAGTAATGTAGAATTGTGTCCAAGTCCTACATTCAATTGGTTGTGCAGGATGATGACTGCTGGGGCCCCAAGGATCTGATGAGCCCCAGTTCATGAAGAGAAACTATAGGAGCTGTTACACAGGCCTTAAGTTCAACAACTAAAATAAATAATAATTTAGACTAACACAGGTATCTTTCTTTCAGAATCTCTTTGTTAGAGTCAAAACCTAATATGACCTGGATCAATATTGCTCAAGTTAGAATTTAGCACATGTCACTTCTCTCTTAGAGACATAAGCCAAGGACATGATGACATTGCTGGAGCAAGTGTCTAGTATTAGTGATGTTTCAAGACTCTACAGTGTTTTTGGTTGTCCTCAATCCAGAATATTTTCTTCCCTTCTTTGCTGTGATTTTTTTTTTCCTTCATTTGTAGTACTTCCAGCAGTAGAACATTGAACTGAGTTTTTTCCTTATGTGACTTAGAAGGCCCTTAGGGATCAGAGACAGCTTTATTGTATTCCAGATGTCAACCTTAAATGTTGCCAGTCCTTTGTAATGTTCTAGTCTGTAATGACTCAGTCATTTATAAAACCATGTTTGGAGCTACTTATACATTTATTTCCTCCCTTTACCACCTGCTGATGTAATGCATTTGGTAAGTTTATTACCCTTTTGTTGAACAACTTCCTCTATAAATTTTCAAAGGGTGTCCCCCAATACTAGTATTTTGAAATTTAACAAATAAATCTGTTTTCACGTTGCTCATGCTATTGAAGGTTTTATAGTTTAAGACAATGTTCTCTCTCCATTCTTCACATTTCCAGGCAACTGATAACCTAAGATCTTGGACCTCTAGGTGGTTTGTGTAACATTCTCTTCAGGCTATCCCATTAGTAGAGCAATATTTGGGTTATTTATTTATTCATTCAGGCTTTTGCTCTATAATTTTGTTTCCTTTACCTAGAGTAGACTAGACTCAGGTAGACTAGCATAAACTAAAGTAAAGGGTGAAAGCCATTATGGAATCAGAGAATGTTAGAAGTCACTCTTATTGTATACTGGAGAAAGTCAGGCTTAAAGAAGTAAGATGAGTTGCCCAAAGTCATGTTATTAGTTAATTAAGAGAGAGCTGGTTTAGAATTGGGCTATCAGACTGATATTCTTTCCAAGGTCTTGCTTAAGGTCAAATGGACAACTCTTGTAGGTTTTCGCTGTTGTTATGATCCACATGTGGTCAAAAGTTCATGGTCAAAAAGTATCAGGGATAAAATTGTAAAGTAGTCTGTTCTTGTCTTCAAGGCTTCTTCATTCCCTACCATGTCTCCCATTCCGATGAAGGTGTTCTTGGTCGTGTTTGCTAACCACCCATTGTCTTGGTGCTACTTTCTGTCTGCCTCAGGCCACCACACCTGACAATGTGACCTTATACACTGTACTGTTTGCAGCCCCATATGACCTTTTCTGTTGCTTGCTCCTTTCTTTCCTCAGTTCTGTCAATCTACTATGTGGCTCCTGTGTCAAAACTTCCATGTCTGATACCATTCTGTGACCTTGGGACTTGAGAATAATACTCTAATCGGATATACCATTTCTAGCTGAGACACTCAGGACCCCAAATTTGTGTTTCTTTAACCTCTCTCTTTCTGTTATTGCAATTACACAAAGAACAAATATTGTGAAGCTTTGGAAATCATGACTGCTCAATGGAGAAGATGATTTTGGGCAAAGGGGTCTTTCCCACTGTCTATTGGTTTGAGGTGCTGGCCTGGACTACAGCTGATTCTTCATATATAAATCTGAACCCACCTTTTGCATAGGGGCTATAGCTCTGTCATTTTTATCCTCTTCCCCCCTCAGGTCCTTTCTTCCCAGAAGAATGCATGGATGTTGAAAATGACTATTGATGTGACTAGACATAGAACTCAACCGAGAACAGCATGAAGACACCAAGGAGAGACCATTTATTTTTAAAATATATTTTTATTGATTTCAGAGAGGAAGGAAGAGGGAGAGAGAGATAGAAACATCAATAATGAGAGAGAATCAGCCGCCTTCTGCACACTCCACACTGGGGATTGAGTCCGCAACCCAGGCATATGCCCTGACCAGGAATCGAACTGTGACCTCCTGGTTCATAGGTCGACATTCAACCACTGAGTCACACCAGCTGGGTGGGAAAGGGCATTTAAAGACATGAGCACTCAAGGGAATGGTTTGTGGAAAATAGAGAGGAGAAAGGACCACAGAAGGCAGGTTTCCCTGTTACTACAGTGTAGTCTACTGTCCATGTATATTACATGTCTCCTCTCACAGTTTCTGGTTCAATTCTTTCTCATTTTGTTTTGTTTTATAGTTTTTAATCGGTGTGTTTCTTCTTTTCTACTTCCTACAATGCCTCTCAGGCACATTTCTACTTGAACCAAGCAGTTTTTCTGTTACACTGTCCCAGGGAAGGTTCCTCTGGTGAACTCTCCCCAGTTCTCCCTCTATTTTAGCTGGCTTTATATGTTCTTCACATTTGCCTGTGCTGTGTGGGATCCTGAACTTGAAGGATACAGTTACTCCTTCATTCAGAGTTTATATTCTGATGGCATTTCAGGGCTTGGTGTCTCTGCTTTTTCCATTGGAAGCATTTGAGCCTATAAGAATTTATTTCCCAAACTTCTTATCCCCACATTTATGAGCATCTTGTAATACTAGTGGTAGATGTTATCATCTGTATATTACTTTGAAGATTGCAAAGTGTATTTGCAGGGCTTGCCTTGTGGAGCTGTTTGACCTGCCTGCCTGTGTAAAAGTCCCAAGTACCTGATGGTTTTACCCCTCTTATAACTGTAAACTCATGGCTAGAAAAGTCATTAATTCCTCCTTTCCAAACGTTGCCCCTTGTAGGAGAAAGCATTGTACACAATGGACACTCAATTTTCTGGATGGGCTTATAAATCTCAGTCCTTAACTCAAATGTCCCTAGTACAGATTTACTATAATTTAAGAAACTCAATACACACAACTAGAATCTGCAGAAACATACATCATTGTATTACAAAAGGATTTACCATAGGACTTCTTCTAGTAGCAAACTCCTTTAGTGTATTCAAGTTGTTTTGATCTCATAAGGCAATTTAATTTACACAGAAAAAATAGGTGTATTTGGCTAAGGGTCATATTGATTGCACAGGTAAGAACACTTGATTCTTAGTCAGTGACTAATGGCCCGGTGGTATCTCTTTTGATCATATAGTTATGTCATATATAAAGGTGACTCTATTTGTCATTATTATGAACCACAAGCTCTCAATTTATGGAAATGGAAAGCATGTCAGGGTAAGTAGCATAGAGGGAAGGATCATTGTTCTCCCAGGTTTCAGCCTGGAGCCTAAAATCTCTCTCTCCTGTGGTAAATAACCTGACAGAGAATTGGAGGCATGCACACACATGCACACACACAGAATCCCCACCTTTTCAGGTATGAAAAGGACATAGCGTCGTCTTGCAGCCCCAGAATAACCCTGGCTTTGCTTGTGGACTATCCTCACCCCTGCTCTGACTTCTCCTGAGCCTTGGTGGACTTTGTCTTTGCCCCATTGGGTGCCATTCCCTGTGTCAAGTCATCCCCATTCTCCAGGGCAGGCCAAGGAAGCGGACACAAATGTTTCTGAGCTGGCCCAGCTCCTGGTTGAGCTCAGCCATTGTGGCAACACTGGGATGGAAACAGCCGACCTCTCAGCCCTTTCTTTCTCTCCTGCTCTTGAAAGCCAATTTCCTGCTTCAATCTTATTCTTCTGAATAGAAACACGTTGCTTGCATGGAGAATGAGAAACTACTGTATCATAGGAAGCAATCACACAGAACACAAAAAGCCGTTCAAAGTAATTAAACTACTCCCGTCCCCTTTTCTATATTTCTTTTCAGCTCCGCGCTGATGGGCTGTTTATCTTTGCCACCACAACAGCCGCAGAAGCAGCCGAGGAAACAGCGAGCCATTTTCTGCGAGGGCTCATGCCGAGAGGGCAGAATTAAGACAAACACTTTCATTTTTGGCTGCCAAAGCATTATAGCTCCTGAGAATCAAGGGAAGCAATGCCATCACCCCCGTCAGGAAATAAATACATAGGTGCCCCGGTGGTGAGAGAAGCTTCTGGGTGATTTTGCACTTGTGAGAAGAAAGCGTGGTGGGGGGGAAGAGGGGGGAGAGGAAAGTCGGTGAGGAGGGATGGGAAGCTCATTATTTTCCAGCCCCTAGAAGCTTTTGTTCTCTTCAGCTGTGGTAAGCAGGCTGCAGCTGTGCAGAACCTTGCAAGACTCTGAGAAGGGTGTCTGAGACCACAGCAACGTGACTCCAGCAGGCACTGCACCAGGGAGATGGCAGCTGGGCAGGAAAGTGGGACCCCCTGGCTCTGACCCAACAGGACTGAGTTAACAGGGCTCCCATGAGAATACCTGTGTAGATGCTCTTTTCCAGGCAGCTGCAGAGAGAGCTGAGGACTTAAAAAAAATTTTCCCTCTTGGCTTGGCCGCAGCCTGTCTATGGCAGCTGCTTGACAGACTGGGCACCTTGGAGAGTGCCACAGGGGCTTAAAGTTGGAGAAAAAAGGGATGAACCCAGCTTGACTCAATAGCATCCACTCTGCCATTCGCCCCACATTACAAATGCTTCTGGAATGTATTTGTTCTTTTGTGAAGATCTATGTTTCTTCAGAAGAGTGTTGGGACACGGATAAGAGAACTTCAGGGCTTCTGAGCTGTCAGAAATCTCTCAGGCATCTGCACTTCCTGGATGGGAACTGAGAGGGGTCACAAAGGACAGGAGGCAGGCTCCCTGATGCAGCTGGGCTGCTTGGAACATAAACCCCTGGGGTGGACTCTCACTGGCCCCAACCCTTGAGTACCAGCTCGGATTCTCCCCTTTTTTGGGTTTCAAGTAACTTTGCATCTAATAGGCAACCTGGCCTCGGTTGAAGATTTTGCAGAAGATGGTCCATAAAATGCCAAATCAAGCTACATGGACTGTCTCAAGCCTATTTTAGGACTAAATGGCTTACACTCCATTCCTGGAACCTGCCTCGCTCTCCATTACAGCCATGGGATTTGTAGTGCAGGTTTAATTTCCTGGTTTTGGAAAATGCCAATTTCATAGCAGCTCCAGAGGCCCTGGATCCACTCCCTCCCCAGTCCCACTGCCCCATGCATGGTGTTGCCTGTGTGGCTTGATCTGGGGAGCTGGCTCCTTACACATGCTCCACTGACAGACCTGCAGAATTCAGCATGTGCTTTGCACCTGTCATTATCTTTTGTAGGCAAGGAAGCTTCATGTGCAATCAATGTAAATGGCCAATGTATGTTCTGTGTTTTATTAATTCTCATTTGAGCCTGTTGTTGCCAGCAACTGCTCTGCCTTACCAGGATTCATCAGCAAGACCTTCAGTACTTGGTTTTCTTTGCCTGCTCCACCTCATTTCTGAAATCTGCTTTATCCAACATCTCTCTCTGCCTCTCAGTGCCTTCTTCTGGCTCTCAGGGTGATGGGTACACCCACATTTCAGATGGCAAAGTCTTTCTGGGATGGTTTACTTCAACCATTACCCAGATCTGGGGGAAGGGGAGTGGAGAGAAAGGCCTCTTGTGCATATATCATCTATCTTGTGTATGAATATTTCAGCAAGTAAGGAACTTCAAAATCAAATGTTGCTGCTTAAACAGGAACATTAAATACTTTCCTACCCCCATCTCAACATTTTTAAAAGGACCTTGTCTTGCGATAATTTTACTCCCTTTGCAAAAGTGTTCAATATGCTAAATTAAAATGATAATCCAATTTGTTCTCTCAGTAGGAATTCTCGTAAGGTACAAGAGAGGTGTGGGGAAATGCCTACTGAAAACTAAATTGAGTTTTTGGGACAAGTGCAAAACCCTGGGATTCTTATCTTCAGGGCAAGTGCATTGACATTTGAAGGTCACTGGGGTTAACATGTGTTTTTAAATACTGACCTAACAACTTAGGGTGGCTTCAAGTAATGCGGACAGATTTTAATCCTGACTTTTAGGTGGGCACTGAGAGCAGTAAATCAAGGGAAAAGTCATTCTCAGAGTGTTTTCTCGGAGACTTAGCCAGTGAACATTTCTGGTTTGAGGATGAAAGAAGGTATCAACAGTTGCATGTCAGACATGAGGGAGGAAGCCTAGTGCTGAGAGAGCAGAGCGCATTGGTCAAAATCACAGGACTCTGGGGTGGCTTTCACAGCTCCAAAGCCATGGATAGAGTCTAGGTGGCACTCAGAAAATTCACGGCCATATAGTGCAAAGGTCTCCCTTCCTAGCCCTGGCTATGTCTTAAATTAAGGGACTTTCAGGTACTTCTGGACAGCTTCCTACATCTGCTAGTGTGTAAGTGATTCTTACATTTTCCGAGTGGTAAGGAAGAAAGGTTGGTTAGAGCTATCAAGAGACTTTAGAAGTGTATTGTTCCAAATTTCCACAAATGCTGAATCAAAACACTCCATACCTCTCCTGCAGTGTTTCCCCAAATCACAATTTAAATGAGTGCCCACAGAGTAATGGAGCTTTTGCTTCTAAGATGGCTTTAAAAAACAACTCAGGTTTATTGAGATATAATTCACATACGATACAATTCACCTCCTTAAAGTGCACAATTCAGTGGTTTTGAATATATTCCCAGAGTTGGGCAACCATCACCACATCAATTTTAGAACATTTCATCACTCCAAAAGGAAGCCCCATATCCATTAGCAGTTACTCCTCAGTTCCGACCAATTGCTAATTTACTTTCTGCCTCTAAATTTGTCTATTCTGAACATTTTATGTAAATGGAATCATATAAGATGCAGTCTTTTGTGACTGACTTCTGTCACTTAGCATAATGTCTTCAAGGTTTCTCCACGTTGTAGAGTACCTCATTCTTTTTATTGCCGTAATATTCCATTTAATGGATGAACCACATTTTACTTATCTGTTCATCAGTTGGTGAACATTTGAGTTGTTTGTACTTGGTGGCGATTATGAATAATTTTGTTTTGAACATCTGTGTGCTAGTTTTTGTGTGGGCATATATTTTTATTTCTCTTGGGTACACATCTAAGAGTGGAATTGCTGGGTCATATAGCAACTTTATGTTTAACAGGTTGAGGAACTGCCAATTGCTCTTTTCCAAAGAGGCTGCACCACTTAACATTCTCACCAACAATGTGCGAGCATTCCAGTTTCTTCATTTCCTCACCAAAGCCTGTTATTGTCTGTTGTTTATGTTGTAGTCATTATAGTAGTCATGAAGTGCCATTTTAATGTGGTTTTGATGAGCATTTCTCTAGTGATTATAGATGTTGACCATTTTTTCATGTGCTTATTTGCCATTTGTATATCTTCATTTGAGATGTTTTTATTTTGTGTCTTTCCCCATTTTAAAATTGGGTTCCTTATCTTCTTCTTCTTCTTCTTTTTTTTTTTTTTTACTTTTTAAAGTATTACATGTCTCCATTTTTCCCTATTGACATCCCCCGCTGCCACTTCCACCTGAGGGCAAGCCCCCACCCACCCAGTGTCTGTGCCCATTGGTTATGCTAATATGCATGCATACAAGTCCTTTAGTTGATCTCTCACCCCCCCCTTCCCCTGCCTTTTCTCTGAGGTTGGACGGTCTGTTCTGTGCTACCTTGTCTCTGGATCTATTTTTGTTCATCAACTTGTGTTGATCATTAAATCCCACATAAGACTGAGATCATGTGATATTTATCTTTCTCCAACTGGCTTATTTCGCTTAGCATAATGCTCTTCAGTTCCATCCATGCTGTTGCAAATGGTAAAAGTTCCTTCTCTTTGGTAGCAGTGTAGTATTCCATTGTGTAGATGTACCACAGTTTTTTAATCCACTCATCTGCTGATGGGCACTTAGGCTGTTTCCAAATCTTAACTATTGTAAATTGTGCTGCTATGAACATAGTGGTGCATATATCCTTTCCAATCGGTGTTTCATTTTAACCATACTGTTCTCCACAGTGGCTGCACCAGTCTGTATTCCCACCAGCAGTGAACGAGGGTTCCTTTTTCTCCACATCCTCACCAGTACTTGTTGTTCGTTGATTTGTTGATGACAGCCATTCTCACAAGTGTGAGATGGTACCTCATTGTTGTTTTGATTTGCATCTCTCAGATGATTAGTGACTTTGAGTATGTTTTCATATGTCTCTTGGCCTTATTGTACGTCTTCTTTTGAAAAATGTCTATTTAGGTCCTTTACCCATTTTTTGATTGTATTATTTATCTTCCTTTTGCTAAGTTGTATGAGTTCCCTGTAAATGTTGGAGATTAAACCCTTATTGGAGAGAGCATTGGCAAATATGTTCTCCCATGCAGTGGGCTTTCTTGTTGTCTTGTTGATGGTTTCTTTTGCTGTGCAGAAACTTTTCATTTTGATGCAGTCCCATTTGTTTACTTTCTCCTTAGTTTCCATTGCCCTAGGAGCTGTGTCAGTAAAGATATTGCTATGACATATGTCTGATATTTTGCTGCCTATGGAGTCTTCTAAGATTTTTATGGTTTCCTGTCTTATATCTAAGTCCTTTAATCATTCTGAGTTTTTTTTTGTGTGTATGGTGTAAGTTGGTGACCCAGTTTCATTTTTTTTTTGCATGTATCTCACCAAATTTCCCAGCACCATTTATTGAAGAGACTGTCTTGACTTCATTGTATGCTCTTGCCTCTTTTGTCAAATATTAATTGAGCATAATGGCTTGGGTCGATTTCTGGGTTCTCTGTTCTGTTCCATTGATCTATATGTCTATTCTTGTGCCAGTACCAGGCAGTTTTGAGAATGGTCACTTGGTAATATAGCTTGGTATCTGGTAATGTGATCCCTCCAACTTTGTTCTTTCTCAGGATTGCTGTGGCTATTTGGGGTCATTTTTTATTGCAGGTGAATTTTTGGAGAGTTTGTTCTAGGTCTGTGAAATATGCTCTTGGTATTTTAATGGGGATTGCATTGAATCTATAATTGTTTTGGGTACTATGGACATTTTAATGATGTTGATTATACCAATCCATGAGCATGGTATGTTCTTCCATTTATTTATGTCTTCCTCTATCTCTTTTTTCAATGTCCTGTAGTTTACTGAGTACAGGGCTTTTACATCCTTATTAAGTTTATTCCTAATTTTTTTGGTGCAATGGTAAATGGGATTTTTTTTGGTTTCTCTTTCTAAAGTTCATTGTTGGTGTATAAAAAATCCATAGATTTCTGGGTGTTAATTTTGTATCCTGTTACATTGCCGAATTCATTCATTAAGATTAGTAGTTTTTTTTTATGGAGTCTTTGAGGTTTTCTATGTACAGTATCATGTCATCTGTGAATAATGACAGTTTTACTTCTTCTTTTCCAATTTGGATGCCTTTTATTTCTTCTTCTTGTCTGATCAGGTTACTTATCTTTTTAACCTTTAGTTTTAAGAGTACTTTATTTATTCTGGATATAAACCCCTTATATGTAACATATGCAAATATTTTTTCCCATTATGAAATTTGATTCTTTTAATGGTATCATTTGCAATGTAAGAATTTTTAATGTTGCCAAGCTGGTGTGGCTCAGGGGTTGAGCATCAACCTATGAACCAAGAGATCACAGTTCAATTTATGGTCAGGGCACATGCCTGGGTTACAAGCATGATCCCCAGTGGGGGGCATGCAGGAGGCAGCCAATCAATGATTCTGTTTCATCCTTAATGTTTCTATCTCTCCCTCTCCCTGCCTCTCTAAAATCAATAAAAATATATTAAAAAAAGAATTTTTAATGTTGCTGATGTCCAATGTATCTATACTTTTTGTTTGTCGCTTGTGTTTTTGTTCATATTCCAGAGATGACATTTAAGTATAATGAGCTCCCAGGTACAGCATGAGTTCACTGGGAATCATTTGAGGCAAGAAGGGCAAAGCCACATGGAGAATGAATGAAGCTTATCCACTCTCTAAGGTAGGCCAGTGTAGAAAGCTTTTATTTCCTTATTTTTTAGAAATTTATTTTATTTTTAAAATTACAGTTGACAGTCAATATTATATTAGTTTCAGGTATATAGTGTAGTGGTTAGACATCTTACAAAGTGATCCCCCTGATAAGTCTAGTATCCCCTGACACCATACATAATTGTTATGGTACTAGAGTCTTGACCTTGCCGGTGCATGAAATTAGTGCTTGGGTAGGGTCCTTAAGCCTGGCTGGTGATCAGGACCTATCAGGGCCTTCTGGCTGCTAGCTGGGGCCTTCCTTCCCCAGCTGCCAGCCAGGACCTTTCTTTGTTCTGTGCTGCTCCCTGGTGGTCAGTGCACGTCATAGCGAGCTATTGAACTCCTGGTCTCCCAGTCAAACTCCCGAGGGTACACTGTGCATATTAGCCTTTTATATATAGAGGGAAGATTATTGATGATATTCCCTATGCTGTAGAAAGATTTTATTTGTAGAAGCTTCTACAGTCAAACATTTTAAATTCATACAAGTATTTTGTTTGCACATATATCTTCATTTGAGGAGAAAGGGAAGTGTTAGCAATACTATTTTATATATTTAAAGTCATACTCTATTAAGTCAACTTTGAATTAAACAAAAATTCTCTGTATAGAATTTAAAGTTCCCCTTTCTTAGTTTCATAATAATCTTATCTATCAGGATGTTGATTTACCACTGTTCAAACTATCCTTGGTGTAAGTTCAGTGATAAGACTTAGTCCCCGTTTCATGGCAACTGTTTCAGTTGCTTCATGATTTGTAGAAGTGTGTCAAACCAGGCAAGGTCAAGGCTTGTGAAAATTAAATAGGAAAATTAGAACGAAAAAGAATCAAACAAGCATTTGAGGGATTTTATTTAATAAATTTGAAGGCTACATATTTTGTTTGTGTCAATGGTGCTATGAAGCAGGGCAGTTGGATGAATTTGGTTTAGTTCTTTTGTAATTGAATGATTATGTGCTATTTAGTAACAGCTTTCAGAGCAAAAATATTATTTCTTCTTAATTTAAAAGTGATTGCCTAAAAGTATGATGGTTATGATCCCTAGTTGCTGAAGGGACATGTGGAAGTCTAAGCTACTGAAGATGAAGCATTAAGAAATTGTATGACTATGGGTTGGGTTGTATTAGTCTGGGCTCTCCAGAGAAATAGAACTGATAGGAGAAAAGGTAGAGAGATTATAAGGAAATGGCTCATGTAAGTACGGAGGCTGAGAAGCCTTAAAAATGGTAGTTAGCAAGCCGAAGACCCAGAAGAGCTGACAATGTAGTTTCAGTGTATGTGCGAGGGACTGAGAACCAGGAGAGTGAAATAGTAAGTTCCATTATGAGTCTGGGTCCAAAGACAGGAGAAGACCACTGTCCCAGCTTGAAGACAGATAAGGTGAGAGAATTCTATTGTTCTATTCAGGCCTTCAACAGATTGGATGAGACCCACCAACGTTAGGGAGGGGAATCTATTTCTCATCCAGAAATGGCCTCTCAGACACCCAGAATAATGTTTAGCCAAATGTATGGAAACTCCGTGACTCAGTTAAGTTGACACACAAAATCAACCATCACAAGGGCATTGTAGAGGCATAGCTCCCTGTGTCTACTCTACAGTCTGTATTAAAATCCCAAGAAAATCATTTCTTAAAGTTGTACTTGGTGTAGTAGTGCAATGATGTGATCCCATAAATTGTGATCTTAAAAATATCCTAAAGAAAAAAATTGTTTCAAAAAGGCAGGATAAATTTTCATCTGCTCTGGCTTTCCCTACTCTGCCAAACATCTTGGGCCACTCCTTATTATAGATTCACATAATTTGGGGAAGGTTGAAACAGTGCCCAGGATTTAGGATAGTATATGAATCTACTAATCCTTTCAATGGGCAATTGGACTCTCCCTTTGTACACATTTGGGAGACAAGTTTCTCATGACAGCAGTTTCTACTGGTCCTGAATTTAATTATTACAAACTCTTGCATTCGTAAGTGTAAATGCAGCTCTACTGGGCCTAGAATACTGCCTTCAATCTGCATCCAGGCTTAAAAATCAGCAGCACTTTCAGAAGAGAAGGACTCTTCATATCACTAGCTTTGCCATTTTTGGAAATGTCAGTGATTGCTGAGTGTGTCCCATGGAAGGCTTTGACTCTGGGATATGAATGAAAAAAATGACATTAGCTTTATAGGCACCCTTGTATTGCATGCATGCTCTTTCTGCCATCATGTCTATATCTCAGAAATATTTTATGCTCCTCTGGCAATTGAGCACACTTTCTACTGACTATAAGATATTAACAGGTTATGTAAACAGAGAACTGGTGAAACTAATTGAAAACAGACAATATTTAGTCAAACAACTGTTTAGAGTCCAAGTGAGGGGGTTGGGAGGCAGTGGACAGCAGGGAAGAGGCAACACAATATCAGATAATCATTTTTAAAATTTATTCCCCCCAGTGAACTTACTGAATGTGTGAGCAGGTTTCTATGAAACCAAAGCAGCCAGCTGACATGGTCAATTCTGTCAATTAGCACTGGCTTCTTTTCAGCCTGGTTCTCAGAGGTGCGTATAAATTATGCAGGATTGGCCACAGGCTTTTGGACAGGTAAAAACCTTTGCAAAAAATAGTCTATTTGCCTTCTTAAAATGTGCTATATTTGCTATTCCTAAGGATCTGGAGATTTCTATATGGTAGGGTTGGGATGGAGATGAAATTCTTTCTCATTTGAAAACCCCAACCAAAACAATTTGGAGCTAAAAGAGAATGGGCCCAGTGATTATGAATCCAGATGTTGGTTGGCCTCTTTTAACAAGACAGAAATTGGAATATGAGTCAAAAGGCTGAAACATATGCATATTTTTGTATGTTTTTAAGTGAAGAATTAATGATTTGTGACTATCCTCCAGTCCTGTCAGAGAGATGCCAATTCACTCTCCTTTGAAAACTTGAAATTTTGTGCGTATTATTATTATTATTACTTCTACTTCTTTAATCAGACACTATAGTTATTTGAGTACTTGTCTTATTTAATTTTACTTTATATATCCTTTTTATATGCAGGAATTTTCATATTTATCTTTTTATATTTTCCAGCACAATGAATTATTAATACATTTGCAAGTGAGTGAATGAATGAATACCCAACTCAATTTGAACTATACTAGATTGTATGCATAATGAGAGAAGTGACTCAAATTCATAAAGCTATATAGTATATTATAAAATGGTGGTAGTTAAATGTCAAATATAATTAAAAAAATAAAAAACAGAGTAAGGCTTTTCCCCATAGTACACAGAGGGGCATAGCTATTCTCAAAAGTGTTGGACTCACAATTCATTACCTGTAGGCTTATATAATGGGAAGAAAAAACATAAAAATGTTAATACTTTTGTCCTAAATCAATTGGTTTGGCAAACACCTCCTTTATTGCATGTCTTAAATTTTGTCTTGTGAAACATGCCATGTATACAAAAAGGCATATAAAATGTATATGTCTGGTTTAAAGAGTTGTAATAGGATAAACATCCATATACCCATCATCCAGGTACAAAACAAACTATTATCTTAGAGATTTTTTAGTGCTTTCCCTGTGGAGACATCCACATCCCTCCTTCCCCCTAACAGGTAACATTGGCTGTTGATTGAATCATTCCCTGGCTCTTCTTTATACCAGCGGTTGCACACTAGTGGTTCATGGACCATTGGTGGTCTGTGAGGTCCGGAAGGGTGGCAACCGCTGCTTTATACTTTCAATTTCTTTCTTTATACTTTTAATTAGTACATATCTATCACTAGGTGGTAAACAAGGTATTACTTAGTTTTTCTAAATTGTACACAGTAATGTTCTTATATGGAAAGATTTCTATATATAAAAGCCTAAGTGACCAAATGACGTGCACTGACCACCAGACGGCAGATGCTCAATGCAGGAGCTGCCCCTGGTGGTCAGTGCACTTCCAAAGGGGAGAAGCTGCTCAGCCAGAAGCTGGGCTCATGGCTGGTGAGCGCAGCTGTGGCAGGTGAGCCTCTCCTGATTGGGACTGACTGGGTGAGAGCCCGTGGCAGGCACAGCAGACCAGGATAAACGGGAGCCGCAGGCCATGCCAAGGGATCCCACCAGTGCACAAATCTGTGCACCGGGCCTCCAGTTTAATATAAAGATTTAAATTAATCCCAGGTTGAATTAAATTTGATTTTTTGATTGAACTAAATTTACATAGATTCAGTAAATGCTAATAAAGGTCTCAGTAAGTATTTCTGTGAAATTTGAAAATATGAAATTCAAATTTATACAGAATAGTAAAGGGTCAAAACTAGCCAAGACACTCCTGAAAAAGTGGGGATAAAAGGATGTGTGGGGGCATGGGAGCTGTTCTCTAACAGATATCAAACTTTATTATAAGGCTAAAGCAATTAGAAAGTGTGGCACTCTTGCAGAAATTGATAAGTAGACCCATGGCCAGGGTAGGCCAGAAACAGACCCATGGTTGTATGGGAACTGGATATATAACAGAAACTGGATTGCAGACCATAAGAAAGAAAATTGAACTATGTAGCAAACCATTATCCATATGGACAAAAATAAAATTGGATCTCTGCTTCAAACCATGCACAACAACACATGCCTATTGAATGAAAGATAAATCTGATAGTTAAGAAAGTCAAAACTATAAAAGATATGAGAAGAAACAATAAAAGAATATATCAGTTCTGGCTGTGAAGAACTTCCTTCTGAAAATTAATAAAAAGCCCAAACATAAAGAAAAAAGTTGATAAATTCAACTACATTAAAAAGAACTTTTGTTCATCAAAAGACACCATAAAGAGATAAACCATAAATGGAGAAAAGATATTTGCAACAAATGTAACTGACAAAGATTTATTATCCTGAACACATAAAGACTTTCTATGAACCATTATGCAAAAACAAAACAAAACCTAAATTTAAAAATGGGCAAAGAACATGAATATAAATTTCAGAGAAAAGGGAACCTATAACCCATAAACACATGAAAAGATGCTCAGCCTGTTTAGTATTCAGTGAAATGCAAATTGAAATCACAATGAAACTTTATTTCATATCTACCAGATTGGCAAAAGTTAAAAAAAAGTCTCTTGCTACCATTTGTGAGAACGCGGAGAAATAGGACAGTATCTCTCACCCACTTCTGCTGGAGTGCAAATTGGTTCAAACAGTGAGACAACTATCTAATAAATTAAAAAAAAAATATTGCTTTACTTTATTAATAGAAATAAAGAGATGGAAGGGAAGGTGTCAGGTCTTTGAAATATCATTAGATGTGTTTAGAAGTCAAATAGTACTGAGAAGGAAGAGAGGAAGATTGGGGTTGATTCTTTGTTGGGAGAACTCTCAGTGGCCTTTTTGAATCTTGGCATTTATGCATGGGTCAATTTGTTTCTCAGAAAAACAGGTGAAATTTCACCAATCTTAGAAATTTTTGGTGCTAAGAACTGGTGTATATAATTAAAGGAATATAAAGTAGATCTGCCATCCACAACACTGTGGAGACATAATTAGCAGAATTCAGATTATTGGAAGTTGTAAAAGACAAATGATATGGTTTCCTTAACATATAAATTGCAAGAGAAAAAAGAAAGAAACAAGGGGAACTTACAAATTAAGAGACTGAAGAGCCAAGAGACATGTTAACCAATTGGAAAGAGTGGGCCTCATTTAGACCCTGCTTCAAACAAGCAGACTGTAAAAGCCAAACAAAAGCACCACTTTACTATTCTTAATTAGAAGTTTATTCCAAAAATAAATTTACTTATTCTCTCTAAGATGTAATTTTCTCATTTATGTACTGGGGATACTAACAATGCCTTCTTCCTAGAGGTTTAGTTGGAATAAAATGAAATGATGTTTGTAAAGCAGTTAACACAATGCCTACTGCATTGCAAAAAACTCAATAAATGTTTGTTGCTATTATTATTTTTGTTATTATTACCACAAAAGATGGTATTAGAAACTTGGTGAGTATTCTAATATTAGACTATCATATTCAAAATCTATATATATAAAAGCCTAAGTGACTGTTGACCAAACGACCAGAATGACCCGTCGACCAGTTGCTATGATGCGCACTGACCACCAGGGGACAGACACTCAACTCAGAAGCTGCCCCCCTGGTGGTCAGTGTGCTCCCACAGCCAACCTCCTGGGATCCCTCCTTTTGGCTTGCAGGCTCCCCGCCCCCACCCCCCCTACCCCCCCGCCCCAGGCCTTGATCACCAGCCAGGTTGAGGGACCCCACCTGTGCATGAATTTGTGCACCAGGCCTCTAGTTATAAAATAAAAAAACATAAGAAAGCCAAGATGAAAGCCAACCAGATTTGTGCTGGGTGTAGCTGGTATATGAGGAAGATAGATGTGAGCTGTAAGAAGAGGGGGACTGAGGAACACTTTCATCCAGAGTTTTGGAATTTACTTTAGCCTGTACCAAGTTCTCAGAAATCAGAGAAAAGGACTACCAAGGAGAACACAGCCTGCAACGTATTATTAGTGAAAGCCTCACTCTCATTTCAAGACTGCGGTGGAGCTAGGACTCAAGTCCAGGTTTCTCAACTGTAGAGTTCATTACTAAAGTGAAAATGACAAAGAAAGTAGAGACTTAAGTACAAAGGGCAAATTCTGGTCTTTGTAATACTGCCAGAAAGACTCCTGAAATAGGAAAACTTACAGATGTGAAAAGAGCAAAATAGTCTTATAGTTTTTCCTTCATATCTCGGAATACTTCCTGAATATAAGTTGAGAGTTTCAGATGAAATGTTATAAATCTAATTGATACCATAAGAAGGAAAGCATACTTACTCTTTAATCTTCAAAATAGCCTTGTGAATTAATATTGTTATTAATGATAATGTCCTTATTATTCCTTAATTTAAGACCCCATCATTACCAGTAGTTTCCTCAGGCCCATATAATGTGCTTGCATATGCCCCATTGGTGTTCCCATTAAATTCCTTGATGGTTATTATGCATTAGGAGAAAGAGGAAAATCTCACTGAACTCACTACCAGTATTAAAATCACTTTTCCTCTTACTGTAATTTAGTGTTTTTATTATTATGGAAATCATATCTTCTAAAAACTGTAGAAAATTCTTTCTTAAAAACAGTTTGTGTTGCCCAACCAGAGTGGCTCAGTTGGTTGAGCATTGTCCTGTGCACTGAAAGTCTGCCAGTTCAATTCCTGGTCAGAGCACATACCTAGGTTGTAGGTTTGATCCCAGGTCAGTCGAGGTACATACAGGAGGCAACCAATTGATGTCTCCCTCTCCCTCTCCCTCTCCCTCTCCCTCTCCCTCTCCCTCTCTCTCTCCCTCTCCACCTTTCTTTAAGTATGCCCTCAGGTGAGGATTAAAAAGAAAAGAAACACACACAACAGTTTGTATTTAGAGATGTTAATTTGTATTTGAAACTTGATGGTGAGCTACATTTGAGTTAGGAAGCGAGAAGAGATGAATGTAAGACTGACCAGTGTTCTGAAACACAGAAATAATCATTCTGTGACTACGAAGTCTTGATCTCCAGACAAGTCATTGTACTCTACCTGTGGCATGAGAGCTTTACAGAGAATAACTGCAGGAAGACTGTAGGTATTTCTTTTCATCATCTTTCTTAGAAGACTGCCTCAAAATCTTAAGACATGTTTAGGCTTTCCTTTGGGCTGTTCATATTACTGAATTCCTAATGTGCAAGAGAAAGAAAGCTTTAGAATCATAGAATGAAAATTAAAGAATATTGTTTAAATGGAAGAAAAGCTCTTCAATGTGTTTTTTGGTATCTTATGCATCACTTTTTAAAATGAGCTTTTGTGTCTGTTTTGTGTGTCTTAGTGCTATCCAAGGAGTCATGATAAGCCATGTTTATACTAAACATTTCTAGGAACTGACCTAGACTGGATCCTCAACTTATTCCACCTTTGCATGATTAAGATTTCAAAATATTTAACTATGTGAGGCCTGGTGCATGGATTCATGCACCGGTGGGTTCCCTCGACATGGCCTGCGGGGTTTGGGCCACCTGCTGCCCTTGCCTGCAGCTCCCGCTCATCCTGGCAGCTCTGCACCTGCTATGGGCTCATGCCCACTCAGTCCCAATTGGGAGAGGCTTGCGCTGCCACAGCAGTGCTCACCAGCCATGAGCCCTGTGTCTGGCACTCGTCAGTCAGCTGAGTGGCACTCCCACTGTGGGAGCACACTGACCATCAAGGGGCAGCTCCTGTGTTTGAGCGTCTACCCCCTGATGGTCAGTGCAAGTCATAGTAATCAGTTGACCAGTCACTCGGTCATTTGGTTGCTTAGGCTTTTATATTGACTAGGGCCCAGTGCACGAATTTGTGCACCTAGAATGGAACTGTGGGTCATGAGGCTACAGTGGGCACAGGGGCGAGTCTCGGCTCATCCTCTGTGCCCTCTCCCAGCCCCTCCTGTCACGGCCGCACATCCTCTGTCTGCTGGCAGCCCCACTCCCGCCGCTGCCACTTCCACACGCTGATGGCCAGTCCTAAGCTACTGCCCTGATTGCCCCTCAGGAGCAGAAAGAGGTGAAGAAACCCTCAGAGGTGATCGGGGCCAGCAGCTACTGCTCGCACCTGCTGATGGTGCTGAGTGATTGGGGTCAGCACTGGGCACTGGCAGTGGGTGTGAGCAGCACCTCTGGTGCTGGCAGCGGGTGCCAGGGGGGCCGGCGCTAGCAGCAGGTGTGAGTGCTGGGTGGGACCGCAGCACATGGGTGCAAATAATTTTCAGTAACCACCAGGGGCTTGCTCTGATGACAGCAACTGACACCCCTGCTCACACCTGCTCCACCATCCTGCCGTGGCCAATGCCTGCCATGCTCCGCATGCACCCCCTGGTTGTCAGCACACATCATATCGACCGGTTGTTCGGTTGTTCTGCTGTTTGGTCTATTTGCATATTAGCCTTTTATTATATAGGATGTTATATTGTGATCAAGTTTGTAAAAGGGACCCTCTGATGTGAATGAAATGGACTTTAAATCTATCAGTATGATGAAATATCTTTAACTCCCAAACAGATATTAATATCATTTTGACTCAAAATTCATTGCAGAACTTTTCTCAAATTAATATCTATCACAGTATTTCAGTTTGCCATAGGTACTGCAAGTATTAAATCCTCTGGCCAAAAGGACTCAGTCCTAGCACTGTAGCCCAGATCAACTAGAAACTTTCTCTTGTTCAGGACTTCAGTAAAAAGCTCTGCCCTTGGTCAATGAGTCAGAGCAAGAGGCACAAGATGCCAAATACTGATTTCAAAAGGCTCATCCAAGTATGGGGCCTCCTTTGTAGTGGTGGGCGATGTATAGTCGAGAAACTCATTTTTTTACATTGGAGTATGTCCAGTCTAGACCACTGGATGTCCAGAAAGTTCACTGAGCTGAATCATCTTAGGGTCTATTCCCCATTCACTAGGTCTTACCAAGGCATTTAGGGTTCCAGTTACTTGTTCACCAGGTTCTATTATATTCATATAATATCATCAATACACTGGACAAGCATGATGGTCTATGAAATAGTGAGACAATCAAAGTCCCTGTGAACAAAATTATGGCAAAAGTGTGGATAGTTGATGTGGTCCTGCAGCAAGAAAGTGAAACTATATTCCTGACCAAAAAGTGAAAGTAAACTACTTTGGTGATTTTTTGCTTCACGCTTTAGAAAATAAAGCATTTCCAGATCTACACTGCATACCAGGTGCTTCAGTATATGTTGATTTGTTCCGGTAAAGAGACCACATCTGGAACAGCAGATTAATTTTATAATTAAGTTTATGATAATTTACTGTCCTTCTTCAAGTCCCATCTGCCTTTTGCAAAAGTCACACAGAGAGTTAAATGGGAATGCTGAGAATCATCACCCCTGAAGCTTTTAAGTTCCTGATAGTGGAACTTAAATATCTGAAGCTTCCCAGGGATATTGTGTTGGTTCTGGTTTACTATTTTGGAAGGGAGATGGGGCTCTAAAGGCTTCCTTTAAGTGCTTTCTACATACTAGTCACACCATAGGCCAAGGAACCAATGGAGGTGCTTTGCCAGTTGCTGAGCATACCTATTTCAACTACATATTTTTTTCCAGAGGAAATAGCCACAGGATGAATTATCAAATGAATTGAACTTACTATGAAATGGACTAGGGCCAACATTTATTATCAAACCCACATAAGCTCCGGAAGATCTCAGGGTATTTTAAGATGATAAAAAGGAGCTCAGAGCCAGAGTCCAACAATTCCTGAAAGGTCTGAATGTTTCCTTTACTCTTGGGCATAGTCATTCTAGAAAGTGGTGGAGGTCTCTTTGAGGAAGACCAGGCAGATTATTTACAAAACACAAATGTCACAATATGGCATGAGCCTTCCTCAATGGTATAGGGTCCTTCCTTTATTCATAGGCCTCTTTGAAGTGTTTGGCTCTGGAATTAGATGAGACTCCAATTCAGGCCTTTAGTTGCCTGCTCTAGAGATTTTCTCCAGTTATAGAAATCAATCAGATTTCTCTAAGGCATGTAGGCTACTAATTTTGGCTCTAGAGACCTCATTAGCAGCTATCCACTGTCAAAAATACTTGTGTCAAACCCTTGTGATTATCCCCAAACCTAAGTCTATATATATGTAGAATTATTATGAGAAATTGGCTCATGTGATTATGAAGGCCAAGAAGTCCCATGACCTGCTATCTGCAAGCTGGAGGTGCAGGAAAAAATGGTATAATTTCTAACAGGCAGGCAGAAAGGAACAAATTCTCCATTCCACTGCTTTTTATTCTATTCAGGCCCTCAGTGGATTGGACAATGGAGACCCACATTGAGGAAGGCAATCTACTTTACTGAGTCCATTGATTCAAATGGTAATCTCATCTGGAAACACCCTCACAAGACACACTCAGAAATCACGTTTAATGTGGGTACCTCAAGACCCAGTTCAATTGACACACAAAATTAAGCATCACATCACCTGTGATAAGTCCATTCTATCTCCTTCCTCTATCATATCCAGGAAATTCTAGCATGTAGTCCACACTGAATCTATATTTCAATCAACTGAAACATGTGTGTAATAGGAGTAGAGAATAAGAAAGATTGTCACCTATTTTTTAGGTAACTCCCACAGGCAATGTTGTGTCAAGGTATTTGAGCAAGGCATGACCAACCTTATATGAGAGCCAGAGATCACTGCTTCTACTAGTAACAGGACTCATCAACCTTTGCACTTTAGAAATAATGAAGTCATTAAATCCTGCCAAATATCTTTATTCAAATTCTCAGTGTTCTAGTTTTTCTAAGTCTTTCATATAAAAGATGTGTTGATCCTGAAATTTAAACCACAAAATATCTGGCATATCCATGTTGAAACAGAGTGTGAGTTTGATTTTAGCTGATGCCAGGAGACATGATACACATTTAGGGTATAGAAACTAGTTTTTGTTTCTTTTTAAACTGTGCTTTGAACTGAGAATTAAATATTTTGATTGCATCATTTCCTCCCTTCCTCCCTTGCTCCTTCCCTCCCTCCTTTCTGTTCTTCATTTTCCCTGCTCAGTCCCTGTACTTCCCATGCTATTCATTATGGTCTAGAGGAGCTACTTCTCAGTCCTTTAAAGTCTTGGCTTTACTAGGCTCTTAATTCAGGTGAATGCAGGTAATAGTTTAAGTAATTGCTTTTGTCATTGCATGCCATGGAATGCCAATATCTCATCCTCTGAGACTAAACAAATATTTACTAGTTTTGGGACCCTACCGGTTTAGGTAACTGATTCCAGATTTTCATTTCCTTGAGGCCTTGTTGCTTGCAACATTTTCTGTTATAAATTACTTTATAAATCAGGCTTCTTAGTGTAGAAAACACAATCCATCCTAGCTAGTTTAAGCACAGTGTGACTTAATCAATATATTAGCTTGCAGAATCTCCTGGATCGGCAGAAAACAAGGCTTAAATATTGCACAATTAAGAGATATTTGGGGTAATTAAATGAGTCTGGGTGGTCCAACTTTCAACTTCCACACCAATATTACTCATTCTCTATTGCTGCTTTATTCTTCTTGTTCTTTATCACATTAAAAATATTATATATGGCCCAGCCAGCATGGCTAAGTGATGGAGCATTAACCTCTGAACCAGGAGGTCACGGTTTGATTCCTGGTCAGGACACATGCCCAGGTTGCCGGCTCAATCCCCAGTGTGGGGTGTGCAGGAGGCAGTCGATCAATGATTCTCTCTCATTATTGTTGTTTGTATCTCTCTCTCCATCTCCCTCTCTGAAATCAATAAAAATATATTTAAAAATATTATATATGTATATATGATATTTTGTTTATCGCCCAATTTCACCCACTAAAGTGAGAGTGGAAAAATTTATGTTTTCTTTGTTGCTGCATGCTCAGTGCTTACAAAAGTGCTTGGCTCACAGTAGATACTCAATAAATATTTGTTGAAATAATAAATAAATAACCCTTGTCTTTTTATCAAGTGGAAGAGAGAGACATTAAACATATGCAATCTTCCAAATAGAATGTAAATTTCAATCTGTTGTAAGTTGTTCTGAACTGTCCTATGTCAACCTGGTTAAGCTAGAAATTGCTTTGCCTAGAGTCCCTTTCTCTGTGGGTTGTGGGCCCACAGAGGTAGAAGCTACAGAGGAGCAGTAGCCATAGACTTCCCCACAAGCTCCTCCTGCAGTCTCACTTTGGCAGGTTAACTTACTCAATTTTTTTTGGATTACCTGGGAAGCTCTGCTTTTCTCACTTATGTTTGCACTTTAGGGGAACTTGTTAAAGACTCTATTCTGATCCTCCAATTCCCCACTTACAGGTCTTCACTTCCCTGCTCCTCCTACAATTTTTGTAAAATCGAATTCTTATTCTAAATTTCATTACCCAATAACACTCACAGTGACTCTGTCTCTGTGAGTAATTTCTAACTAACACTTACATGCTGTAAAAGTATTGTATGGAAGTTGATTATGAGGAGACATGTCTAAGTTAGGAATACATGGAGGGAATGACGATTGGGCTATGAATTGAAGAAGGAGTAAGATGGTAAATAGGCAAGCGGGCAATAGAAGCATCCATGGCAGAGGAAACAGGATAGTAGAAGGAAAAAAATGGTCAACAAGAGGGAGGGACTTAAAGAAGTTTAATGTGATGGGAGTCAAGAGTTGGAGTGGAATCATGGGGTGGAAAGCAGCTAGAAAGCCCAATAGGGATCAAAATATGCAAGGATTTGAAAATCATTACAATACATGTGTGTGTGGCACATGATCATGTGTGTATTTTAAAATTATTACCCCATCTTCAGTGCAGATAATTATAGAGGGCAAGAATGAGTGCAGGTAGACCAGTTAGGCAGCTAGAGTACTGTTCCAGGGAATACATGATGATAACTTGAAATGGTAGAGATGAACAGAAGTACAAATGGGCAGATCATGAGTTTGATTTTGGATGCATTAAGTTTGGGATATCTTGAGATGTCCAATAGGATGTCTCTTTAAGAAGTAGGGGTCTGCAGTGGTCAGCAAACTGCGGCCGACCACTAATGAGTGTGCCGACCACTGCTGTAAGGCATTACTTTTACCCAGAAGTTTTGCCTTCAGATTAAAGACATTAGTACATTATTAAAATGTTTTTTAAGTGTTTTTCCCTAAGGCAGTGGTCGGCAAACTCATTAGTCAACAGAGCGGCAAACCGCGGTTCGCGAGCCGCATGTGGCTCACGAACTGCAGTTTGCCGACCACTGATAGAAGTCTGAGCTAGAGATAAAACTTTAGGAGCCATTTCCATATGTACAGTCCAGTAGAAATTATCACACTTTTACTTGTGTAAATATATCCATTATGTCAGAAGCTAAAGAAACAAAAATGAAACAGGAGTGCAGTGGTTCTAATAGTGTGGAATTTTCTTGCTGCCCTTCCATTCAATGAGTGCATGCCCTGTATTGAGTGAGATTTGGGAGATATGAATCAAAGCCCAGTATGAGTTTTTCACTGAGTTGAATGTGATTCTAATATTTAAAAATACTACACATAGTTTACTCACAATATAACACCTAAATACAAGACAACTCCTAAAAAAATCATCAATCTTTCAAATCCTGGATAAAAAAAATACTGAATTTATTAAGAGATGGCATCTCAACTATGGAATCTAAAATCAAAAGTGTTGGCTGGAATATGTTCCTTTTGGAGGCTTCAGAGGATGGTGTGTTTCTTTGCCTTTTCCAGCTTCTACAGGCTGCCTATATTCCTTGGCTCTTAGCCTCTTCATTTATATTTAAAGTGCATGACTGCAATTTATGGTTCCATCGTCCTACCTCCTTTATCTAACCTTTCCTCTGGATTTTATCTTAAAAAGACCATTGTGATTTTATAGACCCACTGAAGTAATCTTGGATAATCTCTCCATCTCAAGATCCTTCATCACCTCTGGAAAGTCCTTTTTGCCATGTAAGGTAGTGTAGTCATAGTTTTGGGGGAATTAGAATGAGGACTCATGGGGGAAGGGTGCATTATTCTGTTTATCATACTATGCATAAATATTTAAATAACTTTAAAATAATGGAGTCCCAAAAAGACAAGCAGTATGACAATATCTGAGAGTAACTGTGTAGACTTGAAAATGAAATTATTGAAAAGGAAGAAAAAACAGATTACAACTCTCTCCCCCACAAAGAGAGATAAGTAGTCAAGTAGGTAACAGAAAAGTCAAATAGGATGAAAACCAAATCAGTGGATTTTGTGATGTAACCACTTTCCATTTAGAGAGAACTGCTGAGGGGAAATGATAAGGGTGGGTTTACAAGAGAGCAGAAAGTAAGAAGGGAGATCTATGGCATGGGATAGAGACAACTGTTTCTGGGCCCAGATGATACTACAGCAATAGATTTCAGATCTTTCCCAGATATCTTGTGGCATGACTGAGTCAGGCACGAACTGACAGCATGGACCCTAAAATCTAAATATCATGAGGCTTACGTGTAGATTAGATTTTAATTCAGGGCTTTATCTGGAGTTGGCTCCATAAACTATGCATTGGTTTTGCAGGGCTAAAATATTTGGCTTGATTTATTCACTGTAGCTCCTTTAATGTCAAACCTCATAGTCCAACTAAATTATCCTTGGTGATCCAGACCACCTAAGTATTTTTCATCCAATTCTGGTTTTCTATTAATACAGAGATTTAGTCTTATGCCACAGCAGATGTTTATGCCACGAAGGGACTCTAATTTTATTTAACACTTAAGTAATAGTGAGTAATATATGATTATAGAATTAGATGGTCTAGTCAATGGTCGGCAAACTCATTAGTCAACAGAACCAAATATCAACAGTACAACGACTGAAATTTCTTTTGAGAGCCAAATTTTTTAAACTTAAACTTCTTTTAACACCACTTCTTCAAAATAGACTCGCCCAGGCCATGGTATTTTGTGGAAGAGCCATACTCAAGGGGCCAAAGAGCCTCATGTGGCTCGCAAGCTGCAGTTTGCTGACCACTGGTCTAGTCCATTAAAATAGGATTTGAGCCCAATTTCCTGGCTCTAGCTGCTTGGGTTTGGGATCTGAGATTTGGCAGGAAGAAGAGTTTCCTTTCTGCAGGCTGTTTCCAGGAAATGACTTTCATATGAAATACATTCACAGCAATTCTTGGTGTCACATCTTGTGTTGTTTTGAAAGATCTTGGTTGTAGAGAACAGCCGCAGAGCTACAGCAATGTTTCAGATGAGATTGCAAGGAAGGTCATGGAAAGGTTAATAAGGTAACCTCAAAATTTTAGCCATGGAAAGCCTCTCCTCCTGGTTAGTATTAAAATTTTTACAAATAACCTGTTTCAATATGAAGGTGTTTGGTTCGGTTTATGAAGTCTAATCTTTTGGGTGAAATTCAAGTAACTTAATAGACAATAGAACTTGTCTCTGTCCTTAGAGAACAATCAAGAAGGGAGAGAGGCACAAAGCAATTCATGTGCATTTTTTGAGGAAAAACTCAGGCAGAGAGCCATCCAATAAGAAGCCTACCTGCTCCTCCTGGAGCTCTCTCCCCGCCCACTCCCCAGCACCCATTGATTGCTTGATTTTCTCAGGATTTCCTAGTTTCCTCTTTCCTGGAAGGCAGGAGCCTCATTAGCCTGTTTTCCTTATTCCCAGAGGTTCTTTTTCTCAGTAACAACTTGTTCCACACTCTAGGATAAGGACACTGGACAGAAGAAGAAACTGGAGCAAGACACCTGCAAATCTCACACCAATCTAAGCAGTCACAGTAGGTGGTTCAGGGTCACTTGGAGAACATGCAAACAGGAAATGTTGGCTGACAAGGAGCATGACTCTACCCTGAAGTATCTTCTTCACATTTCTCTTGATTCTTTTTCTCGTTTTTGTTCATGGCAGGAAGTATGTGTATCTTGTGTTAAGGAAGCTATCAATTGCTTTTAATAACCCAGGATTGTAGTTCATTTGTTAAGCTTGTCTTCAAGGTAAACTATGCCCTACAGAACACATAGTAGAAAGGTTTCTGGGCCTAGCTTGTTTCTCTCAGAGCATAGAGCATCGTTCTGTGGATCGAAGGGTCCTGGGTTCCATTCTGGTCAAGGCTCCTCCCCAGCCCAGGCCCTGGTTGGGGCTCGTGCGGGAGGCAACCAACCAATGTGTTTCTCTCACATCGATGTTTCTCTCTGTCTTTCCTTCTCTCTTTCACTCTTTCTAAAAATCAATGGAAAAATATCCTCAGATGAAGATTAAAAAAAAAAAAAGGTTTCTGATTGCTGGTATTCAGACATCTCAGTCTTTATATGAAGGGGCAGTAGAATCTATGGGCCACATCATATAGCTGCCCAAAGATAAAGTAATGATTTCTAATGAGTCACACCTTCCAGTATTCCAGGAATACTATGTATTCCTCCCCCACATGGATTCTGAACTTGAGCAGTGGCTTGTTTTTGGACAATAGGACATCACAACTGTGGCCCAAGAAAGGCCTTGTCCAGCTCTTGCATATGGGAACTTTCCTTTTGAAATGTTGCCTGAGCTGTTGCCATCTCAAAGCCGAGAATGAAAGGCCACGGAGAGAGACTGAGCTGTCCCAGCTGAATCAGCTGAGCCTGGTCACCAGCTGTCCAGCTGGCTATCTGAGTAGCCTTGGAGAAAGCATTAGAAGACCCACCCAGCCAGTCTACAGGATCATGAAAAATAATGTCACTTTTATTTTAAAAGTAGTAAACTTTGGGGTGCTTTGTTGCACAATAATAGATAACTAATACAGGCCAGGATCTTATAGTTTTCATATTACATTCATTTTCCCACATATGTTTGAGGGTACTTGCATTTATGATATTTTACAACAAATTTCTATGTCTGAACCTTTAAATATCCTGTACATTAAAATATGACTCTATAGGGAAGATGAAAATGATGGTTGCTAGGAGCTGGGGTTTTGGGGAAATAAGGAAATGTTGGTTGAAGAGTACATGCTTTTAGTTGTAAGTACTGGGAATCTTATGTACAGCATGGTGACTGTAATTAACAGTACTTGTATTATGTACTTGAAAGTTGCTGAAAGAGTAGATTTAAAAAAATATTTTTTATTGATTTCAGAGAGAAAGGGAGAGGGAGAGAGAAATAGAAACATCAATGATGAGAGAGAATTACTGATTGGCTACTCCCTGTATGCCTCCTACTAGGGATTGGCCCACACCTGGGGCATGTTCCCTGACCGAGAATCGAACCGTGACCTCCTGGTTCATAGGGTGACTCTCAACCACTGAGCCACACCAGCTAGGTGAGAATAGATCTTAAGTGTATTTGTCACACACACACAAAGGAAATTATGTGAGGTGATGAAGATATTAAGTAACCTCATTGTATAATATACACTGAGTGGCCAGATTATATATGACCACCCCATCAGTACTTCGTTGGGCCACCTTTTGCCTTCAATGCTGTGGCGATTCTTCTTGGCATTGACTCCACGAGATGTTGAAACGTAATGCGAGGAATCTGACACCATGCCTGATGAATAGCACTGTCCACTTCTGTGAGATTTTATGGTTGTGCTACCAGCTGCCTGATGGCTCTTCTAACTTCGTCCCACAAATGCTCAATTGTATTGAGGTCTGGTGATTGTGGGGGCCACCTAAGCAAGGTAAAGTCTCCCTCATGTTCTTAAAACCACTCCTGCACAAAACAAGCACCGTGGCATGGCGCATTGTCTTGTTGGAAGAAGTCATCTCCACTGGGATACGATCAACATGATAGGATGAACTTGATCAGCAACGATACTTAGGTATGTTGTGCTATTCAGACATTGTTCCACACAAATTAAAGGGCCCAAATCATGCCAGAAAAACATGCCCCAAACCTTGTACTCATGCATGTGGGGTGCACGCTTCCATGATGTTTCCATGAAATTCTCATTCTGCCATCTGCATGATACAACTGGAAACATGATTGATTGGACCACCTGACTTTTTCCCAATGCTCAATTGTCCAATCCTTGTGTTTCTGTGTGAATTGGAGATGTTTTATCTTGGTAACTGCAGACAGCAGAGGTGTTTGAACAGGCTTTCAGCTTTCATATCCCCCACGATGCAGCGTATGGCTAATTTGCCTACAAATGTCAGGTGGTCATAATAATCTGGTCACTCAGTGTATATCCTATCTAATAAAGAGGGAATATGCAAATTGACTGTCACACCATCACAAAGATGGCATGCCCAAAGCCATAAGATGGCGGCTCCCAGTCCCTTCAGCCCCCTTGGAGTGCCCCAGTCCTTTTAGCCCAGCCGGGGAAGTGGCAGGCACGTGTTGTGGCCGGACCCGCCCTCAGTCCCACAGCCACCCAGCACCGGCCCAAGGTGCAGGCAAGTCTTAGATGTTGGCTGCCCAGCTGCCCAGGATGGGCCTGAGGCACAGGCAAGCCTTGGATGGCAGCTGCCCAGCTGCCCAGGGCCGCTCAAGGCTTAGGTAACCAGGGCCGTCTGATGCTTGTGCTGCCAGCAGTGGCAGTAGCAGAGGTGTGATGGGGGCATCACCTTCCCCTGATCGCCGGGTCACCTCCTGCTCCTGAGGGCTCCTGGACTGTGAGAAGGGGCAGGCTGGGCTGAGGGACCCCAGCTCCAGTGCCTGAATTTTCATGCACCGGGCCTCTAGTATGTATATAAAGTCATCACATTGTACCTTAAACTTACACAATGTTATCTCAATTATATCTTAATAAATCTGGAAAAAATGTAAAAAGTGACAGTATAGAAATGGGACTGCTTTCCATAAGGCACAGCCAAAATCTGTCTTATTACTCAGTACTTCGTTGGGCTACTACTATATGTGCATATACTATATAGTACAAGCCTAATATGCTAAGTGTCTGACAGTTCATTCAACTGTTCAACCAGTCATTATGATGTACACTGACCACCAGGGGGCAGATGCTCTGACCGGTAGGTTAGCTCAGGACTGGGCAAGACGGGCTGGACATGACCTGGAGCCCTCCTGCGGTCCCTGCCTAGCCCAACCGTGCACCAGTGGGGTCCCTCTGCCTGCGGGATCTTGCTGAAACCTGCTCTCTGACATCCTTTGAGGGGCCCCGGATTGCGAGAGGGTGCAGGCCAGACTGAGAGACTGCACCAGTGCATGACTGGGCCTCTAGTATTGTATAACTAAAGGTGGTACAATATCATAAAGTTTGGTGGAAGAATGTGTGTAATTAATTGGGAAAGTAGAAAAGACATATCAATGTGTGTGAATGAGTGTGCATACATGTGTGTCTGCATACACATTCAGAGAGGAGGAGGGATACAGATATCAGGGAAATAATTAGAGGAAGCTAGTTAAATAGAAATAGTTCTTAGGGGTGATGATGTATTAAATAGCACAGGTGGCAAAAACATGTTAACATCTGAGTTCAAGACCTAATGAATAAAACAATCTACATGTGGCATCTAAGCATTGGCTCATAATTAAAAGTCAGATTAATGAAAACATTAGTATTCCTGGGGATTCATCCCTAGGATTTTTTATTTAGTCTTTATATTGTTTGAAATTGTTTGCAAATTAAATATTTAATGCTGGAGCCACAAAGAAAAAAGGGATGTTTTAAATGCAAATAATCTTATTTTGACACTAAATTGCCTACATATACCTTGTCCTATGATACCCTGTTGTTTTCTTAACTACATAGAATAGATAAACAATAGATTTTTTTAATGAATAGGAAAAGAAAATATATTAAAGAATATTCACAATTAGAATTATGTTTATAAAGCAATGCTCAGCTTTATTCAGAACATTCTAGTGTGTGTGTGTGTGTGTGTGTGTGTGCATGTATATGTAATCTGTGTTTTTCAAAACACATATTTAGTAGCTAAATAGTTCTCCAACTCATTGGGACTTAGTAGTAGTCTGTCTATGGGTTAGCCAGTTCCTTGTCTGAAAACTTTCCTTCCGTGTATGCACGTAATACCCACTTGCAATGAAACAAAATGAATCCTCTTGCAATAACCACTTCCCACAGATCTGCAATGTAGTGAGGACACTATGCATAAATATATACCCAATTATTTCTGATTTGTAATAGCAATTTAAATGTTACACACACACACACACACACACACACACACACACACACACACAGATACATCATGCATATTAAGACACCACCCAATTGGGATCTAAACTTCTGGACTATTCTGGCACAGAAACTCATATCTCTTATTTGATGGCAACAATTGGAAGCAGCATCAATCAAATCCTTCTCACTGCTTCTCTAATTGCTTTGCTCTTATAACAGTGGTGATTTCTTAGGAAAAAGTCACTTGATGTGAAACAAAATGCTATTTGCTGCACACCCCATCCAGAGTCACCAGGTTAGACAGCTTTCACCCCAGAAAGTGATGGAAAGGAAGCAGGTGTGGCTGCTGGGCGTGCTGTGCCCGATGTTCCTTGGGGTGTAATGATACCTGGCATTGCAGCAAAGGGGTATGAGGAGAATTCTCAATGGCCTGATTTCTAAACAATTAGCTTAAGGACTCTTCTTTGTGCTCATAAATAATTTTTATATTGCAATCTTACCTCTTTTCCCTTCTTGTCACTTTACACCCGCCACCTCCACCACTCACAACACATTCTCTGTAAAAATTAAGAAATCAGTATGCCATTGTCAATGGTGAGATTGTTCACAGCAAGTTTTCAATGAGACTGGGTTAATGACTGTACTGTAGTTTGATTTTAAAGGGGTATTTCTTAAAGTGTGGTCTGGAGACCAGTGCTTCCGCAGAGGGTAAATGACACTCCAGGGCAATGTAATGTGTTTGCACTTGCTTTCCCAAGGCAGTGCTAGAATTTTCCTGGGAAATAAATAAACACACAGCAAAAAAAGTTTGTAAATTCAGAATATAAGTCTGAAGATCAATGAATCTAAATCTTCTCCTGGTGTCTTTGTAGTACCCAAGGACACATGTTACCCACCATTTTTCATGCCTTCTTCACTGGAGACCAGTTGCCTTGCAATTATTTGTTAAAGTTACTTGTGAAAATACAGATTCCTGGTACTCTCTGGGAAAATTCTGGTTTAGTAGGTCTGGGGTGGAAGCAAGGAACCTGTTTGTTGTATAAACTCCTAGAAGACTTCTATGCACACAGGTTTTGAGAATTCCTGTCAAAGATAATGAGTAAAACCTCAATGACTATCAATACCTTGATGCACAGGATTGCTCATGGATAAAGGTTTCTAATTCACTGAAGATAAGTAGTATTTTACACTTTGAAGTAATTTGAATGATCAAAATGCTATTTATGTATATCTCTCTCTATAAAAACCCAGCGACTAGAATGCCATAATGACTGGAACAACTGGTCACTATGACGCCCACTGTGGCCAGCGAATTGGCCTGATTGGGGGTGGGGCCCCAGATTGTAGACAGTGCAGGCCAGGCTGAGGGATACCCACTCCCCTGTGCACACAGTTCGTGCACCAGGCCTCTAGTTTATATACAAAACAGTTGGTCTTCAAAGTCAGCTGGGAAAGGAAATTAACATGTATCAAGTGTCTACTACCAGCCAGGTACTTCAGCCCTAGTTTTGCTGTCATGGCATCATTTTATAAACATGCTGGACAGTGTTCCCATCTTCATTTTATAGGGGGTATTAAGAAATATGAATGTTAATTATAAACTTTGGGCCCATACCTTTTATTTATTTATTAAACTTTTAAAAATCTTTAAAAATTTTTTTCCAGTTATAGTTGATGTGCAATATTATTTTGGTTTCGGTGTACAACACTAAGATTAGACATTTGTATGACAAAAAGTGATTACCCCAATAAATCTAGTACCCCTCTGACACTGTACATAGTTATTACAATATTATTGACTATATTTCCTAAGCTGTATTTTATATCCTTGTGACTATTCTGTAACTACCAATTTGTACTTCTAAATCCCTTCACCTTTTTTTCACCCATCTCCCCAACCCCTCTCACATCAAGCAATCCTCAGAATATTCTTTGTAGCTTTGAGTCTGTTTCTATTCTGCTTCTTTGCTTATTTTATTTTTTAGATTCCACATATAAGTGAAATCACCTAGTATTTGTCCTTATATGTTTGACTTATTTCACCTAGCAAAATACTGTCTAGATCCATTCATGTGTTTCAGATGGCAAGATTTTATTAATTTATTTTTATAGCTGAATCATATTCCATTGTATATATGCACTACTTGTTCTTTATCCATTCATCTATTGATGGACACTTAGGTTGCTTCCATATCTTGACTATTGTAAGTAATGCTGCAATAAACATATGGATGCATATGTTTTATTGTTTTGGGTTTCTTCAAATAAATACCCAGAAGTAGAGTTTCTGGGTTCTTCTTTGTCTCTTGTTATAGACTGGTTTTGAAGTCTATTTTGTCTGGGATAAGAATTACTACCTTACCTTTTGTGCTTTGTTTTGTCTCCATTTTTATGAAGTATCTTTCCACCCCTTTACTTTTGTCTATGTGTGTCCTTCAATCTGAAGTGAGTCTCTTGTAGATACAATATGTAAAAGTCTTGTTGTGTTATTCATTCAGTCACTGTATATCTTTCTATTGGAGCATTTAATCCACTTGTGTTTAAAATAATTGTTGATTGGTATGTATTTATGGCCGTTTTATTATTTATGTTTATTTACTTATTTATTTATTTTTATTGATTTCAAAGAGGAAGGGAGAGGGAAAGATAGAAATATCAATGATGAGCAAGAATCATTGATTGGCTGCCTCCTGCATGCCCCCTACTGGGAATCAAGCCTACAACATGGGCATGTGCCCTTGACCAGAATCAAACCCAGGACACTTCAGTCTGCAGGCTGAAGCTCTATTCACTGATCTTGTTTTTCCCTTCTTCTTAAAGAAGATTACTTAACATTTCTTTTAATACTGGTTTGTTGGTGATGACCCCTTTAGCTTTTTCTCGTCTGGTAAGCTCTTTATTTGTCCTTGGATTCTAAATGGTAACTTTGCTGGGTAGAGTAATCTTGTTTGTAGGTCTTTACTTTTCATTACTTTGAATATTTCTTGCCAATCCCTCTGACATGCAAAGTAAAGACACTTTAGATACTTGTGCCTCAATATTTTTCCATCTCTTTTCCTTTTATTAGGGATTTACTAGAAAATATGTTCTACTAAATGAGGGCCCAGAATGAGAAAGAGTAGGAAATAAGTTCTAGGAAACAAGAGGCCAATAGGAGAGAGGTGAGAGGCATTCCCTGATGTGGGTAAAAGGGAGTACCAGGCACATAACTGCAGAATTGTGATAAGCAACTCCTCTATATTGGAGTAATGCTAGGCAGCGGTAAACAAGGCTTCATGGTTTACTCTTCATTTGTCTGCATCATTGGAGGGTTAAGAACTCAGCCCTGAGAAGCCAGAATACCTGGGTTTCCAATCAGTTTCATCACTTACTAACCATGCAGCAGATTATTTAACTGTTTTCTATTTTGCAGAATGAAAAGAATAGTACTACCACATAGATGAGGATTGGATTAATACACATAGAGTACTTAAAATAGTTTCTGGAACATAATACTCAGCCATCATAATCTTTTTATTATTAAAAACGTATTAGAGTTCTGTTGGATATTTTAGAGGAATTACTGATAGGCACATGGAATATTGAACAAATATGCCTCTCCATGAGATTATTGCAAATAGTATTGTAGTACAACTTTCAGTTGTCAAGGATATTTACCATCATAAATAAGTATATAAGCATTAACTATTTTTTAAAATATATATTTTATTGATTTTTTTACAATGAGGAAGGGAGAAGGATAGAGAGTTAGAAACGTCGATGAAAGAGAAGCATCTATCAGCTGCCTCCTGCACACCTCCTACGAGGGTTGTGCCCACAACCAAGGTACATGCCCTTGACCGGAATCGAACCTGGGACCCTTCAGTCCACAGGCCGACGCTCTATCCACTGAGCCAAACCAGTTAGGGCAAGCATTAACTATTGAATTAACCAACATTGTGGTTTAACTGTTTTGGAAGGTTGTGTGTGTGTGTGTGTGTGTGTGTGATTGTGGTGGGGATGAGTTGGGTGAAAAGGACATCAAATGATAAGGTATCAGATTGTAAAATCAAGATATAGCAGTATAAGCGTATTATTTAGGAACAGCTAAAGGAGTTAATATTGTCTCTAGGGATTATGATATTGAAGTGTGGCTAAGTAAGACAAGGAACTATTGATTTCCTTTATAAGCTCCATGGCACTATCCAGCTTTTTCAAGTATGTACATGTATACTTAGCTAACATTTTGAGTGAATAATTAAATTAATATATGTTATAGAATACATTAAGCATGGTAAGCAAGCCATATAAGCTTTATTACCAATAGGGTTATTATTAAAATTCTTTAAATATTTTCCAAAAATGCAAGCTATAGAACAAAAATTAGCTCAGAGCTCTGGAAATTGAAACTATTCAGTAACCTTTAGATCTTATCTCTAGTGATATTTCAAAGCCAATGGTGCTCAACCTGGGCTGCAAATAAAAATCATCTGGGTTATACACTGTAGTCACCTAGGGAGCTTTAAAAACTCCTAATGTCCCAGCTCTATGACCAATTAAATCAGACTCCTGGGGGTGAGTCCAAATATCAGTATTTTAAGACTCCCCTGGTGATTGCAATGCATGGTCAAGGTTGAAGACAATGGTATGAAAATATTTTGAGTGGTGATTGATAAGATTTTATACTCACTGGTTTTGTAGTAAGCAACATTTCACATTCACCATCCTGTAGAAACAGATGTGGAACTGGTGGTAGTTTACAGAAATAAATATATCTAAACTATAAATATATATATGTGTGGGTGGGTGTGGATGTGTATTTTTTAAACATTGTAATTTAGATGAGGATCATGTTGGAACACTTCTTTGGTTAATTTTGTCAAACTATATATAGCTGTATACTAGTTTTTTTGAGTTATTTAATGCATAAGTCAGATTCTCAAATCTTAGAGGTTTACATACTAATTGCTATTGTTAAAACACACTGGTCTATGTGAATGCAAGATTTACTAACAAACTAATGAATAATAACTAAATTATACCAGGAAGACCTAGTATTAATTAATTACCATGTAACTCATATTACAGTTTGTAAATCAGATACAAAATCCAATAATTATAGGACAACTTCTATGTAATTACCTCGTCTCCACATAATAATTACAGGGTAATTTTGTCAATAGTTGACATCATACACCCAAAAGAGAACTGCAATTACTTTGCCCCCTGCACTTGAAAATAACTGGCTAGATTATGCTAGCATTAATTTAGGAAGGAAACAATATATAGTCTTCACTAGATAGTTTAGGATACAGAAGTCAGATTTAGTTGGTAACCTGTTCAGTATTTAGCATTGTATTAATTGACACTAGACATATTTAACATGTAATGCAATTGGTATAGGAAGGATTCAAGTATGCTCTCTGTTATTTTGTAATATCCAACACTTAAATTAAATCAACTAAGCAGGTGAAAGTAGATATCTACAGGGAGGAATGGACTTTGACTAAGGACATTTGGAACATTGTAGAAAATGCTGCTCTTCCTTTGAGGATGTAGCCTAAATAGTTCTATTATAGCTGAACTTGAGCTGATCAAAGGCTTCTTTAGCAATGGATGTGCTGCAACTTTCTTAGCTCTCCACAGGGAGGTGTTTTTTCCCCCCACTCCAGATGTTTCAGTTCCATGGGCAGCACAATATGCTGGGAAGCCAAGGAAGACTGATTTAGGAGGAAAAGCAGTAGATAGAATTGCCACAAAATGAGGAAAAACCTAATAACCTTAACTGCTCATCAAAGGGGATTACAGTCTAGGAAACAATTCTAAAGAAGGACAAAGAAGTTTCCACCCATGTTCAAGTAGAGTTGAGATAGATGAGGAGTTGCATCTGGAAGAATGGTATGTGGTGACTTTCCTATGATTTAGTATGGTGATAATGCCAATAACTGAGGTGAGTCTTTTGAGGAATTTCCTTAGAATGGCAAAGAAATGGTGACAAGTCACAGATGTATTTGCCAGTCCTCTACCACCTTGGAGAACAGAAAAATCCCAAACAGGAGAGATTCTAGGAAAGTATTTAGAAAAGCCTGCCTCTGCTTTAGGGTCACAGAAGTCCTCAGGCATTGAGCTGAGAAGATGGTTCCTTCTGAGACTCTAGAATGAGGTTCCAGATATCCTGGATTTGGAGCATTTTATTGTAATTATTTAAAATGGTGAAAGTGACAACCACAGAATATTTGGAGGGTTATAGATAGGAAGCTCAATTAAATGATGAAACCCAATCTGTTAACTCCCAAATCTTCTGGCCACGTAAGGATGATCAAACCTTTTAACTAAGGTCCTGGATATTTATAATAGAAAACAGAAGTGTTTGGATCAGCTTCCAACTACACCAAAATAGAATGCAGACTCCTTGATTCCTGTCTCCCCAAACATAATGAGGTAATTGTTAGCGAATCGATAAAGCAATGAAACTACAAACAGGATGCAAACTCCACTGGGGGAAGGTTTTGTAAATGGAACAAATGTATCCTGAGGCCTGAAATGCCTACCTAATTAAGAAAAAAAAAAAAAAACCCACTCCAAAGTTTGACCTTTAATGCCCTCCACAAAGTGTCTTCATATTAACTGGTGTCTCCCCCTCACCCCCACTGTGCACATTTGTGCATCATACAACTCAGTCATCAAGAAAACTCATCTTTTGTTAAGTAAACCCTGCAATCTCCTGTTACCGGACTTTTTCTTTTATCTGAAATTACCCATCAATCAGATTCTTGCCCAAATCTTACTCTTTAAGGCCCAACATAAATGCTACCTCTGCCAAGGGAGCTTTTTCTTATCACCTCAGTAAAGAGACCCCTCATTCTTTTCAAAAATCCTAGACTTATTTGTTCTATATTTTTATACACATACTAGCAGCCCGGTGCACCGATTCGTGCACATTGAAAGGAAATTAATTAGAATGTGGTGGGTGGGGCAGGACTGGGAAAGACAGGCCAGACACACCCTGGAGCCAATCTCCTATGGTCCCTCCCTGGCCGTACCTGGGGCAGCATTGGGGCTCGAAGGGCGTCTGCAGAGTGAGTGGGGACTGTAGAGCAGGTGGGGTCCCTTGGCCTGGCCTATGGGGATCAGGCCGAAACCACCTCTCTGACATCCCCCAAGGGGTCCCAGGGCACTCTGCACAGTTGCTGTCGTTCAGCAGCTCCTGTGTTGAGTGTCTGCCCCCTGGTGGTTAGTGTGTGTCATACCTACCAGCCGGTTGGATGGTCGGTTGGTCAGACAGTCGCTTAGCCTTTTATATATATAGATTCTCTATTGACTTATGATTGTGGGAACAGGTACCATGATTTACATTGTTTGAGTTATTCAATACAAAAATATGCATTAAATTTCACAATATAATTAAAACTAGAATGAATGTATCTCTATGTGTTTCTTTTTGAAAGTTTAAGCATTTTTAGGTTATGCAAATGACTGGTCCCCAGGAGTGCTGGTCCGTGGAGTAAACATTTTCAGTGTGAGATTTTGACCCAAAAAAGGCCCATTTTTTTCTAAAAGAATTTTCTTATTATTATAATAGAGGCCCAGTGCACAAAATTCATGCACTGGTGGGGTGGGGGAGGGTCCCCTCAGCCCTGCCTGCACCCTCTCATAGTTCAGGACTCCTTGCTCCATAATGCCCACCTGCTCGCTGCTTGGCTTGCTGCTCCTTAGTGCTGGCACGGAGGCGGGAGAGGTTCCCGCCAACGCTGCTGGGCTAACCAGCCATGAGCCCAGCTTCTGGCTGAGTGGCGCTCCCCTTGTGGGAGCACACTGACCACCAGGGGGCAGTTCCTGAGTCGAGTGTCTGCCCCCAGGTGGTCAGTGCTCCTCATAGTGACTGGTCATTCTGGTCGTTCCGCCGTAATGGTTGCTTAGGCTTTTTATTATATAGATTGAAGACCATTAACAACTTCTTTTTGATTGAAATTGAAAATTCAGTGTAGGAATTTGAAGATGACTTCTTTCGGTAATGTTAATAGGAGATCTAAGATTATATAATTAGACATAGGAAACACTTTTTGAAGGAGTGAAGGAATAGTTAGTTGCTTAAGGCTGTACAAGTAACATCAGATTTGAAAGTAGGAACAGTGAAAAAAAGGTTCTGTGTGCTGTTGGGAGAGCCTATATGGGGGTTCAGGAGATGAGAGCTACTCATTTCCCTCTATAACTAGCCATGTGAGTCAGGCAGGCCAGGGAACACTTCTGGAAAATGTGGAATTTAGTTTATGTGAGTTCCAGGACACCTTTCAGCTCTAAGACTTTATGAGTCTAAAGATAAATATGCTGTGAATAAATATCTTAGAGAGAAATACTGTAAGGGAAAGAAAACAGAAGGCTGTGATGAAACATTAAACTATTGGAAAAGCCAATTATGAAGCAATGATATTTTCCCTCCACACACTTGGTCCTAGGAAAATTATGGCTAGGCACCCTCTCTTGTTTTCCCCATATCCCAGTATTTATCCTTATTTCAATCCCAAGGGCACTGCTTTCAGATTTCTCAACTAATCCCAATGAAGATAGAGTTGAAGGCAGTTTAAAGTATTGTTTCTCATGCAGAACTCTTATAGGGGAAACAGGAGGCCTAGCAGGTTTCCAAGGCCCCCAAAAGTAGGTTCCAATGTTGGAATTTTTAGGTACTTTTATAGGTGACTAGAGGCCAGGTGCATGAAATTCGTGCATGGGGAGGGGGGGGTGTCCCTCAGCCCAGCCTGCACCCTCTCCAATCTGGGATCCCTCTCACAATCCAGGACTGCTGGCTCCCAACTTCTGCCTGCCAGCATGATCACCCCCTAACCACTCCCCTGCCAGCCTGATCAATGCCTAACTGCTCCCCTGCCGGCCCGGTTGCCCCCAACTGCCCTCCCCTGCCAGCCTGGTCACCCCTAACTGCCCTCCCCTGCTGGCCTGGTCACCCCTAACTGTCCTCCCCTGCAGGCCTGGTCACCCCCAACTACCCTCCCTTGCAGGCCTGATCTCCCCCAACTGCCCTCCCTCGCAGGCCTGGTCCCTCCCAACTGCCCTCCCCTGCTGGACATCTTGTAGCAGCCATTTTGTGTTCACATGGGGGTGGCCATCTTTGACCACATGGGGCAGCCATCGTGTGTGTTGGAGTGATGATCAATTTGCATATTACCTCTTTATTATATAGGATTAGCTCCTCAAATGTCATCGCAGGAGAGAGTTGAACCATTAGGACAGATGACTCTTTCTAATTATTTGAGTGATGTCTGCTATTACGACTACAATCATATGGGCACCATCACTTTCAAAACAACTGAAATGTTTTAGCTCAAGCCAGTTTCTCAGAGCATAGGGTCAAGTGACCAGCCAGGGAAGACAGGTACTCAAGCTGTTCATTCTAGTCATTGTTTTATTACAAGCAAGCACAAGGTTCCCTCTGTTACAAGGACTGCACTTCACCCTTCCATGACAGTGGAGGTTTATTGCAGGAGCATGTGTGTTTTCCCACCACCTAACAACAATGCCTGAAACATATTTGGATGTTAATATCCATGAATTGGAAAACAATTCTGATTGTGTTATACAGTATAATTAATGAAGGTATTATACACACATTCTTATCAGGTTATTATTTCCATCTCAGTGTGGTAATTAACAAATAAATCTTCTTAATTGTATTAATGTAAGATGAATTAGAATCTAATTATTTAGAAAGTTTAGATTTTAAGGCAAGTAATTCAAGGTCTTTGAAGTAATATGTTAGAAAATTGCCGGCTAGCAGTTGTAGTGATATTTCACTTCGGGGAAGTGACCCAGTTTTCCTGTCTGAGCTAAGTATACATTCACTTTTACTTACTATTTCTGACTTTCAGGATTGTCAAAAATTCAACCAACTTTCTCTTCTCTTCACCAATATTTCCTGGAAACAAGTCTAGAGATGACTTGCAAAACCATGTCTGGATTTAATAAGGGACTGGAATATGGGAATGACATATGTGCTTTACAAAGTATAGATCTTTTGTGCAGAATGAAATTCAGGTTTTAGTTTATTTGTTTATAGTTTCAGGGAAATTTTAGTGAATGGTGTTTTTTCCACTGGCCTCCAAAAATTTTTGAGTTAAATAGACCAAAGAAATACAGAAAATGTTCATTTTCTGCCGTAGAAGAAAGTAGTTGGTCATTGATTTAGAGCCCTGCCCAAAGTGAAAGACCACTGTGATGAGTAACTCAAGATCACTTCTTAATATGCTGACCAATGAAGCAAGTTTGGAAAGTGCCATGATTGATTGTCCCAGAGACACGCATAAAAGAACACTACCATTTTTCTAGAGAGTGTCCTTATACATGAAATGAAGTCACTTTTCCCCAGACTACTCAGTAAAGGTAGCCGATGGTAGTGTGAATGATAGCCTCAAATAATCCAAAGTAATTTTTGATGCTCAGATGATTTACATCTTAGTTATGTTTTACATAACTTAATACTCAATAAAAATTTAGCACATTTTCATAGTGTTTAAGATCAACTTAAGAATCTTTTAATTAAAAAATAAATATTTATAATCTATGAAGTGATTAAAAAAAAGATCTGTCAGATCTTGAAGAATAAGGACCACTGAAACAGCCTCAACTCTTACTCACAGCTGCTATGAGTAAATTATATAGTCTTCTGAAGAGCAATTTGCAATATGAATGAAAAATCATATAATGCATGTTTTTTAAATACAGTAATTCTGGGAATTTACAATGAAGAGATAATGTTGTGTGCATAAAGATGCATTGAATATACCAAGGATATTCCACACAGTGTGGCTGACACTACCAAAAATTGGAGTCAAATTAAATGTTCAACAACAGACTTGGGTAGTATAAATTAACAATCATTAAAAGTGATGAGGCAGATTTATATTTTTGCAACATATATTGCTAAGTGAAGAAAGTTTCAAAACAAAATGAATGATATTAAGCTATTTTCTAATTTAAACTATTTTTTATGAAAACAATTTTTAAAAAATCTATAACAAAAGTCTGGCAGGCTATGAGTTAGTTTTCAACTGTGATTATGTTTAGATGGTGGGATTATAGATGATTGTTTTTCTTTTACTTATATGCATCTTCTATTTTTCTTCCTTGTAAGAACATAAATTACTAATGTAATGATCTACTGCAGTTATTCCCTGTAAGAACTAAGAAAATAAGAATTCTATCATATTTTTTTAGATAACAGAGTTGTATTATTATATGGAATATGTCAAAGAAAGAAAGTTTATTTTTTTTAACAAACACTTCTATAGCCCTTAATTGTATGCCAGACACAATTTTCTCTCTCTGTCTCCCTATTTGTCTTCCTGTATTTTATATTTTTTTTATTGAAGTAAAATTTACTACTTTTGGTGTATGGGTCTATGCATTTTGTTAAACGTATATAGCAGTGTAAACACCACCATCAAGATACAGAACAGGTCCATCACCTACTCCCCTCATAAATTTCCTTATACTCCTCTGTAATAAATCCCTACACACCCAACATCTAGTCTCTGGAAGCCACTGATCTGTTTTCTTCCCATATAGCTTTGCCTTTTCCATAATGTCATATGACTACAAGCAGGCAGTATGTATCCTCGAGTTTGGCTTCTTTCCCTTATACTGTTGTGTGGACCAGTAGGTTTTTTTTTTTTTTTTTTTTTTTTTATTGCTGACTGGTATTCAGTTACATGGATATACTACAGCAAATTTACCCACTCACCAACTGAAAACATTTGAGTTGCTTCCAGTTTTTAGCAAATTTGAATAAAGCAGCTGCAAATATAGGGTGTCCCCAAAATGTATACACACTTGGAATGATCATAAAGTCAGTGTTTATTAACATACAGTTCATTTTCAAAATTTAAAAGAATCTACAGAAATGAATAATTTTTTTTTGTCAATGCCTGTTTTCAAACTGATGACCATTCTGGTCCAGGCACTGCTGATAACACAAAGCAAAGGAATTGCAAACATCAAGAATCATTTCGTTTGGTATTTGTGTGCCCTTAATTTGTTGACTGTTGCTGGTTTTGTACTGTAAACTTTATCTTTTATGTATCCTTATAAAAAAAGTCTAGTGGCACTTAGGATAAATGTTCCTTGTTCAATGCTTAGTCAAGCTTCACCCATTATTTCAAATCAGTTAAAACCGAAAAGGAGTGAACATTAAGTGAGTTACCAGCTGTTAAAACGTATACACATTTTTTGGGACACCCTATATTTGCATACAGATTTTTATATGAACATGTATTCATTTCTCTTTCATAAATACCTAGGAATGAGATTGCTGAGTCATCTGGTTAATTTTAACTTTATAAGAAGCTGCCAAAGTGTTTTTCCAAAGTTGCTTACTATTTTGTATTCCTATCAGTAATGTATGAGGCCTCCTTATTACCACTTAGTATTGTCAGTTTTAAAAAATTTTAGCAGCTGCTATTTGAAATATTTACAAATAGTAACTCATTTGACTCTGTGAGATAAATGCTATTATTTATCTCATGAAAATAACTAGAGGCCTGGTGCATAAAATTTGTGCATGGGTGTGGTCCCTAGGCCTGGCTGGCGATCAAAGCATGGGCGTCTGGCATGGAAGGGCAGGTCCCAGCTGACCTCTGGGCCCTGGGCAGCACATGGGCCCCCGGGCCCCCACGTTCCCCATTCCGCCTGAGTCACGGTGTCCAAGTCCCCACGCGGAGATGTGGTAAATGCGGCCAGACACTGTGGGCTGGGGTGCCGCATGGAAGCCTGGCGGGCAGTGTGCTCTCTCCCCGCTGGCCTCGGCAGACTGGCTCCTGTGCACACCCATGGTGAGCCCAACTGGCCCCTGTGGTCCCGGCAGCTGTGGCCCTGCTCACCTGGAAGCCCACTGGGGCCAGCAGCGCCTCCACTGCTGCCCGCTGCCAGTGCCTTGTCCCCAACACGGGACATGTTCCCCACCGCCCCTGGCGGTCAGTGCATATCATAGTGAGCGGTTGAACTCCTGGTCGAACTCCTGGTAGAGGGGACAATATGCATATTAGGCTTTTATTGTATAGGATATCTTCCATTGATTTCAGAGGGGAAGGGAGAGGGAGAGAGAGATGAAAACATCAGTGATGAGAGAGAGAAACATGGATTGGCTGCCTTCTGCACACCCCACACTGGGGATCAAGACCACAACCTGGGCATGTGCCCTGACATGGAGTCAAACCTTGACCTCTTGAGTCATAGGTCAACATTCAACCACTTCGCCATGTCTGCCAGGCTCTTGTTCTTATTTTAAAGGAGGGAGAATTAACACTCCAGAGGTGGACTTGCCCCAAACAGCCAAGTTATGCAGTGACAAAATCAGAAGGAGGGAGGGGGACCGGTTCAAAATACGTGCTCATGAGGCCTCTGTGTTAATGAGTTCATTAACACAGAGGGGGGCGGGTGGGCAGACACTGTCTCTGGCTCTTCAAACAGCACTTCCTTGAGGCCCTCAGATTCCCCGTATGACCCCCCAACCTCCCTACCTGCCATGGGACCTGAAGAGGGTGGAGGATGGGAAGGGCCATCTGCGGTTCACCTGGGAAGGGATGTATAAGGGGGAGGGAGGGGCAGAGCTGGGAGCACCACAGACCCGGGGTGGGAGTCAGAGACAGCGATCTGGATGCTGATCGCCCTGGCCCAGCGTCTCAGGAGCGCTTCTTTCTCCGGAAGCATTGCAAGCATTGCCTTAGGCCGCGGGGCCTGGGCCTGGTCTCGGCTGTTGTTCTGTTCTGTTGTGCGGGATCCTCTCTGTCCTGGAAACGGGAGTCGGGGATTGGAGTCAGACCACCTGGGCAGCCCTTTGCATTGGACCCTGAGCCCTTTTGTGTCACGCGTGACCCCGTTCCGGGCACAGCTGATCTGTGTGTCCACAAGGGGGCTTCGTTTTCCTTGTTTTCAACGTTTGCTTTCCATAATACTGTACATTCTGTTTTGTTGGTTTTTTTTGGTACCAAAAATAAAACCATTTGCTTGTTTCCAATAAGTACTTCTCATCACTGAAGAGAGCGTGGGGGAGGGGAGCGTGGAGGGATTAGGGCAGCCAGCCGCGAATGACCCACCTCCTGGACCTCAGGGCGGGAGGCTGGTGGTGAACATCCCACATCCCTCGTGTGGAGCTCAAACTAAGGTCTGGGTTTTACCGTCAGACCCTCAAAATGGACAGCCCCCTGCCAGCAGCTGCTGGAGACCCTGCCTTCCCGGGGCAAGCGGAGCATGGGGCCTCCTTCCCCCTCCCCCCGACATCATTCCTCACGCTCTGGCTTCCCTCCAGGACACCCCAAAGCCGCCACCTGGCTGCCACAGTTTCCACCGTCTCCGCATCGCCCTGGGGGAGGGTGCTGTCGCCTCCTGCTGTCTCCCTGCTTCCTCTTCCCCCTCAGTCTGCTCCTGACCCAGAAGCCAGCGGGTCCTCACCTGCAGCCCTGGCGCCGCCCCCTGCACTCAGGGGACGCCAGGTTCTCACGGGCCCTCGATCCCTGCAGCATGTGCCCCCTGACCCAGCCTTGACCCCCTTCCCCTCGGCCTCTTGCTCATCCTGCTGCCTCTCTGCCCGAGGCCCTTCTCCAGGCGTCCGCCTGGCTCTTCTCCATCCGTCCCCTTTCCTCAGCGAGCCTCCCTTTGCCCCTCCCTCGTGGAGCCCCTGTGCAGCTTCCTTCCCATGTTTTCATGCTGCCCATGCCCTCGAACAGCTGCACCTCTCGCCTGTCCGAGGCTGTTTCCTCCCCGCACCCCTGTCCTCTCCTGGTGGAACGCACACCCAGTAGGACAGGGCTGCGGGTTCCCTGCTAGGGCATGCCTAGGACATGGCAGGTGCTAGGTCAGTGATACGGGTTAAGATGCTCAGGCAGCGGCTTAGGTGTAAAGGCCATTGGAAGGCAGACTCACTGTGGTCTCGGCACAGCGCTCAGGGTGGGCCATGGGAGCCGGTTGTTCCTTTTCTTGCAAGAAGTTGGGAGGAAGAGAATGAAAAGGAGCAGTGTGTGTTTTCCCTCAACTACTTAAAAGCTGATGATCTCATTCCATTGGGAAAGCTATGAATAGAAACCCTTAGATCAACCCTGTGAGGCAGCTTCTGGGATTATCTGAGATTCCATGGAGAGTACCTGGCCTTCCTCCACCACAAGGACGGTGCTCAGTAACCGTCAGCCTTTAGTGCTGTGATTCCTGCGCTGGTGGGGGGCGGCCTGTGGGGATCAGCCTACTGTGGGAGTGCCGCTCATCCCGGTCAACCCACAGCTGTAGACACGCCCTCTGAGCAGCTGCTACTGCTGTGGGAAGGCCACACACTGACCACCAGGGGGCAGCTCCTGTGTTGATGGTTGATTGGTCGTTCTGGTCATTATGCCTTCCATCTGGCCTTTTACTCTATAGGACTCGTGGCCCAGTGCATGAAATTCGTGCACAGGGGAGGGGGTGTGTGTCCCTCAGTCCAGCCTGTACCCTCTCCAATCTGAGACCTCTCAAGGGATGTCCGACTGCCCGTTTAGGCCCGATCCTAGGGGATCGGGCCTAAACGGGCAGTCGGACATCTCTCTCATAATCCAGGACTGCTGGCTCCCAACTGCTCGCCTGATTGCCCCTAACCACTTCTGCCTGCCAGCCTGATAGCCACCTAACCACTCCCCTGCCAGCCTGATTGACGCCCAACTGCTCCCCTGCTGGCCTGATCACCCCCAACTACCCTCCCCTGCCAGCACCCAGAGAGTTTCTTAAGTGGAGACACAGCTACATCAGCTAAATGTGTAATGTTGAATTAGGCCACCCGGAATCCAGATGCATAAGTTACTTCAAAGAAACATTTTTAGGGTGTGTGTGAAAATTTAGGTCTCTGATATTGAGAGGAAAAACTATTGCTTTAAAATAATGACAATACCTATTTCAAATATTGTAGTGAAAGTATGAAAGAAAAAACCCTCACATTAAAAGGCTGCAAAAATGTTATTTTACTTTACAGACAGTAATAACCAAAAATAACAGGTTTCTTTCAGGCCACATCCTAAAAAGGTAGCTGCTTTTTTATGTCTTAGGCCTATACAAAGGTCTTAAACAACCCCTGACCCTGCCTTCTGAAGATTTTAGGTTAACACGTTTGTCTTAAAAACTGTGAGGCGCCTAATTTTCAAAAACAACTGGCCATACCCCCTTCCTCAACCACATTGTCACATCATCCAAGTTATACTTTATAAAGAGCCTTGATGTGCTACACACGTGCAAAAAGTACACAAAGTGGGTAAACTACTTTACCTCAGAAGTATATATTTAGTAATCACTTAGTTACATTATTTTATTTTTGTGAAATGAGAACTGATCGACCAAACCTTTCAAACAGACCCACCGGACGATAAATATCACCATATGTTTGATTCACAGTACATTTGGGCATAAACACTTCAATTACAGCTTTGTGTTTAGTATCAAAAACTTTTTCTTGTGTGCGTGTTTTTGCTACAGATCCCTTGCTCTGGATTACATCGTGAAAGCTGCCTATTACAGATAAAGCACCTTTCCAGGTACGCTTCTGAGAAACAGATGAATTTATGCACACAAAGGTGTGTGCACACCTTTTCACACACAAATGTGCATATGATGCCTGTGCCATACTCCTAGCACATGCCCACCACAAGTGTGCAGCCACACACCCAGGTCCCGGCATAAACCGGCTGTCCCCGAACATGCCAGAGCCCGCCGGCTTCCCCAGGAAAGTTTTTTTTTTCCTTTGAAATAGTTTTATTGGCTCATAAGATCTTTGCATATAAAAAATACCCCAGGACACTATGCAGTATTAAATCACAATTACATTTTTTTGCCAATTAAAACTACCCAGATATACATTTTTTAAAGGGGAAAAAAAATCCTACAGAACTGAATTCTGAAATGACATTATGATTTAAATACTATGACAAAATAGATAATTCCTTATAACATTAATTCATTGCACAAAGCTGCCAGACACTTCCATATGCCTAACCACTGCAGAGTGCAAATGAACACAATTCAACATTACACACTTAGCTGAAGTAGCTGTGTCTCCACTTAAGAACTCTCAAATTTCTGGCACAAAAAGTTGGGCTGTTTTAACTTTTAGCAGGAAATCAACTTCACAATCCATTTACTCTCTTTCTGGCCATTCCTATTAAAAACAAGAAGAAGAAAAAAGAAAAGAAAGTAACATCCTTCTGCTGTCATAGCCTCAAAGAGTCAGCATCGCCTCTGCTTAAAGAAATCCACTCCTCTCAATTCTTCAGGCAGGTGTTCTGGTCCACAGGCTCGCTGTACATGGGGTTGTATTTGTAACCTTTGCCACAGCCCAGGTCCTTCATGAGCCAGGTGGGCATGTTCCTCAGGTGCAGCGGGCCGGGGGGCAGAGGCCTCTGGGGGTTCCACAGGCAGGCTTTGACGTTGTTGTAGGTGCTGTACACCTCAATAGACTTTGGGGCTCTGGCAAAATAGACTACATACACACTGGGCCAGAAGCACCTCATATTTGGGGATGCCTGTGAAGTGACAGGCCTGGTAGGTGGCCACTGCTTGTGGTAATGCAGATGGGTCTGCCAGACCTATGTCTTCATTGGCAAACCTCACCAGCCTCCTTGCCACATACAGCGTGTCCTCGCCTCCTTCAAGCATGCATGTCAGCCAGTAGAAGGTGGAGCTCAGGTCTGAGCCAGGCATGGACTTATGAAGGGCAGAGATGCAGTTGTAGTGCTCTTCTCCTGCTCGGTCATATAAAAAGTGAGACTTCTGGAGGCCTCCCTTCACATCTTTCTCAGTGATCAGAACTCTGCTGGGAGAATAGGCTTACAAAACATCTTCCTGGAGCTTAACCTGGCCAGCACCGCCAGCTGAAGTCCATTCAGTCCAATTTGGACTCCCCAGTAAAGTTAACCTGTGTTGCTACACCGGCTGCAGCGTGAACCTCCACCCCCACAAGGCCTGGGGCATGGGGCCGTGGCCCACTCCCACCTGAGTTGCTCCGCCTGGGGTTCTGCAAGGGGAGGGGTTGGGGGCGGGGCTGCCAGTGCCAGGAGGTGCCTCGGAGCACAAGTGGGTCTTTATTTTTAAAAGACTGTGCCGCCCACGCAGGGTCCCCAGCGCCGCCCTGGCCTGGGCTAGGGGCCACCGGGAGTTTGAAGGCCAGCCACATCCCTGATCATGGTGGGGGTCCCATCTGGGGTGCTGGGCCAGCCTGGGCTGGGGCCAGCAGCTGTTTGAAGGCCGGCCAAGCCCCCAATCCAGGCAGAGGTCCCCTCATGGCAACTGGTTGTTTGGCTGTTTTGGTCGTGACATCTCTTGGCCTTTTATTATTATGACTAGTGGCCCAGTACATGAAATTTGTGCACATTAAAAGGGAATTAAATAGAGGAAATATTTTAATATTGCTATTTGCCCTTTCCCTATAATAGAAGTGTCAGAGATGAAAAGAAATTAGTAAAATGTATATGAAAATAATGTATAAATTTATTAACAAACTGGGCGGGGACACAGGCAGGCAGTGTCATGTCCCTGGCCAAAGACGAATGCAGGCAGCATCACGTCAGCGCTAGGCAGGCCTGTGCACACCTCCACCCGGGGCCGCCTTCACCGGGCAGCCTCCAGGCTGGGCAGCACAGCAGGCCTGCTCATGACTCCGGGCTGGGCTGGGTGGCTTCTGAGCTGGGCCGTGTGGGGGCTGCCTTCGCCGAGGGCCGCCCTGGGCCAGGCTGTGCGGAGGCCCTCCTGGTGATGGCAGTCCCCGCACACCCGCTCCTGCTGTGCATGCCTCCTGCTGAGCAGTCGTGATGCTTCGGCATCCCGGAAAATTTGTATATTCCTCTATTATTATATAGCATAGTAATATATATTTAATAACAATAATGTAATAATTATAGTAATTTGTTATTAAATAATAAATAAATATCTCACCAGTTTTACTATAACTGAAAGTCACAAGTTACTGTCTCAAGGTCACACAACCAGCAAGCAAGCAGCAGAGCTGAATTGTAACCCAAGAGCTCAATTGGAACTCAATTGGAATTCCAAAACATATGCTTTTTGTATTATGCTGCGCAATGATTGTCTTTCGATCAATATAGGAAAGAAAGGTTTTTAATACTTTCACTGCCAGTTTGAAAGTTCATTTACTTCTTATCTTGGAAAGTTAGCTAAAATTTATCCAATTTCAACTTATTTTACCAAAAATGTACAATGTGGTTCAGCATAGGACCTGCCTGTCAGCTGTTTAAAGGATGTCAATCGGCTGGCTCCTGAGAGCTCTCTCAGAATGCTGTGCACCTGCTGGATTCCCCCATGGCCCAGCCTCTGGCTCTCAGCCCTGCAAACCTCAATAACTGATCTTTTTGATGTCCCAGAAATGACTGAACTCAGCTGTGCAGGAAGACTCAGGACACAAAGTTCATAAGACACTGATATGTTACACATAGTGGCAAATTATTTACTTCTGATGAGAAATATAATGATCAAAGGAAACAAATACTCATTTCCATTTGACAGCATATCTTCTTCCTGTCAAAAAACTGCATGGGGACCAAATTATAATCAGAAGGTTTCCAAGTGTGACTAGAAACATAAGTAGAAAACTTCCCTGCTTTTAATGTTCTGAAGTCTTTAAATTCTCAGTCATAAATCCAAGTCCCGGTGGTTTGGGCCAGAAATATCCCCACTTGTTCATTTGCACAGTATGTGCCAATCTGCCCAGGGGCCACAAAGAAAGATTGAGTGCTCTGGATGGGGACATTCAACATCTACCTTTACATTGCTCCTCCTCTCATCAATACCTTCTTTCCTTGATCATGGATCTTCAGTCTAATTAAAATCAATTGTTATCTTCAACAACCTAATATATTTAAAAATGTTTATTGTTGAAAGTATTAGATATGTCCCCTATTTTTCCCCATTGACCCATTCTAGCCTGCCCCTGGCCTCCACTCCACTATTGTCTGTGTTCATGGGTTTTGCATATATGCATATAAGTTCTTTGGTTGATCTCTTCCCACTACCCCACCCCCCCTTCCCTCTGAAATTTGACAGTCTGTTTCATGCTTCTATGTCTCTGAATCTATTTTGTTCAACAGTTTATTTTATTCATTAGATTCCACATATGAGTGAGATCATGTGATACTTATCTTTCTCTGACTATCTTCTTTTGCTTAGCATAATACTCTCCAGGTCCCTCCATGCTGTCTCAAAGGGTAAGAGATCCTTCTTTTTTACTGCTGCAGAGTATTCCATGGTGTAAATGTACCACAGCTTTTTTATCCACTCATTTACTAATGGGCACTTGGGCTCTTTCCAGATCTTAGCTATTGTAAATTGCACTGTTATGAAAATAGGGGTGCATACATCCTTTCTGATTGGTGTTGTTTCAGGTTTATTAGGATATATTCCTAGAAGTGGATCACTGGGTCAAAGACATATGGAAAAAGGTGCTCAAAGTCACTGATCATCAGAAAGATGCAAGCTAATATTTTTTAAAAAATCATTTATTATGTACCAAGACTATTCCAGAAGTAGGTAATATAGCTCATTTTAGGAATCATTCTATCCTGTTAAGATTTTGAAATATATCTTCTTGAATCTATTCCGTGTCCATATATGATATGACCTTTTAAGGTGTTTTTTAAATCTGTGTTTACTCATTTTTTTTTTGGTCTCTCCGGAACTTCTGGTTTCAGCCGTAACCAATGTATGAATGCTTTTGAATTCTAAATCTTTTGTACAAATTCAACAGTTTCTCTCCTAAGCTAAATTCATGAATTTCAATTGGCAGATGTCACCATCTGAACATTGTGCTAGCCTCTCAGATTCAGTATGATCCAGACCAAATTTGTCATTTTCCTCTTAAAAACTAGCTCTTATTTTTTATCTGCTCCTTGTTTTAAATCAATGTCATCAGTATCTTCTTAGCCATTCAAGACTGTAGTCTTCCGCTCCCCATTTTCCCAACACCAATGAGTGGACAAGTGGCGTGAAGAGCTCTTTTTTTGTACTTGGCTGCTTATTTTCCATTATCATTTTTGTTGGCTGGCTTAAGCTTTCATGTCTTTTCTGCTGGATACTCAGGGAGTTGGTGAATTGAGCTCACAAAATTTACTCTCCTTTTCTATTTTTCTCTTCTGTTTTCAATCTCCCCAACCTAATGATTGCAAAGTCATCAGACAATTTAACTGGAGTCTGTGATACCCTGGTGGAGACAACAGGCTCTTAATCACTGGATCTTTCTTCTTTTCTCTTTCTGTTATCTCAGAGTACTTCTCTTGGTCCTTCTTCTCTTTGCCATTTGGAGCTCCAACTGTTTTATCCTGCCTGGTTGCCACGGTAGAACACTAGTGTCATATGCCATTTCTGCCTTTGGCTATTTTCTTCTAACTCACATGCTTTGCAGCATCCATTGATTGTTGAGCTGGTTATTTTCTGAGATTTCATTCATCTATGCTTTTATGCATCTGTCTTCCTGTTATCTCAAGTTAGCTCTACATCATTATCATCTTTCCCACCCCTCTCTCTTCTCCTATTTTTTCCTCCTTGTTCATCATGAATCCAAAGAACTCAGTCTCCCTTTTCCCTTATCCCCTTCTCCTTTACCATTTTCTTCTGTCTTTCTCCTCTGCTTGTCTTGGGTAGAAATTTAGATGACGTTGTCACTCTTTCAATCAAACCTTCAGTATCTCCCAATAAAATCAAATACTTCTCATTTAGATATATGAGGCACTTCACCACCTTGGCCTCTATTTTCAGGCTTAACTTTTATGATTCTCCTATAAAGAGCCTTGTTCCAGTTAGAGTAGGGTTCTCCTTCTCTCCTGGTATTTCATGGCATGTGCTAATTTTTGGTTTATCCTGACTGCTAAATTTAGAAAATTCTTTTGGTTCCCCGATATATATATATATATATATATATATATATATATATATATATATATATATAAATTCTACTTCTTAAGCAAATTCACTTCTTCCTTTAAGTCTTTTCTATTACCCCAAGCAGAAAAATACCCTCTGTTGCCTTTAAATTAGAAAAGGACTTAGTTTTCAGATCATATTTTATGGTGCTTAAAACTTACTTGTATATATGTTTCTTACTCTACCAGATTATAAATTTACCGAAGGTAGAACCCAAGGCACATTAGCTTTTAGTGTCTCACCCCCTTCCTAGCAGGTACTTTGCCACTTGAAGGAGCTTCATAATATAAATTAATTGAATGAAGGAATGACAAGATGAGAGTCAATATAGTCTTAAACACTATTCTATTGTTTTTCCATTCATCCCATCACCTTGCTGTATAATTTTCTCCTTTAACGCCACACACATAGATGGGCCAACATTTTCAGGCAAAGCCCATACTTTGTTTTCTTCTACTACCTCACAGGTTTTATCAATTGACAACAGTGCCCCCAAAGGCGGCCCTTTCTTCAGATTTCTCTTATTGTGAATCTAGTTACAGGTGTGCAGGCTGCAGACCACCCTCCCTGCATGGGCTTTGTGGGACATTTCTGACATAATGGTCTGACCTGAAATGTCATCTAGGCAGGTTTGTGCTGGCTCCCAGCCCAATACACACAGCAGGGAGAAATGACAGTGCTCCGCTCAACACTTCACTAGTGAAGCTGTCATTGAAAGGGAAACACTTGCTACCCAGAGAGTCTTTGTATTTCACTTTGCCACAGGGGTCTACTCTGGACTTGTCAACTAATTGCTTTGGGGCTAATTGAGTTCTAATAGTCTAAAACTCTGGGACTAGTTAACACTACTCAACTTCTGTGCTCACATTACCTAAAGCACTGGTCAGGAGCCCTTCATAAGGCAGAGAATTTTCCCAAGTTTTAGAGTGAAATCTGACTGGTTTGCACTCACAGAAGGGGCAGTGAATAATTGAATTATGGGATGCTTTTTCAGAAATGCCATTTTTATTACTTTCAAATGGGCACAGTAAATATGCTAGGCTAACAAAATGTTTCCGGAATGTTTTGCCAAATATAGATCTTTGTGTGAATGTATTGGAATGATATGCAATTAACTTTTATTGTTTATACATCAGCATGAGCTTCTAAAGTGTTTAAAGCTGTTTGTTCCCTTGAGCAGTGTCACAAATACCTTTGTCACCAGCCTCTTATTAACATGATACCCTATGTTTTATGTAATTTTGTTGGTGAAGAGGCAAACCCGAACTCATATTTTCCTCTACTTTCAGCGCTTAAAGGCAAGTGATATTAATGATGTTTTGAATGACGATGACTTGGTATTTACAATATTTTCCTGGATGCATATTTCTTCTGTGTAAGCATCATTACTCAGCCCCAGAATCCTGGACTCTGCAGGATTTGTCTTCGTGTTCATGTCACTGATTCAGAAGTTTTGCTTCCTTCTGAATCAATGACCTGGTTCAGCTTGAGTTCAAGCTTATGTTGAAAACTCCAAGAGATTCTTTGGAGTTGAATGTCTTTTACTCTTTGAGTCACTCGCCACCCCTCCTTCTCCTGTGCTCTTAGCCTCCTACTCTCAGAACCTACTAGAACCTTAAGCCCCTTCTTATCTTGTCTAATAGGACTTTTCAACTCCAGTACTCCTCAATACAATTCAGAAAACATCAATTTCTATAGGGCAAAGCATTACACCTTAGGACCGTGGTCTGCAGACTGCAGCTCATGAGCCACATGTGGCTCTTTGGACCCTTGAGTGTGGCTCTTTCACAAAATACCATGGTCTGGGTGAGTCTATTTTGAAGAAGTGGGGTTAGAAGAAGTTTAAGTTTAAAAAATTTGGCTCTCAAAAGAAATTTCAATCGTTGTACTGTTGATATTTGGCTCTGTTGACTAATGAGTTTGCCGACCACTGGCTTAGGAGATAACTGATGGTCACTGACAACCAGGCTTTTGAAATACACACACACACACACACACACACACACACACACACACACACACACAAACACACACACACACACTAGAGGTTAGAGGCCTGGTGCACGAAATTCGTGTGTGTGTGTGTGTGTGTGTGTGTGTGTCCCTCAGCCCAGAAGCCTGCATCCTCTCTAATCTGGGACCCCTTGAGGGCAGTCAGACATCCCTCTCACAATCCAGGACTGCTGGCTCGCTGGCTCCCAACTGCTCGCCTGCCTGCCTGCCTGATTGCCCCTAACCGCTTCTGCCTGGCAGCCTGATCACCTCCTAACTGCCCTCCCCTGCTGGCCTGATCACCCACAGCTGCCCTCCCCTGCCAGCCATCTTGTGTCCACATGGGGCAGCCATCTTGTGTGTTGGAGTGATGGTCAATTTGCATATTACCTATTTATTATATAGGATTATTATATAGGATATATTGATTTTAGAGAGGAAGAGAGAGGGAGAGAGAGATAGAAACATAAATGATGAGAGAGAATCATTGATCGGCTGCCTCCTGCATGCCCCCTACTGGGGATCGAGCCTGCAATCTGGGCACATTCCCTTGACTGGAATCGAACCTGGGACCCTTCATTCTGCAGGCCGATGCTCAAAATTCAGGCTTTGGAATTCTTCATGAAGTCATTAACTAGTTACTGAATACCTATAATGAGTAAACTATAGAGGACTGAACAAAGATGAATAAGACACAGCCATACTCTTAGGAGCTTGCTTACAACCTAGTTGAGGAGACTAATTCCTTCATAACTGTATTTTTATTGTCTAGGGGAACTTATTTTTCCTTTGTCCTCAGGCTGTACTATGTACCACACACTGCAGAAGCTATCACTTTCTCAGCACTGGTGACAGTGAAAGCCACAAACTTTTCATTAGGTTTGAACTACACCAAGGAGAAATGACCTCAAGACAAAATTACTTGGCTTAATTGCAGCTTTCACAAAAGAAACAATTTACACAATTATGAGAAAGCACAAAATAGCCTAATGATATATTGAAAGTCCTACAAGAGTCTAGGGAGAAGGAATAATGGCATTTAAAAAAACAAAAATTAAACTGAATTGTTGGGAGTAGTTTGGGGAGGAGGAGGATCTGGCTTAGGGCAGCATCAACAGGAAGGAAAAACCCCACTGAACTAGGGTGTCTTAACCACCTCCCATGAAGGCAGAGTCTGTGCTGACTTCTCCATGTAACTGCATTGCTTCTAATGCTGTTAGAAAGAGGTTTTACCTGTTGGCAGAGATGCAAAGCCCGACCCGCTGCCTGTGTGGTGTGGCCCACAGTACCTCTAGGCCAAGATGCCTTCCAGTTATTCTTCCCCTGGCTTGCAGCAACCAAAATCTCCACCATTAGAGTTTGTAGATCAGTGCTTTCTGGAGACATTTATTCTGTAGATGAATTAAGGTTATTACCTAGAGGTTTGATATTTTGGGTAGTTTTATATAGCAGGGCTTTGCTTATCTGGAGAGCCCATTAAGATTCAGTTTCACCCTAGCTGGTTTGGTTCAGTGGATAGAGCATTGGCCTGTGGACTGAAGGGTCCTAGGTTCAATTCCAGTCAAGGGCACATGCTCAGGTTGTGGGTTCAATCCCCAGTAAGGGGCGTGCAGGAGGCAGCCAATCAATGATTATTTTTCATCATTGATGTTTCTATCTCTCCCTCTTCCTTCGTCTCTGAAATCAATAAAAATATATTTTAAAAAAGATTCAGTTTCATTAAGGTAGAGAAGTGATCTGAAGAAAGGAATGGGAAATTGATAAAGTTTAATGAAGTATGAATGGGAGACACAGAAGAGAAAGATGAACGAGGACTGACCTATAGTCTCAGTGGCTTTAGAAAAATGTGTTCAATGCTTTGGTCATTGGGGGACTGGAAGACACATGGTTTCTGCCTTCTCTCTTCTTTCCTGTCATGATCAAGAGGTTGGCTGAGCTCACTGAGCATGAAATGGGAGCATGCATATGCATGCTTGCTTATAGGGTGGGGTTGATAGTTTTGCTCTGAACCAAACAAGGCACCTGAGACTCCTCTCTTCACTTGTGTTATTTAAAGCCCACCCAGCACTCCCGCTTCTTCTCCCCCTTCTCTTGCAACAGTCTGCTGCCCTCTGTACTTCAAAGATAAACATTCTGCTGGTCTGGAGCTGGCCCCGCCCATCATATTTGCATTCCTTCCCATGAATCCTACCTTAATTGCCTCTCTTATCTCTAAATCCTTTTAGTGGAACAGGCAGAGTGTTTCCATGGGATGGAGAGAGCATTGGACTGGACACCAGGTTAGCTAGGTCTTCAGCCTGACTCTGCCAGGAATTACTGTGTGGCCTTAGGCAAATTCATTCCTCTCAGGAGATCCAGTTTCTTTAACTATCCATGACAGGGCTGGCGAAAAAGAGGGGCCGTGTAGAAGTAGCTGCCCTCTTCCTAGTTGGAACTTGTGCCTGTATTTTATAAAAGCAGAGAAGGCTGTAGTATTTGAGAACTGGATCTTACACATCATTATTTAAAAAATAAATAAACTTCTATTTTACAGCTAGATGTGATCCTGAACTCCCATATATTACCTGGGGAGAATCTGATGCAATTGCAAAGGATAAATACCAGATTGCATCCCTGTCACCCTTTGCAAGCCTCTCACCTGCTGAGTCATCTTCCAGAGTCTGGATATGTGGCCCCTGGGATATGCTCAACCATGCCCTGAGGTAGGCAGCAGGCATCTCCTAAGGGCAGAAGCTTGGATTTTAATATAACAACTGGAGCCAATTTACAGAAGTAATATGATTTTCTAAATCATTGGAATTAGCTAGTCAAGCCTGAGAGTTACAATTACTCAAAGGCTCACAAGCCCTAATAACATCTGGCAAACTCCAACTGGGGCAGAAGAAACAAAACACACACACACACACACCCACATCATATGCAATAGCAAGCAGATGAACAAAAAACAAACCCAAGGCACCATTATCCATTTTTATTATGACATCCTTAAGGTCACCGTGTCAAGGGATGGAAGGAAATTAAAAGGAAGCTTCTTAAAGGACACAGCTTACAAGAATTCCTGCCCTTAGAGCTTGTTAATTTTCACAGTACAGTTGCCCTGGGTTGTGAATTAAAGAAACAGATGAAAGAAATATTGTGCCTTTGACTGTACTGAAGGCCCCTTGCATACTCCTGTGCCTTTTGATGAGAAACATTAAACATTTTTAATTTAGCACATCAATTTGAAAATCTAATTTTTTTATTGCTTTGTAGTAGCAGACACGTTCACAGCACTGTCACGACCATAGAAGAATTATGAGAAACTTGAACCGCAAAAAGTAAATTAGAAAAATCTCATTTCAGTTACTCTAAAAAGAGGGGAAATTAGATTTTGATTAAAATCACTCACACATACAATTTTAGATAAACTAATTTAGCAAGACTGACTATATAATTTTTTTTTTCCCTGACAGTATGTCCTTTTAATATTGGCTGTAAAGTATTTGTACCCAGAACCTTTCTTACAACCAATGGAAGAAAAAGAAGAAACTCTACTAAAGTAGCCTCTTGACCACTGTGTGTGAGATCTGGTAGGGAGAGATTAAAGAAGTGGGTTTGTCAGTAAAATAGGCAGGAGCCGGAAATGAATTCAGACTCCTTGTATAGTCCTTGTTTGCGGGCCCTTCAGTTCTGCCTTTTCAACTTTTTTCCCCCTAAGGTTTCAACTTGGGAATTTTTACTTTAAGGAATGATGTGTCAGCTGATGTAGGAATTAATTGAATCGTTAGTGCTGCATAATGTACAGTCCATGGCCAGAGGCCCCAGCCTGGGTTACACCGAGGCTACCACCTCCTACGTGAGATGGGAGAACAGCGACCCAGGGTTCTCATTAATTACAGGAAGACCCATATCCTCTCCAAAGGTTTTGCCAGACGAAGTGAAACGGAGCATAAGGCTGGATGTGTTTCGTCAACTCTAAGGTGCTGCTCAAGATTGTACTGTCAGTATTATTGTGATGTCTGAGCTCAAATTACTGCCCTGCGGCATCTGAACTTGACTTTCTGAAATCTCTGTATAGAATCTAGTTCTAAGCGGGAGAAGATTGATGAGGCCTTTTAGTTATTAAGCATCTCATAGCAAATCTCATTTTGAAAATTGCATTGTTAATGAATTAGAAACTTTTTAAATTAAGGCTGAAGGGTGAATTATTAACTCTCGGTAAGAACAGGGACGACTATAGAAGCTAGTGTCCAAAACTGATGACCTTCTCTATAGAGGCTAAGACATGAGAAACAGGCTTCCTTGCACTGACCAGTGAGGTGTTATGAGACCTGCATGACATGGGTGTGAGAGCCAATGAAAAAGTTACATAATCTCTAGGCAAGATACTATTTAAAAAGAAATAACAAACTACAAATATTACATTCAATAGAAAATGTATAGTTAGCAGAAGAACAAAGAGGGTAGAGAGAGAGAGACTTTATACTCTAATTCCTTTACCACTACTGTCTCCCAATCTTGGTGTTCAACAGGAAGGTAGATAAAAGAAACAGAATGAATCAGGAGACAGAAGAACAGGGGATAGAAGAGAATTAGAAGCACTAATGTACTCTATATGCTTTTGGAGATAAGGGTGTGTCAAGGTAGTTTCATCAATTGCAACAAAGGGATCCCTCTGGTGCAAGATGCAAATAGTGGGGAAGGCTGTGCATCTGTGGGGCCAGGAGGCAATGGGAAATCTCTCTACCTGCCACTCAATTTTTCTGTGAACCTAAAACTGTTCTAAAAATAGTCTATTAAAAACACCCTAAAATCTATATATATAAAGAGCCAGGGGCCATCACAACTGAAACAACCAAATGGACAACTGAACAGAGTGGGGCCACAAGGCCAGCAGGGGGGTTAGTGAGGGGCAACCAAATGACTGACCAGCAGGCTGCGTTGGGCGACCAGGCTGGCAGGGGGGGCAATGAGGGGCGATCAAATGACCAAACAGCAAGCTGCATAGGGTGACCAGGCCAGCAGGGGGGGCAGTTAGGGGTGGTCAGGCTGGCAGGCAGGTGAGCAGTTAGGAGCCAACGGTCCAGGATTGTGAGAGGGATGTCTGACTGCCAGTTTAGGCCCGATCCTGTGGCCTAAACTGGCAGTTGGACATCCCCCGAGGGGTCCCAGATTGGAGAGGGTGCAGGCTGGGCTGAGAGCCTCTCCCCCCTGCCCATGCACAAATTTTGTGCATCGGGCCTCTAGTATGTGAATAAGTACAAATTAATAAAAAATATTGAGTCACTAGAGGGGGTTATAATGGATATGAAATTTGAATAAATGTATCTTTTTGTTTGCTTCTCCTTATGTATGCTTAGAGTGATATAGGGAGCATGAACTTGATATCAGACACACTCATTTTAATCTAAGCTCTGTTATTTACAAACTGTGACTTTGGGCAAATTACTTAAACTCTCTAAGTCTCATTAATCCCATCAATAGAATGTACACTGTATATACCCTGATACTGATTTCATTGTATTATCAATAAGATTAAATGGCCTAACCTCTGTGATAAATATAGTAGCATATTATAAGTTCTCAGCAAATGGTGGCTAGCAGTTGTTGTAGCTTAATAGTAACTTTTATGTGGTTATGAACAAAGGTACTACTATGTGGTATGATGTGCCGTTTTTTGGGTAATAGATTATGCTTGTAAAGTAATTTATGTGTTTAGAAGTGTTTTTTGTCATTGATATTTTTGATATTCACAACAAATCTGTGACTTAGGTAGAGAAATGGGGAGATATTTCTGTTTTTTATTTTTATTTTTTACAGCGATGAGAAAACTTTTCTTATACATGGGATTGCTTAAGATTATATAGCTACTATTTATTCTAGAGATAAAATAAAAATAAAAGAATACTCTGAATTTTGAAAACACCAACTAACTGAGACAAAAAGATATAAGAATTCAAAGGTAACATAAAGTAGCATAAGGAGTGGATGGCAGCATTCAGGAAAGGAACCGAAAAACCATAAACATTTTACTGGGATAGAGGGCCATGTTAGAAGCTGTAAGTAGAGTAGGTGGAGTCAGGGAATATAGAGAAGATGCTTCAGAAAATCACATAAAACCAAATGGAGAAGAACCAAGAGATAAATGATGAAAATAGATAATGTAAAACAAAGTTGAATTTATTATGTCCATAATCTTTTTTATAATGAGAGGAAATTATACAAATTTAATAAAACTTTCAAGAATCCATTGTCCTAAAAAGCACAGTTTCAAGAGAAGAAAAATTATATAGAATAATATATATTGAGATGTAGCCTAATTGATTTGGTAATTGGGAAGGATAAATACTATACATCCAGGTAGAAAAAGCAAGGGGGAAGCTGTGAGTTCAGCTTACTCCACTCTAACATTTAATTTTAAAGTAGGATGGATAAATGTGTACGGATCTCTATAGGAGAAGAAGGGGGAATTTTATTCCATACAAATTTGTCTTCCAAGTGAAAAGACAGTCATTATTAAACATGCAAGTAATTGAGGAATGTAATGCTCATGAACCCCCTCAAATTAATTTATGATGGAATCCAACAGCCAACAAATAAAATTAAACAAAGGATTCAGCGATGGGGAAGCAGCACTATGAAAGATCAGAGGTAGGCAATGCATCCATTTAAACACATAAAAAAGTTTTTCTTTTAAGCTATGGGTTTTTTTGTAACAGAATTGGATGTAACTGATATAAATCTTGACAATGTAAAATGATAATCACATAACTAGAAGTACAAGAAGGTACAAGTTTCCTCATCCGTCATAGTTGGAAGTCAAAAGACACTGTACAAAGTTTATAAGTCAACAAACAGAGGGTTAAAGCATGTAATTTAAAGTTAAAAAGAACTTGAAAAAGAGACTGACAACAAACCTTTTAAATAATAAAAAATTAAATAACCAAAAAATTAACACTAAATATATAGACTACAAGAAGATAGTAAATAAAAGTACAGAAACATAAAATAAGATGAAAAATTGACTCAACATGTTTCTTATAAAAATGAGTATAAATGGAATAAACTCACTTAAAATAAAATGTCTCATATTATATAATAAGGGCAGTTTTAAAATAAAATAACTCCATATAAATCAATAGGCAAAGCTATATCAGGCAGATGAATACATGTATGTAAAAGACAGGCAACAAACCCCCAAGCCAAAATAAGCAACAATGACAAAAACTAGTGGTCACAACTATTAATACTAGAAAAGAGTGAATTCCAAATAAAAAGCATCGCATGGCACCAAAATAAATAGTTTATATCAGTAAAAGGTGTATGTCACATTGAGAATAACATTTACTAATCTTTTTGCATTAACTAACAGTATCAAAATATTTAAGGCTAAAATTGCAGGTCATAGAAGTGAAATTGACAAGTACTGCATTCTAACAGTAGGAATCTCTCATGCACCGCTCTTATCCCATGATCAGTGACACAAATAAACATCAGCTAAAATTATATTGAGTTTTTAGAATATAAATAAGATAGTTTAAATACACACATGAGCACAAATCTATTCAATTCTAGAAAGTGTTTTTAAAATACATGATCATATACCTTCACTTACATTTATTTTATAAAATATCAGCAATTCCTAGAGGCTGTTACCCTATAATTTGGGCAAGTTTCTCTGAAACTATGGAATTGCATGAACTGAAAATTGAAAACCTCTGGATGAAGAAACCAGAGCTGTATTATTAGACTGGCAGCACAGAGGAGTTCCTTTCAATATTAAACTATTTTTCCCATTGTTATTTCAGAGAGAACATTGTTCTGATTACAATTGTCTGGACTGGTTAGTTATAACCGATCCTACCATTTCCAGCAAAGAAATGAAGAGAAATCTGGTTTTAATCATAAATCATCTCTCAAAGATGAATTCAGTAAGCATTGCAATACTTCAGGTTGCAATGCACTTGAGCTCATGAGGGACCAGCTGGTGCACTCATCAAGGTCCTCTGATCTTCCCCATAACTCACACTCATACCTCACAAAGATTCACTTTAATAAATAGGGAAATATCCCTGTTGCTTAGTAACAGAACTAGGCATTGAACCTATAGCTCCCGAAATCCAGTCCTTCATTTCTTTAAGCCATATTGCTTTTCTGTAGCACAGGTAAGGATTGTAGATATAGAGTAGCTTTTTCTTTGACTTAATGTTATAAGAGATATTATATTTAACTGCTTTTCTGACTAGCTCTTCTGTGGCTTCAGCAATTCTCCATAATCTTCATACTTGGCCTTATGAGTGTTCATCATGTTAAATGTGTTCAATTGGTCTATTCCGTATTGTATAACTATCTTGCTCACACCAGATTGTTGTTGCAAGGAGAATTGCAAATGCCTCTGCTCAGCATTTTGCCCATATAAACTAATCTTTCCGACCTCTGTGCTAATGTCTCCTGGGCACTATTCTAGGAGCTCTGACCCCAGGACTACACAGGTATTGTACTACATATGCGTTGTTGTTTTTTACACCCTGAATGTGACTCCAGGCACTGTGTGGACTGTCTCTTTGCCAGGCCTGTCTGCACACTCCTATTAGTTGTGTGCTTGGCTAAGGGTTTAATAGGCTCTGAGTGTTCACCTTTATGGATGCATTTCACTTGTAATAATAAACTAAAAGGTTCTTACTTAACAATTATTCAAAAATAAAATATTTTTGTGCCTTAAAAATTTTATACCTTAAAAATATTTTATACCTTAAAAATAAAATATTGCTTTGTTTACTTGTTTTCCAGATAATCTACTCTGAGCTGGTCCTATTAAAGAAAAGGAGTGGATATTAATAACTGTTTCTAGAAGAACTATATAACTTTAACATGTGCAGTATGTTCACTTTTACCATCAAGACTATCTCTAAGCTGAGATATTACACTTGGGCCCTCTCGGACAAATATGGGAAACTTAATATTTATAATGCTGAGGATCTGGCTGTTTATTTATTTATATTATTCTTTTTTTAAATCTTCATTGTTGAGATTACTACAGATGTCCCTCTTTTTTCCCCCCATTGCCACCCTCCATCCAGTTCCCTCCCTGCCCCAGGCCTTTGCCACCCTATTGTCTGTGTCCATAGGTAATGCATATACGCATATAAGATCTTTGTTTAAACTCTCCCTGCCCTCCCCCTTCTCTCTGAGAATCATCTATCTGTTCCATTTCCATGCCTCTGACTCTTTTATTTACTAGTTTATTCTGTTCATTAGATATCTTATTTATTTTGATTTTTAGATTCAATTGTTGATAGGTATGTATTTGTTGCCATTTTGTTGTTCATATTTTTTAATCTTTTTCTTTTTCTTCTTCTTCTTAAAGAATATCCTTCAAAATTTCATATAAAACTGGTTTGGTGGTGATGAATACCTTTAGCTTTTTCTTGTCTGTGAAGCTCTTTAGCTGACCTTCAATTCCAAATGATAGCTTGGTTGGGTAGAGTAATCTTAGTTGTAGGTCCTTGGTATTCATCACTTTGAATATTTCTTTTTTTTTTTTTAATTTATTTTATTTTTATTGTTTTAAGTATTACAAATAGTAGTACATATGTCTCCTTTTTTTTTCCCCCCCTTTGATCTCCCCCCGACCTCCCCTACCCCCCAGGACATGCCTTCACCTGCCCACCCTCCCCCCCCACCCCAGTGTCTTATATCCATTGGTTGTGCTTATATGCATGCGTACAAGTCCTTCGGTTGGTCTCTTACAGCCCTCCTCGCCCAACCACCCCTGTCTTCCCAATGTAGTTTGACAGTCTGTTCAATGCTTCTTTGCCTCTGTATCTTTTTCCCACCATTTCTTTCCTTTAAAAAGTTTTGCCTTTGCAGACTGGAAATAAACATATAATAACAAAACAAGACAAAACAAAACAAAAAAATGTTTGAGTCCCAATTTCAATGTCCAACAGTTCCTTATGTGTACATGTCAGCAGTGATATCTGGATGGTGGGCACATGGTGGCAATGCAGGTCCGACCCTCTCTGGTTTGGTCCTAGGTAACCTGCAGCGGTGCACAGCTGCTGACTGCTCCCATGGCAAGGTGTTGTCAGCGTCTTCCATCTCTGGACTGTTTTTTCCTCTTGTCTTCGTGGTTGGAGCACTCCTGTCAATTCCTCTCTGTTGCAGGAATCCATCTGGTCTTGGGGTTGTTTTCTGAAAATATACAAATATATTCTCGACCACAAGTTAATAAAGGAATCTTTTCTATATAATTGATTTGGGATCCTTTTTATTTTTGTTCAAACGATTTTCTTTTGTCTTATTTAGACACCATGTGTGTTTTTAATGGCCGTCTTGCTGTTAGCATTGCAAATGAACCTTAATTTGGTAAAGTAAAAATTTTCTAGATGTAATTTACTTATAGGATATTTTTCCTTACATGATATTGCCCTACTATCCCCCCCCCCTTTTTTTTTAATGGAGGTTTTTGTAAATTTTATAATGCAGTCTTGATAACTTTAAATTAAAAAAAAAATTTTTTTCCCCCCACACATATGACTGCTTTAGGTTCATTGCATATTCAGGAATTTTACCATGAGATGAACTACCAATAGAAATTTTAGTTATTACTTTAAGAATAGCTTTTTGTCCAGTACTTGAATATTCACTTATTTCAATTAGCCTATTTAAATTAATCTGAAAACTCGATTACTATTTTACTGTCAAATTTAATACTCTACCAACAATCTTAGTTTACCCTGTAAATATTAGTGGGAAGGATTATTTGCATTCTTGAGTGGGCCCTGAGCATTCCAAATGCTCAGCTGAATTTAGATATAGGGCAACTGCTGTCGGCCAAGTCTCTTGTCTGTTACCTGGGTCCCGATCTGAGCTGGGCTAAGTCTCTGTCTGTCACCTGTATCTCGATGTGAGCTGGGCCGGGACTTTGAATATTTCTTGCCATTCCCTTTTGGCCTGCATATTTTCTGTTGAGAAATCAGCTGACAGTCATATGGGCATTCCCTGGTAGTTAACTAACTGCTTTTCTCTTGCTGTTTTTAAGATTCTCTCTTTGTCTTTAGCCCTTGGCATTTTAATTATGATATGTCTTGGTGTGGTCCTCCTTGGGTTCTTTTTGTTTGGTGTTCTCTGTGCTCCTTGAACTTGTAAGTCTATTTCTTTCACCAGATAGGGGAAGTTTTCTGTCATTATTTCTTCAAATAGGCTTTTAATATCTTGCTCTCCCTCTTCTTCTGGCACCCCCATAATGCAAATGTTGTTATGCTTGAAGTTGTTCCAGAGGCTCCTTACACTCTCTTCATATTTTTGGATTATTTTTTCTTTTTGTTCTTTTGGTTGGGCTTTTTTGCTTCCTCATATTTCAAATCATTGATTTGATTCTCAGAATCCTCTACTCTACTGTTGAATCCTTGTAAATTATTCTTTATTTCAGTCAGTGTATGCTTAATTTCTGACTGGCCCTTTTCCATGGGTTTGGCATTCTCACTAAGATCCTTGAAAGTCTCACTAAGTCCCTTGGAGGTTTCTGGAAGATTCTTGAGTAACCTTATAACTGTGGTTTTGAATTCTATATCCAGTAGTTTCTGCTATTTCTTTCATATGTGACATGTTTTTTTGCCTCTGCATTTTGGCTGCTTCCCTGTATTTGTTTCTATGTATTGGGTAGAGCTGCTATATCTCCTTGAGTTGATAGAGTGGCTTTGTGTAGTAGGTGTCCTATAGGGCCCAGTGGCTCAGCCTCCCCAGTCACCTGAGCTGGGAGCTCTAGGTGCACCCCTTTGTAGGCTGTGAGCACAGTTTTGTTGTAGTTGAGACTTCATTGCTGTTGGTGTCACTGGGAGAATTGACCTCCAGGGCAATTGGCTGTGAGTACCAGCTGCACCTACAGTGGGGCAGCTGCTATGTAGGAGACACCCCTATGGAGCAGGACTTGCTTCAGTGGGGCTTTGGTGCTCACTGAGTCTGCCCCTTGAGTGTGTCACTTATGGATATGTAGAGTTGTAATCTGGTATGGTCTGACACTGATCACTGGGTACTCTGGCTCTTGGGTCTCCAGAGCCGTGCAAAGTGAGCCACTGCCCGGGGCCACCCAGCAGGAGCTACAGAGAGATCTGCAGATTCCTCCTCTTTGTATTGGCTTTGGAAGTGCCCAGACGAGGCCCAGCTATGAAGCAAGGCCAGCTGGAGCTGGTGCCTGGTCTTGGGCCTTTTATTGATAGGTTTGGGGCTCCCTGACTCAGATGCAGCCTGTTTGAAATTTTCAAGGACAGGCCATTCATATGCAAAAGTCACTGCATGCAGCTTTGGTGGATTTGTAAATTGGATGAGATGGGGGTCTTAGGGAATCACCAAGGTGGAGCAAACAGAAATGGCTGCCAGAACTGTGATCCTTGCTACTACCTCCATCTGGGAGAAAGCATCCCCCAAGTTTCTGCCCTGATGTCAGACAAATATGTTCCCCAGAGCCTTGCCCTGGCACTGGGAGCTCAGAAGAAACAGGACCTTGTAAGTTCAGTTTGTGGTGCCGGTCTTTTAAGAGGAGCAGTTGGGTCTCCAGCAGCCTCTGTGTCACTGTGCTGCAATCTTCACTGGTTTTTACAGCTCATAGTTTAGGGTTACTTCTTTTCCCATTCTGTGACCCTTGGCTGGGGGGTCTGGTGCGGGGCTGGGCCCCTTGCTCCTCTGGGTGGCCTTCGCATAGGCAATCTCCCTCCCGATTATTAAAAAAGCCCATTCTGTGCCTCTGCACCTCCTACCAGGCTTAGTGTGCTTTCTTCTTTACTTCTCTAGCTGTAGGACTTCCATTCAGTCAGCTTATGGGTAGTTCTGGATGATTGTTGTTCTGTATTTTAGTTGTAGTTTTGATGTGGTTGTGAGAGGTGGTGATTACAGGTGTTTATTCGAAGAAGATCTGGCTGTTTTAAAACTAGATGAGGAAAATTTCCCAGAATGGTGAATTTGTTCATGCAATATATGCTATCAATCATTTCTCATCTTGCCCTTGGTGTACCTTTATAACCTATAAAAACAACAAATTAAACTGGACTAATGGAGCTCTGTGTTTTAGGGAAAATCTATGTTGACATTATAATTCACCTCTAAATCCATGAGCCAACTTTTTAAAAGTTTAAGAGAGTTGTTGCTTAGTATCTGAGCTACTTAATTGATTCTGCAGGAAATGATCATGTATTCCATTTTCATTCATTCAATTATTCTATAAATATTCACTGAACAACTTCGGCTCTGATATATTGCACAAAATGCTATAAGGCACATGGGTAAAAAGGGTAGTGGTCTCCTCAGCTAGACTGCCACGTCATTGAGGACCAGATGTGATGTGTTTATAAGCAATTATAATGTGAGATAGGAACTACTAAGTGTAATAAGAGATAGAGATGAAGGACTTTCAGAGACCAGGGATGGGAATAATTATTTCTGGCTGGGGAATCTGGGAAGAGACACTTTTTGAGTTTAACATGGAGAAATAGTTTGACATGCAGAAATAGGTAGCAATGCACTTAAGTGAAGACAAAATTGTGATCAAAATTGTGTCAACTGCTAATTGAATTATTTTTCTTAGGATCTTGCTAGAGAACTAGGCCTATTTCCAATTAAACACTTAATTTCTGGCCAATAATAACTCTGATCTCTGCATTATGGGTCTAGGTGGTTCTACAATGGCAAACCCCAGGCCAGATGACAGCAGCAATCCCTTCAAAACTCCTATAGCCGTGGACCAGTGAGCATGTGACTGAGTGACTCAAGGCATTGCGACCCATTGGTCCTTCAGAGCCCCTGGCTGGAACATTCTCCTTCAGGCATGTGCTCCTGCCAGCTGTCCATAACCTTGGGAAAGACCTTCCTTAGCTGAGTGTACGTAACACAGGTATTGCTGTGTTTTGGGTTGTGATAAAAAAAACCCTGTGATAGAATATATGAAAATACACAATACAATAAAGAAAATTGGAGTTTTGTGGTGGTTCCAATGCTTGCTGTGACTTTAGCAAAGTCCATTTATATCTCTGGCCTTTATTTTCTATGCTTGGAAAGTGGGATTATCGCCATTGGATTTGTTTCTGTCATCCAGAATGTTCCAGCCAGGAGCGCTGAAGGACTGATGGGTAGCAGTTGGGAGAGTAAATGAGTTGCAAGCTACTGCTTGGACTTTATTGTTTTACATGCAAACAGATGTATCTCATTTTCTGGACAAGTTCTATAAATTTAACTATCAAATATTTTCAGCCAATTAATAATTATTTTTTCTTTCAGTTTTCTTTATAAAAGCAAAACATGTTTATGGAGGGAAAAACTCAAGGCATAAAATCACAAGAAACATCCAATGAACTTTCAGAATCTCACATCTCAGATCATCTTTTTAGATAATCCACCAGTATCAATATTTAAGATAAGCCACCCACATAAATAACATACCTGAAACCAAGATCCCTTGAATTAATAAATAAGATAGGCCTTATGGGATGCATGCCATTTAAAATAATGCATTTCCTCTCTAACAAATGTCAGGTTCTCTAGCCATACATAAATTCCCCATGCATTTATTAAAATTATTTGGTGCTTTTGTACATGGCTGGTGGGCTTGTAAACTCGAGCAAGCTTCTTGGAGGGGAATTTGGCAATATGTGCCAAAGGCCTTAAACACATTCCTACCCTTTGACCCAGTAATTCCAAGCCTGGGAATTTATCTTAAGGCGATAATTATAGGTAGGCCCAAAGATTTATATATGATGATATTTATCACAGCATTTTTTTAAATAGCAAGTAGTAGAAACAACCTAAATGTCAAACAATAGGGGGTTGATTAAATAAATTATAGTACATCTATATCCAGAATACTGTGTGATCATTAAAAATAATGATCTCAAAGAATTTTTAATGCCATGGGAAAATGCTTATAATATTTTATTAAGAAAAAAGAAAAAAGTAGAGCAGATCCCAGTGTTTTTTTAAAAAGCTATATGGAGATTTATAGCAAAAACTAATAATGATTATGGTTGAAACAAAATATTTTTTTTCTTCTTTATACTTTTTCTTAAATTTATCCAGATTACTACTGTCTTCACAAAAGGTTATTTATATATACTATACATGACATGTCTTAGTCTGTTTGACAGCGAAATATCACAGACTGGATGGTTTATAAACAACAGTCTGGAGGCTGGGAAGTCTAAGATCAAGGTTTCAGTAAGGTCATGTGGTGAGAACTCTCTTCCTGGTTCAGAGGTGGCTCTGTATTGCTGTGTCCTCATATGGTGGAAAGGACAAGGGACCTCTCAGGAACCTCTGTTATAAGACACTAATCCCATTTATGAGGGCTCCACTCTCATGACCTCAGCACCTTATAAAAGCCCACCTCCTAACATTATCACTTTGGGGGATTAGGATTTCAACTTATAAATTTTGAGGGGACACAAATATTCAGACTATATCATTATATATAGGTCATATAACATATAACTTATGTTCAACATCTACATAATCAAACTTAAAAAGAAGGCTGCTTTAAATTAAAATAAAAACAAGTAATTTGGAAAATGGATTACAGCTTTTCAGTGATCGGAATCCCACATTTCATGGAAAATATGAGCTGGAAGAGCCAGCTCTTAACAAACTCCAGAATGGTTGGAGTAACTTTCCTAGGTCACATGACCAAAGTGGTAAATTGACATTAGAACTCAGGTTCTGAACTTTCAGACTTCCTTCTCTTCTCAGATGAAAAAACATACAACCATAAAAACCCACATTTTTATTGATTTATTGGGAGAGGGAGAGAGAGATAGAAACATCAATGATGATAGAGGATCATTGATCGGCTGCCTACTGCATCCCCCACACTGGAGATCTAGCCCCAAACCTGGGCATGAGCCCTCACTGGGAATTGAACTGTGACCTCCTGCTTCATAGATCGATGCTCAACCACCAAGCCACATCAACTGGGCTCTTTTTAGCTGTTTTTGACTGAGGTCTCAGGTTTGCTCTCTCTCCCTTCTTTCTATCAAGATGCTGGGCAATTTAAGTTAACACCCTACATTACAAGAAAAAAAAAAAAAAAGAAGACTTTATGTTTTAAAGAGCAGTTTTAGGTTCATAGGAAAATTTAGAGGAAGGTACAGAGATGTTCCATGTACTCCCTGGCCTTATGATGTATAGCCTCTCCCATTATCAACAATCCTCACCAGAGTGGCATATTGGTTATAGCAGATGAACCTACATTGACACATCATTATAACCCATTGTGGTTCACACTTGGTGTTGTGCATTCCATGGGTTTGGACAAGTGTATAATGACATGTCTTTCATTATAATATCATAAAGTGTATTCTCATTGCCCTAAAAATTCTCTCTGTTCTCCATCTATTCATTTCTGCCCCAACCCATGGAAACCACTGATCTTCTTATTGTCTCATAGGTTTTTTTTTGCCCTTTCCAAAATAATCATATACTTAGAATCACATAATATTTAGCATTTCCAGATTGGCTTTTTTCACTTCGTAAAATGCATTTAAGGTTTTTAAAAATGTCCTTTCATGGCTTAATAGCTTATTTCTTTTTAGCACTGAATAATACTCCATTATCTGGATGTACCACTATTTTTAAAATCTGTTCATTCCTCCTCTGCAGATTTCTCCACTGAGGACATCTTGTTTTCAAACTTTGTCAATTATACATAAAGCTGTTTTGATAACTACATTCTGAGCAAAAACAGTTGGAAATCTTCTGGGGATGTTACAAATGGACTGCTGTTGGCTCCTGGGTGTTTTAACTGTCATTGAATGAAACTAGAGGACCAGTGCATGAAATTTGTGCACGATGTGTGTGTGTGTGTGTGTGTGTGTGTGTGTGTGTGTGTCCCTCAGCCCAGCCTGCACACTCTCCAATATGGGATCCCTCTCACAATCCAGGACTGCTGGCTCCCAACTGCTTGCCTGCCTGCCTTCCTGATTGCCCCTAACCACTTCTGCCTGGCAGCTTGATCACCCCTAACCACTCCCCTGCCAGCCTGATTGATGCCTAACTGCTCCCCTGCCAGCCTGATTGCCCCCAACTGCCCTCCCCTGCAGGCCTGGTTCCCTCCCTGCAACTGCCCTCCCTTGCAGGCCTGGTCTCTCCCAACTGCCCTCCCCTGCTGGCCATCTTGTGTCCACATGGGGGCAGGAACTTTGACCGCATAGGGTCAACCATCTTGTGTGTTGGAGTGATGGTCAATTTGCATATTACTCTTTTATTAGATAGGATAGAGGCCTGGTGCATGGGTGGGGGCCAGCTGGTTTGCCCTGAAGGGTGTCCTGGATCAGGGTGGGGGTTCCCTTGGGGTGTGGGGTAGCATGGGCAAGAGGCCTGTGGTGGTTTGCAGGCAGGCCACATCCCCCAGCGACCCAAGCAGAGGCCCTGGGATCTGGGATTTATTTATCTTCTATAATTGAAACTTTGTAGCCTTGAGTGGAGCCAAGCCTCCTGCTTGCTCCATGGTCACAGCCATTTTTGTTGGGATTTATTTATCTTCTATAATTGAAACTTTGTAGCCTTAAGTGGAGGCCAAGGCCGGCCAGGGCTGCTGAAAGCTTGGCTTCCTCTATCGCCAGGGGCAACTCAAGCCTCCTGCTCGCTCTGTGGCTGGGTTAATTTGCATACTCTCTCCTGATTGGCTGGTTGGTGTGATGGTTAATTTGCATATTACTCTTTTATTTGATAGGATGGATGCCTGTTGAGTGGACTGAAATATACAAGCCAAATAATAGATCCTTTCCAGTCCATGGAGAGAAATGTGGTTGAATTTTACTTTCTTTCCTTTATTCAAGATTTTTAAGATGAAAGACTTCTGCCATTCCTCTGGTTGCAGTTTTCTGAGCGATGGCTGCTCATCTACATTTATATGGTTGGTTACTTACTTCTGATGACACATAGAAAAATACCACTGTTTTCTAGTGCTTTCCAGATACAGGGAGTGAATGACTTCTGCCCCTTGTCCCTCAGTTGAGGAGTAGCTCTTCTTTTGGGGGAAACAGTTATCCTTTATTTATAGTCTATGTTATCTCCTAAACCATTATATTTTAAATATCATAATTTAATTAGTATTAGCATTTTCAGGGTTTGCTCAAAGGCACGGAATAGGTCAGTATATCTGTTTTATGCTGACTGGAATCCTACATCTAATTTTTTTCTACCAGGGGACTTTCTTTTCAAATTTTATTAGGCCATGATAAGAGATCCAATCTTCTAATTTCTTTCTTTCTTTCTTTCTTTCTTTCTTTCTTTCTTTCTTTCTTTCTTTCTTTCTTTCTCTCCTTCCTTCCTTCTTTATTATTTTTGCATTATGTGTTTTCTTTAGTGTTTTTCTGTATTTGGATTCTATCATTAATGCAACTGATTTTTAGATAACTGTGGGAAAACTGGCAAGAGGATGATATGAATGTTGTAAAATAAGAAAATTAAGTAGATATTTATGTCTGTTCTTTTTCACTATACAATCATTTCACTTCTAGGTATGGGATACAGAGGGTGGTGTTAGTCTCAGGGAAAGTGGGGATAGGAATACATATCAGTGCAATTGCAATACATTTTCCTATTAGGTCCCAAACACACCCTGACGATAGTTTGGAAAGTGTATCAGCAGAAAATTAAACCCTGTAAATGCTGCCTGGCAAATGGAAAGATATAATTGATTATATTAGCTTATTTAAATGTTTCTAATTGCCAGAGATAGGGGTTGTTTGCCACAGCTTTTCAACTTGCCAAGCAAAGTTTACACTGTCAACAAGTGAGTAATAGAAGTTGCCAAATGGCTCTTTTAAACATTTTGACTCTCAGTTGCTCAGTTTTATGTGATACTTTGCTTTCGGTGCCAGACTCTTTTCTGTAGTCTACAGTAAGTGGAAAAGTAATAACATTGTCATGTTGTTCTTGGAAGGGGTCCCCAATGCCCACCTATGCTTCCACACTGGGCCAGCAGTTCTATCTCCAGGCAAGGAGATTTTATTTATTTTGAGTTACTGATGGTGACAGTTTCATCTCATACTGAGAAATCCCTGGACCTTGGTTTTGGGTAGGCATTTAAGGATGCCATTCTTTCTTTTCCCAGTCATGAGGGTGATTTCTCTGAGGTACAGAGGAATCACTATCAGTGAGTCAGGACCTCAGTGCTCCAGGCCTGTAGGGCTTTAGTGCCCTGCTGGCTAGGCATCCCTTGTACATGATTCTCTAGTACAATTGGGCTAGGCATTGGAAAACCACCCCAATTATTCCTGCTTACTTCCATAAAGTTCTTAATCACACATCCAAATTACTTGGAGCTCTTATGAATGGGTAAACAAAGGATTCACAGATCTCCCCACCTCGACAAAACTGCATATGTTTTCTGAAGATTGAGTGCCTCTATTAATGAACCATTGCATATTTATTGGATACTTTTTATGCATACAACATTATTCTAGATGCCTTAGGGCAGTGGTTGGCAAACTGCGGCTCTTGAGCCACATGCGGCTCTTTGGCCCCTTGAGTGTGGCTCTTCCACAAAATACCAAAGACTGGGTGAGTCTATTTTGAGAAGTGGCGTTAGAAGAAGTTTAAGTTTAAAAAATTTGACTCTCAAAAGAAATTTCAATTGTTGTACTGTTGATATTTGGCTCTGTTGACTAATGAGTTTGCCGATCACTGCCCTAGAGAAAGTGAAGAGAGTATAAGTCAAAGATTTCGTCCTCAAGGAGTTTACAGTTAGGGAGACAGTTCATATGTACCTTGAAATAGCAACGACATAAGTCAGTTATTTGTAAGTGTCAACTGACACACCTAAGGGACCTGTTCCACATTCTGCTAAGTTGTAAGTACTGAGAAGGTAAGAAGTCAGAATTTCTGAAGGTCAACTTGGGTTTTTTCCCTTGTGTTTACTCGGCATCTGTGCCAAGAGACATTTAGCACATAAGGTTATTGTGTTTAGTTGTTGAACATTTTCAAAGTTTAGTGAATGATGTCCTCACTGTTGTCCTTTTCCACCTGGGCAGAGGAAATAGGAAATGGTCATGGACATGGTCTTTGCTGGCCTGCCAGCTCCGTTTGGAAATATCACTTACTGGAGGAACAGAACAGAAACGGAGACAAGACAATTTTGATATCTTATATATGCCGTCAGACTTATATGCTAAGCTTGACACCAGATTTCCCCAACTCAGATGAAACTGTGATTGTTAAAGAGTTTCTAAAAGCATAAATAATATTAATAGCTAACATTTATGAGCACTGTGTACCAACCACTTGGCTAAGCATTTTGTATACACAATTTATTTTAATCCTCATGACAACTTTATGAAGTCAGCTACTATTTTTAGTACCACTACTTTACAGATGGAAAACAGGGCCTTAGAGGTTAAGTTGCTTGTCCAGTATCACATAACTAATGAGTATAGGCAGAACAAGAATCCTAGCCTAGGTCTGAGTGTCACTGGAACTCAAGTTCTCTACCACTACTTTAAACTACTCCTTATAAATCTTCTTATTACCCCAAGGGATGGTGATGTTTTTGTAGATTATAGTGGGGGAAGCCCATTATCCACAAGTAGAAAGAGGCTCTGTGGCATCACCTGTTGGGCTTTTCCATAATCCCATTTTGTCCTAGCTGTCATCAGCTGGACAAATGGGACACAGGTATCACTTCCCTGTTTCAGCCATAGAATCTAGGTCTGCCTTCATGTGGACACAGGTCCTGCCTTGAGACAAACAATGCTTTGTCAGATTAGATCAAACATTTGATTTTGGTTAATCAATAGCTCATCATTTATGATTTCCTGACACAGTTGTCTAAGGACAACTAAGTTTTCCCTTGATGCTCTGGATACCTGAAGTCAACTGTGTCTGCTCACAGTTATTCACTGGTTCCAGACCCTTTATCTCTCCTCAATAGCACATCACTGCATGTTTCTCTGTGGGCTCTGGTGCCAGCTTGCAAGTCAGACCCACCTTAGCTTTGCCACTGTCTTGTAGTGTGACAAGCTATTTGAAATTTCTAAGCTTTAGCTTCTTCATATCTAAAATAGCTTAGTGGTACTTATTGGGCTAGGCATTGGAAAAGCACCCCAATTATTCCTCCTTTCTTCCATAAAATTCTTAATTACACATTTAAATTACCTGGAGCTCTTAGGAATGAATAAACAAAGGGTTCACAGATTCCCTACCCCTTGGCAAAATTGCATGTTTTCTCAATATTCTGGTTGTGAGGATTAAATGTTTGTAAAATGCTTAGCACACTGCCAGGCACAAAGAGAACAGTCAATGATTAGTTAAGTAGTATTAATCAATGTCTATCATTTTATGTAGCTTTATAGCTCTCTAAATAACTGAACTCTTTCCTTGGGCCAATTGTCTCGCTTAACCCTTAGACAATGTCCTAGAGGTGAGAAGTGGGTGGCTGAGATCTTGGGTGTCCAGATCATTTGGATGTACTCTAGGTGCCTCTAAGGTTCCCTAAAAGGTGGTTATGCCTGGGTACGGCCGGTAGTTTGGAACCATAGGAGCCTTAGCTGGCTGCTCTGGAGAGCTGTTGCAAGCTCAGGGGGACTGGCATCTTCGTATGTCCACCTCTTTTCTGTGGCCTTGCTGAGACTACTTCACTCACTTTCAATTAAAATCTCAAAATAAAATCTCAACAACTTTAGTTTCTGCCTTGCTACTTGGCTTCTGATCACCTGCTGATTGACCTGCCACATTTTGCTTTAACTTTAGTGTTTAACATTGTGGCCAGAACTGCCAATCTCCAGGCTATGTCCCTCTTCCTGCCACTCTGACCCAGACTCAGCACTTGTTTTAGCTCCTGGTGCCTACTCTGCCTTTAACCATTCATTCTCAAAGAGCCTCCCTCATTCCTTATTCCCTTCAATTCCTGTCTCCTGCGTTTTGCTTCTAACTGGGTCCTTATGTGACAATAAGGCAGCCACTTCAGGTAACTGAAAAATGGTAACAGAAAAATCACGGGAGGAAAGCAATTCCTTGTTCAGTGACCAGAGCAAGACCATCTTTCTGAGCCACATGTGAATTGTTCTCATTATGACTATTTTAACATAATAAATCTTAGTGCCTCACTAGTGATATAGAGTAAAGCCTCATTAATTAAAGCCCCACTGATTCAGAATTTAAGATAATTTGTTCACAGGCCAAGCTGAAACTTACATTTGTACTATCTATGAAAAAAAGGCTCATTAAGTAAATCAATAAAGTAAGGAAGATTGCAGGAAGCCTGTTTAATCTAATTAAGAAAACAAACTATTTTCAAGCACTTCGTAATACCATTGGCATATAAACAATGTGCTTATTACAAACATTCTTATGTGTTCGTTAAAGTATATCGAGAAAGATTCCTGTTTGACAAGTTTTTTTTTTCTTAAAAAAAGTGATTAGTTCAAGTAAATGTATGAAATTGAAGACAATGAAACTGTTTTTAAAATAGTCTGTAGCTTTAGCCTTTCCTAACAGACATATCCATAAGGTGTCGGTTGAGGGGACTGCAGACCTGGGAATCAGACAGACTTGAGTTGTCATCTTGGCTCTGCCTGTGAACTTGGGCATGGTCTTTCCTTTCTATAAGTTGTGATTTCCTTTTCTCAAAGGGGTTTCAAGAGAATGAAATGAAATAATATAAGTAAGGTGCTTTTCATTGTCCTAGGCTTATCCTAGATAATAAAAGCCTAATATGCTAAGTGTCCAGTCAATTGGTCAGCCGTTCAAGCAATCAAAATGTAATATGCTAATGATATGCTAAGACCACTCAACTGCTCACTATAATGTGCACTGACCACCAGGGGGCAGACAGTCAACCAGTCAACCAGTTGCTATGATATGCACTGACCACCAGGGGGAAGACGTTCCAACTGGTAGGTTAACTTGCTGCTGGAGTCTGGCCAATCAGGACTGAGTGAGAAGGGCTGGACATGCTCTAGAGCCCTCCTATGGTCCCTCCTGGCTGGCCAAACTCCAAGGTCTTTCCCTGGCCCTGATTGTGCAGTAGTGGGGTCCCTTGGCCTGGCCTGTGCCCTCTCACAATCTGGGACCCCTTGGGGGATGTCTGAGAGCTGGTTCCAGCCCAGTCCCACAGACCATGCCAAGGGACCTCACTGGTGCATGGACTCGTGCACCAGGCCTCTAGTAGTAGTAATAAGCAACAAAAATAGCTCTTTTGTATCATTTAACATATACAACAAAACCTGAGAAAATTATTATTACTATTTTTTTTATGCAAAAAGCTTTATTGTTTCATTTGGTCCAATCATGGAAGAGGACTTCAGGGTGGTTAAAAGAATGGCTAGTAGTTTTGGGGAGAGGCTCAGGTAAAAGCCAGACACCAGGGGAATGCAGAGGGGCCCCTCAAAGGCCTCTGGGCTCCAAAGGCTCCTAGTTGGGCTTGAGGTGAGCCTTTTGAAGAGATACTCGCCCAACAGGGAGCCTGCAGCCTGAAGAGGTGAGTCAGGTGTGGCCCATCTTCTTGATGAGTTTCACCTGCTCACCCGGAAGTGGTTCTGCAGGAAGTCACTGAGACGAGGGTCTGCGGGTAGACCCAGGGCCTGCAGCTCCCAAAGGGCCTGGGTCAGGTCCCTCTCCAAGGCCAGGCGGCCTCCATGGCGCCCTGAAATTTGCCCACTCGTCCTGGGGAGGCTTCAGCACGTTCTGGAAGAGAATGTGGTCCCTGCGCTGGTTTTGCAACTTTAACAGCCGCTCAGCGCCCTCATGCTTCTCTGCCAACTCGAGGAAGAAGTGAGAGAGAGCCACATCTTCGCAGTGGAAATACAAGCCCAGAGAGAGGTGGGTGTGGAGGCCGCAGAGGCAGGTTGGCCAGGCGGGTGACCGCAGCCTCCACTGGGTGGAATAATTTTGACGAATTGGGGAGCTCATGGCTGTTCGGCAGTGAGTTAGGTAGAAAAAATCTGGTGCATTGGCTGGTCCCGGAGGTGGTCCTGAAGGAGGTGACTGGACGAGACGCAGGAGAGAGGTTGGAGGCTGGAAGAAGGGACGTCCCTGGGTCTGTTCTGTCCAAACACTGCTGAAGCAAGAGACAGATCTGGGACCGCCAAGGGCACTTCTGAGAAAATTCTTACTATCCTCATTTTACACACGAGGAAGCATGGACTCAGGATTATTGAGTAGCTTCTGCCGGTCTAAGTGGGGGAGCTGAGATGCAAACTCAGGCTGCCTGCTTCTGAGCCTGTCCCCGGTGCCTCGGCTCCCCTGTTCTGTGTGGTGGCTGCCAGGGGGGCAGCCGAGCCCCAGGCACCCTGTGAGGGCACACCTGCTTGCTCTTGAGTGCAGCTGGCTCTCTTGTGCTAATAATCAGCCATGGTTAGAGCTGTTTGTCTCCACTTCAGGGCAGTAGAAAGAATGAAACACTTTCTCTGCCGCATTTATTTTACTTTAAAAAATTTTGGAGGAGGGTTGACAAGACAGTGAGAAGAAAAGCAAGATTAATGGTATCTGAAACGAGGCTTTTGAGAGGTGCAGGAAAATTCTGGGTGCTCAGAGAAGGGAGGGGAGAGAAAACCAACCGTGCTGGAAGGCAGACACCCTGACCTTAGCCACGCACGACTGCTCAGAGGAGACCAAGAGCCCTCGCTTTTTAGACCCAAACCAGAGCTTCCAAAATGATCGAAATCTATCGTTGATGAGAGGGAAGAAATATGGATGAAGCCTATAACTATGTTTAGAGCATCAGGGGATGAATTAGCCTAATTGGAATATTAGTCTCCGTTACAGAGAGTAATCACTACAGGCTGCCTCTGTTTTCATTTAGAAACTTAATTAAGTTTATCAAAGTTTGGCTTCTCTAGCCTTCATTTTCTGGACTCTCCCCAAACAACCCTGTTGTTTAAGAGGCATTTTCTTTCATTTTATTTTGTTTCCCAGGAAGGGGGTTGGGCTGGGGCCAGGGCAAGCTCAGGGGTGGGCTACAGGGCCGACCCTTCCCAGTAAGCCTGGCTGTGACCCCCTCCAAGATGGGTTGACGGACACCAGTGGTGAGGCTCTTGCAGGTCACACTGGGGGCTCCCCGTGGCGGAGGACATCAAAAAAGGGTGCGCTTATCCAGGTAAGGGAGCTGAGCATTTTCTAAATCTGCCAGGGAAAGCATCAAAGCGTTTCTCTTTAGTTACCTCCAGTAAGAGCCCAGAGATGTTCCTGAATGATTCTGCAGTTTAGTTGTTGATAGGTCTGTCTCCTCCGAAAAATTGGACAGTGCCTGTGGCCACTATTTACCAAAAAGCTTGTGGGCACATGCAAACGCTTCTGAGGAGAGCTTTTCCTGCAGGGAGTAGGCTTGCCTCCCTGTCTCTCTTCCTGTTTTGGGGCTCCTCCTCCTTCCTCTACCTCCTCTCCTTTATTTTACTCCTCCTCTTCCACCTTACACTCTGGGTCCCCTCCTCCTCCTTTTGTAATGACCTTAGGTCTCTAATGAATAAATTCCTTTTGCTATTCTCTGTCTTCTCTGGACTTCAAATATTTTTATTTTAAACATTTTTCTTTAAAAAAAATCTTTATTGTTGAAAGTATTACAGATGTCCCCTTTTCCCCACTATGGAATCTTTCTAGCCCACCCCACCTCCTGTCCCAGGCCTTCTCCACACTATTGTCTGTGTCCATGGGTTATGCATATATGCATACCAGTTCTTTGGTTGATCTCTTCCACCCATACCAGCCTTTTCAAATCTAGAGATTGTTACTATCTTGCCATTTTTCTAAGTCTTCTTTGGTCTCCGCATGTGTATAGATATGTGTATAAAAGTATGTATATCTGTTTTTTGCCAGATCATTTTAAAGTAAATTGAAAATATTATTATGCCATATTTAGCACGAGAAGGCTTGTTTTGAAATTTGTTTTAAAACAAGAAATAAATGACTCTGAACACGAAATGTAAGGACTTTCTCTGTGTAGGAAGAATACTAGTACCTTCCATGGGGTCTTTTCAGGACTCAGGGAGGAAGAGGCAACATAGAGAATTGGTCAAGACAATTTGTACCAAATTGGTCTAACGATTCTCTCCATCCCTGTACCAAAACAACAACAAAAACCGTTTCTGCCACCCTTTTAAGCATTTCTGTTTCTCTTTGTGAATAAATTCATTTTCCAGCATATTTGATTCATTTTATCCTTGTTCTCTTGTTCTATGCCTGGTTATAAAAAGCAATGTGCTTTATATTAAGGCTTTGAGCACCACTCTCAGTAATGCTTAAAGGGGCAATGTGACATTTTTAAGTTAAGTTAGTGGTTGGCAAACTCATTAGTCAACAGAGCCGCAGTTTGCCGACCACTGAGTTAAGTCATTCAATCTCTCTGTTTTTGAGCTTACTTCACTGAAAAATGGGGATGGAGGAGCAGTAAAGATCTTCTAGGAACTTAAAAAAACACCCCAAATTATTGAGTTATTTACATATAATAAATTGAACTCATCTTAAGTGTATGCACAGTTCAATGAATTTTGATAAATGTATGCATTTATGTTATAGCCACCACTCTAATCAATATAGAATATTTTCATTTCCTCCAAAAAGTTCCCTAGGGCTCCTTTGTAGTTAATGCTAGTCTCGACCCTAGACAACCCCTGATTTGCCTTCACTCATGTAAAGTAGTCTATTTTAGAATTTCAGTACAGTGTACACTCTTTTGTGTTGGCTTCTTCTGCTCAGCATAATGGTTTTGATCTTTTACATGTTGTGTGTAGCAATAGCTATTTTTATTTTTAGTATTCTACTATATGGAGTTTGCATGAAATTTCTATGGATATGGCTTTTGTGGCACAAAATATTTTTTTCTTCTACATATATTACATACTGTGCAACATAATGTTACAATATTTGCTTTTAAATTATGTTTTAAAGATTTTTAAAATAATTTACCATTTTTAATGTTGTTTATTGCTTTGTCTTGGTCTCACTTTCCTTTAGCCTGAAGAACTTTCACATTTCTTACAGTGCAGGGCTACCGATGGCAACTCTTCTCAGCTTTTAGTTGTCTGAAAAATCCCCATTGGATTTGGAAGTGTGTTTTCATTGGATATACTCAGTTGACAATTTATTTTGTCTGTTATTCTTTTTTTTAAATATATATGTATTTTATTGATTTTTTTTTTTTTTACAGAGAGGAAGGGAGAGGGAGAAGGATAGAGAGTTAGAAACATCGATGAGAGAGAAACATCGACCAGCTGCCTCCTGCACACCCCTACTGGGGATGTGCCCGCAACCAAGGTACATGCCCTTGACCGGAATCGAACCTGGGACCCTTCAGTCCACAGGTTGATGCTCTATCCACTGGGCCAAACCGGTTAGGGCTTGTCTGTTATTCTTTCAGCAATGATTTAAAGATACTCCATTTTCTTCTTACTTGCATTTATTTTTATCAAGAGCTCAGTGATAATTCTTTTTTTTCTTAAATATATTTTATTGGTTTCAGAGAGGAAAGGAAAGGGAGAGAGAGATAGAAACATCAATGGTGAGAGAGAATCACTGTTTGGCTGCCTCCCACAAGCCCCCCACTGGGGATCAAGCCCACAATCTGGGAATGTGCCCTGATCAGGAATCGAACCCCGACCTCCTGGTTCATAGGTCAACACTCAATCACTGAGCCACATCAGCTGGGCAGAGATAATTCTTATTTTCTCCCCTTACTTAATTTTTCTCCCTCTGATTTTAAGATTTTTTCCCCTTTATTATTGGTTTTAGTCACTGGATTTTATGCCTTTGTAGGGGTTTGTGTTAATTTTGCTTAAGGTTTAACATCTTGGAAAGTTTTCATCACAAATGGTTTTCCTCCCATTTGGGAAATGTTTGGACCTTTAATTTTATTCTAACCCATTCCCTCTTTCTCTCCTATCTTTCCAGGACACAATTACATACATGTTATACTCTTAGTAATATTATTCTATAGTTCACTGAGATTTTTTTTTTTTGGTTGTTTACTGTGTGTTTTTCTCTCCTGTCAATTTGATAGTTTTTATTGTTATGTCTATAGGTTTATCGATCATATTTTATGCAGTGTCTAATCTGATGTAAATCTCATTCAAATAAATTTGTCATTTCTGACATGGTATTTTTCAGCTATAGAAGTTTCATTTAAAAATATAATATTATTTTCTCCTTATGTTTATGTTTTTCTCTCTCCTTGGTCATATTTCTAATAATGATTTTAAATCCATTACCATTTTCATTTCTAGGTCTACTTCTGGTAGTTGGTTTTTCTTCTGGTTATGGATCAAATTTTTCTGTTCTTTTTTGCATATATAGTAATTTTTGATCGGATTTTGGATATTTTTATGTTGTTGAGTGTCTGGACTTTTGGGGGGGATTTTCCTCTAAATAACTTATGTTAGTAGGCAAGCAAGTTTATTTGAAGATCTAGTACTTTTAAAGTATTATTAAGGGTTGAAGTGTAGTGTTTACTCTATGGCTAGTGTAATCCTACACTAAGACCTGACTGAGATCTCTCCTGAATGTATTGGTGTTCAATGAAGCCTCTATGTTCTGCCTGGTGAGAACTTTAATGGAGTTTCACCCTACACATGTACAGCTTAGTTCTCAGAAACAGATTCACAGGGACCCCTATACAGTTTTCTTGGTCTCTTTCTCTACATAGTTTCCTTCTTGTCACTACTGTGTTCCACAAATTTCAGTTGCCTCAGTGTCCCTGGACTCCCATCTCCATGTTCTCAATCTCATGAAACCACTGTGCTCTGCCGATGCTTCCCTTCTCTGAATTACAGACTGGAAAGTGGCCTTGGGGAAAAATTAGCTTGATTGTAGGACCTACTTTGTTACTCTCAGGGATCACCATTCTGTGCTGCCTATTGTCCATTGTCTGAAAACTCTTGTTTCATATTTTTTTTGGTACAATTTTCTAGTTGTTTCCATCAAGAGAGAAAGTCTGTGTTACTCCATCATGATCAGAAGCAGAAACTTTTCTAATTCTCCTAACTATAAACCCCACCACTTCCAGACATAATCAGATCTTATCAAACTTTGTGTCCTGAAAATATCTTTTTTTATATTCATATGTACAGAAATAAAAACAAAATGCAAACACAACTCTCAAGTGTAAAACCAAGTTTCTGGAATGAACAAACAATTGTAACTTTTTTGCATTTTTCAGCATCTTTTTCCCTGCAGAGTTCTTTTTATTTGCTGATTTGTATATATATTTTTCCTCTAGTGACTCATTGAGATCTATGTTTATATTTCTGTACCCATATCTATATCTATTTTTATATCTTTTTTTTATATTTTAATTTTTTCTATGTATATATCTGTTTGACTCTGTCTTTTTACTATTTCCCTTTCTACCCATATTAATGTAGGTATTGAAAGGCACTATAGTCTAGTATTATGAGCACAGATTTAGGAGCCAAATCACATCAATGTCTACCTCATAAGTTTATGGTGAAGAATCAATGAGTCAATATATGTAAAGCATGTAGAGCAGTGTCTGATACATTGATATTCTATTTTAATTGTATGTGTTAGTAGCTATATCTGATTTCAGAGAAAGATCTAACTGAGTCCCTGGTACTAAGCATTGTTGTCTTGGAGCCACCAACACCTGGACTTATTTTCAGAAATATTTGGAAGTGAATTTGCTGTTTCCTGGAGTGAATATAAATGATTGAAAGAAAAAAAAGAAAAAAGAAAGTTTCTGTTCACATCAATTCATCCTCTCAGGAAAAGTAGCTTTTCTAGCTAAGCAGTCTGGCCCCTGAGAAGAATATTGCCCGAGGGTATTGTACAGTACTTGGTGGTTATTCTGTAGGGATTCATGTTTCTGAAGCCCTTTTCTTTACAACCCGAAGTGGTGGTATTCATGGTGAAACCCAACTGTCAGTTATGTCTTCTCAGGTCTCCTTTCTCTTTCGACACCAGCCTTAACATTCAGTGCTGAAGTTGCAGGGTGTGCTTTACACGAGTTCCCCCAAGGCCTCTCCAGCAACTACAGCTTGCTTATGCAGAGCAATAGCAATTCATCTCTTTCCCTCTTCTAGTTCTCTGTATCCTGGAAAGATAGGAGAGAAAGAGGGAATGGGTTAGAAAATAAATTAAAGGTCCAAAGATTTCCCAAATGGGAGGAAAACCATTTGTGATGAAAACTTTCTAAGATGTTAAACCTTAAGCAAAATTAACACAAACCCCTACAAAGGCATAAAATCCAGTGACTAAAACCAATAATAAAGGGGAAAAAATCTTAAAATCAGAGGGAGAAAAATTAAGTAAGGGGAGAAAATAAGAATTATCTCTGCCCAGCTGATGTGGCTCAGTGATTGAGTGTTGACCTATGAACCAGGAGGTCGGGGTTCGATTCCTGATCAGGGCACATTCCCAGATTGTGGGCTTGATCCCCAGTGGGGGGCTTGTGGGAGGCAGCCAAACAGTGATTCTCTCTCACCATTGATGTTTCTATCTCTCTCTCCCTTTCCTTTCCTCTCTGAAACCAATAAAATATATTTAAGAAAAAAAAGAATTATCACTGAGCTCATGATAAAAATAAATGCAAGTAAGAAGAAAATGGAGCATCTTTAAATCATTGCTGAAAGAATAATAGACAAGCGGTTTGGCCCATTGGATAGAGCATCGACCTGTGTCTTCCCTACTACATTCCCCACCAAAAAAGGCTTTGTTAGTACAAGGAGCCACCCTCCTTAAGCTCACGGAGGAATGATTTATCAATAAAAGTGTCTTTTCTGTTTTATTGCATTAGTATAAGTATTTCAGAAATGTTGAAATCATTAGGAATAATAATTCCTTAAAGAATAGAGAGCACAATTAGGGTCACATAGATCATATGTTACACAATAGGACTCCAATTTCAGCTTATTTGCCCCTTCCCCCCCATCTCAGTTGTGTATATTTCCAACATCAAACAGGTCAGATGGTTGCAGTAGGCCTGCAATGGTCTGGGAATGCAAAAGCAGAAGCTGAAATATGCTCTTAGTCCCCCTTTTTTTGGGTGCATGTGACTGCTGCTTTTTAAAAACCACCTGACCTGTGTAGAAGTCACATTTTCTTCCTTTCTTCAAGTTATTATAAAGAGAGGAACCTATAGTTTATATTTCTCCCTGTCCTTGAGTCATCAGAATGAATGCTTAAGGCAATGGAAATTCCATTTCCTCTTATTAAGGCTGCTGGACCCCAAGTAAGTAGCTATTTTCTTCCAGTTTCTTAATTCTGGTGCTGGCACTCCCGAGATACTTTTCTCTTAGAAGAAAATAAAAGGGTGGGGGAAAATGTTAATATGCCACCTGTAGGTTTGTAAAGTGTTGGAAGTATTTTCCACATGGCACTGAAGGCCTAAGACAGCCAATTTGTCTCTATGTGATGTGAGTTGAGCATACTTGTGTATCCCAAGAGTATTGTGTTGAAATCATGCTATTTTTAAGGCACAATAGAACTCCCTCTGTGTTCTCTCTACCTGAAGGTTACAGGGTTTTTTGTTATGTAGTCACAATGGTGGGGAACAACTGGAATCTGGACTTGTCCCAAACTATAGAAAGGTGATTGCTGGGTCCTGACAGGTTCACTGTTGCTTTCAAATCTTATAAATGACATTGCTTGTTGTATGGGGGATGTAAATGCAGACAATTAAATAATAGCGTTCTTCTCTTTGAAAACCAAAGCCTGCAATTGATTGTCCTGTGTCTGACTTGGGCCCTCCTGAGGACCAGAGAGGAAATTAACATAGATTGCACATAGTGTTTTTCAGATGCAGTAAGCTAGTCTCAGTTGAAAAGTAAAAGAGTATGTCTATTTTTTAGTAAATGCTTTACTGTAAGCAGAAATTAAAAGATGACACTGTTGCTAGATCTTCCTAGTTCTCTACTAGTAGGACAACTGCATCCTTGGGATTCATCTTGTTAATGTAGAGGTCTGTGGGTGACACCTTACTTTATCATCATACCTTAAAAATGTAATACATATGCACAAATATGCAGCATTGCTTAGCATTTGTCATTAGAGCAAAGGGGTCTGGCTGTGGCTGCATACCCCGGTGCACTGTCTAAATTAATCCATTGAGGGATATTGACCCACTTAATCACAGTGCAGACTTGCTGACTTTGTAGGCACGCTCTTCCTTCATTAGATTTAATATATTTCTCATTATACAAATCTGCCGCTGTGACAATAAGTCTTGTTCATAAATCAATTTGCCCTTTTGCTTTGCAGATGCGGAGAACTTTCATCAAATAAGACATAAATGGAGCCTGTTAGACAGGGGGTAAAGCAGTCACTACCCGATAGTAATAATGATTAATTAAGATGATTTTTAATAGCATATTATTACGGACAGAGATAAAACAACTATGTTTTTAACTTCCTGTTTACATTATAAACAAGAAAAAGGAAATGTAGTAACAAGGAATATTTGGAACTCCTCTGATAAATTCCCAAACTTCTTTCCTTCATTCTCTGTGTAAGCAAATCAAATGCTTGGGTATTCAGAGTTGATGGTCTCTCAGGTTACCATGGTAGCATAAACGCTGATTTAAAAACCAGTGCATAGCCCTGGCTGGGTGGCTCAGTTCATTGGAGCATCATCCTGTTCACCAAAAGGTTGCGGGTTTAATTCATAGTAGGTTGCAGGTCAGATCCCTGGTAGGAGTGTGTACGGGAGACAATCTATGCTTATCTTTCTCACCCTTCCCCTCTATCTAAAATCAATAAAAATATATGTTGAGTGAGGATTTTAAAAGTCATTAAGTGATATATAAAACATATATGCAAAGTGTGTGGAAATAACTTAAAATGACTCTTCAGTCATAGAGGTAGAATTATGATTTTTTTGACTCCAGAAAAATACCTACTTTTTAGGGCTTTCTCTACCATAGTGTTCAGTAGACAAGAAAGTTTGAACAGTATTTTTTAAAACAAATTCTGATTTATTGCATATTTAGTATATATCCTGGCATATTACTGACTTTCTTATTTTCTCCGAAGGATATTCTCTGCTATTGATTTTTTCAAAGAATAGGCTTTTCTTCTCCATTCATCATTTCTATGGTTGTCATTTTGTTAGTATGTTATTTCATTAATGGCTATTTTTATCTTTATTAATCTCTCTTATTCTCTTTTCTTTAGACATTGTTCTTTTATTAACTTTCATAGATTGAAAGGTTTTTTAATGTTTGTTTTTCCTATATCTAAGATGCATAAAAGTGGATTAATCACTGTCTTTGGTTCATGACATACCATCAAGTCACATTTGTTTGTTTGATTACCATATTTAATATAAAGAGCTCTTATAAAACTGCCATCTAAAATAAAAGCTAGGACCTTGACTCTCTTCATCTAACCATATGGTTTCTTTATCCTATCTCTCTTTCTCTCTGAACTTAAAGCAACCATCACCCTGAATCCCATGTCTTCCCTGCCTTTTTAATATAGTTTTATTGCATCTATATGTATATCTAAAATTGTATATGTTTTAGTCATTGTATACTTTAAGGGAAGAATATCATATAGTATGTAATCTTTTGGAACTTCTCCCCATCAAACAGAAAACTGTATTCTACATGATCTGGATCCAGTATTTTATATACATCAATTAGATCACAGTTAGCAATAATAACATTTAAACCTTTTATGTTTTCAGTGACTTTTTTTCTCTTTATTGCTTACAGAGAAAGGTGTGTTAAAATCTCCTACTTACATTGCTGGTTTGTCTACTTCAGCCAGTTTTTTGCCTTATTTATTTTTAGGTTATATTATTATATGAATGCAGATTTAGAATGGTCATATTTTCCAAGGTAAAAATGGACCTATCACCATTAAGAAATATCCCCTTTTCATTTCTGGTAAGTTTTTTTGGCCATAAAATCTACATTGTCTGCTATTCATATAGCAATAGTAACTAGAAGAAAAAAGACCAAAACATGATAGAAAAATAGGACAGAAGACATAAACAGACATTTTATAGATAAAGCAAGGCAAGTTGCTCTTAAACATATAAAAAGATCTTAACCTTACTCATAAGAGCAAGGCAAATAAAAATTCCATTGAGGTACCATTTCTCATCTATTATACTTTAAAATAATAAAACATTTGCACTCCACTGTATTGGTTAGACTATGGAGAAATAGTACTTGTTCATGGCAGGTGGTCATCCAAGAAGGTATAACTCCATATGGTGAGGGAGTCGGCAATATCTGATAGAACTGCACATATATTTATTCTTTTATCGGAGTCTATGAATTTATCCTATTGATAATTCTCAACAAATATCAAGAAACTATGCAGAAAGTTATTCATTGCAGCATTATTTGTAATAGCAAAATATTGGAAACAACTCTAATGTCTTTCAATAGACTCCTGTTTGAATATCTTCTGATGTGTCACCAAAATGGAATGCTATGCAGCTCTTGAGACAGAATGAGGAGCACCTTTATAAACTGATATCTAGTGATTTTTATGATATCTTATTAAGGGGAAAAAGCAAGTAAAAAAGCAGAGTATATAGTATGCGACCTTTGTGTAAGGAAGTAGGGGAAATAAGGATACATAGATGAATTTACTCTTGTTTTTGCCAAAAAATACAAGAACGAGAACTAGAAACTAATGAAATGGTTACCAATAGGACGTAGGGAATGGGGTCCAGGAGTTGGAAATGGGCTGAGGCTTCTCTGAGAATCATTTGATTTTTAAACCACGCATGTTTTACATATACAAAAACTTAACTGAAATTGAACCTAATAGAAAAGTACAAATCTATGTCAAACTGATAGGAAAAAAAATATTTCAGGTAACTTCTGTACCCATGACTTTGCACACTCTTAGTGAAATATATTTTAAGATTATAAAAAAAAGATGACAAAGAAATCTATTAAACTTCACGCAATAGTTATTGCTAACAGTAACAATTGTAATTTTGAACTTTTTGTATGTTATAGGGTTGAGGAAATAGATAAATATATTAAGGTTTTGTAAGAGAATAAAACAGAAAATGAAAAAGTTCTATAATTTAAATTCAAATTACAAATACCAATGTGCACTTTCAATTAAAAAACACATTTCCAACCTCTCATTGAACAAACCTGGAAACAATGACACTTGAGTAGCAATGAGCACACCTAGCATCTAGATTGTAATTATAAATGTCATTCTCAATAGAGGCAACCAGAGCTCCCTGGAGACATGGCTGACTCCAGGTCTGGGTTGAGAAAGAACAAGGTGGGCCCAGGACATCTTGTGCCAGAAAAATAAGGACACACTCAAAGATGAATGAGATTATGCCTAGGGACCTAAAATTCAGCTGTAAGGGACTCTCACTGGGTAAATTTGGGGCAATTTGAACATCAAAAAGAATAATGACTATGATTGATTACAATTCATTAGATGAATAAAATGTCATGAGTTCATTATGATGGGACTGTGGGATCGGGGAGAGAGGAGGGGTGGGAAATGCTAGTTGCTAAATATAGAAGGAATGATTGAATTAGAAAATTGCCATTTCCAGTCCCCAATGACATAAGTGATTTTCTGATTCAAGTAAGTATAAAGCATCAGAGCTAAAGCCATTAGATGAAATGTTGTTTGGAAGTAGGATAGTCACAAATGGCTAAACTATCACCTCACAAATTAACTACCGACAGCCAAAATGCTAAGGGAAAATGGTGTCTTTATAATAGAGATATATGGGTTATTATCTCTATTATAGATAAAGCAAGGCAAGTTGAACAAAGTCAACGTCACTAATAGTTGGATGACATGACTTTATGAACTTTTGGAAGTGATACAATATGATGTATGCAACACCTATCAGGTATACTTGCCAAGAATGTTTGACTTGTTAAAAATGTTTACCAGTAATTGAATCCTTCAAGTATCCTGGCATAATTTTTAGTTACAGGCAAAATTCAATAACACTATGAGAAAACAATTAGACAAATATAGACTATGAGATATTCCAAAAGACAACTTTTTCAAAAAGTTCAATGTCATGGAAAAGTTTTTAAAAAAAGTTTAGGGACTGTTCTATAACAGAGCAATACCTTAGCTTTGATTGGATATGTATTTTTAAGTAGTTATAAAAGACATTTTGGGAACAGTTGGGTACATTTGAAAATGGACTGGTTATTAGTCAATGTTATGAAATTGGAATTATTACTCTCTGAAAATAAATAATTGCATTGAAGTTATTGTCTTAGGTGATGCATGATTGCATATTTACAGGTGAAGTGACATGATATCTGCAACTTTATATGGTTAGAGAACATATATGTATATAAATACATATATGAGAGGGTGAGAAAGGCAGATAGGTGAGAGGGAGGAGCCAATATGGCAAAATGTTAACAATTCTTAACTATAGTTGGTGGGTATATGGGTTAATTGTATTATTTTTCCAACTTTTGTATATGTTTCATGCACATAATAATTTTGGGAAACAATTTCTTGATAAAGGAAACAGACTCACATAGCCTTCGTGTAAACAGTGACTGTATGCTTGCATTTTATCCCAGATACTAAGCACTAAAACCTTGGTACACAAAATGTGGTCTGAGATCAGCAGCGACATTTATTGTAGCACTGGTCACCATGGCCAAGATATGGGAACAACCCAAATGTCTGTCAGTGGATGAATAAAGACAATGTGGTGTATATATACAACTAAAATCAAGAACTGTTAATATTTTGCCATATTTGCTTTCCTCTCCCTTCTGCCTTTCTTTCTCTCCCTCTCAGTCCCTTTGCGTGTGCACACACACACACAACACACACACGAATGTTATTCAGTCTTAGAAGAAAATCCTGCTGCTTGGAGGAACCTTATGCTAAGTGAAATGTTACACTCCAAAAGACAAATACTGTATAACCTCACTTAATATATAGAATCTAAAAGAGTCAAATAACCCTGGGGGTCTTGATCCGGCATCTAGAAGGGTTTAGGAACCCGGAGAAAGGGCTGTGCATAAATTAAATAAGAGTCTAGAGATGAAACATAATTTTAGAAGGCATTATGGGGGCCAGAGGAGCTTTGGCTAAAGAAACTAAGTTCTCCTTGTCTCAGGACCCCTTGCTTTTTATTAACAAAATTTGTCCTAAGGCAAGGTGGAGATATACACTTCAAAGGCCAGGGTTTCATACACAAATCCATTGTCAGATTGGTGAATTGCCTATGGCTGTTCAGGTGTTTGGCCAGTAGGAGGCAATAACATGTAGATTAAGATGCCCTGAGCTGTCTGGCAGCAAGCAATCATCCTTTTCAGGCTTGGGGAAATGCCTTTAGCCATTCCCAACAGGCGATAACATATGTGACTCAGCCCTTGTTGAGTCCCCAAGTTCCATCAACCTTTTGATGAAACTCTTGCAATTATGACATGCTGAAATTGGCTTCCAGCAGTCAAACTCATAGAAACAAAATAATATGATGTCAAAGACTTTGGGGGCAGGGGAGGAGAATGGGACAATATTAGTTAAAGGGTACAAACTTATGCAAGATGTTAGCTTTTGCGATTTAATGTGTAGTGTGTAAGTTAGTACTGTACTATATATTTGAAATTTGCTAAGATGATAGATCTTATGTCTCACTACAAAAAAAAAAAAGGAATATGGCAACTATGTAGAAGCAATGAGTAATTAATTAGTTTGATTGTGGTGATCATTTCACAAGCTATAGGTGTTAAACATCAAGGAGCAGGAAAAATAAACTTTTTAACCATGTCTGGTAACAGATGTTAATTAGACTTAATTTGGTGATCATTTCAAAATATATACAAATATCAAATCATTATGCTGTACACCTAAAACTAATATGATGCTATATATCAATTATGCCTCATAAAAATATTAATAGCAATTTTACTAATAATAGCAAACATTAAAAAAAATTCAAGCCTGGACAATGTGGCTCAGTGGTTGAGCATCTACCCAGGAACCAGGAGGTCACAGTTCGATTGCCAGTCAGGGCACATGCCTGGTTTGCTGGCTCAAACCCCAGTGGAGAGTATGCAGAAGGCAGCTGATTAATGATTCTCTCTCATCATTGATGTTTCTCTCTCTCTGAAATCAATATTTAAAAATATATATAAATATAAAAATAAAAACAATTCAAATGTCTACCAATAGGATGACTAAATTGTGATATATTCATACAATAAAATAATACTGAGCAGTAAAAGGAGAAAACTATGGATATGCACAACAGGTAGAAATGATCTGATGTGATGGAAATGTTCTATATCTTGATTTCAGTGGTTATACTAGTAGTTAACTAGTTATACTCATTTGTTAAAACTCCTTAACTGTACAATTTAAGTCCATCCATTTTGTTGAGTGGAAATTATATGTCAATAATAAAAACTTTAAAAATTCAAAAAAAACCCCTAACATCAAATTATACATGTTAAACATATACAATGTTTATATGTCAATAATACATCAATAAGAGTATTTAAAAAATAAAACTTAAATGATCAAAAAAGAAATGCAGAATTTTAGGCTCTACCCCATATCTTCTGAATTAGAATTTGCACTTTACCAAAATCTCCTGTTAATCCACCTGCCCACCAAATTTTCAGAAATATTGATACATAAGACAAAATGACAATTGAATTTTCAATGAAACACAAATAATTAATTGTCCAACTTCTTAATGCTTCAATTATGACTACCTGAATTTATAGTCTTTTAAAACTTAAACAGATGAACACAATATATCTCTGGACCTTTTGTTTTCTTTCCCTGAAGAATGTAGGATAATTGCTCCATAATTATATTTGTCTCAGGCAGGCATACGATAAGCCAATAAATAATAATCCTGCAAGCAAAGATTCTGATTGGCTTCTGTACCATTTGCTTCTGTGTTTCCTCTCATCAGACACAATGACTAGAAAATAAAGGGGCTTCCTCAAATGGAGAAAACCAGTGTCCACAGGAGTCTGTTCTGTATTTCTTCTGTATTAGCTTAGTATTTGTAGACTAGAGGCCCAGTGCACGAAATTCATGCACTCGGGAAGGGGGTCCCTCAGCCCAGCCTGTGCCCTCTCACAGTCTGGGAGCCCCGTGATCGATCACCCCAAAGAGGCAGGCCCTGCCCACTCACTGCAGCCAGCAGGTTGGTGGCCTGGGCCTCCCTCTTTGGGGCGATCGTGGAGCCCCCCAATTGATCAATCAGACAGTCATTCTGCTGTTTGGCTGTTCGGTTGATTTGCATATTATGTTTTTATTATTATAAATTGCTTTTGATTGGCTTCTCTGTTCTGCCTAGAGTTGAGCGCTCAGCAGCAGAACTGAATTGTCATCCAATGAAACTCCTACTTCCCCAAAAAAAGAGTGGTTAGGTGATGGCTATGGAAACTCAAGGGACTGAAAAGATTTTCTCAAACTCTGGTTTATGGGGATTTGGAATCCTGTTGTTACTTTGTGTTTTAGGGGAAATGTTTTATCATCTCCCTCTTTATGATTCCTTTGTTCCTCTATGATATCTACTCGGGGCTTTCCAAATCCATTAAACTTCTTGGGGAGAAAAAAAATCTATGTTAATTCAAAATAACCAATGTTGCTGTAGTGCTTTTTTCCATTACTTCTGATCTACACATGAATCTAAACATAATTTAGGTGCTTCTTCATGTTTTTCTGTTAAGCCCAGGCAAGAAGTGGGTTGAGTCATTTATCTTCAGAACAATGGTTCAGTGGCTGATGCATCCAGATAAACCACCCAGGTTGCCGGAGAGGCTTGCACAGTGCTTGCCAAGCACAGGTAATAGGGCTGACAAATTGCTCCCCGTGTCTGACACTTTTGAACGCAATAATGAAGTGATAGCTTGTGTGAGCACCACTAATGCTCTGGGGTTTGGTGGTGAATAAACTCTAGATGCCTTGATTCATATCATTTTTTTTTACAGCTTCCTGTCTTAATCTGGCTGGGTTTTCTGAGGGATCTCTACAGAGCAGTCAACTTTTCCCTCATTTTCACTGTAAAAGGAAATTGGCCAGGAGGGATGTGATGCCCCTTCTCAATGAGCAGACTTAGAGTCAGTTTTCTCCTCAGCATCTCTTCTTTATAACGTATGTTAAAAAAGTATCAGATCTCTTTTCCCTGGGAAAAAAGGCAGGGTGTTCTACACTTCTTTTCCTACATTTTTTTTTTTCCTTTCTCTTCCCTCTTCTACAATCAATATTGATTCTGTGACCTTGAAATCTTTGTCATCCTCAGGTAATTCAAACAATTGAATGATGCACATGAAAATCATAGCATAGCAAAACAAGGTGGACTGCTACTTGTGAGTTGTAGATTTAAGAACTGGATTTCTTAGTATTCTATGATTTTTGGAAATTTGTTTAAATTTTCTGAGCCCTGATTTTCTCTTTTTCAAGCTGGAATTGATTTAGCTCCCTGCCCTACTTCCCAAAGAGCCAATGGATTTGAAGCACTTTTTTATACTTTTATTGTGAAACAATTGTAGATTTACATGCAGTTATCCTATATAATAAAAGCCTAATATGCTAAGTGTTCAGTTGTGCAGTTGGCCATTCAACCAATCAAAGTGTAATATGCTAATGATATTCCCAGACTGCTCAACTGCCCACTATGACATGCACTGACTACCAGGGGTCAGACGCTCTGACTGGTAGGTTAGCTTGCTGCTGGGGTCCGGCCTATCGGGACTGAATGAGATGGGCCAGACACTACCTGGAGCCCACGTGCTGTCCCTCCCTGGCTGGCCAACCTCCCGTGTCCCTCACTGGCCCTGATCATGCACCGGTGGGGTCCTTGGACCTGGCCTGTGCTTTCTCCCAATTCGGGACCCCTCAGGGGAATGTTGGAGAGCTGGTTTTGGCCCAATCTCACAGGCCAGGCTGAGGGACCCCACTGGTGCATGAATTTGTGCACCGGGCCTCTAGTAAGAAATAATATAGAGAGGTCCTGTAGGTCTTCACTTCCCCCAATTGTAATTCTTGCACAACTCTATTATCACATCTAGGTAATTGGTACAATCCACTGATCTTATCAGATTTCACCAGTTTTACATGCATTCATTTGTATATGTGTTTATTTAGTTGTGTTTTAATTTCTTAGGACTGTTGTAACAAAGTGCCACAAACTCAGTGGCTTAAAGCAATAGAAATGTATTCTCTCATAGTTCTGGAGGCTAGCAGTCCAACATCAAAATGTCTCTGGGGCCATGCTCCCTCCTCTTCCCCCCCCCCCCCCCCCCCCCACCCAGGTACATCTAGGGAGGATCCTTCCTTGCCTCTTGCAGCTTCTGGTAACCCAGGCACTTTCTTGGTTTGTGGCACAGAACTCCAGTTTTGCCTCTGTCATCACATGCCCCTCTTCTCCCTGTGTGTCCTCATGTCACCATTCTTCTGTGTGTATGCATACAAATTTCCTTATTATAAGGACCTCAGTGATAATTAGTTAGGGGCCCATCCTGCTCCAGTGTAGTCTCTTCTTATGTAATGACATCTGCAGAGACCCTATTTCTAGATAAGGCCACATTCTGAGCTATTAGGGGTTAAGGCTGCAACATATGTTATTTTGGGGACATAATTCAAATGATAAAATGTTCTGTGCCACATTATCACATATGTAGATTTGTGTGGCCACCACTACAATCCAGATAAAAACAGTTTCATCACCACAAAGATCCCTTCATAGCCACAGACACCTTCTTCCCACACATCCTTGGAATACCACTCACATGTTCTTTATCTCTATACTTGGAAGAATATTATATAAATGGAATCAATCACTTGAAGAATATTATATAAATTGAATCGCACAGACCACTTTGAAACCTAAAGCCCTCAACTCACACACATATACACCAAAGAGTAGTTGGGAGCCTTTGCATTTTCTAGACCGTCACATGTCAGGAGTTGTATAGCTTGGTTTTCCCCAGTTATTTTCTGTGGGGGTCTTTGTTGGCCTCTATAGGATGTCAGTCAACACTTTCTTCTTCCTCATGGTCTTTACCCAGGGAGGACTGGAGACCAGTAGAAATGGTTGTTCTCTGGTGATTAGACTAAGACTTTGCTGCCACCATACTCCTCCATGGTAAACCTGTGCTTAACTGCAGCAGGAACTCGACCTGGATTTTCAACAGGTAGAAGAGTGGTAAATCTTAAGAAATGAAAGCTCATTCAATTCCCAAGGACTTCTGATAGAAGAATGCATTCTGTACCAGCTATAGACTTATACGGGAAGGTAAAGGCCATAGGTCCCCTTTCCACCTTTATGGGGATGTGTGTACACTGAGACAGGTAAGACACACCCTGCTGCAGTGTACTCAGTTGTTCTCCAGGATGTACTTGGGAGCTTAGCACATTCTGAAAAGGTCGATTGTCATTTACTTAAATATTTTTTTTGGCTAATGTTGTCCTTTACCTGACTTGCCTATTTTGATGGCCTAAGAGCATATTCCTCTTGGATTCAGACCACTTATATAGATTTGCCTTATTTCTAGGAACTAAAGTAAAATTGGAAGTCATACAATGTACTTTTCCAGAATCTTCAAGCATGAGGCATCAAATTATATTTCTAAAGAGAAAGCGCTAAAGCAAATTGTGATGCTTCTGAATGAAGTCAGAGATTGATCGCTTACTATGGTTCAGGAGGGCCAAACCCTCTTTTTATTGGAGAGTAAGTGGGGCCCATCTCAGAGCTTCTTCACTGTCCAGCATCACAGCTATTTTTGTCCCTCACAAATGTTGTAGCAATTTAGCAATCTATCAACTTGACTTTTTTCCATAAACATGCTGTCTGTTAGATGCATAATTCAAATTCACATACAAACCATGAGATGTTTACTTAGCAAGAGCTATAATTTAAACGTAACCTCTGTAGAAAGCCATTCAGCAGCGCCTGTGTGTGAAGTGTAATTTAGTCTGTAGAAGCAATCTTCCCTCCACTGCTCTACTATGGGAGCTTGTTTGCTAAATAATCATTGTAGCATTTTGCTCAAAGCAGTGGTTTTATATATTTCCCCCCACCACTCGTAAATGTTGCCAAGGTAAATGAGAGTTCTTTGGAAACAGTTACTGTCATGTCGTTTTCATTTGAAAATGTCACAATAAAGCAATATTCTTTGATGCCAAGAAGCATGGAACATTAGAACATGATAAACATAGTACCTAAATACAGTAAAATAACATAGCCTAATGGCTTGATTCTCTCTTAAAATGAGAAGCTTTTTATTCTACAAGGTATGGTTGGGGGACATAACTGGGAGTAAGACGGAGTGCATAAAAGAGCCTTCAAGGTGGGTGGTTGGAGGAAATTATTATTATTTCAAGGTTTGGCTGAATGGAAAGGAAGAGAAATTTGGGAGAAAAATGTACTCCAAATAAGTGAAATGGAGATTACAGCCCAAAATATGCCATTAACACCAAATTACAAAAGTCTTTCCAAGAGCCAGGTGGAGGCACAAAGTAAAAGCAAAGTTTTAAAGGTATAATTTGAAGAGTCAGGAGAATATACAAATAGAAAAAAAGTGGAAAATTACAGAGGCAGCCAGATAAGAAAGGACACAGTTTTCTAAGTGCACTTTTGGTGTCTTTTCTTTATCCTGCCTACTACATTAGTGAATATCAGCTATAATATTTTTTTATTTGTTTAAGTACTAAAAAATGGCTGAACAATAGCATTTGTTGACTCTGGCTGATGAGTACATTTGTTCTAGTATCCTGTGTACTTTTTGTATTTAAAAATTAGGACTATTTCTAAACTAAAACATGAGGTTGAGAACTTGAGTCTATTAAAGAGACTCCAGGAAGAGCAAACAAATGACATCATGGTATAGTAACATGGGAAATGCTCTCTACATTGTTTTCACATGTATTTGAAGGCATAATTATTATCTTCCAACAAGGTAATAGAACCAATTTTGTTATAGTTTATCCTTTAAACATTTATGGGTGATTACTATATGCTACTCACTATGCTGGGCACAAGGCATTAAAAAATAAAAGATTTGTGCTTTCTTACCAGAGTAGTCTACAGAATAATCTACAGAGTACTTTTCCAGAATATTCTATAGCTTCTTAATGCTAAGTTGCAGATGAGCCCATGGTGGCTTATTTTCCCCTCTGAATAGTTCCATTGTCCAGTATTTCTCAAATTACTAAGATACCACCCTTATTCCTATCATATCATCATTTCATGAAATATAATAAATTAATCTTGCCCTGGCCAGCTGCTCAGTGGTTAGAGCGCTGGCCCATGGACAGAGGGTTTGACTCCTAGTCATGGACATGTACCTAGGATGCAGGTATCCCAGCCACCATGGAGGGAATGCAGGAGGCAAACCAATGGATGTTTCTCTCTCTCTCCCCCTACCTTATATTTCTTTCTAGACGTCAATGGGAAAAATATCCTTGGATGAGGATTAAAAACAACAACAAAAATTTAATCTTTTCCTATTATTGCCATTCCTTGATTCTGATTACTCATCTTGGATGAAAGTTACTCATCATCATGCCTTAGGACTGATTCCAAAAAAACAATCACAACTGTATGAAGTTTTCAACCATCGAGGATTTTTGAAGGAATGGGCCTGACGGTCTAAAGCCAAATTCAAAGCAAGATTTCAAAATTATTTAGAGCAATGACAGCATTACTAGAATAAGTACATTTATAGTCACCACTTTAAAAGAGCAAATATTCATTAGATGCTGATGTTCTGATATATCTTTTAAGCTGTATTATTTTCATCAGATTTTGTACATGAGTTTATATATTGAAAATTCAATGGTGGAGCAATATTTGCTATTAATATCCTTTAGCTTAAGATTATCTCATCTAGTAATTGGTGAAAAGACACACAAACAAAACACAAGAGAAAACATGAACTTTACTTGAAGACCATTTAAATAACTGGGTCCCAAAAAATCATTATTATGAAATCTGCATGTGGAACAGATTATTATTCAAATAAATATTGCATGCCAGTTACTTTCATACTTGTCTTGTTTTAGATCAGTGGTTCTCAACCTTTCTAATTCTGCGACCCTTTAATACAGTTTCTCATGTTGTAGTGATCCCCAACCATAAAATTATTTTCTTTGCTACTTCATAACTGTAATTTTGCTACTGTTATGAATCATAATGTAAATATCTGTGTTTTCCGATGGTCTTAAGTGACCCTGCTAGCGATTCTCAACCTGTGAGAACCCACAGGTTGAGAACCGCTGCTGTAGAGCCTAAGACCATCGGAAAACACAGATTTTTACATTACGATTCATAACAGTAGCAAAATTACAGTTATGAAGTAGCAATGAAAATAATGTTATGGTTGGGGGTCACCACAACATGAGGAATTGTATTAAAGGGTCGTGGCATTAGAAAGGTTGAGAACCACTGTTTTAGATGGTAACTTTCTTGAAGACTGAGACTCTACACCTTGGTACAGTGTAGGTTTTTAAAAAGTGTGGATTATATGTGTTATTGTTGAATTGATGCCTCAGCTTGAGTGCTCCAGTAATATGGCTTACATTTTGAATCAACAGCAGCCTTTTCTCTCAACTGCAGAACCTGAATTGTGCTCAACATTACATAAATACTTGAATTATTCCAATGAAATGTCATAGTGGTGGGGATAAATTGTATGACTTTGGGCAACCTGGGCATATAATAGTACTAAAGGTGGTTTAATATCAAGTATAGCATATTGGGTTGGGCCAAGAGATAGACTCCGCAAACCAGATGAAGGTTCTGCCTTTCTGGCAGCAAGCAGAGAGTTTGGGAGGTACCTAAATGTACCATATGCAAGAGATGCCTATCAAGAACTCAGATTGCCTTTCAGATGAGTCTCACTTTTTTATTCAACTGTCCTAGGAAAAAATTTTCTACCAGACCTCAGCAGTCCAAGTGCAAACATGTGGCTTTCTAAGCCTCTTTGAAATCGTCTTGATAACCATTAGTATCCAAGGCTGTGTGCTCTCAAAGTGCATTGGGAGTTTTCAAAGCCCAGCTACAATTTGTGATGAAAAACCTTTTACTATAAGGCTTCTCTCAGTGCTGTTCACATTAAGTTGGCTGTATCAAAGCTTCCTGTTAGCACAAGAGGCTACACTGTCTTTTACTGTTACTGGCGTATCTCCTAAGGCTCTTGATATGGCCAGAAATGACTCAAGTGCCTGTGAATATGTTCAGTGATTCTAGCTTTTCTAGAAGAGCCCACAGCTCCAGCAAATCGAAGGTGGTTTTTCTGAAGCTAAGATACTTTTGTAAGTGGAAAGGAATCCTGTTGGGACAGCAATTATAAATCAAGACCGCCCCAAGGCAAGGGAGGAAGAAAGGTCACCCTACATGAGGAGACTGCCCCTGGTTAGCATTTAGCTGTTTCTGAACACACAGCGCCTCACTTGGGAGTTACTTTAGAGCATGATTAGGACACTTGTCTGGTGGCACTACTTTTTGGGGATTCCCAGAGTAGTCTTGCTTACCACCCTCCATTTCATTCTTCCTCCTCCCAAGTGAGTTTGGTCTGTCCTCCTCTGGGTCCCCTGCCAGTTCTTCCTCATGGAAGTCCTCTTGCTGCTCATCTTCCTTGTTTGCGTTCAATCCCATTTCCTTGGCTAAGCCTGACTCGAATGTTGTGACCCTGAGTCCCTGTAGCTGTACCTCTAACATGGACTTATTCCTAAAAATTGATTTGCCCTTAGGTATTGGTGCTTCTCAGGAATGGGAAGGGAATTTTGCCATAGAATTTGGGAAAATGTGTCATGCAGACAGTCCATGATTCTCTTGTGTGGGTGGAGGTGTCAGGGCTTGCACTGCTCTTGGCCTATGTCCATTCAGTCTCCTCTGGCTAGCTCCTCCGAGTTCTCAGACCATTCTAGGGACAGCATTTTGTTGCAGTATTTTATTATCTCCTCTAGAGATGGTTAAGTCAGAAAAGGATTACTTTGTATTACAGGACAACTCCAGATAAAAAAGTCTTGGGATGGGGTTTTCTCATTAGTAGAAATTTCTACTTAAGTAGGATAAGACAAAGTTATGTCTTTAATAATCAAAATGTAAAGCATTCTTCAGTAGTGATGCAGTTAACAATAGCAAACATTTACCAGGTGCCTATTATATTCCAGGCACTCTTATTGTATTCACTACTAATCTCATTTAAGCCTAACAGCAACTTTGAGAGGTAAGACGGTAATCACTCCAACTTTGTAGATGAGCAAACCAAGTCTTAGAAAGTCAAGTAATTTGTCCAGTGTTACATAGATAAGAAGAGGCAAAGCAGAGTTTTGAACTCAGGATTTTGTATATTGTAATCCAGGCTTGAGAGTCTTATTATATTTCCTTTACACAGACAATAGGTGATCTTAAAAGCTTCTGAGATGAACTTTCTTTTTGGTAACAAAATACTTTTCAATGATATCCCCCTTACTTCCTATTGGCACTCCCAGTCCACTGCTTCTATAACTTCTGACACAATCTCTACTCCTTCGATGTCCTTGCTATTCAGCTAAACTGTCATTTTTCCATTGACTGTCCAGTCCCTTAATGGTGAATGAGTCATTTCCTCTCAGCTCCTCTGTCTTCTCATTTCCATCAAGAGCTAGAGTAAATTTGGCAGTCTCCTTTTTTAATTCTGATACCAATTCTGATGTATGGGTTCTTTCCCCACACTAAGCAATTCTTTGACACGAGCTGGGTGTCCTACATTATCTACATGGGGAAAGTTCCAAATCCCAAGGTTATGTGCTTAGTCCTACAAGACTGCCCTCTTACAAGTGAAAGTCCATGTGCCAGATTACTGGTTTGTTATACAAAGAACAGCCTGATGGAAGAGATGCATAGGGCAAAGTATGGGATAAGTTGTGAGGAGCTTCCACACACCACGCTCCCAGCACTCTACCTGTGGAACGCTCCCAAAACTCTGTTTTTTTGGGTTTTTATGGAGGCTTCATTACATAGGCATGATTGATTAAGTCAACAGCAATTGGTGATTGAACTCCATATTTAGCGCCTCTTCCTTCCCTAGAAGTCAGAGATGGGACTGAAAGTTCCAACCCTCTAATCAAGAGGTTGTCTCTACTGGCAACCAGCCCCCATCCTCAGGTGCTTTCTGAGTCACGTTATTAATATAACAAAAGACACCTTTATCACTTTCATCACAGTCAATTTCAATGATTTTAGGAGTTTTATACAAGAACCAGACAAAGACGAAATATAGACCACATCTTTGCAGTCAGAAGAGACCAGATTACTGAGTTCTTTTTCATGACATGTGGGTTAAGATGATGTAATGCCACTTCCAGGTTTGGACTGTAAACCCCCAAGCACTCCTCCATTCTCTCTCTCTCCATTCATTGCCTGACTCCTGTGTTGGAGGGCACTGGTCCCTAGAGGATGGTGCACTGAGGCCCTGTGCTCACCACCTTCCCACTCCGCTCTCAAGGTCTTCGGATGCTCTAAGCCTCACACACACATCCCTTCCCCCCCTTTAGTTGAAAATAGGGAAAAGATGGGATTTTCTATGTGGCCCTTCTTGAAATCTTAGCTTTATATAAATTATTTTGGCAATGTTTGCTCTTGATTTTTGCAAAGTTTTCCTCTGAACTAGAATGTAGTTCAAAGTTTGATCTCACAGGAATTTCAAACATAGCGGAGTTGTGTTTTTGAAACTGTAGGCAGATCCCTGTGTTCCCTGATCATATGTTATAATTTGTTTTTTGTTCACTGCTACCTCCTTCTGTGTACCTTAGTTCCCTGGAGTCCATAAAATGGTAGAGAAAAAAGGAATTATTTCCATTGATTTATTGCAAATTGTTTTCTTACTTTTCCAATGGAATAAACATTAGATTCCATGGTGTTCCCTACGTGCAACTAGTCTGACAAAGTGTGAAATTTCATGCTTTATGGACCTTGCTGATGATAATTAACATACACAAATTCTTTCAAAATGACTTGAAATTTACATATTTTTAAATCTGGGACTTCAGTTTTTTGTTACAGAGTTTTGAATTCTCTAAGCCTTCGAGTCTAAGGATTATTAGTTTCTGCTTGCAATGTTAATTCCTAAAAAAAAAAAAAAAAGCTGTTTCTTTGGCACTGGTCATTTGATTAGCGTTTTTCTAAGGTTTTACTGAGATAGTTTAAAAATGCATCTACAAATTTTAGATCAAGCCTTCAGGAAATTATTATGCTTAAGAGTATAAATTGTGATATTTTAATACACTGAACTGTGATGAAATCATTGAAGGCATCATCATGTGAAGAAAACTCCAGGGAGATTATTAGCAATTTAGCATTTACAGTTCATGAGAGAATGCTAATTTCACTTATCAGAGAAAAGTACCAAGATGGCAATCATTATGAATAAGACCCCATGATTGTATGAGCTTAAAAATGTGAAGTTGATGATTGAACAGACACACTTAGAATAAAGGCAACTGATAGTGTAGAGGAAGTTGAGCATCCCTGATTTAGTTAAATTTTATTTCAGATTCCTTTTTTTGGAAACCTGTATTTTAGTGACCTGTCTTCTTGGTGGGATCTCCTAGTTCTGTGATTTTAACCTATATTGGTGAGCATTGGCTATAGATGAGAATATATAAGCCTTAACTAGTAACTCATTGTATTTCCTCTGTCACACCCCCTTTTTCAGGAACTCCGTGAGAACCTCATTCTTCAGAGTCTCATCTTTGTCCCCTACACCTTTCTCCCTACCCACTAGCTCTTCAGGTTCTTGACTTGATTGTACAATATTAGAAAAATGTTTTTAAAAGTGCTCCTTGTTAATAAAAAGTACACTGTGCCATTTACAGGTAAGGAAACTGAGGCTTAAAGAGGTAACTGAGTCTGGCTGGTGTGTCTCAGTGGTTGAGTGTCAATATATCATCCAGGAGGTCATGGTTCAATTCCTGGTTAGGGCACATGCCTGGGTTGTGGGCTCAATCCCCAGTGTGGGGCATGCAGGAAGCAGCCGATCAATGATTCTCTCTCATCATTGATGTTTCTCTCTCTCTTTCTCTCTCCCTTCCTCTTTGATATTAATAGAAATATTTTTTTTAAAGAGGTAACTGATTGTTCAGTAAAAGAGCCAGGTATAAATGACAGGCTCTTAACTCTTGGCTTGATATATTTTTCTAGTATGTTATCTTAATTATTTCCATTGTGCTAACAGCGGTTCCATTCTTATAAGTAATGAGAACTGAATCAGTCTTAGGCAGTTGAATTATAAAGTTGCATATGTTAATTTAGAATTACAATATCTCATTCAAAATGGAATAAATCACTAGTAAATTATCTTCCTTACATAGATAAAAAGGACAAAAAATTGGAAAATTGGCAGACCAATAATAATAGTATTTGGAGGAAAGAAAGGGAGTGGGGACTATAGAAGTGGCATAAATTGAGAGGAGCAGGAAGGAAATGGGAAGGTGAAATTTAGATAAATTAGTGATCTGCAAAACTCATAGTCTTTCAGGTAAGATATCATGTGAGATACCTTGGGTTTTATGTGAATTATTTTCTTCTAAAAGGAACTCTTTCATTAATAATAAGCACTCAGTAAATGTTAGTTGTGTGTAGGTAATAGCACTAAATCATTGGCAAAATGATCTTGCTTAATCCTCCCTCTGCTCACCTAAGATGTAGAAATGTGTTCTAGGTCACATGATAAGTAAGTAGCAAAGTGGAGACTTAAACCTACGTCAACTGAATTTCCTCCCAGTCTTCTTATAGGGTCAAAGATAGGCAATGATCACATTGAGCTCTCAATCTCAAAGATATTTTGCAGTCTTATAAATTTTACTATCAGAGATAATGCCATTGTATAAATTGGATATATGGGTAAATTATGAAGTCTTACTTAATAATTCTGCAAGACATTACTATTCATTCTTATGTTAATTGAGTGGTTTCCATTAGGCATGCTCTATGCATTGGGGAATTAAAGATGGTTAAGACATAGTCTTGTAGGCAAGAGAGAACTGAACTGAAGTTATTGTCACTTAGTATCACAACAGGTTAAGCACAGTAATAGCAAACCTCAGAGAAACCCATGTGAGCACTGTGATGAGGTCCCTGCTGAGTGGGGAGGATATGAGGATAAGAGGCTGTTTCATTTTGTTGGGGCTTCCATAACAAGATACCACAGACTGAGTGGTTTCAACAACAGAAATTTATTGTCTCATAGTCTAGAAGTTGGGAGTTCAAGATCAAGGTTTTCCCAGGTTTATTTTCTTTTGAGACAACTCTTCTTGGCTTTCAGATGGCTGCATGCCTGGTGCTTCTCCTGTGTTCTAATTTCCTCTTCTTACAAGGACAACCATCATCTTGGATTAGGGCCTACCCTAATAACCTAATTTTAATGTAATGACTTCTTTAAAGAACCTATCTCCAAATACAGTTATATTTGGAGGTTAGGACTCCAACAGATGAATTTTGAAAGATGTACTTCAATCTATAGCAAAGGCCACTAAAGTGTGGAGGGGCTGACATGGCTCTTGGAGTCATGTTCAGGAGAATCAGGCTTCCTGATCTACCCGCCATTGCTCAGAGCAGTGCCTTTTCCATTTGAGCACATATGCCTACAATCACTTGGAGGACTTTTGAACAACTTCCCTGGTGATGCTGCTGGTCTGAAGACCACAATCCTACCGTCACTGCTCAGTGACAACTGAGGAACAACACAAGGTCCAGATTATGACCAATAGCCTGCTGACTCCTAGAGGATGTTGAGTAGGGCTGCCAGGGCTTTGCAGGGACTGGCCTGGAGAAACACTTTTTTCCTTATTGCCATCTTTAAGAAGCTCACTTTGTTCTTTGGAGACAAAGATTGCCAGTGTTCCCTGTTTTCCCTCCTTTTCTACTTTTTTCTGAGCTGTTTCCTCAGATAGGCTCTTTTTCTGTGTGTGCAATGCAGCTGTTTATTCCCACACAGCATAGTGATTTCTAGCTGTGCAGAAGACAAGAGCTCTGCGATCTGTCATTGTTAGGTTGAATATTTCCTTAACACGATTAGTTGTCTCTTTCCTGAACTGTGTGTGTGTATGAGGGGAGGGGTGATAAAAACAGGTTTGTTTTGTTTAGTGGGTTTTTCATCATGGAGGTCTAGCATATATTTACCCTTAGGATAACTCTTGTTGAGGGCTGGTGCTTTTCGATGCTGTCTCTAAGCTGGATAGTTACGATTTAATTCAACTGCTACCAATTATCATAAAACAAAAACTAAGAAATTATGCTTATAACATTCTGTTCTCCAGGCACTAAGTCGGCTACAAAGACGTTCATTATTATTATGGACATTAGTGTTAAGTGCATGCATTAATATTTTACTTCTGTATTCTCAGGGTTGAATGATAGTACACACTAATAGGCAGAGTACTGAGAACTTGAAGAAGGGAGTTTTTCATTACTTGTTTGCCTATAAGCTCACTGTGTGATGGGTACATGGACCAAATCAATCACTTCAGCCTGCTCTACAATCCACTTGGATTGCGCCATGATTAATCTGGCCCAGGTGATCAGGAGCAGGGAGGAAGACAAAGGAGTAAAAGATCAGCTGTGGCCACATCCAAAGGCCCACTGGATAGACATTGTCTCTGCCTGCCTTACAAACATTGTTCCAGAGTGTTACATAGCACAGCCACATTGACTCCTCTCTCTGTGTGTATACATATGACCATGGCCATGAACAGTACAAGCTCAGGTTATACAAATGTTTAGTGTAGGTACAACAGCAAAAGAAAAGGTTTAAGGGGAGGTATTTCTTTTGCCCATTAACCATTACTTGGTATGGGTTGTTAAGGAGCTACTCTTCTAAGAATATAAATCCTTCTTGAGACAGGTCTCCCAATAATCCATTCACTCAACAAATATTTACTAAGTGCCTTCTGTGTGCCAGGCATTTATATTACCAGCTGTGAACAGAGCAATACACAGCACACAGTTCCTCTCCTCATAGAGCTTGCAAGATGAAGTTTATCTCAAAAGAGATAAGCAGTAAACAAGTAAATAAACAATTGGGCAATGATAGGAGTGCTGTGAAGTAAATGTCAATATGATTGAGCCTAAGGGAAGGATGCAACCTCCTTAGATGCAGTGGTCAGGAAGGGTTCAATGAGAAGTTGACATTGAAGATGAGAGAGGAGGGATGAGAAGGATGTATTAACACAAGAGGGAGGGAGCAATGTGGATATGAAGGACCTTGTGTGGGAAAGCCTTAAGTTACCAGTACCCTAATCATATTGTCACCCAAGATCTACGTGTTTGGTATTTTTCACTAATGGGTAAAGTCAAAGGTAATTGTGGATATTAGTGTTATGTGAAAGCAGAGCTTGGTGGGAAGCCTGTGGTCATTGTGAAAGCCATGGCCAGAGGGAAGAATAAGGGAAGTGTGGTGAGGACACATTTTTGTATTTCTCAGTTATGTCTAAAAGACTGTGATGCCAGCAGCAGCCTGTGTGCTATAGAAAATTTGCCCTAGGACAGCATCCTCTGAGAAAGAACAGAATTCCTTAACTCAACTCTTGGCCTCTCTGTGTTTGGCTGGTTCAAGGCTGTGGCATAACCATGGAGACAGGTGCATGTAGTATTTTCTCTGTAGTCTCACCTGCTTGCCTGGGCTGTAGACATGATGGGCTAGATTTTACTTGTATAAATAATCCATGCCTATTTGGAATTGCCCATAGATCTGAACTGCACCTGCACTGGCTGGGTGGCAGAGACAGAAGGCCTCTCTTTATTCTATATTAGGCCATGACCCTACCCAGATAAAACGTGAAAAATCTACTCAATTAACCCATTGCTTGTATTCAAACATTCAAATGACTGGATTTTTAATTGCATTTGCCATCATTTGAATGGGCATAAAAAACTGTTTAAACCAGCCAAAATGAAGTGAGGGGTTGAGGCAATTATCCTAATCCAGTGGTCGGCAAACTTATTAGTCAACAGAGCCAAATATCAACAGTACAACGATTGAAATTTCTTTTGAGAGACAAATGTTTTAAACTGAAACTTCTTCTAATGCCACTTCTTCAAAATAGACTCGCCAGGCTGTGGTATTTTGTAGAAGAGCCACACTCAAGGGGCCAAAGAGCCGCATGTGGCTTGCGAGCCGCAGTTTGCCGACTGTTCTAGTCTAATCATTCATTCAAATAGGTCTGAAAAGCTATCATATGCTGTTGAGTCCATCTCTCTACCTGAGGGGAGTTTTTGGAGCGATGAGTGCTACTACAAAGGTAAATCTGCTTGCCTATAGGAGACCCAGGCCGGACCTAGGCACGTGCCCTTTTTACATGTTAGACATGGAGTTTACTGAGGTACCGCTACAAACTTACAGCAACGATCTAGTTAAAACTTCATGCACTCATTTCTAAATGTTTTTCAGAAGGTTAAAGAGTAGCTACCATTTATTTAGATCAATGGAATTTTGCAAAATGGTTAGGAAGGAAGTTGTCAGACAATGCGAACAATATATATTGGGTTTTGAGGTTGGGGAAAGGCTAGTATGTTCAAAAATGATTATTCATTCTGTATGCTAGAACATAGGATTAGTGGGAAAGAATGATGAGGAATAGAAGATAGTTGTGGCAAATTTATGAAGGCATTTTAACCACCATGCTGAGAAACATGAATTTATTTTTTAGGTTAGTGGTTCTCAAACTTCAGTGTGATAAAGGGTCATAGAAGAGGGGGAAAGGTGGTGGTGTTTCAAATGCAAATTTCTAAATCTTATCTACTGATGTGGCAATTGAGTAGGTCATGAGTGAGACTTGAGTGAGTGAGACTATGCCCTTTTAATATTTCAAGTGATTTAGATGTAGGGGGCGTCTAAGAACTACCATCTGAGAAATATTGCTGTAGGTGAGAGGAAGGTCTTGGAAAGTTTAAAACTAGGGAGTGTCTTATAGGATTGCATTACCTTGATTGAGCTGAATTCTTCCATTAATTTGCTTCATTCTTAGCATTACTGATGCTATGGTAGAGTACCTGGTCTTGTATACGTCCTCATCAGTCACTGTCAGCTGGTAACCACAGGAGATTAATATTAATAATAACAGGAAGTCAAATTTTCTCTGGTGCTGCAATGTGCAGGGCCACTCATGAATCCTTTATGATAAATTGAAATATGTAGTCATGTTTTAATATTAAAATGTCCCTTTATCTATATCTGCATGGTGCTTTTATTTAAAATATTTTTATTGACTTCAGAGAGGAAGAGAGATAGAAACATCAACGATGAGAGACAATCGTTGATCAGCTGCCCCCTGCACACTCCTTATTGGGGATCAAGCCCACAAACCAGGCATGTGCCCTTGATCAGAATCGAACCCTGGTACCTTCAGTCTGCAAGCCAGTGCTCTATCCACTGAGCCAAACCAGCTAGGGCTGCATGGTGGCTTTGGTTATGCCTAGCACTCTGTGGTGATTCTTGGCTAATCCAAATGTCTTTGTCAATCTAATTTCCTCTGGCAGAACCCTTCACCACTCCTTTTAATGGCCTTTTAGCAGGTGCTAACTTTAACCTTGTGCTTCTTAAATTCACTTTTCATAGTATTGCCACAGTTGGTTTTCTAAAACTCTGGTAAAGATCATGCCACTTCTCTAAAAGCACTCATTCCTCTGACTGGCTGACTATTTGCCATTAGAATAGCCAGAGAATTCAAACTGGTTTTGCTTTACTGGCAGAGTTCCCGTTTCTCTTCTGATTGTGAAAACCTACTTATCTTTTCTCCTTCCTCCGTGAAGACTTCCAGATGCTCCCAGTCATAAGCTATTATTCTCTGCTCCCCCTTTTCACTGCACACTTTACCTTGACTATAGTGGTAAAATTTAATTTTGCCATATGACACACAATAACATCATATTGTATCGATGTTTCCCTGTCCCTCCTCATCCTCCTCAATGATATGGTCGGCTTTCTGTTGGAGGCTGGGAATATAAAAATGACGTAAGAGTTGGCCTCCGTCAAGCTAATCACAGTGCAGTGCAGCTAACATAGATATTTCTCCTCTCAGTTTACATTCAGCAGGGTAGCCTCCATGTTTAACCAGCAGCTTCCAGATCTCAGTGAATTAACTTAATAAAGGTTTGTTTTTTTTGCTCTTGTCGGGTCCAGTGCAGGTTGGGGGAGAAGCTCAGTTCCATACTATTATATTCATGGACCGAAGTTTTTTTCTAGGCACTCAAGCGTCCCTTGGGATTTTTGCATCAGGTTAGCAAGTCAGGGAAGAGAGAAACAAGGATTGCATGGGCTCATTTATGAGCCAGGTTTGAATGTGGTGAGAAACACTTCTGCCCGTATTTCTTCTGGTCTGAATTCTGTCACATGGCTCCTCCTACTTGTGAAGGAGGTTTGGAAATGCAGTTTAACCATGAGTCTGGAAAGAAGAAGAAACAAGTTTGATGAGCATTTAACTAAAGTCTCTCACACAGACTAAAGCAACTTGAAATCTCCTTAAGAGCTATGTTGTAGCACCTAGTTCAAGGGGGATAGACTTTCTTAGGAAAAAAGAACAGTAAGAATATAATCCAAGTCTCTGGATTGTAAGAGAGCATCACCTGGAAAACAGAATTCAGTGGCAAGACATATGCTGGTCACCCTGTTGGCACTCCAGTGGAGCTAAGACCCCAGGTCAGGCTCAGATAAAATCCAGGGATCTGGTTTTTGATAGTTAGGCTCTGAGAGCAGAGGTCACTCAGTTGGGAAGTGAATGGAAATATTCCTCTTTAAAATGGAATGGATCAGGCTTCTGCATTTACCTGGATGAGATTCAGTGATCTGCCTACTCTGGGTGGAAGACAGCTGCATGCGGCAGCCTCCACACTGTTTTGTTAGAGGTGGCGAGGGCACCAGTTATGTCTCACGGTTGATTGATCAAACTGGGTTTCTTCAAAAGCTCATCTGCCACACAAGTCTCTTGTTCCTCACTCAGTCCTCCGCTTTCCCTAAATCCTTTACCCCAATGGGCATTTTTGAGTTTGACAAATTGCACTGTCTACATGGAGATAAACGAGAGCAGTCTAATTCTTATTTAAGTCTGGAAACTCCCTGGCAACCAGACATGCATTTGAGCAGAGCAGCACCTGGAGCCTGCAGAAAGCAGCGAAGAAACCCGAGAGGACTGTGGATGCTATAAAGCCAAGGGACACTCTGCAGTTCGCAAAAACCATTCCCTCAGCGCAGTGGCGGAAAGGACCAGATGAGTTCTGATATGCCAATTAACAAGGCTTTTCAGTAACGAGGGGGGTTCCTTTGGGCCAAGCCCAGTCCCATATTGCTGTGGAAATGAACCTTCTGTTTCTTTTCTCTTACAGAACACAGAGGACTCTTGAATGTTCTCACTTTTCACATTTATTTGTTTAAAATAAGGAGTTTGCTGACAGAACCCCCATTAAGATGTCTCCCCGTATTTATCAATCCTGCCCACGCTCCCTGACAGGAAGGGGGTTTGGTGCTTTTAAAAATAGCTTTTCTTTCCAAATGAAGCAAAGCGTGGAGAAAGGGGAAAGGAAAGTGAAATGTGAAGCTTGTCGTATGAAAGGCAGTTTCATTATTGGTCCTTTAGTGGCTTTTGTTCCCACTGAGGGAGTCTTTGGATCTCTCCCCAATTTGCTGGAGATGAAAACCCAGTTGCCCAACCATAAAAGACAGACAAGGACGGGGGAGGAAAGGACTTTTCCAGTACTCATCCTTGGTCTTCAGATTGAAAGAGAATCTGAAGACCATTTATGGTTGCTAAGCAAATGTGGAAATGTTTCAAATTTGAGTTTTCAAGGCCTTGTGTCTATGAAAGTTCTATTGGACTCTTGACATTCTTATGGGTGAAAACTAATATCATTTGTATAGATACTTTGTTTTTTTTCAAAGCTCTTTCTCATCTCTCTGAATTCAAAACTTTTAATTCCCTATTACCACTCATTGGAAGAATCAAAGACAACTCCCTGCCCACTCCACTATCATCTCAGACACAATCCTCCCAATGATTTTGGGAACATGGTTACCACATGGAAATGGGGTGAAGACTAAAGATATAAAAGAATGAGCCAGTATCTGCTATCGATTGACAGCATAGTATTTTAGAAACAGCCCTGGGTCAGATAGCTATTGGAAACCAGCGGGTGGGTCCTGATTTACATCTTTCCAGCTCCCTGGCCATATAGAAATCATTCCAACAAATGTGGACCTCATTTCTACACTGTACTAGTAAAACAAGGCCAGAGTAGTGTTGGTTGCTTAAACCTCTACAGTTCCTTTCTGCTCCATGGACATGGGTCTGAAAATATTTTTGATCTTGATATTCCTACTCTTGTGGTGATTAGAATAAATAAATTGGGAAAACTTTTCAGCTTTGGGGTAAATAGAGCCTGCTTTCTCTTTTTAAAAATGACAGGCCCTCTACTAGTACATAGGAAAGTTGTGAGCATCAAATGATAAAAAACTTGAAAGATGCTTATCATAATGGCAGCCATATTTTCAATGAGCAATATTTATAGACATAGGAGGCAAAAGGTCATTTTGAGGTATGGTATTGTCTTATTATTTTGCATATGGAGGCTGTCTTAGATTGCAGGACAAAAATTAGGTCACATAAAAGAAGGGGATGCCTTACTCTTTGAGGCCACAGAAGATCCCACTCCTGGGTGAATCTCTGCCATTCAGAGGTAGCTGGTGACACACTTGTAGGGTTGAGGCGGTGATGTTTGATTTGGCATATTATTATTCTTAAAGCAGAGCCCAGAGGTCTGTCTAGGCTCTGTAAGAAAGAAAATGACTAGGCTCCCCTGCCAGTATTTGTGGAATGCACAAAGAGCCAGGGGAGCCCCATTGGAGCATCATTTGAAATAGTTTTAAATTAAAAACTAGTGCCAGGTTTTATGATCAGGGCTACAATCAAAGGAGTTTTGATAATTCTGCAGAGAAACTTGCAGCATCTCAGACACAAGCATTACTCTTTCAGTTGGGTCTGTTTGTGAAAATGCAACAGGGAGCAAGGAAATTATTAGCATCTCTTGACTGCCAGATTTTACTACACAGAATCACACAGGTTTCCTGGCACCCTCTCAAGCCCAGTTGAACCAGTGGAGACTTGTCTAATGCTGCATAGTAGGTTAGCCTGAAATGCAAAGTCAAACAGGAACCCTGCCCTCCTACCACATCATGCTGTCCCCTCTAAGGATCAAGCTCCCTTCCTGGTGTTAGGCTAGCTATATGAGATAAATGGAATAGGATATGACATCCTATTTTTCTTGAATTATACAACAGAATTTGATTAGCTTGTTGATTAATCATTTAGTATATTCCATATTTTCAGAGGACTGGAGCGGACTCCTCAGGGTGCTTCATGTTTAACATTTGAGAAAGTGTAGTTGTCTCATATTCCCTGTATTCTTTAAATATGCTTTCAAAGTGATAGAAAACCACAGATGAAAGGTACCAATGGAAAAAAATTAGCACATTTCCCTTCATGTGTAGGTGGGTGCATATGTAAATGTGTATTCTGCTGATCTCAATGTGTGTTAACACAGGAGTGTGTGAGTGATCTCGAGAGAAACAGTGACAGCAACTTAATTAATTCTGCTGACATTGTTATGTCTTTAAATACAAGTAAGAATTGAGAGTGGATCAACTTAGAAATCTCTATGACTGCTATTGATGTTACTTTTCTATTCAGTAAAAATGGAACTGCAAATTAACAAAACCATTCAACCCCTGGTAACTGATGGCTTATTGACGATCAGATTTCTGTGGAAGTTTAAGGAATGTCCTCCTTGTCTGGAAAGGAAGGACTTCTCAGTCCTTGTGCCCAAGGCATTCAGCTCAAGAAAGAAGAGAAAGGTTGGCATTGTGGGCGTTACTAACATGGCTCCATATATCTCTGTCATGTCACCGCAGGTAATTAGCAGAAATGCTTTCCTGACAACTACTATTACAGGCAATGTTATGCACAAAAGTTCTGAAGAATGAAACCTTAAAGAAACACAGAAGGAGAAGAAAACTGGGTCAACATGCAGTCTTTATTTAAGTTGTCTACGAATGTGAATGAAAAGCTCTCAAAACTAATTAATGCTCTTAGAAGTATTTAGTTTTCAAATTGTTTATTCCAGTGGTCCAGGGGAGATGATAGATTTGTATGTAGTCATTGACCATGCTGTTAACTAGTTGAACTTGGGCAAGTCACAAACTTTTGTTTGTTTGTTATATTGCAGGATTGAATAATTTCTAAAGCTCTCATCAGTTCTATATTCATTCCATAATTCTCTCTCTGTAGGACAGTGACTCAGAAGGGAGGGAAGTAATTTGTCCTCCTAGGGGACATTGACAGTGCCTGGACACATTTTGAATTATCACGAGTGGGGATATGACAGAGCTCCCTAGTTCAGTCAGAGACTCTATCCCCCAATGAGCACAGTGCTGATAACTTAGTTTTCTTACCTGAATGTGGGACCCCCTGATGAGTCCCACTGATTTTACTTAACTTCCCCAAGGTTGGATAGTATGTTTGTGGCAATGCAAAACAGCCTAGTTTTAGAGTGATTACTTTTTAAAGATCTTTCCTCTACATTAACTATCCTTTAGTTCACTGGGAGAACAGCCATAAAATGTAAATATCCTTGAGAGAAGAATTGTACATTCACACTATTCATGTGGAAATAGGTCTATTTTTGCCTGGGGTTAATGGAATTCCATGAGGCAAACAGATGATTAGGAATATTTGAATGAATGCAAGAGTCTTTTAGGTAACTCCAAATACCACCTCATTGATACTGTCTTCATCTGGTTTACCTCTAAAATTAGCTGTACATTTTGGTGGTGCAGATACAGTTGGGGGAAGAGCCAGGGATAAAACATGAAACTATGCCACACAGATCTTTTATTGTGGGTGGCATAATGATGACCCCAGGTGCTATCTCTCTTCATCCACTTCCACATTGATGCCAAACCCACATTTTTGTGGGCTGTTCCTAGGTACCGAGTAAGGCAAATTCATTGTGGAAATATTACAGGATTTTCCAGGATTTTGGCTTTGGATGTTCCAATGGGCTGCCTGAACCTTTCTTGGAATCATGTTGCAGTTGACGGCTCTTCCTGTCCAACCCTCCTTCTTTCCCTTTCTCTTTCCACAGCTTCAGACCTGCATCCCAGTCTGAAGGTTCTCCCACCTTATCCTGTTCCTTCCCTAATACATCTCTTGCACTTCTGTTCCTGTCTTGACACCTGTTTCTCAGAAGACCTTAGCTAATATAAGTGGTCTGAGAATGCAGGCAGTAAGGCAATGATTAGGGACTGGCTAACTCACTTCCTGATGGGCAAAGCAAACACCATCTTAAGTAGTAGGTTGGGCACAGATTCCCCTAGAACAAAATTATGCCTCAATTGCAAATGGTTTTACTGGTGAGATGTTGGAAAATGTCCAGGTGGAGGGGAAAGTCATTGCAGGTTTTATGGGTGTAAATGATAGCTACAAAGACAGTGGAGTTATCAGATTACTACAAAACCCTACTGAAGCCCTTCAGAAACATAATGAGAAATTGAGGACTGTGGGGAAAATGCAGCGAAAATAAGAGAGGACCTGATTTAGTGAGTATGTGTGAACCATAGAAATAAAACCAAACACAGGTATCTAAACCATACCATCCAATTTGTGCCTAATAAAAATAAGTTTTCATTTTAACTACATTTTTTGATGTGTGTGTGTGTGTGTGTGTATACGTGTACGTGTGTACTCAGCCAACATTTAGACCTAGATTGAAGCTAATACATAGAAAGAAGGGATGAATATCATATTTTTTATTACCCTAGAACAGTAGTCAGCAAACTCATTAGTCAATAGAGCCAAATATCAACAGTACAACGACTGAAATTTCTTTTGAGAGCCAAATTTTTAAAACTTAAACTATATAGGTAGGTACATTATTGTTAACTTAATTAGGGTACTCCTAAGCTGGCCTTTGCTAAAAACTCAAGGGGCCAAAGAGCTGCATGTGGCTCGCGAGCCGCAGTTTGCTGACCACGGCCCTAGAACAAGCATGTCAAACTCGCAGCCTGTGGGCTGCATGCCTTGTTTATTTGGTGCATGTTAGCCTTTGCATTTGACATGCTTGCCTTAGTGTCTCCTACCTAGAGAGAAAGATTAGCTGACCCAATGGGTAATAATATTTGTTTGTAATCTTAAAATTTAGGAAGGCATCACTGATTATATTCATTTATATCTTGGATTTACATATATTTTCTTCTAAACAATCTGGAACCTATACAGACCACTTTAGCAGCACGGTTCACTTTGAAAATGTCATTACAAAATCCACCAATAATTAAAGTATGGTTATGATAAAGTGGGTGATGCAGAAGTGGTGAATTTGGTGTCCCAAAAGCTGGACTGCTTGTCTGGTGTAGCCAGTGGTTGAGAGTTGACCAATGAACCAGGAGGTCATGGGTTCGATTTCTAGTTAGGGCAAATGCCTGGGTTGCAGGCTTGATTCCCCAGTGGGAGGCATGTAGGAGGAAGCTGATCAATGATTCTAACTCATCATTGATGTTTCTATCTCTTTCACTCTCCCTCCCTCTCTGAAATAAAGAAATTTTTTTTAAAAAAAAAGCTGAACTAAGGATTCTTTATGATGTATTTTCTTCTATTATTTTGATTACATTTTCCTTTGATTGACTGATTTCTATATTTTCTTCTCTCATTCTAAGCCTAAATTGAGTGAAGGATATTTCCTCCCAAGCTGATTGCTCATGTTACCGATTTTCTCAACTGACTGAATATGGACTTTGTTTTGGAAGCAACTCTCTTTTTTGTTGCCTCTTCAGTTCTGAGATCACTGGTATGAAATTTTTCTCAGTTCTGACTCACAGATCTTGTTTTTATTTAAGATCTTTTGACATTCTTTTAATGTGGCTCTAAATAATTGAAGAAATTTGAACCCCCTTATTTATCATACAGAGATATTCTATGGAAAACCTAGTACAATAGCATAGTTTTACATTACTGCTGAGCTCTTATAATTATAGAAAGTTAAAGACTTCCAAGAATGTAAGAATGTTGAGAGTAGTTGTGACAGACATAATATGGCCCACAAAGCCTAAAATATTACTATCTGGTCTTGACAGAAAAAGTTTGCTGAATCCTGATAGAGAAAGTCCCCTCTTCTCCCTCTTTGCCCCATACTGATTTGCTGAAGAAATAAGGCCTTTTTCCTGTAAAGAGACCAACACTCTTAATTTGTCTCACTGCTTTCTGTGATGTTGTTTAATTTGTTTCTCTCTCCTTTCTATTTCTTAATAAATTTCAAATTTTAACAGACTAACCAGATATATGTTTATTTTAATCTATAAATATCCTTGTTTTCCCCAAAGCCTTCCCTTATTTAATCAGGTGTGCATTGCAAATAGAAATAAAAATGGCTAATGTTTATTGCACACTTAACATTTGCCAAAGATACTTGTCAATGTTGAATAGATAGTAAGGATGTGAAGGGGAATTTATTATATAGGTGAAGGGAGACATCATTAATGTAGTTGGAATAAAAGGACTTAAGAAATCCAGGAGAAAATAGCAATTCAGTAAGACCTTGAAGAAAAACAGAGAAAAGGAGGGGGCAATTGCAGAATGTTTATGTTCTTGTCACTTCAAAGAAAAATCCACTGCAAACACAAGAGGAATTTAACTGATGAGTTAGGGTTTCAATAAAAACCAAAAGTGGAAATTTATGACTTCGGTTGTCCTGACAAAGAAACCCTGTGCACGCTATTCTCTGTCTAATTTCCACCTTCTTGAATCCATTTATTACTTTTCTGCCCTACCCTTTGCTATGGGAGGCTTACGTCTATGCCCAAATCACCCACCTCTCTTGCCACCTGGCTTCTGATTGGGTTAGGCTGAAGGAAGTTATCCATAGGAAATCTATGAGTGCCTGCAGAGGGGGAGTTTATAGGGGACAGGCTAGTTAGTTACTTATTACACTAATTCCATGAGTATAGGCTAGAGGTTTTTACCAGTCAGGGGCCTGGTAGATTTTATCAAAAGAAGGGGTGATATTTACAAAGGTGAGCAGCAATAAAAGGAAGAAAGGACTCCTGGATTAGCAGTAGCATGCAGCAGTCCTGCCCTGACTGTGAGGTGTGGGAGAAGGGAGGACTATATGGTGAAAGGTATAGGCTGCCAGAATGATGTCATGAAGTGCATGATTTTCTGATGATCACAGTTATTCTAAGAATTTTTCTGCTATTAGAGATCTTGGGCATCATCTAGTAGTACAGTATGCCACCCCATGAAGAAATTTCTCCCTTAAAACTTAACCAGTCTGTTTTAATGATCAGATTCTTCTCTCTCTGATAAGTAAGCTATCTTGGGTAACCATTTCTCCTTGTTTATGAGTTCTCTCTTCTCTCCAGGGGCTAAGAAAATAATATAATACCACCAGGTCTGCCTAGTTCCCTTCCCTGCCCTGTAGCAAAAACACCAGATTCCAGCTTTCCAGCGAAAATTGTCATACCAGTGAGTGACTGCTAGAGTCTGGAGAAACACTTTAAGGACTTAAGATAAATAAAAAAGGAAGAGCCTGATTAACTTGAGCTAGGAGTAGAGGGGAAAGTTGCTTTAGAAAGAAATCCAGTAGAACTACTCGTCAACAATTAGCCTGTTTTTCATGGTTCTTTAAGTTGCATTTAATAATTATCAATTATGTAATCCCATGTGCAAAGCTGGTGCTTGACCATAGGAGAGAGATGGCAGCAAATAAATGTTTACATGGCACCAAGTGTCCACACCCACAGGGAATTTTAAGTGGACAGTTAATTTTCTTGAATAAGCAAATCACTGGAAGTAGGATGTGAGACACTATTTAGAAATGATGGAGAAGCTTTCATTTGAGTAAAATTCCAAATTTTCCTTTGGCGTACACTTCTGTCAACATTGTACTCTCCACAGACAATTGAATATTTGGTGATGGTTGAGAGTCCTAAGTTTAACGGATTGACATATCCCTTTTATAAAATCAAAGAGAAAGAAGCATCTTAACTGAATTAGTGTTCTATGGCCGCTGTAACAATTTTTCATAAACTTAGTGGCTTAAAACAACACAAATTTATTGTCCTACAAATCTGTAGCTTAGAAGGCCAACCTGGGTCATACCTGGACTAAATTAGTGTTGGTAGAGATCTATTTTTTTTTCTTGAGGTTTTAGGATTTCCTTGTCATTCCATCTTCTGAAGTATATCTTCACTGTTTGGCTTGCAGGGATTGAGTCTGAAACCAGGAATTGAACCAGTGACCTCTTGGATCATGGGTCAGTGTTCAACACTGAGCCACACCAGCTGGGTGATCCTCTCTCTTTTATTGGCAGCTTACTTTCCTAACAAATGCTAAGACCTGGAAACATTTTCTGAGTCAGTTATTGGAAGGACATATAGGCAGCAGAGTTCCTAAGGACAGCAGAATAGGCAGTGCTCATGGATAATGAGAGAGCAGTCCCTACGCCCAATAAACATTTTTCAAACAAGCTCTGGAAGTTGTCTCCTATGCTAAAGGATTAAGCCATTAGCTTTAACAGTGCCAATGTGTTCCCACTTCCAAATTCCACTTAATTAGTATCCAAGGTAATAATAAGAACAAACTTCACACAGAGGAAAGTGTAAAAACATTAGCTGCTCATAAAGTGATGGTCTCTTGAGACACAATGAAGGAAAAAGATGCTAGGCAGAATATAAACTGTTATCTATATAAATGGTAAAAAAAAAGTTGAGCCAGGAGGATAGATTACCAGAAGGGTTAGTAACATACTAAAGTGTAGCGCTGTGTAAAAGAACTTTCTATAATAATAGAAATGTTCCATGTCTTTGCTGTTTAATATGATAGCCACTAGCTACATGTGCCTGTCAAGGACTAGAAATGGGGCTAGTGCAACTGAAGAACTACATTTTTAAATTTATCTTATTTTAATTGATGTTTAAGTTAAATAGTCACAATATGGTCAGAAGCTACCTTATAGGACACTGCAGCTATAGTGATTAACTTTTCTTTCTTTGCCTTACCCTTCACACTGATCCTCACACCTCCCTGCTCCAAACAAAAACAAAACAAAACAAAAACAATAACAGCCATTCAGGGCATACAATAAACACCTATACTTGTCCAGAAGGGGCAACAAGAGTCCGTGCCTGTGTCAGAAGGCCCTGCAGATCCCTGATTAGAGCAACCAGGATGGGGGTGTAATTCTGGACAACACTGAATTATCAGGATGTGCAGCGAGAGAGCGTTCATGTCTGGAACTGGTTTCAGGAGGTTAGTACTGCAGGTGCCAGTATGATGGTCCTGGTGGAAAGAGCAGAGATAGAATCACTACCCCTGGATTTGTTAACCTCTGTGTGAAAGGACAGTCACCTACACATATTGGAATCAAAACATTTTTAGGGCTCCCTGTCTGTTTTGTTAACTCTTACATTCCAAACATTTAAACCATTTCCTCTTACTAAGTGGATCCAATTTGTATTTTTAAATTGTGGGGAGTGGTGGTATACATAGTTCACGATATTCAAGTTGCTTGGACCTCCTATTATTGTAATACGTATTTCTGATACTGGTCTGACAAACGTTTGCTTTCTGAGCTACAGTTTGTTTCCATAAGTCTTACTAAGGTGTATAAATAAAAGGGCATTTAGTTGTACAATTAATATAGTGAATATATTGAAATGAATACAGTTGCATGAAATCCTGATTGTCTCAATGAGTATACTGGCTGAATGATCCCCATATGAACAGTTCATTGCCACCCTGCTCCAAAACTTTTGTCTTCACATGTAGCATGCTTGAAATTATTTTGGCTGTTTAGACAAATCTTGTGCCTAAGAGCAAGCTCTCAGCACTGCTGTTCAATTCAGAGAATATGTTCTCAGGGACAAAATGAAATCGAGAGATGAAGCTATGTCTTAATAAATATGATGCAATTTAACAAATGGAATAATGATAATAAATTAATACATAAAATAAAATGATGAAATTTAAAAACTAATAATAAAGAATAAAAATTTAATAAATATTTTAAAATATCTTTCCTTTTATAAATTTATTTATTTATTTTTAAATTTTATTTATTTATTAATTTTTATTGTTGATACTATTACACATGTTCCCCTCCCCCACTTAGCCCATTTCCACCCAGCCCCCACTGCCACTCCCCTGGCCTTCACCACGCTGTTGTCTGTGCCCATGGACAACGCATATATGCTCTTTGACTATTCTCTTCGCCTTCACTTATTCAGTCTGAGATCTGCTGCTGATATGGCTTTCCCCAAGATGTTGCTTCTTTGACATGGTAATTTAAGTATCTATCAGCCACAATAATGAGTAACAGAATGGTCACAAGTCAAAAAATAGCCTGAGTTGTGGAATTCAATTTGTTTCTATTTCCTTTTGGACTTTATGAACTATAAGAAGATGCATTTATAGCCCTTTAGAGATGATTTCTAAGTTATGCCCTATGCCTATATTCTTTTTTAAAATTTATTTTATTTTTACTTTAAAAAAATCTTTATTGTTGAAAATATTACAGATATTCCCCTTTTTTTCCCCATTGACCCCTTAGACTCTTCCCCCCCACCCCCCACCCTCGCCCCTTCCAGGCCTTCACCACAATATTGCCTGTGCCCAGGGGCTATGCATATATGCATACAAATTCTTTAGTTGATCCTTTCTCACCCACCCTCCACCCTCGCCTCCCCTCTGAGATTTGGCAGTCTGTTCTATGCTTCTATGTACTTTTCAGATTATTAGCATTATATCGATTAACTTAACTCTAACACTGTTTCCCCCCTGTGTTTGTGACGGAGAACAGTGAGTTGATCTGTCATTCACATTGTATTCTGAGACTGACTAATGTGCCAGGATGTTTTCTTTATTGCACAATCTCTAGAAGGTGTTTATAGATGTACTTGGTTATCTTTTATGACTCCTAGAACACACATATCTGAGTCATGGCATCACCCACCAAGTTGACTTATTATGCATAAAGACATTTTCTAAACACCCAGAGGCCAATTACTCTCACAGCATCTAGGCAACACTCTATGTGTTAGGTTATGGATCAAGTTATTTTCCAGCACTCTGCTTACTTTGTATCTAACAACTGCCCAAGTGCCTAATGCAGTCAGAGTCTTTACCAACAAAGAACACATTAGCTATTCTTTTCTCCTTCCCTTTCACTTCCTTCCTTCCTTCAGGGGTAATGACTACTATGTAGAAAGGCTCTGCGCTTCACACTGTGGAAGGTGCTGAGATAAAATATACTGTGTGTGTTTTTTTCTAGCAAGTAGCCTACAGCTTGTCAGAATAGATGCATAGAAAATGTCCTATAAATGCTGGTTACCAGGACTTGCAAATTTGGGGGAATTAATCAACAGAGAAATACTTATTGATACTTTAATAAATACCTGAATAAATATCAGACATGTCCTCTGTCTTCAGGGAGCTTGTACTTTGTTTCGGGAGAGAGAAGAAAATCACATGCATCAAATAACTTCTGAACAATTAAATCTGACCTGTGTGATGTTTAATAATGTTAAATACAAAATAGTAAAATTAGTGAGAACAGGAGTAGTTGGGAAACATAACATGTAGAGGCAGAAGTGAATTAGAAGTGGTGTATGTTTATATTTGGTTCATGTTACATAGACAATGGCTTTGGACTATGGTTAGGGAGTAAACTAAATTGATCAACTCAGTAACCACTGATGAATCCCACAATCATTTCCATATTAGCATTATACACTAAAATTATTGGAGTCTTAAGAATGATTCTTATAGGTCTAAGGCAGCTATTGTTAATCATGAAAATTTCCACTGCGGCTGGGGAATAGTCCTGGGATAATTATGGTGTGGCTTTCAGATAGGAATTCCTAGGAATACTGAAATAGGAAATAAAGGAAAGTATCTGATTGCTGCAGAGTCCTTGGCTCCAGGAAACCTGTGCAGTGTATCTTCGGTTTGTGCCTCCCCATCTACCGTATCCTAAGCCCTGCCCTGTAATTGGGAGGTTGACCAGTATAGATAGAATCAAGAGATACTTTGGCCTTCTGCCTTCCAGCTGGCAAGACACTAGAGGGAGAAAGAAGAATGAAGTCAGAGTATTGATCCCTCTGATTTTCTCAATTGGGGTCATGATGGGTTGACTGCCTTTATTAATTGAAAGACCACAACTGTTGGGAAGTCTTCTTTTTAGAGCTATCTCTCCAGGTTCTATAACTGGCCCATTCTCTTGCCCCTGTAGGACAAGATATTGCAATCACTTAGTAGTCCTAAACTACTGTGCAAACCCTGTTGCTTTTCCTAATCCCTGCCCCCTCCTTTGCAAACAGTGCCTTTATTTTGTGCTTCTCAAATACCCAACTTCAGTGTGCTACCAATTTCCAGTGTAATGCAGATTCTAGGATGGCAGAGGGACTTAGAGCAGTTATGCCTACCCAACAGAGCAGCCCATTGGACCATTTCTTCCATCAAGGTATTAACTTGAGTGGTGTATGTGAGTTTGAGCCTGGGGTAAACCTAGTTGGTGCAGAGGGCACTAGACTATAGTTAATTAACTAATAATTTGCTTGAAAATGAGGCAGGATAATAAGAAGCTAGGAAAATTCCTTGGCAAGAAGAATGGGAAAACTGAGACAGGTAGTTGAACAAACTGGCCATGTAATTTACAGCCAGATAATAAATTGCAAGGTCTTATCTTACACCTTCCAGATCATGCTGGGGCATACCTGCCTCTGTCCCAGTCCCTCTTTGGTGACATTCTTTGAAGGAAAAACTGGACAGGGACTGACCTATACATTCATTTTGATATATCCTCATAGATTCCCCGCCCCGCCCCCAAGATCTCCCCCAAAATTCTGGCCTTTAGAAAACAGATAAAGGACCCAGTGCATGCTCTCTCTCTAGAGCCCACCACACCTCCTTTCTTCAGGTCTGTATCTTTGCTTGCTTTCTCCCAAGATTTAAGGGTCCCCACAAGACTTGCAACCAAAGGAGCAGCAGGCAGTGGCAGTTCATCCTGGGCTAATCCCTGAAGCTGTTTTTAAGGGGCCTTCTTTTGCCTCTGTAACTTGTTTCCTGAGTCCACACAACCCAGCTGGCTTACGTCTTCTGCCTCTGTGACTTTCTTTCTAAAAGGCTAAGGCAGCTCTCTGAGTAGCTTGCTTGAGTCTTCTCTTCTAGTGTACTTTGCCTGCTAAATGAACTTCCTCTTGTGCTAGAGTTCTAAGCTCTGAAGTCTTTCTTTACGGAACTCAAAAACTGAGAGCCAACGTTGCTGGTAACAAAAATATATTCACTTCAGACAGTGTGTCCACTTCGCCTCTCAAAAGAGCTACTACATGTCCAGGAGACTGAGCCACCCAGCTGTAGGCGATCAGCTCTGCTGACTACCAGCCACTCTCTTCAACGTTCTCTGTAGCCACACCAGTATCACTTCCCATTTGTGCTTGCAAAAAGAATTGAATTACACGCTGAAGTAGCTATCACTCTAACAGGCCCATTTGCATGTGAAAATGCTGTTTGTGTGAGAAAATACAAAGTTTTGTGCTCACAAATAATTTGCTTGTACAAAATTTTATCTAAATTTTTGGGTTTTCAAAAACTTTTTACTTAAAGCTGATTGTCTTAAAGCAGTTATTATAGATAGGAAAACAATCCAATGACAGTCTTTCTTTTTCCACGTGGGTTCTTATCCCAGGCATTCAAATCCTATCTGATTATTTCCACTATTTTCCCCCAGAATTTGCTTGCCCAGGAGATTCAAGTGGAGGGAGGTGGGGGGGGGAGGGGGAAAGGGAGGGAGGGAGCAGGCAACAGAGGAGCAGACTGACATCCTGCTTCACTTCCCACTGACAGCTGAGCTCTCTTCACAGAACCTTGCATCCAACAATGATGTGCAAATCAAGATCTCATATGGATTTGCAAGTCCCAGGTGGAACTCATAGCAAAGGCATTTAAAAAACAAAACTCTCTTTTGACATGTAAACTGATTAAGTGTGATATGTATGCCCTTCCCTTCAAGGATAAGCTTGGAGAACTAGAAGTAAGATCCACAGGATGGCTGCTCAGATGCCAGTCACTCATTTTGAGGTGATATTTGAAAATCCCAGAAGCAAACTCGGGGCTTTACCCTGAAAGCTTAGAAAAATTATGCCATCGAATAGTCCTGGAACTTTCCATAGTCTGCACGATATTGTTCCAGCAATAAAGTGATTTTTTTTCTGTTCAGCTGAAGGAATGTCTGACACTGGAACTGGTCACTTGTTTTGAAAGCTTTACATTTCTTTTAGTCAATCAACAAACTATATCAAGTAAATATTTATTTTCTACTGTTGGCTTGGTATCACCTAGATGGCCAAAGAAATATAGTAAGTCATGATCCTTGGCCTCAAGGAACTTATCATTCTATTGGAGTTAAAAATATATAAGAAATGAAACACGTAATTAAGAATACAACAGAGCATCATATTTTTTTCAATAATTGAGACTTACTAAATGTTAGCCATTGTAGTAGGGATAAAATGGCAAGTCTTTCCTTTGATTCTGAGGTGCTTATAATCTAGTTGGTGAATGATGTGGGTATAGTTTGTATTTACCATAGATTAGACAAAGAAGAGGGTGTATTAGATTGGAAAAGTTGAAAAACAGCGTAAGATTCAGGTTGGGTCTTTTTAAAAAAATTTCTTTATTGATTAAGGTATTACATATGTGTCCTTATCCCCCATTACCTTATCCCCATTACCCCCCCACCGACCCCCCACTCATGCCCTCACCCCCCTGTTGTCTGTGTCCATTGGTTAGGCTTATATGCATACATACAAGTCCTTTGGTTGATCTCTCCCCCTTACCCCTCCCCTCCCCTACCTTCCTTCTGAGGTTTGATGGTCTGATCCATTGGGTCTTAAAAGATGGGTAGGATTTAGGCTGGTAAAAATGAGGGGTTAGCTATAATCTGAGGGGGAATATAGACCTGGAAGCTACATGATAGGATTGGTTAGAAAGAGAAACCACTAACTTCTTTCTTTGAGACTCGGGAGTTTATTTGGAGCGTGGTAGGAGATGTGTCCTTGTGTCTTTGATTTTTGCCCTGGAAAGTTTTAAGACAGGGACCATCATGGTGAAGCGTGATAGGGAATATCAGTTGGGTGGCATGTGGTCCTGCCAGCAGCTGTGTGCCCCTTCACTCCTTTCTCTTTAATGGCCAGGCTCCTATCTTTTACAGTAGCCTGCCTTTTCTTCTGCAGGTAAGTGCTTTGTGAGCTTTTGTCTTATATATGGAAACATTTCAGCAGCGTCCTTAGCAAGAGCTGTGTCATCAATCATGCTTGACAAATTCCGGGATGAGGGAGGAGGAAGAGAGTCGTGCTTTTCATTTGGGGAGGCACAAAGGTCAGAGAGGCTTTACTCTCACTAGAGCTTTCAGTCTCAATATTTTGGTGTACACCTCTTTCTTTTCCTTCTTGTCAAACTTGCGGCGTTTTTATGCCCTTTTCAACTTCTTTCTTTTATGAAATGTATTCTACAAGCCTTTGTCAAGTTCCCTGTGAAATATCTTTGATGCACGAAGTCCAGAGGGCTTTAAAAAATCACCTCATTTGGTACTATTTGGGGAACACGAATCAATCCTTTCTTGTCTTTAAGTCCCCTCTCGAACTCCGCTGTGAGGACCATGCTGTGAGAGCCAAATTGATGGGGGAGGGAAGTAAGAGGGATGACAAATAGAAGGAAAGTACTTCGTGTCAGCCAGCCACTCATTCACAGTGTGGGATAGGTAGGAAGGAGCAGATTGGGATTATGGAGAAGTCTTGAACAGGGTTGCTAGAATGGGAGTAGTTACAATTGAATAAGACAGTGAACTTAGTGAGCAATTCAGGTTGGACCTCAATTGATCATGAATGATCAGAGCAATGAGAGAATTAGAACCTGGCTGCAGGCAAATGAGAGGCTTAGCATATCTCAGTGACAGCAAATTAGGGCCAGGGATGGCCCAGAAGTCAGATCAGCAGATGAAACCTGGAAGACATCACAACAGAAAGAAGAAGGATGGGGAGGTACAAGGTCCAGGTGCAGAAATGGCAATCTCCTGCCCCCTAAGACTCACAACAGAGAAGACTTGCTCTTTCTTAAAACAGGACTTAACACAGGGGACAAAATCACAGGCCTACAGGGCCAAGCAGGCAACTAAAGAGCGAGGAGAAGGAGGTGTAGCAAAGCATAAGGGAGCGGTGGTGGCCAGCTGGGAGCCACATGTCCTCTCTGTCTAAAGGGGACAGTTGCTCCTTAGTTCCCGCAGATAGCTGCTCAGAGGAAAATAAACCCAGTGTTACCAATTCTTCTGATTTTTTATAAGAGTAAAAGTAAAAAATTGGATTTTTTTTAGAAGATTGTACAGGCTAAGCAAAATACATCTTTGGGCTGCCAGTGTGCAGAATAAATTGGTGAGCTAGCTTGGAATGCTAAAAGTGTTTTCCTTGATATTGTAGAAAGGATGACAAGAGAACAATATTTTAAAATGGTAATAATAAGAGTAGCAATTTAGTTCGACACATCGGCTTGGCTCAAGGAAAGCTATCTAGGGTCGAAGGAGAGACTTGTGATAGAGAATTATAGAAGCGGGAGGAGGGGGAGTCTCAGAGGGAAGTTAGTCACCCCAAAGTAACTAATTAAATAACAGTTACCATCAGAGCACCTGGTAGAAACTAGGAATCATGCCCATTTCTCTAGTCTAGAGGGTTACAAAAAGGCACTGGACAGAGTCTCTGGCAGTGATATCTACAGGAGTTTACCTTACAGGTGGGAGCAGTGCTCAGACAAATGAAAAGTTAGGGACCACATAACACAAAGGTACAAGTGATATCAACAGATAGTATATGATTAATTTCTAAATCCTCATTGCCACTGATATCTTCTACATCACAACAAATATTTATTGGGCCAGATATGGGCAGAGCACAAATAACTTACTGTGTCAAAGACCGAAGTGATTATCTTTTCTCCTCAATCTGAGAGTAGAGAAGGTATTACTTTTTTTTTCTCTCTCCTTCCATCTATCCTCTTACTCCCCAACTCCCTTCACCACGCCAATGGTCATTATCTTTCCTACTCTTATCAAATCTGTTCCTGTTTTTCTCCCTATCTCCCATCTGCTGTCTTGGTCTCCTTTCCTGTCTCATCCAAGAGGCCCTTAAATCCTGTTGATTCTTTCTCCTGAATATCTCCTTCAATCTGCTTCCTCCTTTATATTTTTAGTGCCTCTAAATTTCTCTCTTGTTCCAATTCCCCTTACTTCACCTAGAGTTATGTGTCACCTTGATGTCATTCCCCTCCCAAAAAAAAGCTGATGTGCCACTTTGCTGTCTGTTGGATGAAGGCCAAACTCCTTGACATACTATTCAAGGTCCTTATACACTTTTTCTTGCCTAGCCATGGACCCATTGTTCTGCCACTTGCTTTGTTTTATTTTTTTTATAAACCCTGAGACTCCAAATTCAGAAATCATTTGTTGAGAGAAAATCCAGTAGATTAATTTTATTATTGAAGGATATTTTAATTCTATATATTTTTTGGATCTTACATTAAACCTGATTTGAAACAT